>JAKTRP010000004.1:0-600000 GCA_030579735.1 Starmerella floricola | reverse complement strand
CCAGAAGCTTGAGTCTGCCATCACCGAGACCATCGAGTGGCTCGACAACACTCAGTCGGGCACCACCGAGGAGTACGAGGAGAAGCAGAAGGAGCTTGAGGGTGTCGCTAACCCCATCATGATGAAGTTCTACGGTGGTGCTGGCGGTGCTGGCCCTGCTCCTGGTGCTGGTGCTGCAGGCGGTGCCGCTCCGGGCGGTGACGATGGCCCCACTGTTGAGGAGGTCGACTAAGCCACTCGAAGCGATTCTCACGCATATCAAAATGAATAGCATTTCATTTAAATAATATATACATACTTCAAATTATCTGAATATTATATTGTGCATGACACACACACGCAGACGCAGACACAGTGATTGTTGGTGGCTGATTGCTCACAGCTACTGTGAGGCAAAGTCACAGGACTGAACACAGGCACAGCCGCAGACAAAGATATATAGCTACAGTAGGCTATGTTATTTGGGTGGTGGAGGCAAGCCGTGAAGTGTAAAATTGAATGACGCAAAAAAAACAGCTCCATTCGTTGGCCTGTATGAACCATTCATAGTCATACAGCGATGACCCCACAACCCCTGGCCCTGAGATTATCGTCCGGTGTAGAAGAACCATCAACATACATACACTTACCCATATATACATGCACGTAAGTATAGCTGTCTCTGGGAAAAAACTCGGGAATTAGCAAAACGCAAATCATTTCTGGTACTCAAAGAGCAAAGAATAACGCTTAGCCTGCCTCGAGTACGGACCCGCTTGCGCAGGGACCGTGGCACGGGCAAGGGTCGTACCTCTAGCATTGGGATATAAGTAGGCCGGCTAAACTTCCCTTTTGCACAGGTACAGCTAGCATTGCGTAATGAAATTGGCAGTCCTGGCTCTGTTCTCGTTTTTGAGCCTCGAAGTGCACGCACGCAGCGCCCCTCATGATTCCAGTGTGAAGAAAGGAGGTGGCGGAGGCGGTGGCCACGGCGGAGGCGGTGAAGCTGGCGGTGGAGGAGGCCATGGAGGATCCGGTGAAGGCGAAGGATCGAGTGGTGGATCCGGTGAGGGATCCGGCGAGGGATCCGGCGAGGGATCCGGTGGCTCAGGGGGATCGAGTGGGTCCGGGAGTGGAAGCCATGGAGGATCTGGGGAAGGATCAGGCGAGGGATCAGGCGAGGGATCAGGCGGGTCCGGTGGCTCAAGTGGAGGATCTCGTGGCGGTGGTAGCACCGGTGGAGAGTCGAACGGTCGTGTTAAACCCCAAAGCAATGACAAGGGATTCGGCAAAACGAAGAGGCCGGACTACTCATCGAACAATGAGGACGACCTACCTCCTCCGTATTCAAGTGCTAAGGATGGCCCACCTCCTCCGTACCATGCGGGGACGTACGGCCAACGAGGCCCGAGCCCTCGATACTGGAACGGGCAGTACTATCCGTACCGCAACTACGGGTACGGGGCGTTTGTGCCTGTACCGCTCATCATGTCGCCGTATTTCTTTGCTGGACCCTTCGGGTTTTACGGGCCGTACTGCTCGCACGGCAAAGAGAACTGTACACAGAGCGGGATGTACGTCAACGGCACGCAGAACTCCACGAACTCCTCGACGCTCGTAAATGGCACGTACTTGACGACAGTGTGGGACGACGGCCAGTACACCGTCGAGGAAACAACCGGAGGTGAGTACGTCAACGGCTCACTGCTTAATGATTCGAATGTAGCCGTGAACGGGACCTTCATTCGCGGCTCTGCATCCTCGACTAAGCGTACCATCAACCCGAACGTCACTAACAATGGCACGGAGCTTGTAGACAACAAGGGCTCGTACGCAAGCGTGCCGTACATAGCCGGAATCGCTCCCGCGGGCGTGGCCCTTGGACTTGTGGCCATGGAATTCATCTAGGCACAGACATGGGCACAGGCATAGGCACAGACGTGGGCACAGACATGGAGATCCATGGACATGAAGAGCCATAGACATGGAGCCCATAGACATGGAGCCCATAGACATGGAGCTATAGATATCCGAGTCATGGCCACGAACTTTTATAGGCTCCAGCTAGCCATAGGCATCCAGAGCCGTGACTTTACTTGGCACAAGCCTGGCCAAGTAGGCCGAAAACTAATCAGAGACAGCATTTTGATGGCATTTCGCAGCCGGCTTGACCGGCCAAGCGGCACGTAATATTAGAAATTATGTATTTGTTGTATCATCAATAAAATAAGAAGCCCTAATGGGATGACAAGCGGGGCCAGCGGAGCCAGCGGGGTGCGCAGTTGTATGGTTCGTGTGAACCCGCCTACTCGACGGCCTCGAGAATGCGCGTGGCCAAGGTTTTGAGCTCGTACGCAGCAGCGACCTTCGCTGCGGCCTGTAAACTCTCGGGCGACCGGATGAGCTGCACGATCTGGAGCCCGCGGTTCAGCCGCTGGTCCTGGCACGCGCCTTGGAACTGGCGAAGCAGCATTTTGTCGAGCTCTATTGCGTGGTCCTCGAGCGTTTCCTGGTCGGCCTCGCTGATTTCGACGCCCAAGTGTTGGGATGCGTACTCTAAGCGGTCCTGCCGCTGCTCAAACTGTGTCCGCGTGACGAGGAACCGTGACTCGGGCTCAGGCACGCCTGGCGTCGCCAAGTCGACCTCGTCTGTGATCGGCAACGGAATGGCCGGGTACTGCTGCTGGCCCTTTAGCACGACGCACAGCAGCTTTGTGTCGAGAACGCCTGAGTCGAGCACGCCGAGCGGCCAGTACCGGCGCTGGACCTCCGAGTCCTGCTTTGGCGGGCTGAAGATCGGCACCCAGCGTGCCTGGCCCTGGACGCGGCCGTGAAGTAGCGTCGACAGCACGCCCATGGAGTCCATAATGCAGGGCTCGCCCGCATCGGAAAAGAATACGGACGTGAGTTTCGCGTTCGCCGGCAAGGCGAGCGGGGCCTGGGCTTGGAAGATGCGGCCCTGGGCCACGTCCTCGTATGTGTAGGAGTATGCGCCCTGCACGTAGTGGATCGCGAGCACCTCGTTCGCAAATGCGCTCGCCGTCAGCACGGCACACGGCGTGCGTTGTACAGACAGCGGCGACCCGTACAGCGTGTACGTTCGCATGAACCCGTTTTTCGTAAACACGGCCACGACTTCGGAAGACAGGGCGACGCACTGCACGCCGCCGTCGATCTCAAGGTCGAGTTGCGTCTCCCAGTTCTCGCTCAAGGACGAGTGGAAGCGTACGGCGACCTTTGCCGTTGCCGACTGCGCGTACACGGCGGCCTGCGCAGTCAGGGCAGCAAGGTCGAAGGCGTCGCGGTCCTGGAAATGCACTTCGCGGTGAAGGCTCTGGTCGAAAAATGTCGTCGTGATCGAGTTGTGCTGCGCAGGGTGTCGCACGCTCCAGATGTAGCCCACGGGCGACATGCACAGGTACCGTTTCTGGTTCAGCCACGGCGTGCTGCCGTTCTGAAAGGGCGTTGGCGCCGCGGTAAGCGCCGTCAAGTCAACACGCTGGCGTTTGTGGCTCCTTCCGTGGCGGCCAGATGCATGGCCTGCACTGTGCCGACGGACGTCCGCTTCCATGTGGCCCGGCTCGAGGTGGCCAGGTTCCATGTACTCGCCAGCGCCAACATCATCCGACACGAATAAGTCGCTTTCATCGTCGCTCAGTCCACCGGCTTTGCCATGATCATTTGCACCACCGTTGGCACCGTGCAAGTCGTTGCGGAGGTCGAAGTTTAGCTGCTTCCCACGAGGAGTGGCCTCCGTGGGCAACGCAGGCTGGGCGTCGCCGCCAAACGGTGCATGCAGATCGTCACCGACGACATCGCCAACAGTGTAAAGCTGGCCCTTGCTTGTGACGAAGCTCAGCTCGTTGCTGTGCGGGTGCCAGCGTACTTCGAGCACGCCAACCACGGCGTACTCGTTCACGGCCCGCCGGCTAGCAACGTCCCACACGATCACACGGTCGTCACGCGCTCCCGAAGCAATGTAGCGGCCGTTAGGGCTCCAGCTCAGTGTTGTTACGGCGTTTGTGTGGCCCGAAAGCCGGGCCCCAATGAGCCAGTCGTGAGTGCCGACAAGGGCAATATCGAAAGTCTTTGTTGGCATCGCAAGACCAGCGCCTTGCGGGCTCCACACGGCCGATGTCGAGCGGTTGTCCGTGAAATCAGTAACGGCCGGCAGCACGGCCTCAACAATGCCGAGCTCGGCCCTTGATTCGAGGTCAATGACACGGACCGTAGAGTCCAAGCCCGAAATGGCCACGACGGCCGGGTTGGACGGGTGAAACTCAAGGGCCCGCACGTCTCCGCCTTCAACGCCAACTTGGAGTGTTTGAGTAATGTCTGAGGCGTGCACAACGCGGCAGAAGTCGTCGCCCACGAGCCCGACCCAGTTCCCGTCCCCAGAGACCGTGGCCCGGCGCAACGGGAGAGCCGTGCGCACGAGCGAGCGAAGTTGAGCCTGAGAGTCGTTGTCAAACAGCACGGCCTCGCCCGAACTGCCGCAAACAACAAAACCGGACGCGGTCGTGGCGATGTCGTGGCCCGTGAACGCGAGTTCCACGGTCTCGGGCTCGTCCTGAGGCGACCCCACCAAAAAGCGGCGCACCATCATGTTCTCGCCGACCGTGAACAAGTACTTTCCGCATGGACTGTACGCCAGGCTCGTCCGGCCCTTCGAATGCGGGTACAACGCGTGCATGCGGAAAGACGCGTCTGCCCTTGCCGCTAATGACCTTGGCGGGTGCTGCGTAATCACGATGCTGGGCCTATACACAAGGCGCCATATATATAAACTGTTGTTGTTAGTACAAGTGTTAGTACAAGTACAATTGTTGTTGCGATAATTGCTTCGATTATTATTGATGTAAATTGCGGTCACCACTGTATAGCTGTGATTACTGCAGTTGACATGCTTCCTGACTCGAGTATGGGCCGTGCCCACGCGGGCTGCCCTTTATAGTGTGATTCTTGTATAATAAAAGTAAATTTTAAGGAGTGAATGATCGTATTATTTTCATATATTTTGCAAAATTTCTTCTCGACAACGAACACTGTGGAAATGTGCCCATTGCCTCAGTGAGGATGCTCCAACGCGGCCAAAGCCCTCAGCTGAACAAAGCACGACACCAAGGAATGAACAAAGGAGGGGTCGAGAATGCTTGCTGAGGGCCTTTTAAAGGGTAGTCTCTGATCTTGAGAACCGAAGTGAGGGTGCAGTCAGGCACTGGACAACGCCAAGAGCATGGCGGTGGAAAAGGGGGGCAAAAAGACAGGCCCAGGCGTGTCCAGAGGAAACTGTCGCTGCACTTCGGTCACAAGCCACTGTAGGCTGCCTGTCTGGCAGGCCTCTCTGGGAAAAGGTAAATAAAGACCAGAGAGAAAGAGGCAGAGCAGGCTTGATAGACACACAAAGTACGACTAAATGGGCTCTTCAGTGGCAGAGGCTTCCGCAGAGGGGGGCTATAGACCGCATCTGGTTCTGTCGTAGCGCGACTAGAGACAGGTCGCAGCAGCGTCCAAGATGCTGCGAAGGGCACAAAGGCGGCAGTGCTAAGAGTGAGAAGCCAAAATTGTTTTCCATATTAATTCATACCGCCGAGCTGGCCCAAGAGCGACTGGGGGCTCGACGGTGAAGAAGAAAAAAGTCCGTGCTTGTGGGAGGTTTATATAGACAAACAGGTCGTGATGTGCGGTTTCCGAATTGGGAAGGCCCCCCCGCGCGCAAGGGCTCCCAATTGGGACTGCGCGATAAGACAACGCCTCATTGAGGCACCTCAATGCGGCTTGCACGCACCTCAACATTCCGCGTGTTCCGTGCGTGACTTTAACGGAATCTTGCAGAACTGCGTCGAATGTTTACTGGTACTCGTAGCTGCCCATGCCCGTGGCCATGAGGAGTACAAGCCATCACGTTATCGAAGAACAGGTATACGAAATGAAGCAGCACATGGAGAAAGCACTATATGTGTGCATGGCACACTGTGTGAATTGCGTGAGCGCACTAAATTACATGCGCGTACATTGCCTGATGCACGTAGTTACAGGGGTGGTGTACATAGATATGTTGTACATAGATATGTTGTACATAGTTACATGTGTACATGCACACAACAATATGAATGTGCCTATCTGGTCACACTAGTTTCAATAGCTACACTAGTTACACGATTTACACACGCCAATTATGTATTTGTACCTATTAATGCGCGTAGCGAACTCCACAAACTCGAGGTTGTTTCGCGACTCACGTGGCCCTTGCCCGAAGTCCTCACGAGCGGGCCACAACCTACCACGATCTTAGTCGATTCGGTATGCGCAAATGGGTGGTTAATACCGAGAGCAACGACTCGGAGAGCGACGGCGATGAGCTGCCCCAGCCGAAAATGATCAGCCGTGCGTCGTTGGCCGCCCCGGATTTCAGTGAGGGCGCGTTTCTGACGGACCACGCGGACTACCGCTCGCTGCGTGAAGTGCAGGCTGCCGTGCGCGAATGGGAAGTGAAGCTGCACGCCGAGCTGTACGACCTCATGAACGCGAGCTTTGACGACTTTGTGGGGGCTGTCGAGTCCGTGAAGGCCGGGGAACCGTCGCTTGTGGGCGTGAGTGCCGAGCTCCAAAAGTTCGCGAAGTTCGCCGGCTCGCAGGCCACGTCCCTCGACGACGGTGCGCGTGCACTGAAGCTCGAGCTGCAAGTAAACCGCCGGCTTGCTGAACAAGAGTCTGCCGCGGCCCGGCTCGCGTACATGTTCGATCTCCTTGCCGAGCTCGAGGCTGCCGTGCCCGAAACGAGCGCTACTGAAGCAGACAGCGTCGTCGTTCTTGCGAAAATGTGCGTGGCCATGCTCGTTGTGGCCCGCGAGTTCAGAGACGTGAAGGCCGTGCAGGTTCTGCGCATCTCGCTCGACAGCGTGAGCAACGAGCTCCTAGCAAAGCTCGAAGAGGCCGCTGCAAAGGAGGCCGCTGCAAAGGAGCCCACTGAAAATGCGCGGCTCGCACTTGTCGAGGCTCACGAGCGTCTTCGCGAGCAGCTACGCCTCCGCTCTCACTAGGGGTACAGGGCACTGAGTGGGTACAGACCAATGAGTGGGTACAGACAGGCCACGGATTGGGTACAGGCAGGCCACGGACTGGCTGCAGACTGGCTACATCGTTGGAGACTGGCTATAGCTACAGACTGGCTATACTAGCTGGCATTTACAGATCAAGATACACGAAAAGCAGAGCACACTCTGAGGACGCACGCGAATGATACCCACATCAACCGGACACACGTTTTACAAAATTGACAACAAACAAATTATTTTACTACACCCTTTCGCGTCGAGCACGGCATACTCCTTCGCAAACCGGCAGGGCTGTTTATGGCTGTGGCATCGTGGACCTCGTCCGGGGCTGGGGTTAATAATTTTTTTCCACTTGAGCGACACTCATGGGTGACAGCTTTTTCGTGAATCCAAGCCATTCGCGAAAACGCGGCAGGACCGGAGGCGCGCAGGCCCCGCGAAACGAGAGTTCTGGGCCGAGAACAAGCGCTGGCTCGCGGAATCCCGGCAATGGCGGCAAACGAGGTGCGGGCACCGACGAAGACATTACGAGCGAATCCGAGGCCGACAGCGACGCCGCAGAGGCGCTGAGCGACGTAGAGAGCGAGAGCGACCACGAGACTGCCACAGACAAGCGCCGCCGGCTCGCGAAGGAGTACCTGTCGAGCCTCGAAACGGACCTTGTCGACGGTTTCGACGCGAAGGACCTCGACGAGGACATTATTGCCCGCCGCCTGCGCCACGACGCCGCCGAGCAGCAGGGCCACATCTTCCGCGACCTCAGTACGCACAGACCGGGCCCGACACATAGCCTGCGCGTGCCGCAGCGCCACCTCACGGCCGTGGCGAGTGCGCACCTCACGGCCGGCTCGCAACCGGGTTCGCAAACGGGCGGCTCGCAGCAGCAATTAGTCGTGTACGCAGGCTCCAAGGACGGGCAGATCAGCAAGTGGGCGTTGAGTGCGGCCAATGCTAAGCCGCGGCTTTTGCGGCGGCGGCGAGTCGGTCCGACCGTGCTGAGCGTGTGCGTGAACACGGCAAACAAGCTCGTTGTGTTCGGCCACGCCGCGGGGTTTGTTGTGCTGAACGCCGAGTCCCTCGACGTGCTGCGCGAGTTCAAGCTGCCAGGCGCCGTGCTGAGCTGCGTGTTCCGCCGCAACACGTCCGAGCTGTACGTCGGCGGCACGGACCTGCGGCTGCGCACGTACGACCTCACGCAGTTTGCGTTCGTTGAGACGCTACACGGGCACCAAGATGCGATCATTGGTCTCAGCGCCCTGAACCGCGAGCGGTGCGTGAGCGTTGGTTCGCGGGACCGCACGGTCATCTTCTGGAAGATCCCCGAGGAGTCGCGGCTCACGTTCCGCGGCGGCGACACGAAGCTCGCGGCAAGGCTCGGCGACGGCAACTTGAGTGGCGAGGAGGCGCGGAACACAATGCTCGAGGGCTCAATCGACTGCTGCACGATGCTCGACCACGAGCTGTTTGTGACGGGCAGCGACAACGGCAACGTGAGCTTGTGGAGCACGAACCGCAAAAAGCCACAATTTGTCGTGCCCCTCGGCCACGATCGCGATGCAGCCTTGCCCGCGCACCGTGCCTCGGGCGAGACGCACGCCGAAAACGTCGAGATCCCGCCGGCTCTGCCGCGGAGCATCACGGCCGTGGCCGCAGCGCCGTTTGCAAACGCGTTTTTCACGGGCTCGTGGTCCGGCGACGTGCGCATGTGGGTCCTTGCCGAGGACAAGCGCAGCTTTGCCCTGCACGCCGAGGTCGCCGTGGGCCCGGGGATCGTGACGTCGATTGCCGTTACCGAGCTCGACGGCAAGATCTCGGTTGTGGCGAGCTTATCTCGGGAGCCTCGGCTGGGCCGGTGGCTCGTGGTGAGCGGACGCGACAAGCTCGTGTCGTTTGCCCTCACGCAGTGACGAGACGGGGAATATGGGCACAATGCGTAGAAAATGCGAGGAAGCACAACATACACGAAGCGCACACGCAGTGCCTACATACAGGGCCTACATACGGGGCATACATACAGGGCACACATGGCATACATACGGGGCCCACATACGGGGCATAAATACAGGGTGCCCATGGAAGCACGAAGACTGGCAGAAAGCTCATGGCGTGCCCGACTTTCACCATCATGGCGTATGTATCGAAGCATGTACCTTAATACAGTCACAGTAAGCACACTCAACAGTTGTATAGGACACATGCCTGGCTGATCCTTACCTGTATCGTAGACAAGATAATTCTTTGACTATAGATGTACATTATCAGTTATACGCTGGCTTGAAAGCATACACTCAATTTTGGCCATGGCCAGTTACGTGAAGCTACACGCTGGCACAGACCCAACTGCCAAACGGTCCAACCAAAAAGACCAAACGGTCCAACCCTCCAAAAAGACGAAACGGTCCCATCAAAGCGGCCAAATGGTCCCACCAGAGCGGCCAAACTGCCGTAGCAGCCCAACTGTAAACCTGCTCAACAGCCGTACGAACAAGCGCTCAATGACCGTTTCATACGCTCCACAGCACAGAGCTCTATAAAACGGACTTAGTGTCCTCTAAGGTTACTAGCTACATACACTAAGACCGGCTCGCCTTGACGCCCGCGTAGTCCTCGAACGCCGGGCGCAGGAGGGGCCGCTCGATCTCGTGGACCTGCTGCGCCGCGTCCGGGATTTTCTTTTCGAGCCCGATCTTCGAAAACACGCACTTGTTCAGCACGCGCTCGGCGGGCCGGCAGGCGTACAGCTGGTGGTTGTTGTTCTCGAGGCACTGCCAGTGCGTGCGGAACTCGTTGAGGCACTGCTTGTTGATGTCGTCAAGCACAGACACAGCACACCGCGTTACACGCCGGCCCTCACGCAAACAGTCGGCCGGGTTCCCGCTCGAGTCCTTCTTGCACTGCATGAAGTCGTCGTTGTATGGCAAACAGCGGGCACCAATGAAGTACGCCGCGGACTTCAGCGGGGCACTGGTTGCCCCGACCTCAGGCACGTCCGGCACGTCCGAGGGCAGCGGCGTCGTATCGACGGCCTCTACGTACTTGTACGCTGGCTCTCTAGACATTTGCGAATCAGAGTACGCACGATTGGCTCCAGGTAGGGGTCTCGTTTCCAACAGTAGCGCGTAGTCCCGCTCTAGACGTATGTCGCAGCGAAGTGGATTTGTGCCTCGTTACTAAGTCGTAAAGGCAGTGTGGATTGTAAGGCCGTTGTGGATTGTGATGTGAGGCCGTTGTGGATTGTAAGGCTGTTGTAGAGGCAGTTGTGTGGCTGTAGAGGAGTTCTATAGGCAGTGTAGAGTCCCTTGTAGAGGCGGAGTCGATTTTGGAGGAAGCCTTAAATTCGAGAACGAAATCAAACTTGTAGTATTTTGCTAGGTACTGGCAAGCTGACCAGCTTCATGTCTTCACAGTGGTAGTGCTACTTATCGTGTCGAGCGCTCTTACATTGCTCGCAATTGCAAGAATCTGATCTTCCACGTTCCCTAGCGAGGGCCATGCGTCGGCAGCTATAAGTTAAATTAATGTACAAACACGAGCAGGAAATATCCAATTAGAATATCTATTGAGAGAATAATCGATTTGTTTGTAAAGTTGACCCGTTCATGGACCACCTTTTCCAGAGCATCGTGCCTTGTTCGTGTGCTCACATTGGGACCCGAATTTAGACCAAATTTAGGCCGAGTTCAGGCTCATAACAATTTCATTTATTTATGCCATAACTGGCAAAATATATTTTTATTTTGTTTAGCCTGTGGTTGTGGCTGCCTTGTACTGGTTTATTTGTTTGGGCGCCGGCTATGTAAGCAAGCATGAGCGTTTCGTTTTCATGGTCGAAGGCTGGCGATGCCCAGGCAAATACGCAGCCTACGGTCGGAGCAACTCCGACCGTGCCTGTGGCGGACCAGCTACAACGCGTTCATGATGCCTGGAACCCGCAGAGCCCGAACTGTGCGTTCCAGCACTACTTCTACAACCGCGTGCCCGCGGACCAGGCTGCGCGGTACGTAATGCCTCCGGGACAGGACCCGCAGCGCTGGGAACAGGCCATGATGACGCGGCCCGACCCGTCGAGCGTGCCCGTGCTTGCTGTCGGCTTCAACGACCTGCAGAAGCGCGTGAACCAGCAGAACCAGCAGGTGAATGCGTACCGCGTGCGTATGCACGAGATCAACGACAAGCTCGTTGAGCTCTCGAACCGCCACGATTTGCACACAACCGTAAAACTACTGGAAATGCGCGAACGCCACTCAAAGCTCGCGCGACGGGCCCTGGCACTGGCCATCCGCATCCAGGTCCTCAGCAACCGCGGCCACGTTCTTTCTCCGCAGGAAGAGCTGTTCCAGCGCATGGTCCGCGACCTCATCAAGCGGGCTGACGACCCGGCCGTGTTCGGGAGCCTCAATGAGGCGTGGGCACGCATCAAGTCGCTGAAGGAACGCCAGCCCGATGGTTTGACGGCCGATAGCGCATCTGAGCAGGGCCCAGACTCTGCAAATGCAAACGCACTGAACTGGGACGCCGACCGCGAACAGCTTGAGCGCATTGTTAAGGTCTTGGCCGCCCAACAAAAGGGTATCACCTTCTTGGCCCAGCTTATCGAAGACGACACGCAATCCGTAGATGAACAGCTTGGTCTTGCACCTAAGAAGCCAAAACAGAAGGCCGTGCCGGCAACCGCAGTGGCGCCTCAAGCGTTCGCGGCTCAAGTCCCGTCCCAGGCGGCCCAGCAACCAGCTCAGCAGCCCGGCCAGCCAGGCCAGCAACCGGGCCAACTAGGCCAGCAACCAGGCCAGCTGGGCCAGCAACCCGGCCAAAATGGTAGCCTGCTGGGGCAGCCTAGCCAGGGCGGCGGGATGTTCGGGCAGTCGAAGCCGAGCCTCTTTGGATCGACAGCTGCAAGCGGCCAGCAGGGCCAGGCTGGAACCGGCATGTTTGGCCAGAAGCCACTGTTCGGTGCTGCAGGTACGGGCCAGGCGGCACAGCCCGGTCAATCGACGCAATCTAGTGGACTGTTTGGAGCAAAGCCGGCAGGCCAGACCACGGGCCAGACTGGCGGATTGTTTGGCCAAAACAACCAGACACAGCCAGCTCAAGGCGGTGGCTTGTTTGGGCAAAACAACCAGAACCAGCCGGCACAGTCGGGCGGTCTGTTTGGGCAGACTAACCAAACACAGCCAGCTCAAAGCGGCGGCCTGTTTGGCCAGAACAACCAATCGCAGCCGGCTCAATCTGGCGGCCTGTTTGGCCAGAACAACCAATCGCAGCCGGCTCAAAGCGGTGGCCTGTTTGGCCAGAACAACCAATCGCAGCCGGCTCAATCTGGTGGTCTGTTCGGCCAGAACAACCAGACACAGGCGGGCCAGTCTAATGGTTTGTTCGGCCAGAACAACCAAGCTCAGCCAGCTCAGTCGGGCGGTTTGTTTGGCCAGAACAACCAAGCACAGGGCCAGCCCGGCGGGCTTTTCGGACAAAGCAATAGCCAGCCCCAAACCGGTCAAACAGGTAGCTTGTTCGGCCAGAACCAAGCGAACAATACACAGCCATCGGGCGGCCTGTTCGGCCAAAATAACCAAGCTCAGTCAAACACAGGAGGAATGTTCGGCCAATCGAACCAAAACAACTCGTTTGGTGCTCAAAATAGTGGCACTGGTGGCGGTATGTTCGGCAAGAGCACAGGCACAGGGCTGTTTGGCTCAAGCCAGCCGAGCCAGCCTAACCAGCCTGCATTCGGCCAGGCAAGCTCGGGCCTTTTCGGCGCTAGATGATGTACGATAAGCCCCCTTCTGTGGCCAAACATACAACACACATATATGTATAATAATATTTGGAGCGATGACTCTCCTCTGCGTTCGCGCTATATTTCCATTTTTCTGATTGACGACGAAGTTGAGACCACATCTCGACTTGCCAGAGCTCAGCTGAGCCCAGCCATATTTGCCTCGAACTTGTCTCAGAAGTATCCAGGGATGCCTTTTCTTATAAAGACAAGGCTGTGTGCCATTGCGTAGTAGTGAACTGTGCTTTCACGGGTGTCCCCGAGTGTAAAGCAGGCTGCCTAGCTAGTTTTTGATTGGAGGCTCGTTGGAGGAACGAAATTACCGCTTCAACATACAGGTTCTCCTTGAGCAGAAGTTGAGTACGCAATTGTAAATAAAATGCATACTGTGTGAAGTATTCTCTCAATAATGTAATAACAAGTGTTCATCATCATCCAACCGCATACGTTCCAAAACCCGCATGAATGAAACGTTTTCCACTGATTTGCGAATCTCAGTTGATTTTGTAAAATACACAGAAGCCCCTCGTGCCACCTAGGCCATGTTTGGGTCGCCGTGACTTCGCCTTTCAGTTGCGTTGACTACACTTGTGGCCGAGACTGTTGAAGAGTGTAATCTGCTATATACTATGATACTGTGAGAACTATGTACTAAGGTCCAGATACTTGAGGGCAAGAATCCGGTCCGGGTTGCGAGTCGCAGACTCGAGCACGAGCCGCTCGCCCGTTAAGAAGCTGGCCAGGGCGTGCTCGACCGGGCTGAGGTCCTTGTGGAGCAGCTCGCCGCGGTGGACGAGATCAACGCGGTCAGGATGCGCATTCAAGTCCTCGACAAGGATTTGGAGCTTCTCAAGACGCACTTTCGTGACCGGACAGATCGCCTGGCGGTAGTGGACGAGCTTGCCGTGGCCGTGGATAGCCTGGGAAACCTGCTGGTGCACGGCCATGGAGTCGGCGAGCGAGGCCGGCGGGGGCCGGAGCGTGAACGTCGCGAGCAGCGTGCGGTGCAGGAGCTGCGCAAGCACGGCCGGAAGCTTGGCTGGCGGCGAGGGCATCTAGAAGCGGCCACGAACGAGCTCGATAGCAAACGGCGCAAACCACAGAGCAGCTCCAATACAAATGCTGGTCAACACGACGCTCTGGCTCTCCAGGGTCTGCTCCTTAAGCTCTTCCTTGCTAGGGCGCGGGACACCTCCTCCAAACATCGCTAGTAAGTTGTTAAAAAAATGTTGTTCGCCCAGACTTCAGGGCACGCCCGCAGCTGACTAACCTTACAATGAGCGTGCCACCGGAAGCGGTGCAACCGGAGACGGCAGCGCAAACCAGCGAATCCGGCGGGGCTGGAGGCCCGCAAGGCGAGCAGCAGGTTCGTGAGGATGTGACTGCCTCACCTGCTGAGATTCCCGATGCAGGGGAGGCTCGTGGGGGCCAGGAGACCGGCGAGGCCCAGGAGACTGGCGAGGCCCATGAAGCCAATGATACTCGCAATGAACCCGATGCCCCTGATTCTGGTGACGAGGCTGGCAACAATTCTGGCAACGAGGCCGGCAATGATTCCGGCGATGACCGGGCCGGCGAAGAGGAGTACTCGGAGACGGGCGAGGTTGGCGACGAAGAGGTTTACAAGCTGAAGCGGCACCGCCGCGAGCGCAGCGACGCTCCTGCGAAATCTGGTGAGCGACGACGGCCGCGGAATGCGCGCAAGAACGCGCGCGAGGCCGAGCCTGAGCCTGAGCCCGAGGAGGAGATCGACGAGGCCACGCGCGAGCGGCGGGCGTTGGAGGCCCGCATTGACGCGGCTCTGCAGCCGTCGAGCAAGAAACGCAAGAAGCTCGCTGGCGACGACCTCGAGATGATGCAGGACGACGTCATTGCGAAGCTGCGCGACGACATGCGCAACGCAGCCCTGCAAGACGTCGAGTCCATTGGCAAGGGTGAGCCCGCCGTGCACAAGGTGAGCATGCTGCGCGAGGTCGTGCAAGTCCTGCAGAAGGGCTCGCTTGCCGACTCGATTCTGGACGGGAACCTGCTCGAGAGCGTGCGCATCTGGCTCGAGCCGTTGCCCGACGCCTCGCTGCCAAGCTTCGAGATCCAGCGCGAGCTGTTCAGTGCACTCATCACGCTCCCGATCAAGACGATCCACCTGCGCGAGAGCGGGCTCGGCCGCGTTGTGCTGTTCTACCAGAAGTCGAAGCGCCCGCAGCCGGCGATCAAGCGCATGGCCCAGAAACTCATTGGCGACTGGACACGGCCGATCATTGGCCGCAGCGACAACTACCGTGACAAGCGCGTGGCCACGGCAAACTTCGATCCGCGCGACGCACGGCTTGCGCGCGCGAGCCCGAACGCTGGCCCGCGGTCGTCTTACGAGGAGTCGGCGGCCCGCCGGAACCGTGCGGCCATCCCGTCCTCGTCGGGCATCAGCTACCAAGTCGCGCCCGTCAGCGGCACGGCGCCCGAGGCGAACTCACAGGGCCCAGCGCCGAAGGACTCGCAGCTGCGGCGCATGAAGACGAAGCTCATGGCGTCGGGCCGGGCGGGCCGCAAGAAGAGCCAAGTCAGCGTCGAGGGCCGCGGCCTCAACTAGCCAATATTCCGGGGTCTCAAAATGTCCCATTCACTGAAGTTGTAGGGCCTGACGGTAGCCTCAAAGGCAAAGCTGAGCTGCAAAAATTATTTGACGACGAAGGAATTGATCGTAACAAGCCGTCGATCATTCTCTGTGGCTCTGGGGTTACGGCCTGCGTTGTCAAGGCCGCCCTGGATGAGACGTTTGATACCTCTGCAGATATCTATGATGGTTCGTCGTCTGGTGAGGACCCAATGGAGAGCCTGAGCAAGCTCAAAGCTTGCCAATTGGCTCGCTTAACCTGCCTCGGCAGGCAATTAGCTCTAGAGTCTGAGTTTGTCCGGCTCAAACCAAGCACATACTATGTAAATTATTCACGTTCGAAATCTCGTGGCATGCATCATTACTGAGTTAGCTGCTTATGGTGATCGGTTAGTTGGCTCTCGAAGCGCCCTTTGTACCTTTTCGCAGGATAGCATGGTACCGTATGACAACATAGACTTAAGGTTTTACCATATATACTGTTAGCGACCGACTTATGCTGGTCGAGCACACTCATTGTACTCGGCTGACATTTTAAGCACATACCATGTAATTATTCACCATGTAATTATTCACCACTGAAACTGCATTGTTAATGAAAACATGGTGTGTTTCAGCTTTGGCATGCGAGGCTGACACTCTAATCACGTACAATGGAATATTCACCCTCGTAGGCTAGCACAGTACATACGCCGTACATATTATGCCATGCACGGTATAGTACATGTGGCGCGAGCATGCTCACCGTAGCGAGAAATGCCGTGTGGGCGTGTGTGAGCAAGAACATAGCTATGCATATATAATAATTAGTTGCGGGGCTTCTCCTTCTTCTCCTTGTAGAGAGCGAGAAGCGAGACGCCAGAGACCTTGACGACCTTGAAACGGACACCCGGGAAGTCACCCTTCGCCTTGCCCTTACGGCCGAAGCCGGCAAGCAGGACCTCGTCGTTCGTGTCAACGAAGTTCAAGCAACCGTCGTTCGGGACGAAGGCCGTGACACGCTTGCCGTTGCGGATCAGCTGGACACGCACACACTTACGCAGCGCAGAGTTCGGCTGCTTGGCCTCGACACCGATCTTCTCGAGCACAATGCCCTTGGCGTGCGAGGCACCACCGAACGGCGAGTGCTTGTACGAGGTTCCGAGCGTGCGCTTCTTGTACTGCTCGTCCGCCCAGCGGTTCTCACGGCGGTTGTCGCGCAGCTTCCTGGCGGCCTGAAGTCCACGAGGCTTTCCTTTGCCCATTGTTCTGTTGTGTGTAGATGTGAAAAGATGAGGTCTGTGCCGTGGTCAGCGCCCATGCCCACCACGCCGAGCCCTCGCTCGCGGGCTCTGAAAAGTTTGTGCCGAGTGGGTCGCCAAGTCGTTGCTTATACAGCAGCCCTACGCCCCGCACGTGTACACCCAACGATACGCCCGCACACACGCCGAAACCCGCCCACGGCTTGACCTGCATATCACATGACACCGTCGACGCGATACGTCTGCCCGTCCTCGGCCACACCCAAAGTCAATCCTACTAGGTCAGTGACGGGCGGTACTTGACGGCTGGGTTGGGTCGTCGAACCTCGCGAGGCCTGCCCCTGCCCCGAAACGACGGGGCACGATAAACAGTCCATACTAGTCGATGGACAGGGAGCCGCACTTGTACGCTTCGGACCGCTACGAAGACGTCACGGCAGCGCTGCGCAAGCGTGCTGATGCGCTCGGCCCCGGGGGCGTCCGGCTCGCGCCGCGGACCCGCCTCGCGGACACTTTGCCCGCGTTCCAGATCGGGACGGCGAAGGTCGATACGGGCTCACCGCTCGAGTTCTGCGAGTTGGGCGCTGAAGTGAAGGCCGCGGCTGCGAAATTCCCGCTCGACTCAGAAGAGAATTGTGTGGCGCTCATGGATGCCATTGCACGCGCGGAAATGGCCTGGAACAAGGGCTTCTCGATGCTGCAGACGCTAGGCTCGTGCGTCGCCATCGAGCGCGAAGTCGTCGAGATTACGCGCCTCAAGTTTGGTGGTGTTCCGCACGCCGACGCTGGGGCAAGTCTGAGTGCTCTGCTTGCGCCGACGGCCGAGCCCGCGGGCCTGACCTCGTACCTGGCGAGCTGGACCCGCCACGCCGAGCCGCTCGCGGGCCTCATCCAGGTGTTTCTGTGGTCCGTGATCCGCGGCATGGCGCACTGCATTGCGCTCACGGACGCACAGGCCGGCACGGTGTTCCCTGAGGAGGATTTCCACGGCACGCGCTACGGCCTGTACTTTCTCGACGACACGCCCCTGCAGCAGCTCGTCGAGACGCTCGAGCAGGCCCGCAAACGCGCGCACGCGTACCCGCGCATTGCCGAGCGCCTTGCGCTGCGTGTCAGCTGGCTGACCGTGCTGAAACAGGGCATTCCAAAGAAGCTCGCGAACCTCGACCGCCTGAAACAGCAGATCGAGGCTTGGAAAGCCGTGGACGCTGCTGGCACAGATGCGTGGTTCACGACAGGGTGCCAGGCCCGGCTCGACATGGCGTGCCTGCGCCAGCAGCCCGCAACTTTGGACGCGAGCGACGCAAAGAAGTTCTGGCTGCGCATGGTCCGCGCAATTGCCGAGTTCTCGCCCGTTTTTAAGGTCGAGCGGTCCGTTGATCTGCTTGCTTTTTACCTTGCGTTCGCGTCACGGCAAGAACCGGCCGTTGTGCGTGCCATGGCGAAATCGCTGTTCACGGAAACGCAGATCTTGTCTCGGTCTGCAAAATACTGGACGATGCTCGACATCAACGAGACAATGCCTCCGCCGGGACTGCCGACATCGGCCGTTGTCGAGGCGTTTGTTGGCCAGGCCGCTCTGTGCTACTCGGATTTGCTGAACCTGTTTTGCCAGAACCGGCCGCGCGTGCGCGAGGGTCTACAGGGCCTGGTCGTCTCGTTCGACTCGCTGCAAGTCGTGGCCGAGCAGGTCGATCAAACAATGGGCGGGCTCGAGCTCGAGACGCCGAACGGCCGCATCCCGGCCCTGTACTTGTCGAGCTGGACGTACTTCCGCAAGCTGCAGGTCATGCTGTGGTCCGTGCTCATGACGTTCGAGACGGACGTGCTCGACTACGGCGAGTACGCGTACACGGGCTGGTACGCGTTCCGGTTGTGCCAGTTGCTGCTTGCGCAGCTCGGTCGCATGCGCAGTGCGTTCGAGCAGCAGAACACGGGCGCCCGCGACTCGCCGGGCTACAGTTTTCTGGTAGCGCTCGAGCTCGAGTCGCAGACGCTTGCGCAGCTGTGCACGGCGCAGTACATGCTGTGGATCGCGCTGCACAAGCTCGCGCCGCCGCCGGAGCGCGCAAACGTGAGCGCAGACATGCGGTTCCGCCTGCGGTTCGCGGCGTTCGAGTCCGTGGGCGTGCCAGAAATGCTACAGCTCGCCGAGTTCACGGCCCTCAGCGAGCGTGTGGATGTCACGCTCGCTTTGCAGGCTGCGGGCAACGCTGCGCAGTCCGTGCGCACGCTTTTGTCGACGCTCGGCGGGCTCGCCACGGAAAACATCGAGATCCCGCTGCTGCAGCGGTCGGCCGTCGGGTTCTCCGTGGCCGTCGCCACGGCTGTCAAGCTCGGGAGCGAGCCAATCAAGGTCGACCTCGACCGCAGCGGCTTCCACTGGTACTTCCCCGTGCCGAAGGTCATGAAAGCAGCCTAAGCTTGCCAGGGTGGCCTAATTGTACAGCTATTCACCTTCGGCGGGCAAGGCTTCCTTCAGCGAACGGCTATGCATGGGGAAATAGTGATATCTGCATATAATATACTGCACATAATATACGAGTGTTCACGCGAGATCTCAGCCGCTCATGAAAATCAACTTTCATGGCCGAGTTTTGGGCGAGAAACGCCGTCTATCTGCGCCAGACCGTCGTGAAGACCACCATCTACGTACACGCAATGTACACGCGCTGTGTGACTGCCTTCACGGTCTCAAAGTAGGAAGGGAAGAGACCATTTCATGTCTGCAGAACTAAGAACTCCGCGCACAAGATGGATTTGTGGAGACATGGGGTTTTCGAGTACAACGGCCGAAATTTAGGATCCTTACGATCTCGTCGTCAGTGATTACACAATTTTCAGCTTCAGATCTCTATTAGCCACGATCGATGAGTCCGGAGGTCGATGAGCCGGTACATGGCACTCTGATACGGCCGATCGACACTATTTCGGGGGTGTGCGAGTTCACGCTAACCGCATGGTATCATTATACAATAGCAAGCATACATTTTGTTGATTTTATGGATAAATTCTACTCGCCAAAATATTGCTAGGGACCAGATAAGCCGTTCAGTACGTGGCTCAGGCGCGCATAATATGATAAGGCCACGTGCAGACCGATCCGCGCCTTTTTTTTTTTAGAAAGTTGGATTGTATATGAATTCAACAAGATTAGAAACAATTTTAAACGTCTTCGAGGAAGCACTTGTTTTAAGCGAAGCAACTACGCAGCAGAACTCATGGTTCTTTGCGATTCCCCTCTCTTCGCGCCGCACAAGCAATCAATCGCTCTCTGGGCTACCCTAACGCTTATCTTTAGATGTTTACAGTGCATCTCGATCAACAGAGAACGGCGCTCGGGGATCACCGTCTCCAGCAACTATATAAAGGCTGGCCGGGACACGCGAATTTTACATCTGCCAATACCAAATGAAATTCACCATCATTACTCTTTTCATTGCAACTGTCTGTGCTCTCAACACACCAGGTGAACCCTGTGAGAGATTGGAAGGGTGCTATCCAATAATCAATGAGTAAAGAGCGCCGGACAAGTGATCCAACCACGATCTACGCCCACTTCGCACTTGCTGTTATCTATTGATCGTTATCTTTGAATTGTTATCTCTCGATTGTTATCTCTCGATTGTTACCCCTCGATCGCTTGCGATCAAAGGTCAGTAACGCCCACACGTAGGGTATGCCGCTCTATTTCCTCTATATAAAGGCTGATCGGCCCACAGTAATTTTACATCTACCATTAACAATGAATTTCGCTATCATCCCTCTTCTTATTGCGACTGTATTTGCCGCACTTCCACCGCAGAAGCCCTGCAACCGTGATTATTGCCCTCCCCCGTGGGGTGAAGCCGAAGAATGAAAAGCTTCAGGCCACTTCTACCCGGTGATCGCGGAAGAGCGAGTGCCAACTGCGTGCTAACGACGCACCACAATCACTCTCATTGGGCTGCTTCTCACATGAGCTCTAAGTAAATTCGTAAAGTCTCAACTACGATTACACCTCGATACACATTTAATGCCATATCTGGAAATCATTCTATTTTTGGTCGAGAGCTATGAGATGGGCAGGGCTAGGTCTTTACGGGCACGTTTCGTTATCAGCGGGGCAGGAAACCCGTGCCCCCCCTCGATCGCCTCAGATCAATAGATTGCGGCCAGTGGAGTTAACGCATTACATTATTAAAAAAAAAGCGGGAAAATGATGGCTTCAAGGCCACCTCGCTAATAGCCTTTATTGGCTAGCCGGTCTGTGGAGTTCTCATTGTGCCTATGATATCACACCTACCTTATATTCAAATAAGTTTAGATATTATCGCAGCAAACTCAAATACTTCTCGGTGATGCAATTGCAAGTAGGATCGCAGTACCATTCCTTACTTATCCCTAACGTTGAATCGCCTGAGCAGTTTTCTTATCTTCGGACTAATCTAGCCCTTAGCGTTATCTTTTGATCTGCATCTTTTGGCCGGAAACAACCGAGAGATAAGGGTACGTGCCATGCTCGGAAAACCCCGCTCGACAGCCACTATATAAAGGACCGCCGACCCAGAAGAAGTTATACATCCACCGATGAAGTTTGTTATTATCTCTGTCCTCATTGCGACCGTCTTAGCTATTCCTCCACCGCCACCTCCCTGTGAGCGTACCGGAGAATGTGGCCAGGAGGGCTATCAATGAATTGCGCGGAGATCTGCGGTGATTCCAGATCGGGTGCCGAGTGTGGAGGACAAATGCACTAGGAGCAGCCCCGTTTTATCTAGTCGGCACCGAATCGCATAGACTATTAAACACGTCCGCAAAGTATCAAAACCTATAAAGCTTTCCTCGGTTTGATACCGCGCGCATTTGGAAATCGTGCAATGATCAGTTTCGAAAAAGCTTCAGGACGGAACAGCGCTAGGGGTGCGAATAAGAGCCCCACGTTCGTTATCAGCGAGCCAGAAAGCGTGAGGTCTCTGTAACAGTGTGAGATCAGTAAGAGTGGATCGCCGGAGTAAGATACAGTAGATTAGATTAAAATAAAGTGGATGATCAGGTGTGTGGGCTTCACGGGCAGGAGTTCTCTGAGCCGTCTCGGCTAACATTGACGGGTCTGATTGTGATTCCACTGCATCCCGGCAAAATCGCATTCTTGCACCTAGTATTATGGCATGAGGGCTCGATGATATAAAAAGCTCAAGTCCTAAAAATCTGTAGCGGTATCCTGGGTTATCCCGCGTTTGATTGTTTGTCTCTACACAGAAGTAGGATGATTGAGCCTAAGGACGGCATAGACTTCGTGCTGTCGAACTGGATTGGTTAGCTATCTATTTAAGCACTTTTAAAGCAGCTATAATATAATATGTGACGCAGGCTTACACCTGCCATAGAAATACAGTGGTTTACATGAAATGAGCCCTTGCTTCCTGTGGACCCGGGCTCGGGCATTCGGGATATGATAAGGATCCAGGGTAGAGGCTGGCCGGCACTTGTCAAGCAGCGGGCTCAAGCTTCCCGTGCCTTATATCGATCATTGACTGAAGGCATATGCACTTAATGTTCATAAATAGTGAAGCAGCTGCGCGACCGAGCTCACAATCGCTCGCTATTTGTCTCTTCCACTGAGTCGTGCAAGCGATGGCCTCGTTGTCCGGGCTACCCTAACAATCACCGTTATCTCCTGATTGTTATTATCTGGTTGGAAACAATCGAGAGAGATAAGGACTCGGGCGATGCTCGGGAATTTCCGCTATACAGCCATTATATAAAGCCTGGAAATTCCTTGAGAGAATAGAATACCCAGTGAATACAATATCAATATCCAGTACTAGCAATGAATTTTGCTATCATTTCTGTTCTCATAGCGACTGCCTTTGCTGAGATCGCCCCAAAAGTACCCTGCGATCATGGTGAATATTTGTGTCTCCCGCATGGTAATGATCAGTGAAAGGCGCCTAAGCAGCTGCTCCTCGTGCTTCAGCTGCTCCTTGTGCTTCAGCAGAGCAAGTTCCGAACAAGTGAGCGAGACGCATCATGAGCAGTCTCATTTTATTCAAGAAAGCCCTCGTCGTATATATTATTTCTCCATGATGAACAAGTTTGTAGATTGTTAGCTATAAGCGATATATGGTGAATTCAAAGCTGTGTCTATAGATCAATGAATCGTTCGATAAATAGTAGAGAGCTACGGAACGGTCAGGCTTGGATCTGTGCTCTGTGTACGTGGCGGTTCCTACTTCTCTTATCTGTGGAGCAGAAATCCGAATCTTGTTTGTCTGAGAGATCATGGACGCGGACTACGGACCAGTGACGTTGAACAAGATGATTGGCTGATAGACCTTACGCTAAGAAGCCTCTAGGGCGAGACAATAATCTGACTCGCCAAGTTATGTGATTTCCATTATTCCTTTGCAATCATGCACCACAGCATAATTGACCAATGAAACGTGCCTCAGTGTTAGAACTGCTGTAAAGAGCGAACTTTCTTCGGCCACGCGTAGATAGATCGGTCAGAAATACTTGTCGGGTGTACATTGTAGTAGCTGTACGGTCAGACTATTCTATTAAAAACTATGTAGCTCTTGTAGCTCTTGTGTCTAACATAATTGCTAATATCCCCTCCTAGGCTCAAATGTCAGATCACGACTCGGGTGATATGGCCAGCCGGGCTTTACGGCCGGTAAACCAATCCCGAGATGCGTAGTAGATCTTGGTGATTTGCCGAGAACAACAGCCGTGAGACTCAGCAGAATAATATAAATTGTCTCACTGTTCTTACGATCTCGCCGTATCTCAACCGCCCGCCCGAGTATAATACAAGGGCTAGGTCTGTTTGTTTACTCAAGGTGTGCCACGAAGAAGCCACCCCCCCTTCTTTGGAAACATAGTGTCTAATATGAAATGAGCCATTGTCATGCGCGAGCCGAGACTCAGGCGTTCGGGGAATAACGACGCCGCGTCAAAACCGATCGGCCGATCGGTATTGTTTCAGGGGTTGCCAGAATCACGCGTCTCGAGCAGTGTTAGACGACAGACGTATGTATTTGATGTTCTAGTAGCAGGTCATAGCGTCTTGTGAGGAGACACGACCACGGAATTCACAGTCTTTCGTTTTTAGTCTCTATCGAATCGCCAAGCTATTCCTGGGGCTACCCTAACACCACTTATCGTTATCTCTTGATCACTCTCCGGGCTACCCTGATTCTTATCATGCTATTTTTTGGAGTGATCAAGAGTCTATCACACGCGTAATCCTCGGTAAATGCCGCTCTGTAACCACTATATAAAGCCTGCCAGTCCTGATAAGTTCTTACATCTACCGACATCTATGAAGTTTGCTATCATCCCTATTCTCGTTGCAGCTGCCTTTGCTATGGTCCAGCCGGAAGTACCCTGCCAGAATGGCGGGGAACACGGAATGTGTCTCCCACATGGTGAAGGAATGTGAAAGGCTTCAAATGGGCTGTGCTCGGTGATCACTAGAAAGCGAGTGCCGAGCATGTGTGAGCCCTGGAGACCGCAATCTTATTCACGCGTGTCCCCTTCGTATGAAAAGGACTTTTGAAAAGTTTGTAAATCATGAGCTACTTTGAAAGATATTCTATTAATCCCATCCGTAAATAGTTGGACAATCTGTTTATAGAGAGATTTACAGGAGGTGTGTATGTACGTGATGGCCCTCGCCTATCTGTACCAGCTAGTAAAAATAGCTCGAAAAATAAGCATAGATCACTGTTTCACGGTCCAGTACCACGAATCCACATGAACCGATTGACCGGGCCGACGGATCTCACTTGGCGAGAGCTGTAAGCGGCCTCGGTGAGCCAAGCAGCTCTTAATGACTAGTCTTGTTATACAGAATCCTACAGTTCTACTGCAGCATTGTAAAAGTGCTACATTGTACTATCGAAACATTTAATAAGAAACCCATAATTAGACGGAAAACTGAGTCGCGAACAGCTAATCGACTACTGCGCTAGAGTGGCCATACTCTTACGCTATTTTGTTTAAGACTATATACTATTTGCATCTAACATAAGTGTACGCATAAGTCTCACTCAGCATACTAGATCATGACTCGTCGTGTTGTGTCCAGCCAGACTTTTGGCCGATAAACCGATCTCGAGGTAGGTAGCAAGTCTGGGTGGTGTGCATAGCAAACAATGTGAAGCTCAGCAGATGTCATAGATTCCAAAATTTTAAAGATCGTAAAATCGTTCCTCTGTTCTCAGATCTCGTTCTTTCAATACCGCCCGTACCTCAATCGCCCGAAAATTATATAGGGCTAGGCCTGGCTGTTTACTCAAGGTGACCCCCGAAGAGCCCCCGAAGAGCCCCCGAAGAGCCCTCGTTAGGTAGACGATGAAGGCCTTAATATTAATTTAAATATGTAGTGACTTACCAGTTTTTATCAAAAGAAGCATTTATCAATTTATATATCATCGGGCCTGCTTCCATAAACGAAACAGGTTTGCACATTGCGCCCATGCAGCAACATAGTGCCTGGTTGAATGAGCCATTGTCACGCACGAATCGGCTTCCCGGCTTTCGGGGAATGATAACGGCTCCATATCGAAGCCGATCGGTATTAGTCCAAGGGTTTCCGGGTTTCCACTTCCCGTGCCATCTTGATTTTCAATAAAAGAGGCGTGTGTTGATTGACATCGTAGCAGTATCATAGTCTGTTATGAGCACCGCAGAATTCATATCTTTAATTACCGTCTCTTCTGTCGAATCACCAAGCGATCTCCTTATTCCCGGAGTCACACCCTAACACCTATCGTTATCTCCTTATCAATCTCCGGGCTACCCTGATACTTATCATCGCTATCTCGCGGAGTGATCAAGAGTCTATGAGACGCATAATCCTCGGGAAATGCCGCTCTGTAACCACTATATAAAGGTGCGCGGGCCCAAGGAAATCGTTATATTTGTCCACACCCCATGAATCTTGCCATCATCTCTGTTCTCGTTGCAACTGCCTTTGCTCTCGTCCCACCCAATAGACCCTGTATCAAGGTCCCGTCGGAGCAGGCATGTATCGGGTATGGTGACGAGTAAAAGGCTTTAGATGGCTGTGTCCGGTGATCGCAGAAGAGCGAGTGCCGAGCATGTGTTGGCCCTGGACACCCCAATCTTGTTCATGCGTCTCCTCTTCGTATCGTAGAACATCAATGAATTTGGAGTATGTCTCATTATTCCCAGCACCCGTAACTAGTTCGACAATCAGCTCATAAATGCTTTACAGGAGGTAGAGGTGGGTGCTGATGGCCCTCGCCTCTCCTCACCAGCTAGCGAGGAACTCGATTGATAGGCATCAATCGCGATTTGACCTGCAGTGCCTTGAATTAATCAGAAGATAAATTGTTCAAGGTCTCACTGAGTGAGAACTGTAGGTGGCCTCGGCGAGCCAAGCAGTCCTTAACGATCGGCCCTGTTGTAGGACCCCGCGCGGTTCCACTGCAGCAATATAAAATCGCTACATTGAATGATCGAAACATGATTAAGGGCCCTACCCTACGGCAGGAATGTTGGCCGTTAACGGCTACTCGACCACTGCACTGTAGACCAAGGCCAGGGCGCGTGTAGGAATTAACTCTTTGTTCATAGAAGTGAGTAAGTCTGAGGACGGCATGGCTTTGAACGGAGCCCTTGTTACCAAATCTGTTGGGCTAAACCCTTGTTCTCATCGACGCACTCATCAAGTATTGATTGTCCACGCAAGACTGATAACGACAGCCCTACGATCGTCCATGAAAAATAAGATCGTTCGCGTGAGATGTATCAAAGTTCCGAATTACAAAGCTTTAGAGGCACCTTTTGGTACTGTTTACTTGTTCAAACGTCCCTCAATGCGAACTCGTCTGCGAGTCAAGTCAGGCAAGTGCATCGTCAGCCAGACCGCCTAGGCAAGATGCCCATGTTTATAGACTGGGTACCACATCTGGACATATGCATTCTTTTGGATAGATCGAGCGCCCATTTCCTGGGTCTTGCTCCGTTCCGGTACACCACAAAATTCTCGGAGTAATGAATTTGATTTGGGCGAAATAGCCTTTGAGCCGTTTGCTGATTGTGTCGACTGTGCGACTTCATAGCATAATCACGATCTGAGGTCGCAGGATTACTGATCGCCGATTAGTTCTCTAAGCCATGCTCAACTAATAAAAGATAAGAGGACGTGTTAGAGCTGTCAATCAACTATGGCTAGTTTATGCAGCACGATTGCCGCGCAAGTCTCGCTCGCAAAATATAAAGCCCATAGATGCACCATAAAATACATCCACACTCATCCTGAAGTTTGTCATTATCGCTACTCTGATCGCAACTGTCATTGCTATCCCGCCTCCTTCTCCTTGTCTCCCTGCGGACCCCGAGTGCGATCCCCACAACAGACCTGAGTAGAACGTGTTTGATCCAGCGCGCAGTTCCACTCCAGCCTGAGCTTTGCACGGCTCTCGTCTTCCTTAATGCTATGTAGCCCACCTTATTGAACTTCGTAGACTACTTATCCAATCAAAAGCGACTTCCAAAGAGGCGGGCTCCATGTTAATCACATTAAAGGCTGACCAAAGGTTTCCTAGCACGCTAGCACGCTTTCATCAGCAAGGATCTTTATAGAGGGCTTTGGTCGAAACAGGCAAACCTGAATTCTTGCAAAAAGTTCCGCTGGCCCAATTCTGCTTTGAATGCCCAGCATGTTAACGATCTTGTCCATCTAAAAATGGGTTGTTCTGTGTGTTTAGGGGCATGCGCTCGAACCACCCTAGACCTCGATGACGCGCTTATCACATGTTGATTGTTCAAGCGAGACTGATAAGGGCAACCCTACAATCGTTCGTGTGAGATGTACCGAAAAATCAAAATGCGATGTTTCCGACGTACAATTTAGCAACGTGAGTGAAGCTGGGTTCTGTTTTGTGCAAAGTTACCCACGAGCTCAAGCACATGAGTACATCTGTGATTACATCGCTCGAGCACAACGCAGCACCACCCCCAGGGTGACTGGGTTGGGGGACTTGGGCAGTGCTGGGCTGCTGCATCCCTCCCTCTGGCTAGATCAAGCCCCTGTGCCGTGCCGTGCGCTGCCCCAGTCACCGATGCGACCAGAATTGTTCGAGCCAGCAAATTTGATTTCGCCGAGGTGGAGTCTTAGTCGTATTGTTTCGTTCACTTCGTCGGGTGCGAAACCCCATAACAGACTTTGGCTCGAGATCTCGAAATTACTGATCGCCATCTAGATCCCCTCAAGCCATGCTTCCTCGACGCGATTGATAAGAGATAAACCACGTGTTAGAATTGCGAATCCACTGTTGCTCAATTAGGCAGCACAATTGCCGCACAGGTCTCGCTCACGATTTATATAAAGCCGGCAGATTCTCTGCGAAGTGCATCTACACTCAACATGAAGCTTGTCATTATCGCTACTCTGATCGCTACTGTCTTGGCCGTTCCGCCTCCTTCTCGCTGCCCCCCTGCGGAAGAGAATTGCTACCCAGGCGATCAACCAGAGTAAAACTTACTCGAGCCGACACCTCGAGGTTCTACTCAGCAATCCTGAGACTTGCTCAGGCACCCTGTCCCTCACTAATTCTACTTTATATCACATCTTCTAGTGTAGCTATCTAGCTCTCAGCACTACTGGACTAGTCGCGCTCCCGCAGGACGTGCTGCTCGGGGCTACTGAAGGGTGTTCTACTTTTTGGCATCAAAAACCCTCATGTGTTGATTGCTTTGGTCTACCCGAATTTAAACGACGTTCCGTTTCGGTAAACTGAGCACATCTACCTCACAAGATAAGGGCTGCGTATGTATGTAGTTTGGGCAGTGAAGTAAGGCTCATACAACTAACAACACGCATTGTGAAACAAGCAGATTGGATCTTGAAGGAATTAAGTGCACTGTATGACCGGTATGTTACGAAACTCATCAGTTCAGAAGGGTAATCTTTGCTTGGATAATTTCTGCATGCGTTCTGGACTACCCTAGGCCTCATTGACGCGCTTATCACATCTTGATTACAAGCGAGACTGATAACGACAACCCTACGATCGTTTATGTTGGATACACCAAAAAATCAAAATAGAATGCTGTCGAGGCACAAATCAACCGGTAATATTCGAATGAGTCCGCGGAATCTGCTCCCAGGCTGGGACCAGGTGAGTGCATCTGCGATAACATTGCCCAGACATGGCTCTGAGGCCCATAGGCTAGAGGGGTGGTGGTGGTAGTGGAACGGGGCAGGTGCTGGGCAGGTGCTGGGCTGGTGCTGGGCTGGTGTAACCCCTCTGATGAATCGAGCCCCTTTCGCTGTCCGCCGCGACCGCGACAAAATGAGAGATTCCTCGGAGCAGCTAGCTTACTTTGAGTGGAGGTCTTTTAATGTTGTTCTTTTGTAGCTCGCGTCGGCACCTCATGACGTTTCTGAATTTGAGGTCTCCTAGTACCCGATCACTGTCTAGATCGCGTAGCGAGCGGGGCATTTGCAACGGATTTCGATCAAAGATACTAGCACGTGTTAGAGTTGCGTTACTAGCTTGATGCTGACTGAGGCAGCTAAGGAGTCCTTCGTGACCTATATAAAGCAAAAGATTCTCCCTATTTAGCTTTACACTCAACATGAAGTTCGTCATTATCGCCACTTTGCTCGCAACTGTCTTCGCTGCTCCGCCCCCTTCTCGCTGTCCCATCGCAAATCCTGAATGCGTCCCGGACAAAGAAGTCGAATAGAGCCTGCTCGAGCATGCACCTCGTGGTTCCTCCAAAAGTCCACACCTTGCTCAGTTCCTTTGATCCTCGATGATTTTACTTAAACGCACCTCGTATACACTATGCTCTACCTTTATGGCTATGAAATAACCGTTTATGGCGAGTTAGGCTGTGACACAAAAACTTGCAGCTTGGAGGCAACTGAACTTGCGTTTCAACCCGTTTTCAGTCTCGAGGATTCTTGTAGCTTGGCAAACTTGCTTGATTGTTTATTTTTAGGTTCGCTCAAATCCACTTGAGTCCCGATTCTGTACGACCCAGCACATCCGCTCTACAAGGCACAGACGGATATGGATGTAGTTTGGACAGTGGTAGTTAGTTTCGCACAACAACTGATATTCGTTCCTATTTATAATTATGGCAGTCTGATTTGACCGCCCTGTTAGAATCGTCGATCCAAAAATGTGGTCTTCGGTCTGGGGACCGTGTGTTCAAGGACGGCATGCGTTCTGAGGCGCCCTAGTCTCTCTATAACTACGCGCTTATCACATCTGGATTATAAGTGAGACTGGCAAGGGAAACTATATGATCGTTTACGTTAGATATAGCAAAAAGTCAAAATAGAGTGCTTTCGAGGCACAAGTCAACAAACAATTTTCAAATGAGTGCTCTATTTCCGTACAATTATCTTGAAACTTGCTTAAGGTGTCTGTATAAAGCCTTTTTCTGACAGGCTCAGCTCTAGCCAAGTCCTCACTGCTTTCGGATCACTCCCGCCTCCTTGGCTTCCGTCGCCTCGAAATACTTGACTTGATTGTTACTTATACATTGCTGCTGTTCCAAGGAGCGCTTTAACAAGAACGAGGGTGAAATTGCGTGTGCTCGTGCTATATTTACTCGCGAGGCAAGGTGTGGGTGGGGTTGGGGCCAGCACTAGTTCCATCTAGGCCGTAAACTTGTGGCTCGCACTGTTTCGCGTGTGTTTTCTTTGAACGGAATGGGCACATGTGCTCGCCGGCAACACTGGAAACAGTAAGTGCAAGAACGAAAGCGAGGTGGGCGGGGTATGACGGCTCCAGTCGTTCCCGCTATTTGCTCCCTGTTTCCCCACACCTCATTGTCCCGACTTGCACAACTCACGGTGTGTCAAGGCTTATTTTGACCAATAGTGAGCAGTATTAGCGTATTGGTGCCGTATGTCCACCTAATGCGAGCCTATCAACGAGGATCAGCCTAAAGGAAGCTCATCCTACGGCAGGCTCGACTTCCGGCGTTTCCTCTTGGAAACCTTGCTGTCTTGGCCTCGTTATAAGCCGCTTGGCTGTCTCGGTCTAAGTGTTTATAATCTGCTATGTTATATAGACAAACGCAGCCCAGCCATGTGCAATGCGAGCCGTATGCAAGCCTTGCCAACAATGCCATGCCGCGGGCGGGCCATGTGCAATGCCATGAGCGAGCCTTGCAAAACCATGTCACCTTATGCATCACCGTGCGTTTGCACACAGTGCATCATGCATGGTGCGTTTTTACATGGCCATGGCGGTGGTCATGGCGGCTCGTGCATTATGGTAACGCTGCATGTCCCCGCGCGTGGCCCCGTGCATGGCCTCGAGCCTCGGCAGGCAGTTTTAGAAGAGCTCGTCCGCGTACGGAAGCTCGTATGTGCGGCCCACAACGGACAGCACGCGCTTGCCCTCGACAAGGCTCTTTGCCGCGGCCGAGATGCTGGCCGCAGACACCTTTGCGAGGTCCTGCTCCGGGTGGATCGCCTTGAGCAGCGAGCCCTCGGCCTCGGCCGACGCGAACTTCGCCGTGGCGATAGCACGCTGCGCGAGCTGCTCGTCGAGGCCGCTCGCAACGCTCTTGATAGCCGCGGCGGCCTCGCGCGCAGCCGCAGAAACCTGCTCGGCGGACTGGCCGCGGAGCACGACGTAGAACAGGTTTGCGTCCGTGAACAGGCGGTTCGCGACCTCGACCTTCACGGGCAGCGAGTTCAGCAGGCCGAAGCTCTTCGACCACTTCACGTTGTTGCCCGCAAGCACGTACTTGAGGGCCTCGAGGCACGGCTTAGCCGTCGTCGGGAACGCGAGCACAGCAACCTGCTCAGCACCGCTGCGCTTCACGCGCGCCTCGCCGTTGTGGAACTGCGCCTTCGGCGTGTTCAACGCGGAGCTGTCGCCGATCTTCGCGAAGTCACGGCCTGCAAACTGCTCGAGGTCGGCCTGCGCAACGTTGCGGCCGAACAGCGACAGGTTCGACTTCTGGAACGCGGTCTCGCCGAACTTGACGACCTCGTCAAGCGTGAGCGGCGTCTCCGGGCTCACGAGCGTCGGGTTCGAGAGGCCCTTGCGGAACGCGGCCTCGAACGCGGCCTCCACGGCAACGTAGGCCGCGCTCTCGCGCGCAAGGCTCGCCTCGGCCTGAGCAAGGGGCACGACCTCCTCGTTGAACTGGTGGACCTTGTATAGCGGCGTAGCGAGGGAGTCGGCGAGGGCCTCGACGAAGTACGGCAGGTCCTCGCGCAGGAAGCGGGCCGTGAGCAGCAAATGCTCGCGGCCAAGCTGAGCCTCGAGCGAGCCGCCCAGCAGCTCGGTCTCGCGCTGCAGACGCAGGCCCGAGCGGCGCTGCGTGTCCTTGAACGCGAACTTCTGGAGCAGGTGGGCGGTGCCCGGAACAGCCTCGTGGCGCGAGCCAGCCTTCACGACAAGCGACAGCTCGCTTACTCCACGCCCGTTCTCGGCAACCTTTGTCGAAATCAGCCGGCGACTCGCCTCAGCAGCGCGGAAAGCACGGTGGCCGCGGACACTGAACATTGTGGTTGGATGGTGAGGAAGATTTGGTTACCGCAGGTGTGATTGGTGGGTGCGTCCACGTGAGATGGTTACGCGTATCCCGGAGCAATGGCCGGGGAAGACCACGCTCAGGCTGTAGCTAAACGGTAATCCTGTGCACGCGGCTACAAGCGCTCAGATGTGGGCGAAAAATTACGTTTGTAGGGCTGCTTCAAGGTTTTTCTAGATATGGGTAATAATTCTTGGCGGCACGAACACACAGGAGGGCGGTTACGCGGCGGTTCGTGTGCTGAGTAAGCGGTTCCTGCATCATGCGTGCGGGCTGCATGTCGATCTGTCCAACGAGGGTGCGCAGTGCTACTTACGCCTTCGCATCACATCTACACGACCCAACCTACGTATGGCAAATGCAGAGATTACTCATGAAAGACCCGGGGTGTACTATGCTTGGTTTCGAGATGTAACACTATGCCATTCGCAGGTTATAGCTACAATCGGCTAGTGCACTCAGCTAGTGCACTCGGCTGGTGCGAGTGGGTTTTGCACATGGCTGCCCACCCATAATCAGCAGGTTTCGGGATTTTCTATGGTGTTTCGAGACACTAAACTAGATATTAATGGCTGCATTAGCACGTATTGGCTGCATTTGCACGTATTGGCTGCATGTGATACGTGGTTGCAGGCACTGCGCTATAAATGACATTCGCATTGGCTCGACTGGTTATGCCGCGGCAGGGCCCTTGTGAACGGCATTTTCTGGGAGCTGCATCTCGCCAGACTTCACACGGTCGATGAGGTACTGGTACGTCTGCATGAGCGAGGCCCAGATGTGGTCGCCCGCACGCACGGCCGATCGTGACTCCTTGCCGTTCACGAACTGCGGCAACGGGGCAACGCGCACGTCGTAGCTGCACGAGTTGAACATCGGGAACGAGTACCGCTCCTGCGAAACGGCGAGCACGCGGTGCTGTGTGGCGACGAACGCCCCGTTCGTCAGCGTCTCCATCATGTCTCCGAGATTCACGACAAACGCACCGGGGATAGGCGGCACAGCAACCCACTCCTTGTTCCGATTCACGACCTCGAGCCCGGGGCTGTCGGCGAGCAAAACCGTGAAGCACTCGTAGTCTGTGTGCTCGCCAATGCCTCGCCTGGTGGCCGAGTGCTCGTCGTACGGGTACTTAACGAGCCGGAACAGGGAGATCTGGTCCGTGAAATACTGGTCGAACTCGGTCTCGTCCATGCCGAGCGCAAGCGCAAAGCCGTGGAGCAGTGTTTTGACAAGAGCCACGACCTCTTCGTAGTACGTCTCAACCCGCTCCTTGAACAAGGGAAGCCCCTCGGGCCATTGGTTCGGCCCGTGCATGGGCAGCCCGCGTTTCACGAGCGGGTGGTCGAGAGGAAGGTCCCGGCCGAGGTCGATTGCCTCTTTGTGGTCTGGATCCGCAGAGTTGTCGAACACTTCCTCGCCCTCGGGCACATACCCGCGGTGGCTGTTCGACTTCCCGATGTAATAGTTCATTTTGTAGTCCATGGGCTGCGCGAAAAACTGCTTTGCAGCTTCCTTCAGGCCGTCCATGGTTTCTGGGGTCACGCGGTGGCCGGAGACGTAGAAAAAGCCGATGTTCCGCGCAGCATGGCTGATCTCGTCGGCCACGCGCTGGCGGTCCTCGAGACGGGCCGAGTACAGCCCCGAGATGTCGATAAGTGGTACCTCCTTGAAGTCCGAACGCATGGGGTCCGAGTAACCCGCGGGTGCCCGAGTCCCCAATTTATGGTCGCTCCGAGTTATCGATAATCAGAGAGGCTAGGTTTCTGCACCCCGCCATAGCCGCCGAGAGCCGTTTGCCCAGAGCCATCTGCCCCGTGGGCGAGGGCGTACGTCACTTTTCAAGTCGAGCCCTCGTGCAAAGCAGGTATGATGTGTTCAATTAGTGCTAATTGTGTTGACCCGTGGCTAGTGTGTTTAGAACGTTGTTCCCGGCGGTTTGCGCCGTCCAGAACCGCAGTTCTGTCGTTCGTGGCAGCTGACCAACCTTCCGACAACTCCACCGAGGACCCGCGTGATTATCAGCATGAAGGGATTATCAGCGTGAAGGGATAGGGCATACCGGGTCTCCGAATTGTGCGTCGGCGTGGGTGCCATCCAGATATTGCGCCTACAGCACATGTGCCTATCATGTTTGTATCTTATACATAAACCCAGACGTGTATGCGTTTTCGAACACGAAATCGACACGTGTTTATGTCAAAATCTATACATGTTTATATCTTATACACATGTGTTCATTCAGGGTTCGTACGAGGTCCACAGACTCGTAGACATGCAACACACGAGTTTACCATCTGTAATGAGACTAATAGTTTGATGTGTTCGTAGTCCAGGCCATATAAAATACATGTACGTGGCATATACGTGTTTGAATTTGTGTGTGCGAAAGCTGCACAGAACATGTACACACGCATTCTGCTCACAAGCGGTACTTTCTCAACCGTTTATATACTAGCATTCGGGTTTATTTCTAACGTGTCGTAACGCAAACAGGCCTCGCGGAAAAGTAAGTCAGGAACTGCAGATATATATGTGTACCCTAAAGCATATAACACGTCGTGCGCAGCACATGCATGCGCACATACTCGAAAACCAGTTCATGTGTGTGACTCTGTGAGCTTACATTGTTTGCATCCTTGTGCTCGAAACCTCCACATCTGCATATAATACGACTGCTTAAGCAATTGGCCCTTATGCGCGATACTCGTGTGATTCTCATGTATGATTCTCATGTCTGGTGGTATACATATATATCTACACGAGTGTTAGTATATTTACCTTATGCGCGATCTTCGTGCAATTCCGTCCTTCGTGCCAACCTTCATTTGTGTAATCTCTACATTTGTGTAATCTCTACACTGTTGTTGTACGTGCCTTCGTGTGTGACCCTCGTTTCTTCATTTGTGGACGCCGGGCTAGGGTTCAAATTTTCATGGCGACGCCGGCCCTCGTGAACCTGCTGGATGCTCTGCTGGCAGACCTGTACGGGCAGGTTGGTGCGCGGATTCTGCGTCTGCTGCTTTTGCAAGGCGGCCTGAGTGCGCGGGAAATCGCTAGGCAGTCCGGCCTTGGCGCCTCGGCCGTCCAACGGACCCTCGTCAGCCTCGTGACGAACCGGTTCGTGCTATTTTGGCAGGTTCCCGGCAAGCAAACGCTGTATTTCGGCAACGTGCGCGAGGTGTACGCGCTGTTGTGGACGGGCTCGTTTGTTGCGTCCGTGCCGGCCGAGTTACGGGCCGCTGCCGAGGACGCCGTCATTGAGGCGCTCGTGCCGCAAACAAAGGCAAATGAGGCGCTTGTGCACTCTGGGGCGCTTCAATTAGCCGCCGAATACGAGTTCTGGCCCGAGGCCGAGCTCGTGCAGAGCCTCGAGGCGCAGGCCCTGCGTGAAGTGCAGGCCGATCCGGACACGATGGGCAAGAGCGAAACGGCGAAGCGGGCACAGGTGATTGCCGACTCGCAGCGCGAGTTGCACCGCATTCGCACGGCCGTCCCAAACAGTGCTGGCCCGCACCTCTACAAAATCAACTGGAACAAGTTTCTCGTCGAAAGCCGGCGGGCCGAGCTCGCGGCGTACGCACAACGCACCGTCGGGGCCGTAACGGCAAAAGTTTACGAGGTTTTGCTGCGGCTCAGCGAGCGCACGATTGCCGAGCCGCGGGCCATGCGCGTGCCGACGCCGGACTCGACGGTCACGACGCAGAGCATCGTTGCCGAGCTGTCGGCAGACGTGCTCGACGAAATGCGCACGTCGTTCCTCGGCTCGAACGACAGCAGTGCCAAACGTGTGCGCACGAACGCAGGCACGGCGCAACTTGCCGGTTCGAAGCCGGCCGAGCTCGTGAACAAGCACCTCGATCTCCTTGTTGAGAACTCCGTGCACTTCGTGCAGCGTGTTGGCGGGCGCGAGGGCGGCGAGTGGTTTGTGCCCTTCGACCGGGTTGTTGCAGACCTGCAACGGGACACGCTCGACGACATTGTTGCGCGCAGCCTTGGCGAGCCCGCGGCACGGCTGCTGCGGCTTATCCGCGGGCAGGGCAAGCTCGACGAGAAGATGCTCGGCAACCACGCGTTGCTGCCTTCGCTCGAGATCCGGCACCAGATGAGCGCGCTCGGCTTCTACGGGTTTGCCGACATCCAGGAGCTCGCAAAGCCGGGCGACCGCGGGTCGTCGGCCGTGGCGTCGCAGAAACGCAGCCTGTTTCTGTGGTACCACCGCCCGAAATGGGCGTACCGGCGACTTGTGGACCTACTGTACGCACAGATGCTCGCGACCTTGCGCGAGACGCAGGCGTTGCGCGAGCAGCACCGCATTCTGCTTGCGAAGCTCACGCGCGAGGACGTGCAGAGCAACATGGCTGAGCTTCTCACGGAGCGCGAGCACAAGGAGCTCGAGCAGTTCCAGGAAAACGAGCGTGCGCTGTTCCAGCGCATGGGCATGCTCGACCGCCACGTACGGGTCTTCCGTGAATACTAGCGTGCAAAAGAACGCGATGCGAAGCTCGCAATTCGCTGTACCCGCAAAATTCGAAATGGCGCTACGCGAGCACGAAGCAATCGGAGCACAATGCCAGCTCGAGCGCGGAGTCGAAAACAATGCAATTCTGTTTTAATATAAAGATCGTGCCCTCCATGCTCTTTAAGGCGCTTAACCAGGACACTCTCGGCACGGCTGGCTGCCGCTTCTGCCTAGCAGGAGAGATGACACGCTATGTAACTTAAATTATTCTAATGTTCACCGCGAACCAAGCAGAACGAGCATGCCCAGTCACGGAGGTTCGACGTCACTGAGGTTCGGCGACACTGAGGTTCGGCGACTCCGGTCGTTAGCGTGCTCAGCGTAATGCATAAGCGGTGTTTGCGCAGAGTACTTGCTTAATTGCAGATCGAGCGTCTGGCCTTGCAATCCAGAAAGCGTAGACTTGCTTCGAACGCAATTAGATTAGCGTGATACGTATGTATCTATCTGTAGTCACTCTCCGTGGGATTAAATGTCGTGGTGGTTAGTGAGGTCTACAAGTAAAACGACACTTTCGTCAGTTTCCGCCGCGTGGCTCATGTGCGACAGCGTTTATGTGTATGCGAGTGTATGCGTGTTAAGTGAACTGGATGCGGCGGTTCGACCAGAACCGCTTTGCGCCAACAGAGAGGTCCGGCCGCTCGCTGACAAGCAGGCCCGAGCCGAGCGCTCCAGCGAAGTACAGGGGCTTGTACTTGTGCGACATCCAGAACGCGGGCAGGTCGTCGGCGCTCGCCGAGTCCTCGACCACGGCCTCGTCGACCTCGTCGTCGTCGTCGTCGTCGTCCGCGGCCCGCCGCTTGCGCAGCGGCCGTGTGCTGCTGAAATCCACGGTCGCGAGCCAGCTCGGGCCCCACAGCCACACGCGCTCGGCCTTGCCGACGCCGGCAAAGATCCCGTACGCGGGCTCGGCCGCGGCCGCGAGCTGCGGGGGCATGCGGCCCTGGTTCAGGCGGCTCCACGGCGAGAGCTGGCCGGACACGGTGTCGAACTCCGTGACGGCCCGGTCGGCCGTGGCCACAACAAGGCTCCGCGGCCCGCGGAACGCAAGCGCGGTCGGCTCAGCGGGCAGGGCCGGCAGCGAGGCCACGGGCTTGCCCGTGAGCGTGTGCACGTCGACGCGGCGGCCGTGCCGAGCCAGGGCCACGAACCCGCCGCACACTGCCAGCAGCGCGACGCGGTTCGTGTACGGCAGCCGGCTGCCGCGGGGCGGCTCCAGGGGCTCGGCCACGCGCACGGTCTCGCTCGAGCCCGTGTCGTACACAACACACGCCCCGTCGTCCGTCACAACGACGAGCTTTTCGGGCTCGGCCCACTGCACAAGCCGACAGCCCGTGTCGGCGTCCCACTCGAGGGGCACAGGCACAACTGAGCCGTCCTCAATCAGGAAAAGCTTGAGTGTGTAGAGCGTGCCGATTGCGAGCAGGCCGAGCTCGGCGTCGAAGGCGGCGCTCGTCACGTACTCGTCGCCAGCGATTTTCACACGCGCCTTCAGCTCGCGGCCGCGGGTCGCGGTGCCCGAGATGTGCCAGACGGCGGCCGTTTGCTCGCGCCATTCGACGACGTGCTCCTCGCCGCACACGGCGGCCTGCGGCTGGAACGGCGTGGCCGCGATCTTGCGGTGCTTCGCCTTGACGAAGTCGTGCATGTCCGTGACGACGAACGCCGGCTCGAGCCCGCCGCTCACGAGCAGGCTCAGGCGGCCGGCCTCGAAGCTCGCCATGCACCGGATGTCGTGCGTGTGCGCGACGGCGCTCGTCATGACCGTCCAGCGGCGCAAACGCGCGTCCGTGAGCCGCGAGTTCACGATCTTTTGGTCGAGCCCGCTCGAGAAAATGGCCGTCCCGCTCGCGTTCGCAGCAAGGCTCAGCACGTCGCCCTCGTGCGCCTGCAGGCTCTGCTGCAAGCTCCACGTGCGCGTGTCCCACACTTTCACAAACCCGTTCGAGTCGCCGGACACAAGCTGGTGCGTGCGGGGCAGGCTCAGCACGGCCCACACGAGCGTGTCCTCCTCAGCACTGCCCGCTCCGGGCTTGGCGCGCGTGCGCTGCTTGTCGACGCGCAGAGTCGCGAGCACGCGGTTCTGAGTAACATCCCACGCGCGCACAGCGCCGTCAGCGCCTCCAGCAACGACAATCTGCGGCGTGTGCCATGCTACGCTCGCGAGCGAGGCGTCGGCCCCGCCAAGGCGCCGCGTGAACTCGAGCTCGTCGTTCGCGACGCTGAAAAGCACGACGTGGCCCGAGTCTGTGGCCACAGCAAGCGTCTCGTCGTCGGGCGATGCGGCAAGCGCCCACGCAACGCCAGCGTCTGTGCGTGCGAACCGCAGGGGCAGGCCCGATGCAAGGTCCCACTCGACTACGGTGTCCGTGCCTCCAACGGAGAACAGCCGGAACTTGTTGTTTGTGCGGACCCAGCACAGATCCTCGACGGAACGGCCGCGGGCGCCAGGCACGACGGTCTCGCACACGAAATCGTGTGCGTTCCACACTTCGATGTCACCGTTCGACCGGCCCACGGCGAGCCGCAAATCGGCGGGTGCCGTGCCCTTGGCGCCGAGTGAGGGCAAATTGAACGCCATTGCCGACACGCCGGCCCGCTCATAGTCCATGAACCGGCACCTGTGCACGGAAACTGTCATGGTAGGAAGGCAGAAGATTGAAAATTATTTTTCGAGCCCGTACCCACCTCGCTGCCCTGCCTGCCCTGCCTAAACTGAGGCCCACGACGGCCTGCCACGAGACACCGGATAGAAGTCGGCGAGCAAAGTGTGGCACCGCGGCGGGACTCAACGGGCAGAACTTGACAGGGCTTCAATTCGACGCCAGAATTCGACGGCCAGAACTCGCTGGTGCTGGCCGTGCGCTAGACGCACGATGGTCGATCGTTACGTGGCACTGCCGTGGACAGTGCAGCGACTGTCACTAGCCTTTCTAGCGCATTGCTTTTTCTAGCGCATTGCTTAGTTTAGTGTATTCCGGTGGCAGTGTATTTTAGTGGCAGTGAGCGGGTGTGGTTGAGAACCCACTGCTTGGGGTGGGGGAGACATCCTGCAGGCGAGGCGAGGGTTCTCAGAAACCGCCATGCTGCGTTTATTCAAGTCGCGGGAAAGCAAGGTCGTTCAGCAGACACGCGAAAGCTTGCGCTCGGCTGTTCCTGCTCTAAAGCGCGTGCTTGCTACCGATATCGACCGCCTCGATGCAATGGCTGAGACTGTGGCTGCAATGGCTACAATGGCTGCAATGACAGGCCCAAGTGAGACAGGAACGGAGCCAGGAACTCGTGAAGCTGGCGAGCGGCCCGAAAACAGGGCGAGCCAGCGAATCTATGTGAAACGCGACCTTGCACGGGTTCTAAAGGCGGCTGCAAACGTGCATCTCAAGCTAAAACTCGGCAAGGTGCCTGCCTCGCAGCTGTCTCTTGTCCGGTACCTGAACCCGCTCGAGCCAAGCCCGACTGCGTTTGCGCAAAGCTGTTTGCGTGTTATGGAACGGCTCGAAGACGCAGATGCCGCAGACTTGCTTGACGCCCACTTGACTGAGCTGCGCAACGTCTACATCTATCTGCTAAGCCGCCTCGATGAGCTCTAGCGTTATGCCTACTACGTGCATCTATCCACTCTAAATATTCTAGATATTTTGTACGTTCGCCAGGCCAATTCACTGCTAGTATGCCTCCAGCATTCCTCTAGCATGCCTTTAGCACTGCGACCACCAGCACTACCAACTGCTAGTGCCGCGAACAATTCTAGCACAGCAAGTAAGCTTTTCGTATAAACTCATTACGAGCCGGGCCTTCAATGAGGTCCAGGTTTTAGTCGCTCAAACGAGCTCCCAACCTCCGTCTAGAGCATCCGTCGACGACTGTGGGCCTCGTGGCACAAGTTCGGACTGCATTCGTGGCACATATTTGGACTGCGCTCGTGGTGATATTCGGACAATCATGACCGAATGTTTGAACTACAATGCGCGAATTTCAGGACAGAATCGCCGCTCGTTTGCGTGAAAATTGCCTTGTCGGTTGCATTCTAGCACTCAATGCCCTGTCAAGCACGGTTCGTCGTCTTTTCAGATCTAATGTGCACCATCTCCTGCGACAGCATCCATTGTTTATTGAATTCACTGCTTTTTTAATGCTATTTGCGATGCTCTGTTCCGGTGTGCGTATTGCCGACCCGATAGTTGGCTACATTTTGAGGAAGCCCTGACCGCAGCCCTTGCCGCGATCAGAATAATTTTTTATTTTTTCTCTCAAAACCTAGCCAAACCAGCCCTTTCCAAGCCAAAAACGCCGCCGTGCCAAATACATCCCGAGTTTGTCAATGGCTTCGTGTTCGGACGACGTGATTTGGCAGGTCATTAACCACCAGTTCTGTGCGTTTAAGATCACAACGCAGCAGGAGGATAGCTTCTGCCGCAACGAGTACAACATCACGGGTGTTTGCTCGCGCATCACTTGCCCGCTCGCAAACGCACAGTACGCCACCGTGCGCAACATTGATGGGCAGATCTACTTGTACATGAAGACGGCCGAGCGCCAGCATTTGCCGAACCGCTGGTGGCAGCGTGTGAAGCTCGCGAAGGATTACGACGAGGCCCAGAAACAGATTGACGAGCACCTCATTTACTGGCCCGAGCGCATTGTCGACCGCGTCAAGCAGCGCTTCACGCGGCTCACGCAGGTGCAGCTCGCGGAGCGCCGGCTCGCGATGCAAGAGGGCGACGAACGCCATTACACGACGAAGTCGTCGAAAGTGAAGCGCCGCGAAGCCTCGCGCGAGCGCAAGGCGCTTGTGGCTGCCCGGCTCGAGCGCGCCATCGAGCGCGAGCTGCTGGACAGGCTCAAGAGCGGCGCTTATGGCAACGCACCGCTGAACGTCGACGAAAACGTGTGGAAGAAGGTCATGGCGTCGATGAACCCGGACAAGGAAGCCGCTACGGAGGCGGGCGAGGCCGAAAAGGAGACGAACGCCGAGGCCGAGATCGAGTATGTCGAGGACGACGAGGAGGACGAAGACGAGGACCTTGTAGATGTAGAGGACATCGAGCAGTGGCTCGACGACAACTCAGGCTCCGACGCCGAGGGCAGCTCAGGCTCCGACGCAGGCTCCGACGCAAGTTCCGATGCCGAGGGCAGCTCGCGCTCTGGCGACGCGAAGCCGAAGCCGCGGAAGCGTGTGCGCGCGACGAAGCCGAGCCCGAAGCGCCGCAATGTCGAGTACGAGTACGAGGAGGAGCGTGGCCAGGTCGCGCGGGCGTGATTCCTGGTCAGCTGCATTCGGCTTCTCTTCGGCTTTTTGGGCTCCAGCAAAGGCTCCAGCTTGGATTCCATTTGGTCATTTATTATTATCCTTCCGTTGCTTCGTTAATTCGTAGCCGCATGCACATCGTTTCCTTCTGTTCAATTAGCTGTATGTCCTGTGTGCGGCACTGCTCCGCAAGCAAACTATATATACATAGACATTAAGGTAAAGCAAAAAAAAAAAGATCGTTTCAAGGTTGCGCCGCGGCCCACAGGGGTTACGGCGAGGCTCCGTGCGTCGCGCTCGCATCTTCCAAGCTCGAGCGCACGTCGCTTGCCACGTTTGTCGGCACAGACACCCACTCACCCTGCGCAGACAGCGTGCGCAGCTGCAGGACGCTGTTCGTTACAGAGGGCAGACGAGCCTTGAGCTCGATTGTGCCCGGCTCCGCACCGGAGCCGTCAACAACAAACTGGCACAACAGCTTTGTAGATGCTTGGCCGCGGCGCAGCGTTTGCGGGGCCGTGAACCGCCACGTAACGCGCTGTTTCTCGCGCGAAAAGGTCGCGACGGGCTTCGACTGCGCGGACTGTGCGCGCACGGGCCCGCGAACGCTCACGGAAATGACGAGGTCCTGGACCTCGACCTCGTCGCCGCCGACGTAGAGGTCGCTGAGCTGGAACGAGAGCACGAGCCGCACGGTCTTTTGGTCGATGCGCCAGACGGGCGTGAGTTTCAGGGGCACGCGGCCGACGGGCGACTTTGTCGTGTACTGCACGAGCTCCTGCGGCATAGCGTACAGTTTTGTGGGCACGTCGAAGCTCAGACTCGACGTCTGCCGCAGGTTTGGCGACGGAATGAGCTTCGAGTTCGGGTCTGCGAGCAGGATCCCGAGCACGAGCGAGTCCGGCGCGGAGCCGCCGTTGACCTGCGCAACGGCCTCGCCGCGGATGCTGCCGCTCACGAGCCGCTCACCTTCGTACTTCGCCTCGATGTGCTCGATCGCTGCAGCAACAAGGCCCTCGGACGCGGGCAATGCCGGCATCACAGGTGCCGGCGACGAGATTGACGCAACGGACGTGTTTCCGTGCTCGCCAAACGGAGCTAATGGCTGCGCAAGCGGAGCCTGCGTCGGGAACTGCGTCGGGAACTTCGCGGCCGGCGTCCAGAACTGCTCCGGCGAGTGCGGCGAACCGATCTGGTTCGACGCAGGAGTGGCCGGGATCGTGGGCAGCTGGCCAAGCGTGTCCCGGTCCATGGATGAGGGAATAACCACGGAATTCCGCTGCGAGTCGTGCGCTGGCGACAGGCCAGTGAAAACTTGCGAGCCGACACGCGCATCACGAGCCTCACGAGCCTCGCGGTTGCTTCCCGAGCGTCTCAAGCTCCCGCTACGCTGAACAGATGCAGACGACGGCGTGCGATTTAGCGAGTTTTGTCGGTGTATGCTGCGAGCCGGCGGTGGAGCCGGAGCTTCATGCTCCGAAGCGTAAGGCGACGGCTGATTCGTTTGACCAGTGGCGTTTGGACCACTAATATTTGTACTAGCAGCGTTTGGACCAGCAGCGAGCGGGCTCGATTGGCCGAATCCGCTTGTGCCCTGTCCCGTTGGGCTCGGCTGGCCGTAGCCGCCGGAGCCTCCCTGGAAGTATCCGTCGCCAGTGTGCGTCGGGCTCGCCGAGCGTGGCGGGCGCACTTTTGTGGGCGTCAAAGGCGTGATGCTCGAGATCGATCCTCCGCCAGTACCGGCTCCGGCTCCATATCCGGCCCCTGCACCATGACCAGCACCATAAGCGGCAGCGGCACCAGCTCCTGCACCTGCTCCAGCTCCTGTGCCTGCTCCAGCACCAGCACCAGCTCCTGCACTAGGAGCCGTGCCAGTAGTGTTTGTGTTCAACTGCGATGGTCGTCTCGGTGACGGGGACGACGGCGCATACAAATCGTCTTCGTCTCTGAGTCTTGGAGGTCTCATCCCGTCGGACTGCAGGCTGAGCTGCGAGCCCTGGCGCGGGCCAAAGTCAGGCGGACGCGTTATGGAGCCGTGGTCGAACGAGCCCGTGGGCGTGCGCGTGGGTGACGAACTCCGCGACGGCGATGCCTGGTGACCTTTCTTTTTCAAGCCAAAAATGGAGCCGACCTTCGATCGTAGCGTTGGTTTGTTATCGTCGCCGCCGCTCTTGCGGCCCATAAGAAGCGACGTCTTGCGACGCACGGTGGACTGGCTCGCCTGGCTCGGTTGCCGCGACGAGGGACCGCCAGCACCAGCTCCAACACCTGCAGCAGCGCCCGCTCCAGCCGCAGCGCCAGCTCCACCAGCGGCTCCGGCTCTAGTTCCAGATCTACCGTCTGCAGGTTCGGTTTTCGCAACTCCGGTCACGATCTGAGCAACGTAGGCCGCGATATCGTCCTTTACTTCGTACACGAGCCACGCCTGCATTGCACGCTCGGCTGCAGACGTAAGCGCCTGCGCACGATCGACCTCCACGGTCGCGAACCGTGTGAGGCTGTCCTTAACGCCGCGGAGCCGCTGCTCGTCAAGGCGCTGAATGCTCTCAATGGTCTGTGTGTTTTGCGAGGAGCCTGAGGTGAGCTCATCGAGCGTGGCTTCTGTGCTGTGCCAGCTCAGGGCCTCTCTGATCGGGCGCTCCGCCTCGACTTGGATGCGGCGGGCGACGTCACCGGCCTGCCGCGCCTGCTCGACAGCGAGCACGACGACGGTTTGCCAGGCCTCGCTGAGCGTGCCGAGGTCCTCATCGCCAACGGCGTGTTTGGCCAGAAACCGCTCGGTTTCGCTCGCCTGTTTTGCCTGGAGCTGCCCGTAGCTCCGGAGCCAATCAGCGAGCTTCTCGTCGGTGCGCCGGGCATTGAGCATGCGCGCCCGCAAAAGACCGGGCGCCTCACGCGGTGCATTTCTGCTAATTGCAGTAGCGTAGTTCTCGCCCATTCTCGACTGTAGCCTCGGCTTGGATGGCGTATACCTTCGACAACCGCTGGGGGATATGAGAGTAATTCAGCAACCGACTGGCTCCCGAACTAAGACCCGGGGCAAGGGCGGATGACACATCTCGCCGCGATCTCAAAACGGCAGCCGTTAATTGATCCCTGCCCTCGTCCCGTGCGTCCGCACGCATCCCGATCGCCGTCAGACGCACCCCGCCTCGCCGAAACCTACGCATCATGCATGCAAATGCGAGATCCTACATGCACGGTGTTGTGAACGGCCTAAAGCCGCGACCTGCATGTGGGCTTGATGTCGGGTTACGCGTCGAGTTGTGCTCATGTATTGGGTCTATATCATCGAGCGTGGACGTTGTGCTTGCGGCTGCAGATTCTGCTGCGAACGTACCCGAGGTGGAGTGATGTAGTGTTCAATGAGTATACTGGAGTTACCTGGCCCGTGGTCTCCTGGTTTTGCATGTAGCCTTGGTCGCACCTGGCACAATGGCTCCTTAAGGCACAATGGCTCCTTATGTTGTTGGGTCAGTGCATGTGGGCAGAATGTCTCTCGGCACTGTCTCTGTTGGCCGCCTTGTGAAAAAAAGTGGTACACGTTTTAGCTGTAATAGTGCTTGGCCTACTTTGGGTGCATCAACTCGATTGTTCGTGATTGTTTCACGACCTTGACTTTCATCTCTGACGATAACACGCACAACCCCTCCCTGATTTTTTTGTTATTAGACTCCAATCACGCTGGCCCTTCTCTAAATAACAAGTTGCCAAGTGTTTCCCATCTCCACCTACTCCGTTTGCTTGGTGTACTCCCACCGTGGCATATCTCTATCAACACACTACTGTCGTACGCTAGGGCCCTTGACTGCGATTGTCAGATCACCCTGTAGGCCGGCCCCTAGCTATGTCGCTTGCCTTGGTCGTATATGGATGACTATTTACATGGTCTATTGGTGATTGTATTGTAAGTTACTTCCTGTTGCCGGTATGGGTTGGGCGAAGACGTAGGGTATCGACGTTGAATGTGTAACCAAAACAAGCACCGTAACATCGTACCCTACCGATTGGTACATGGCGACAATTCCTGCTAAATCTGCGACCAAAATAAGAAGACAGACAACATTACAAACAAAAAACCCAAAAGAGTAGAGAAGGTCTTAAAATCGAATGCTCAATAGGGTAGTTTACGGATACGTGCCATAACGAGTCACACAAGACACCAAAATCAAACGCAGTCCTGAAACGGAAAAACTGCACTGTGCACTTAGTCGCGCAAAAAATACACTATAACGCAGAGGTCGGCGCATCGCTTGTGCCACGAACGTATAGCGCATGTTTAGGAGCAACGCAAGCTCGGCAGCCACAAAGGATGGTTGGCAGCCACCAGGCATACTTTGCAACCACAGCACACGGCGACCAGCGGATAAGAATGTACATGAAAAACACGAACACAGGGCTACAGGGGCCGCTGCGGTTGCTCAAATGGTCATACCGGGAACCGTGAGCCAAGGAGCTGCGTGTTGCCGGACACAGCCAGTCTACAGAAGCAAAGCTGCTAGAAAACTCAGCGTTCAGAACAATTCTTATATCCAAAACATATCGTATACTTCGAGAAGGCAAAGAGCCGCTCTTGCCAGCCCGTAGCGTGCTTGACCGTGCAGGCGTGCGCAGACACAGGATGGCTATTTGAGTCATCTGTCCCAGCCATGTGTGCAAATGAACCACCCCACACATCCATGGCCAGATGTCTCAATCAAACACGCGCAAACCCCAACCAATGTGATTGAGTCGAATCGAACACCTTATCTTTGCACCAAAAAACCTGCACACACCCATACAAAGCCCGAGATGTCGATCCGAAGAGCACTGTCACTGGCCGTCCCGAGCAGCAAATGGACGCGAGGCGAGCTTCGCGAAATTTATCACACACCGCTTCTTGAGCTCGTGTTCCAGGCCCAGAGCCAGCACCGCAAGTGGCACGACCCCACAAAAGTGCAGCTGTGCACGCTCATGAACATCAAGACCGGCGGCTGTACGGAAGATTGTAAGTACTGCTCGCAGTCGACTCGTCACCAAACCGGCGTCGAGGCCCAGAAACTCGTGAGCGTCGACGAAGTCATCAAGGAGGCGCAGGAAGCAAAGGACAACGGATCGACGCGGTTCTGTTTGGGGGCTGCCTGGCGAGACATGAACGGCCGGAAAAGCGGGCTGAAACGGATCGGCGAGATGGTGAAGCACATCAACCAAATGGGCATGGAGTCGTGCGTGACCCTGGGAATGGTGAGCGAGCAGCAGGCCCGCGATCTGAAGGCTGCCGGGCTCACGGCATACAACCACAACATTGACACATCGCGCGAGCACTACCCGAAGGTCATTTCTACGCGCACTTACGACGACCGGCTGAAAACGATCGACAACGTCAGCAAGTCCGGGGTCCAAGTCTGTACGGGCGGCATTCTCGGGCTCGGCGAGACCGAAGAGGACCACATTGGGTTTTTGCACACGCTCAGCAACCTCCCACAACACCCCGAGAGCGTACCCATCAACAAGCTGATTGCAATCAACGGCACGGCGATTGTTGAGGACCTGAAGTCGAAGCCCGCGCTCACACTCGATGCCGTCGTGCGCACAATCGCCACGGCACGGCTCGTCATGCCCGAGTCGATCATCCGGCTGGCTGCTGGCCGCTACACAATGAAGGAGCACGAGCAGTTCCTGTGTTTCATGGCCGGGTGCAATGCGATCTTCACGGGGAAGCGCATGCTGACGACGATGTGCACTGGATGGGACGAAGACAAGCAAATGCTTGAGCGATGGGGCCTAACGCCCATGCTGCCGAAGAATGCTTCGGCTGCCGAGACCGCCCAACAGCAGACAGTTACGGAGACCACCCACACACCAGCCACCGAGACTCAGCAGTCAGAGACCCAGCAGTCAGAGACCCAGGCGAGTACTGAGCGCCAACAGCAGGCGACTCTTTAGAGACAGCTGGCATGCTCCTATAATAACAGTCAGGCTAACAACATATGCAGATCTGATACTACATAGAACGAGCAGAAGATGTACGGTGCGATCATGATAACTTAAAGCTAGAAGCACAGAGATTTAGAATACGTACACAACAAAATGTAAACCAATGTACAGTGAGCTACAAAAAAACTGCAAACCAAAAATAAAATACGAACAAAAAGTGTCGGCAGTGAGACTTGAACTCACGACCTCAGGTTCTTCAGACCTGCGCGCTCCCAGCTGTGCCATACCGACTACTCGTATGATGTAGCCGTTTTCGGAGCATACCATAGGTGACAACACTTACTTGCTTACAGACAGCCTTGTTCACTTGGGCAGGCTGTTTAGGCCACCACCCAATGTTTAGGCAAAGAAATCAGAACTATGTAACCATCGCCTTAGAGACAGAGAGCACCGCACACGAGACGAAGACACGACAATTATTGATACAACGTCCTTGTGTGATAGGCTTTTGCATTAATCAGAGGGAATGAACGTGCCCTCGTCTGAAGGTCAAGAACGGTACCCTTGACCGGGCTTATCTAGATACGACGTCTCCGCGGCGAGTCGTAACATGCGCCCCGCCCATTGCAGGACCAGACAACCAAAAGAGGGAACATCGCGATGTAAAACACCCTAAAACAGCCGCGTATACATATATTGGGCCCAGGGGCGTGCCGAAAGGCCCCGTGTGCACTACATCGGGCATCTCCGAGGAGGGTCCGGAAGGCACCGCGCATGCAGGCAGGTAAGGGCACGCCGTCCCACGCCATGATAAGCCCCACGCTATAAGTACAGGCCCCAAAGTGCCCGCCTGAGTACGATTCAGAAGCGACCTAGCCAGCGACTTTGAAAGCGAAAATGCCTCTTGCCAGTGCCCGGTACGGAAAAGCGAACGTGCGACTCCTGAAAGTGCGCAAGGACCCCCAGAACCCGCAGAAGCAGGACGTCATCGAGCTACGCGTGCGGTGCCTGCTCGAGGGCGACATCGAGACGTCGTACACGGAGGCCGACAACAAGGTCATTGTACCCACGGACACGGTCAAGCAAACGACGTACATTCTTGCGAAGCAGGGCGAGGTGTGGCCCATCGAGCTGTTTGCCTCGCGACTGGCCAATCACTTCGTCTCAACGTACGGCCACATCCACGGTGCGTTTGTCGACATCCAGCAGTACCGGTGGACTCGATATGCCGTACAGGGCAAGCCCCACCCGCACTCGTTCATTCAGGATGGAGCTGAGCAGCGCACAGTGTCGTTGCACTACCGCGAGGGCGGGCCGTTCGAGCTGTCCAGCGGGATTAAGGGACTAACCCTGCTGAAGAGCACGGGCTCAATGTTCTACGACTTCCACACCGACGACTACACGATTTTGCAGCCGACAAAGGACCGTGTTCTGTCAACGGACGTTGACGCCACGTGGAAGTGGTCCGTGAAGGAGCTTCCGGACCTCGCAGCCGTCGAACGGTTCGCAACAGCCGGCGTTTTTGACAAAGTGTACGAGTCTGCACGAAACCAGACGCTCGAGACGTTTGCGCTCGAGAATAGCGCGAGCGTGCAGGCGACGATGTACAACATCTCGAACCAGATTCTCGCTGCTGCGCCTGCCGTGGACACGGTGAGCTTTGCGCTGCCGAACAAGCACTACTTCAACGTGGACCTGTCGTGGCACCACGGGCTCAAGAACACAGGGGCGGACGCCGAGGTGTTTGCCCCGCAGTCGGACCCGAACGGCCACATAGAGAGCGTTGTTTCGCGGGACAAGGCGAAGCTCTAAAGAGAGATTGGGCGTAGAATCAGGCGTGGAATCAGCGTAGCTTAGGCACATTCAGCTGAAAGTTGCATATTATGCAGGCAGTGAGCAGAGACTGCGTAAGTTGCGCGCCCTCGAACCCAGACAAGGTCATGATTTAACTATTTATCCATCAAATACCAAGTACGACCAGACTTCCAGTACGACCAGACTTAGCAAACACAAAACGTAAGATCAGACAGCGCAGGTATTATTTTTACATTGCATACGTTTACGAAGGGTAGGAGGCTGTTCTCGGTAATTTGTGCTCGAGGGCTCGAAGATAAGGCGAGTTAATCACTTATACATTTGTGATGCGACCTATTGAGATCACGCGTAAAGATGAAGCGTAGCATAGGTATTAATCTAGCTGAACGCACCGTCAAAGCCTGCGTGAGCCCGTACCAAGGAACTGCTCCTCGCCAAACGTGCAAGTCTATGAAGCTCATGTCACCAGGCCGTAGAATAATGCGTACCATGGATTCATGCAGTTTCGCGTGCCGGCCTCGTCTACTGAACCAAGCAAACGTACCAATGGCCGGCGACCAATGACCGGGCGACCAATGACCGGCGTGTGATCTCGATCCACCAATAGTCTGCGTGCAATTGTTCAGCACCGGTACGACTACCACACCCACATCTACAAACCACCGACGCAAGAGCCAGCTAACACCCCCATTAACCTACGTAAATAGATACACAGCGTAATTAATGCTGCGCCGCGATCCCCCACAGCTAAACAGCGTCCTCGGCGAAGGCTCGGACCCCGCACTGCAGCATGCCCTAACCTTGTTCCCGATAGCATACTGGTTGAGCGAGCGTGCGCGTGCCGAGCCACGTATTTAGGCGTGCCCGAAGCTGCGAACACTGGCTCGACACCGAAGCGTAGTGCGCGACTTGCGCAAGCCGATCGAGCACGCCCATTTCGGCGTATGCAGGCCGCGGGCCGGGCGAACCAGCTCGCCTCGGACCCCTGCCCTGGGCATCAAGAATATTTCACACGAACTCGCCCGCCCCGCATCCAACATGGCCGCGGACCCGGCCAAAACAAGGACCCAGCCCGCGCGGCTGGACGCGCACAGCGTTGAGTACGCAGTGCGGTCCGGCGTGGCGGGCGGCGTGGCAGGATGCGCCGCGAAAACGCTGATTGCGCCCCTGGACCGCGTGAAGATCCTGTTCCAGACGGGCCAGCCCGAGTTCAAGCGCTGGGCCGGCACGATGCTGGGCCTGCCGCGGGCGGCACGCCACATTTGGCAGCAGGAGGGCCCGCTCGGCCTGTTCCGGGGCCACTCGGCCACGCTCGCCCGCATCTTCCCGTACGCCGCGATCAAGTTCGTTGCGTACGAGCAGATCCGGGCAACGCTCATTCCCTCGCGCGCCTACGAGACGCACGCACGCCGGTTTGCCGCAGGAAGCCTTGCCGGACTAGCCTCCGTCGTGTGCACGTACCCGCTCGACGTCGTGCGCGTGCAGCTTGCGTACATGGGCTCGCAGCCCGAGGTCCGGCTCGAGAAGCACCGGCTTTTGAGCACGGTCCGCGAGATGTGGCAGCGGCCGGCCCCGAAGGGCATGACCCGGCTCGCAAACTTCTACCCGGGCTTCGGCCCGACGCTGCTCGGCGTGATTCCGTACGCCGGCGTGAGCTTCTTTGCCCACGACGTCGGCCACGACATATTCCGGTCCCGGTTGCTTGCGCCCGTGGCCGTGAACCACCGGCTGAACCAGACATCGGGCCGGCCCCCGCTCAAGGGCTGGGCCGAGCTGCTCGCCGGCGGGATGAGCGGGATCATTGCGCAGACGAGCGCGTACCCGCTCGAGGTTGTTCGCCGGCGAATGCAGGTGAGCGGGATCCGGGGCGCTGCACAGATGACGCTGCGCCAGACCGTGGTGAGCATTTATAGAGGCCACGGCGTGCGGGGCTTTTTTCTCGGGCTGTCGATCGGCTACATCAAGGTCGGGCCGATGTTTGCGTGCAGCTTCTACGTGTACGAGCAGATGAAGTATCTTCTCGGCATATGACAAGGACTCACGGAAGGCATACGACAATCTACGATATAACAGGCATGGCCACGGACTGCATTGCAATTTATAGACTGCAGCGTGGCCGAGGGGCTCAGCCTCGTATTTAATAGGTACGACGCTAGGCTAGGCCAGGCTACTCACGCAATTAATGGCGTGGCCGAAGGGCCTAGTCTCGTATTTAATATGTATTGTACGATCACGCTAGGCGATGACCAAAACTCACAAATGCGATCTACACTTTAATGACGCGATTGACATGAGAGGCGAGTCCCTCGTCCCGCCAACAGTACGGTACGCTACCTACGATTTGAATATTATTTACAGATTGACTGATGCAATGAACACAAGAGAGTTCACCTGTCTCATTAAAGGTACGCGCCGGTCGGCACCGTACGGTACGCTACCTACGGTCAACAGATATTATTAGCAGATGCGACATTGAGAGATGCAATGCGCACGAGACGAGTTCACCTGTCCACCTACGGTGCCGTACGCTACCTTCGCCGATCACGCTCCATTCGACGCGATTGACAGAGGCAATGAAAACGAGACGAGTTTACCCGTCCCGTCTACGCTGCGCTCCGTACAGCACGCTCTGCACGGTACAGCACGCTAGTTCACGCGGAACTGCGTGTACCAGCGGTCGAGAGCCATGCGGCGCTTCACCTCGTCGAGCTCGGTAGGGCTGTAGATGTCGGCGAGCGCGCGGCCCTCGCGGAACACGAGCCTCTCGTGGCGTTGCTGCTCGTCGCGATTCACAGGCACCATGTTCCGGATCGTGTACGGCCCCGCGGGGTCCCACAGCGTGAGCTTCTGGCGCGAGGTCTCGCCGTTCAGCGTCTTGCCCCGCCAGACCTCCTCGATGAGGTACTCGACCTCGTCGAGAGTGACGTGCGTCGTCTTGTCGTCGAGCTTCAGCCGCCGGAACTGGCCGTTAATGCTGTGCATGAGCTGCTCGTACAGCTTTTGGCGGTTCTTGCCCGCGACAGAGTACCCGCCCTGCACGGGGTCGAACACGCTCGTGTACTCGCCGATCGTGCACAGCAAGTGCGTGGCAATCGTGAGCCCGAAAATCGCAGGCAGCGGGCCGAGCACAGGCAGAATGCGCACGCGGAAGTCCTTGAGCACGCTCAGCTCGCCGACCTGGCCCGCATCGACCTCCTCGTCGGCGACTTCGAGCAGCTGCGCCTTGTCCTTGCCGGGCTTCTCCGTCGAGTACACGGTCGTGATGCCGCCGCTCACGCCACGCTGGCGGAGCATGACACGCACGGTCCGGCTCAGCGGGTCCTCGTACGTTTGCGAGATGTCGCCGACCATGACCCGCGTGGGGTCGGCCTTTGCTCCGGCACCCATCGACGACACGATGCGCAAGCCCGTTTTCACGCAGTGCTCAAGCAAGTCGACCTTCGTCTCGAGGTTGTCGATGCAGTCCACGACGTAGTCCGACCCGGCCACGAGCGCAGGACCACGCTCTTTGTTCCACAGCTCGTTCACAGCCACGATCTCGACCCACGGCGCCACGGACCGCAGGAACCGCGCAAGACTGTCGACTTTTGGCGTGCCGACGTCGGCGAGCGTGGCACTCGCGTGCCGGTTCAGCGAGCTGAGGCTGACCTGGTCGAAGTCGATGAGCGTGATCTTGCCGATGCCGCTGCGTACAAGCATCGTGGCGACCCAGGAGCCGACGCCGCCCACGCCAACGACCGTTACCGAGGCCCTGCGCACGGCGTCCATGCCGTTGTCCTTGAGAAACGCGCGCGTGCGGGCCGTTTGCTCGTCAACGATCTCGCTCGTGAAGTCTCCCGGCCCAAGCGGCGGAGGCGGGCGATTCGCACCGCACTTGCGCGAAGTCGTGCCTGGCGGGGCATTTTCAAGCCGGCGATGCACGAGCCACAGCGTCACGGCTGCGGAAACGGCGGCCGAAAGCGCTGATCCGAGAACTAGCGTCGATCCGCGCATGGGAGTCCTAACCCCTGAAAAATTGCAAACCGTCGGAAAACCACGAACCCACAGGCTCAATAAAGGCGTGAGCGGTTACACAAAACGAGGGGTGAACAAGGGCGAAGTACGAGGCACAGGCACAGGCACAGAACAGGCTCTTACCATACACTAAGCGCACCATAGATTAGTATATGGCGTGTTTATAGCACAGTATAGCACAGTATAGAGCGTAGTATTGAACATAGTATTTATAATAGCATAGAGCATAGTATAGAGCATAATATGAGCATTACATAGCGTGCTATAGCATAGTGTATTGCCTAGTAAATGCAGCACATTATGTATTGTGCATATGCAGCATGTATAGCGTGTGCATGTATAGCGTGCGCATGTATAGCGTGTGCATGGACAGCATAGTATGCGTAGTCGAAGTTCAATAAATCAGTATGTAGTATAATAAAGTGGACAAAAGAAACGCGTGAACTCGCCACAAATTCGACGAATTGAGTCAAACGTGCAAAAGGTTGAGGACCGTGTTTGGTACCTCACTGCGAGGTAGATCTCAGGCGGTTCAGGCGGTTCGCGTGCAGTTAGCGGGCGGTCAGCGGATCTTGCGCAGTCAATTCGCGTGTGACGCCGCTATTTCTTGTCCTTGATGTCGCCAATCGCGCCGTTCATGGCGTCCGATCCGAGGGTCGCACCGGCACCAAACATGACGGCCTGGCCAAACTGGTGCGCGGCGTTATGCAAAAACGGGTGCTTCTGGCCTTGTGGCTGCGGCTGTGGCTCTGATTTTTTCTCGTCGGGCATCGTGTACAAGTTAGATGGACAGATCAGATTGCTGCCACCGAAGCTTCTATATATGCGGGGCTAGGGCACACATACAGGAGTGACAAGCAACGTTGCTCAATGTGCTTAGAAGCGCCCCAGAGCCGGCACACAGCCCAGACTGCGCGTGCTCGCAATTTACAGGCACAGCGCACGTTCTTCAGTGCACTCGTCCTTCTGCGAGAGCGCCTCCATGGACACTAGCTGGTCAAGGGTTTTTCGTTCCGACCCAGCCTTGGCAGGCGAACCAGGCTGGGGAAGCCAGCGCGCAGCTGACTCAGCAAACAGGCTCATGACGCACATGGCGCCGCTAGGGCTAGGCGCTGAGACATGTGGCTATGACGTGTGGAGTGCCAGGCGTCAGCCAGCCTACGAGCTGGCCAGCGAGCACGACCAGCGAGTGCGAACTATGAGCAGGGGCTCATGCCTGGATAGGCTAGCACAGATAAACTTTAGCTTTGGCTAGCATATTCAGGCGAGTATGCCAGAAAGTGCTTCTATGCTCAACAACGGGCTGTACGTTGGATGTGGTGATGAGTGTGACGATGGATTTAACGGTGGATGTGACGGTGGATTTAACGGTGGATTATGCAACCATTCGTAGTGTAGACACGTAAGTAGGATATAGCATAGGCCAGATTTACGTCTGAATTTCATGAGCTTCACTTCGAACGTGTCGGAGCATGAGGCGATGTGTGTGCAATGGTACGTACATACAGTCTAAATAGAGGAGAATAAAGGCCAGGGTCGCAGAGATTGAGCTCCGCAACGATGCTTATCATTAAAAATTTTCAATAATCGTGCCAGGTCAGTTCCGTAGCAGGCTGGCCACTTTTACCTAGAAAACCATGACGTCTTGAAGGGGAGTGCGGGGATCAGAAAATCTTGTTGATAATGTCCGACCCGAGCGTGGCGCCAGCACCGAACATCACGGAGTCGCCAAACCGTCTCGCGAGGTTGCCGAACTGGTGGTGGTGCTGTCCCTGCTGCTGAGGCTGGGGCTGTTCCTGCTGCTGAGGAGGCATGAACTGCTGTTGCGGGGGCTGGTACTGCTGTTGCTGCGGAGGCTGGTACTGTTGGTACTGCTGTGGAGGCTGGTACTGTTGTGGGGGCTGGTACTGGGGAGGGCTCTGCTGCCAGCTCGCCTGCGGGGGCTGGTACCGCTGTTTCTCGTCAAAACCCTGCGGGTAGCTCGAATGGCTCGAACCCGTGCTGTTCGGGGGCAGCGGGGCGGCTGGCCGGCTGAACTTCTCGTCGCGCTCACCCTCGGGCACGACCTTCACGTAGTTCTTCGGGAACACGCCCGTCTGGCCCGTGCTCAGGTTCTTACCCCGGGCCCAGTCCTTCGACAGGTGCTCCTCCACCTCCACGCGCTGGCCCGGCTCAAGAGCCATGTCGTCGGGCGATTGCGGCTCGTACTTGTACAGCGCTTCCACAAGATCAGGCATTTGGTCGAGATTGGGCAGTGGATGAGTTATTTATTGGCGATGTGTGGCAGAGGGTACGGAGGGGGGCACGGAGACGTATCGGCCCGTGCGCCACACGCACATGCGTTCCGCGCCTCAACTCACGGCGCATGGCTGAGCGTGCATTGAGCAGAAAGTTGAAGCTATGTTGACGTACGCACGCTATAAACCGGCACTGGCTGGCCAAAATATGTACTTCGCGGACTAAATAGATTGGAAGAGATCACATCATTCAGGCCTTGTGTCAAAATATATCGCACGATGCAGGACTTGCCTTCAATAATGTGCACATCATATAGACGTGTGCTCGTAGGACCTTGTGACATAGTATAGGCCTGTGGTATGCATTGTGTAGACTTGCGACATCATATTCTCGGACCGCATGGACTTGTGGCCTAGTATAGACCTGTGGCATAGTATAGACCTGTGACATAGTATAGACCTGTAACAGAGTACAAACCTGTGACAAAAAAGACCATGCGGTATACATCAGGATCCTGTGATAGGCATAGGACTTTGTTCATAGGTCCAAGTCCTCGAGCGCCATCTGAGTAGCCGTCACTGGCTCACGGTCTCGCCATGTACACCGGGATCACCGTGCTCACCGTGTTCAGTGCCGTGGTGGACCGGTTTAACGCAGCTGGTACCGGATAAATGCGCGGTCGAGGTCCGCGAGCAGGGCCGGCCCGTTGCGCTCGACGGCATGGCCAAGCATGCGGTCAAGCACCTTGTGGAGCTGCCGGCTCCCGAGCGTGTCTGAGCGGAGTGCACTGCGCACAATGGCGACATGCACAAACACAAGACCGACATCGATGTACCGCAGCTCCTGGGGCGCCTGCTGGGCCACGGCGTCGAGGTTTGACAGGGCCGTGACGACTTGCTGGCGCTCGGTAGCAGCATTCGACGCCTCGGAGCCGTACAGCTGGCGGTAGCTCATGGCCACGGCCTGCTTAGCGACCCACCACACGACGCCGAGCGCTGGAATTGCAGCCACGAGCCCGAACACGAGCTGCTGGCTCTGGAGCAGACGGTCAATACCGCTCAGCGCAACCTCGAGATCGACTTTGCCCTTCTGGACCTGGATGAGCAGTGTGCGCACGAGCTTGCCCGTGACGATGTTCGTGATGGGCGACGCAAGCTGGCGTTCGTACGCGGCCATGACAGGTGTCAAGTCGCCGTTCGATGCGCGCAGCCGCACGGCATCGAGGTCCGCGGCCGTGAGCTGCGGGTCTATGTCCCTGGCAAAGTCCACGACCATGCGCTCGAGGCTCGTCATGTCGGACACGAGCGACTCCTTCGCCATGAGCGCGACCTCGTTCGTCGGGTCGTGGCGGATCGTCATGTACACGCGGCGCAATGGGTCCACGACCCAGTTGTTGACGAAGGACCGCAGCGTGTCGAGCACAGACTGCTGGAACCACGCCACGACGGATTGCCACGAGCCTGTGAGCTCGAACGCGAGCAGCACGCAAACGCCAAGCACGGGCCACCACCGCGTGAGCTCGCCAGGAATTGAGGACTTCACGGCCGGGAGCTGGCCGTCGAGCAGGGACTGAAGTTGTGCAAGGGCGGCCTCGGGGCTCGCGGCCCGCACAGAAGCGTGCTCGGGGGGCTCGTGCTCGGCCCCACGGCTACCCATCATGCTGCTCAGCGTGAGATCCGCCACAAACTGCGCGGGGTCGTCCGTGCCAGCACACACAAGGCGCCCAATCTGTGCGGCGGTTGTGTTCCGCTCGGCCTTCAGCTCCTCATAGTGCTTCGCCGAGATCGACCGGGCCCAATGGCGCCAAAACGCCTTCGTTGCCCGCCATTTCCCAACAACAAACGCAAGAAACCCAGACCGCTTTGTTCCCAAATGCTTGAGTTCCTGCCAGCGGTCGTGCACGCCGGCCTTGAGCTGAGCCGTAAGGGCCCTCGACTTGTCCGGGGCATGGTACCAGGTGTACGCACCCGTGGCGATCCACGCTGGCGCATGCTGGACGTAGAATAGGAGACTGCTCGATACAGACCGCGGGATTGCAGCCCAATACGTCATTCCGCGCTCGCAGGGCACGGCCCGCCGGCGAATGAGCCCCCGCACGAGCTCGTCCCGCACGCTCACGGCCGCCTGCTGGACTTCGTGCCAGCTGCCCTCGGCAAGCAGCAGCTGATTGTTCCAGACCTCCATGACTAACGATGAAATGCGGCCTCGCAATTACTAACTGTCCTGCGATTTCGTGTGCCTGGTATCCACGCACCCTCGTTATGAGCGTGCCCGCCCAAAACCCGAGTGCCAAACGCACTAAACCCAGCCACCATAAGGGTCAGCTCGTGGGTGCCAAACCATCACAGTGCATCGGTTTGAAACAAACTAAAAGCTTAGAGTGAAATTCAGGGCATCACTTCGGGAAGTGGAATTGCACTCAGTAATTGCACGAAGCCAAAAAATCAGCTAGAGCCGACTATAAGTATGGTGAACGACCGCATGTGAGCCACCGTAAGCCAACATCTGTAAGTCAACCTAGATGCCAAGCATGTAAGTCAACACACGTAAGTCAACACACGTAAGACAACACATGTTAGACCTGAACGCGAGCTTTGGATTTATTAGGAAGTAGCTCAAGAACCGAGTGCCAGAGAATGCAAAACCCTGCGACCGCCAGGGCTAGTATGGGTTTTGGAGAGCGGATAAACCGCAAGTATTTCACCAATACATGCTGCATGCATAATGGCCTCCGCACCGAGGATGGTCGCGGGCATGACCACGTACATGGCCGCGTAGATCATCATAAGGGTATTCGAGACTTGGCACCCAGCCAGTGAGCCGCGATGCTGTATCTATCTGAATCATGAGCACGGTTGAAATATAAATAAGCACAAAATGTACGACTTGTAGCGTCTGGCGACAAGCAAGACAACCTCGGTTGACCTCGGCGTCGAATATAGCACGCTCCCGAATCACCTTCTGCGTGCGTTCTTCGCTTGCTTGCGCGTGATTTTTCTCTGGTATTGAAATTAATTCTACATATGCATTCGCGCTACACCGCCTTCTCGCCGGTGCCTGTAAATCGGCGCCAAACTAGTGGCACTTGCAGGATTCCCCTGGGGCAGTACCCTACCGCATGCGGAATTCTGATCAAGAGCCAGGTTCCGGGCAAAACGGAGATGCGCGAGTATGCCATTACGTGCCTCTCTCCATGCCCCTCCTCCAGTTCCGTCATTTGTCCCCTTGCCCTCCCGGCACGCTCTCTCACATGACACACGCATAGGTCTTGCTGCATGGCCGCAGGCCGTATGTGGTGCCTTCTTTATATTAGATAGGCAAAAAAGGTAAATGCAAATACTAAAAAAAAAACTTGAGTGGGGAGGGGAACATGCAGTGGCAGGGGACGCAATAGAATAACACAATAAACGAATGTAATAATTAGATGCAGCAACTTTGTGCAATAGCTGTACATCAGCATCGAGAAATGGAAGCACTGAGCACTGGTTAACAGCAGCAGATAAAAGTGCTCACGGTGAAAATGAACGCAATAGCCTACACTAGAAAGTGACAATTGCATGCACGCATAATTGTATTATACACTAATATTTGTCAAAGCTATTGTCGCTATCTTTGTTTATAGACCCCCCACTACACGTAGCCGGCCCACAACACGAAGACGTGCACGTTTAAGGCGTAATCACCACGCTATGATAGGGAATGTACGCTATCTCGAGATCACGCACAAGCCCATCGTTTACAATTAGCCAAAATAGGCCGGACTAGACGGGCTTATGGGACGGAGCCTTATTTATGTCATGCACGACGCTGCCTAGTGGCGCTAGGGTTCTATCGGACCCAGTGAAGATGCAGTCGTTTTGTGGCGATGAAAAGCCACACCGATCTCTAAATACCATCAGCGGGTCCCAGCACCGAAAAGAGTGCAGCCTCGCAGCCGCAGCAGCATGACGCGTACGCAGCAGCATGCCGGTGCGGGACCCGCGGATCTGCGCTGAAACAATGCTACGTGAATTAAGGAGTCTACATATTCTCAGTCTACATATTCTGAGCTACAGCTGTACATTTGCCAGGGCCCTATGCCCGGCTATATTATCCCGACGAAAGGTGGGTGCTTTGTTTTTGCAGGTTGCTTTGGTCGCAGGCACTTGCTAGATGAACCTGGGTTGCGTGCGCTGATAGTGGGTGACCCGCGGCTGCAGGCGTGCGCTTGGGGCCCATGCAGCCCTAGAGATAGTCTCGCTGTTTGTGCAGCGGGATGCTGCAGCGACCCGCGCCCTGGATGCATGCGGACCATAAACCAGGAAAAGCAGGCGTTCCGCGGCTCGGGCCCGTAAACGAGCACGGAAATGAGAAAGGCACAGGCTTGTGCAGCGACCGAATTTGCAAATCATTTGTTTCGGATCAGCCCGCTTACCATGATGGCTCGATTTCCTGTGGAATTTTCGGCGAGAGACATGCATCTCATGCGCGCGATGTTATGATGACATAAGCACTCGTTTCTCTTTTCGGCAATCATGTGGGAGCGCACCGCAACAAACAGTCGATGCATCCTTGCCCTCACGAAGCAGCTGTTATATAAGGAGCCTACCCCCACCCAAGCCGTGTTTTCCAACTTTTGTTGTGTTTTGATAGCTAGAAGGAAAAGAAGAAATGGCTAGTCTTGGTGATACTATCCTGCGTGTTGTGCTGCTTGTGTTCTCGGCCGTGGCGCTCGGTCTGACCGGTGCGTGGGTCCACGACGACACTGGTTCGAGCCGTGTCCGCTTCGCCGTCTTCGCGGCCGCGTTCTCCATCCTGTTTGGCTGCATCTACGGTTTGCTGGCTGCATTCGTCGAGCTCTTTGCCTACCCGCTCGCCCTCGTCGTCATTGACTTCCTGAACTGGGTCTTCCTGTTCGCCGGCGCCACTGCCATCGCTGCGAAGACCGGCGCTGGCTCGTGCTCGAACAAGAGCAACCTCAAGCACCACAACTTCAAGAGCGAGAAGGACTGCCGCCTCGCCCAGGCTGGCTCGGCCTTCCTCTACTTCGCCTGGGCTGTCGCCGTTGGCAACTTCATCTACTCGATCTTCGCTACCTTGAACAGCGGTGCCATTGGCCGCCCGGGACGCAAGTCCACGGTGCCCCGCACTGGCATTCCGACTGCATCGCAGGTGTAATTGCGGCCAAAGCCTCGAGACTTGATTTGCTAATATACCCGCTTTTGTTTTATTCTGGCTCGGCCTCGTCCTTGCTTATCACGAGGCAGTGTGAAGGAAAATCGCTGTAAGCTAGGTCCTCGCTGCTGTCGACCTGATGCCAATATTTAATATACTCTTCTAGTGATAGGCAGACTTGGTCGTTTGTATCAATTATATCCATATTTCAACTTACGCTGAATAGTTTTAGTCGAATAATTTTTTCCTAAATCGCTATTCCTGCATGATTATCTTTCCTTTTTTTGAGTTAAACTAGCTCGAACGCCGTCCGTCCAATCTCCACCGACAGTTCGGGCGGGCTAAAAATAGTCCCCCGCCTGAGGTATGTGCTCACTTGCACACACCGCCAGTGGCAGCTCCATTTTTGCAGAAACAAGGCAGCTTTAGGTACGCATTTTATGCCACAGCTCATTGCACTGCATTGCCTTCACCTGCCTGAACGCCGATCACAAATTGCTGCATTTCCGGTTCCGGGTCTGAGCTCCGGTGGGGCTTTGCGGGGCCTTTCTCGTCTACTTGCCTCGAAGGGTTCTCCTCACTATGGTGTGTGTTATTTGCTTTTAGTCAGACATGCAACATTACGCAGTGTGGAAGCCCAGGGTGGGCACGTGCAGTATGCATGCTGCAAGATTGCATGCCGGTCGCTCCAATGCGGTGAGCTGCACGGCATGCCATGATTAGCGTGCATGCTTGACACGAGCGCCCGATCGAAATAGGCCACAATTAACGCAAATCGTGGACCACAATTAATCTGCGTATGTAAACGTCACTCGAGCACTTATTGGAACAGAATGCCGACCAAACCTGTTTGGAGACACATGTTTGGAGTTACATTTTCGTTGTGCGTTCATTTATGACCACATACAGACACTTATATACTCTACATACAGTACGATCGTAGGTGTGCAGCCTACAAGCTCGCTCGCATGCAAATACATGGAAAGTCATGAGCTTGATAGCCTCTTGAAATAGCCTTGTGCGAGCGAATTATGCGTCTACATAACATCATACAAGTTCATGGGCACAGAGTCTTAGTAGACTCATTCGCAGTTGACTCATTCGCATGCTCAAACAGACATCCCAATGGATGTCGATGTCGAAAAACGCTCGCACTGGGGTGTTGCAAGGAATCTGCTCGTAGAGGCCACTGGCCGTCTACTCCTTGTTCCATGGTTCCATGGTATGTACATTTCATGAGCATCTGTGCTGTGCGTTCTGTAGAAACTTACAATTGCACGCGCTCCAAGAAGACACGCATCCCGTAGGCGCCTCTCATAATTTCATTACAGCGGTGCGTGAACTGTAGCTGCGTGGACCGTGCCTGCGTGATTTTTATGCTACATATATAATTATACTGTCTTGGAGATGAATTACGAGTTGGGAAGGATAGGATCTAAAAACACAAATTAGTGTTGCGGCTACTTGCTCGACAACTTACGGAAGAAACGCTTGAATTTGCCTTCGTTCCTCGACTGCGCACGCTGCACCTGCGCAACCGACGGCCGTTCGCGGTCGAAAGAGCTCGTTTCGCGCAGTGCAGAAAGGTCGTTGCGCCCGTCACCGGGAAGCCCATTTAGGGCCCCGCTCTGTGGCTGTTGGAGCGTGCTCGACAAGCCACCGGTCGTATTCGACCGCGTCAGCCCGCTCGCACCGCCAAGACTCGTTCCTTGGATACCGGCACCGTCAAGGCCGGCACCCTGGAGACCGCCAGCACCAGAGCCCTGCAAACCAGAGCCCTGCAAACCAGAGCCCTGCAAACCAGAGCCCTGCAAACCAGAGCCCTGCAAACCAGAGCCCTGCAAACCAGAGCCTTGCAGACCAGAGCCTTGCAAACCAGAGCCCTGTGCACCCGAGCTAGGCAAACCCGAGCTAGGCAAACCCGAGCTCTGCAAGCCACCCGATCCCTGGAGACCACCTCTTTGCGGAGTTGGCCCGACCGTGGAGCTTTGGAACTGCGCGGGGTGGCTCTGAAGCGGGCTTCCCTGGGCAGTCGTTCCGCGGGACCCGGATGCGGGCGAGTGCGCAAGCCCATGGGCCGGAGTGCTCACGGGCCGCTTGCGGGGCGTTGTCTCGCTACGAACGGGCGAGTGCTGATACTGCTGCGGGTTCGAAATCGCCGCAACGTCCTGCTTTGCGAATGCGGACGCCTTCGAGGCGGCAGCGATCACGGCGGCGTTGCGGTTCTCCGTGCTCGGCGGGTAGCCGGGCGTGATCGACGTTCCCGGGACGCCCGTCTGAAGCGACCGCCGCTTCACGGAGCTCTGCTGCCTCAGTGTCGGCACACCGCCCATCATGTGGCGCTGGCCGCGAGTGCTCTGCGATGGGCTCGTCCCCTCGTACTGCTCGTCGACGGGGAACCCCGTGCTCACATCGATCGTTTGGTGCGGCTTCTTCGTCGAGCGCACGGACCCGTACGGCGACCGCTGCACGCTCGGGCTAGTTGACGCGGTCCGGCTCGTTGACGCGGCCGAAGTCGGCTCGCGAACGGGCTCCTCGTACTCCACGTACTCGTCGACGTACTGCGTTCTCGACGTGAGCCCATCGCCATCCGTGTGCGAGTACGTAGCTGCTGTCCACGAGCCGTCCGGCGACGTGTACGCTGCGGCCTTCGTCGAGCCGGTACCGAGATCGCCGGCCTCAGCGAGCGCATCGCTGAACTCGCGGTCGTCGTCCTCGAACTCGTACTCGTCGTCATCGCCACCAACCGTCGCGTTCACGGCCCGGCGTGCCGCCTCGGCATCGAGCTCGGAGCCCGTGGCCGGCTCGAAGTTCTTCGAGATCGTGCGGTCGCTCTCGCTAGGCGGGAAGGCGCTCGCGTTCGGCGGGAAGGCACCCGTGCGCTGGCCGAGTGCTGCCCCAGACACGGCCGCAGCGAGCAGCTCGGAGTCGTCGAAGTTCTCCGTGGCCGACTCGTAGTTCTGGTCCTCCATGCTGTTTGCGAAGCTGCGGTCGTACGGCGTGTTGTACCCACTGTTTCCCTCGTCTAGGCTAAGCTCACCAACTTTCTTGTCAATGTAGCCGTCCTCAGCAGTCGAGCCAACGCCAGGTGCCGTGCCTGCGCCAACATTGCCCGTGTAGCGCTTTTCGTACGGCAGCGACCCGGGCATCGCCGCGGTCTCATTGGGGTCCTGGCCGGCGGCGAACTTGTCAAGTCCCTCGACGCGCTCCGTAGACTTCTCGAGTTGCGAGCTCGTGTACTCGTACGGCTCGGGCTTCGACTCGGCCGTGCGCGGCTGCGAAACGGCCGTAGACTCCGTGGCGAGCTTATCGAGACCCGAGACGCGCTCCGTGGGCTTCTCAAGCTGCGGGGACGTGTACTCGTACGGCTCTCGCTGCAAAGACGCAAACTGCGGCTCGGAATCGAGCTTGTCGAGACCCGGGGCGCGCTCCACGGGCTTCTCGAGCTGCCTGGACGTGTATTCGTACGGCTGGGACTGCGATTGCTGCGAGGGCACGCCGCTCTCGAGCTTATCGAGTCCGGGAACACGCTCGACGGGCTTCTCGAGCTGAGACCCCGTGTACTCGTATGGCTGCTGGGGCTTCGAGTCGAACTCCGGGACACGGTCCAAACCGTGCACGGTCTCGCGGGGCTTTTCGAGCTGAGAGCTCGTGTATCCGTACGGCTCCGGGCCACCGCTCACGCGGCCAGTAGCGCCACTGATACCAACGGTCGCAGCGAGATCATGCTGGCCGTGGCTTTGGCTATACGAAGGCGTGCTGTACGACTCCTGGCCGTACGATCCCTGGCCGTACGATCCCTGGCCATAGGATCCCTGGCCATACGACCCCTGACCATACGACCCCTGAGTCGGCCCGTGCGCAGCATCGCCAACGTTCAAGGCCGTACCAGGGACAGTCTGCCCGTATCCGCCTTGCTCGTATTGCCCATACTGGGACTGGTTGTGCTGGCGCTGATCATGCTGGAACTGCCCATCGAGCGCCTTCTCTTGAGCAGCTGCAACCTGCGTGCCCGGAACGCCGGACTGGCCCAACGCACTGCCCGTGGCAGAGCCAGCACCTGGAATGCCATGCAGGCCCGAGGGCTGCGTGTTGCCGTGAGCTGCGTCACCCACGCTCAAGCCGGTTCCGGGGACGGTCTGCAGCGGTTGCTTGAACTCGCGCTCAAGGGCCCTTTCCTGTGCGTACGCAGCCTCGGTACCCGGAACACCAGAACTGAGATGGGACCCGCCATAAGACGAGCCACCAAGCTGCCCACGGCTTGAGTCACCAAGCTGGCCTAAACTCGAGTCACCAATGTGGCCACGGCTCGAGTCGCCGAGGTTAGAATCACCCAGCTGGCCGAAACTCGAATCGCCAAGCTGGCCAAGGCTTGAGTCGCCGAGTTTGGAGTCACCCAGCTGGCCAAAGCTCGAGTCACCGAATTTAGAGTCGCCAAGGCTCGAGTCGCCAAGCTTACCGAAGCTGGTGTCACCGAGCTTAGAATCAGTACCGTACTTCGAGTCCGAGCCGATACCGGAGCCAGCACCAATGCCAGCACCAATGCCAGAATCAAGACCAGAGCGGGTGCTGGGGCTTCCAGTAACGTCCTGGAACGTTGACTGTTGCGTGCCCGACTGCGTGCCCGAACGATACGGCGAGTCTGATTCAAAGCCAGTTGACTCGAACTGACGGATTGGGCTCTGTGGCTGGCTGCCGAAGGCCGCACCCTGCCGGCTCGGGCTCTGCGGCTGTGAGGTCGAACCCGTACTGGCCGCCGTGGCCACGGTCGAGTGGTTCACAAACCCGCTGTTATCGGTGACGGTGCCGTAGGCCGGGTGCAGAGACCAATGGCCGTCAATAATGAACTTGTACATGTAACTCTGGCCCGCATTGGCGCCATCGAAAACGGCGGCGTACCGTGTGCCCTGCGCAAGGCCGAGCGGTACAGCCTGCCACCCCGTGAACTCACCGGCTATTTGTACTTGCGAATGCGAGTGTCCATCGTCGTAGACGATATGAATTGTGCCTGTCATTTGCAACTGCTGAACGTGCTTCTAAGATCGCCAATTCTCGGCCGTCTTAGCTGCTTCCACTGCGTTGCTTTCGATGGTGAGCTCGGAAGGCCCGTGGGGTTTAAACAGTGGGACCACCTTGCTCCTGGGCTTGCGTCCATGGCCGCTGGCTGGGTTAGGCCTGGGCCGCTAGGGCTTGCGGAGAGCTCTCACGTGTGCCGGCGCTACGCCTGAACGGTCCCAAAACGTAGGTATTCACTTTAATCGCCTGCAGCAGCCTGCTGCCCCGGTCCCAATTCGGTCAACGTGCATGCAGGTCGCCACACGTTTCCGTATCCCCATCGGTCGCCGGTGTTCCCCGGTTCCTGCATTATTCTTCCCAGCAAAAAGGTGGGTCGCAAAGTTGCTCGCGGGACCTATTTTCTTGCTGATGCAAATTGTTTGTTGGACGATCACACTGGGGCACAAATAAACGCAAGGGTACTCGCGGCCCATACCTCGCATGCAAACTCCGCATGCAAACCTCATATGCAAGTAACCTTGCGTAAACTCTACTCGTGCCGTTGTGAAGAAAATATATGGGATATAGCCATCGCACGTAACCAATAGTACTGTTTATTATGACAGTGTTTGTTGTGACACTGTTTATTGTGACACTGTTTATGGAATATATGCCATATGCAAATGCGCCATATGCCACATGCATACGTTACGAAACACCGTCACGCGTACTTAGAAAAACATTGCTCGCGAGTGTGAATACATGGCTAGCCTGCCATGAATTCTAGGCAGAATTATTAGACAAGTCGTACGTGTACTTATATATTAACCTTGTACGAGTGTCAGCTGTCTAAGGGACCGCCAAACACACTCTCTGCTTCGTCGCCCTCGGGGTATGTTTCGGGCACTGATTGCACTGCCGTCTGCTCGCTTTCGTAGTACATGGGCGCCATGGGGATTGGCGAGGGGCTCGCCATTGCGTACGGCGATGGTGGTAGCATCGAATACGGCAGGGGCGGGCTGACCATGGCGGCCTGGGCCTGGGTCTGCAAGAGCAGGGCCGGTAGCTTGCGGCGTAGAAACTGTACGAGAATGGCCTCAGTGTTGTGGCTGCGGGCAACGCATTTCGGCAGCGCAGCGCACCGGTCCTTGCCGTACTGAATCTGTGATCCCGCAAACTGGCTGCTTGTGCGCGCCCATTCCACGGCCTGCACGGCGCTCACAATGCTCGTGAACGTCACAAAGCTGCAGCAAACGTCTTGGGCTACGCGGATCTGCTCGATCGTGCCAAACGGCGAGAAGATGCGGCGAAGCTCGTGTTCGTTCAGCGCAAGCGGCAGCCCATTTTTCTTGTCTTCAGACCCGTTTTGCCGGTAACGGTCAACAACGTGCGCGTCTATCTGGATGCACAGATTCCGTGTTGCTCCGCTGCTTGCAATGGCTGCAATTTCGGGCGCTACGGGGCCCGGGTTCCGGCCCCATCCAACGCGTACGCGCTCGCAGTTCACGTTCAGCGATCTCATTTGATATGTTGCCCAGAACTGAGCCGCGGCGGTTGCTTCGAGAAATGTCACAAAGCAAATATTCCGGTCTGGCACGAGCTTCACGCTCTCGATCATGCCCCCGCGCACGGTGTTGCAGATCTCAACGAGCTGCGTGCCCGGTGGCAGATGCGAAATGCACACGCACCGGTTGCCGACGTTGAACTCGCCGCCGCAGAGCTGGCACACAATGATTGCCGCTAGCGATTGGTGGGCGAGCGCATCAACGAGCTCGAACGGCCTGAGGCCACGCAGGCTTGTTGGATCGTAGGGCGACTTCGTCAAATAAAGAGACGCAGCATGTTTTTGCAAGCGCGATAGCGCTGTATCTCGACCAAAGCTCACGTTAGTTACATGCTCGAGTCGCAGCTCCGAGAACGCCTTGATAGCGGACTCCAGACATGTGAACGTGACCTCCCATGTATACTTTCGGTTGACTTCAGTTTTTGCAAGCACTCTGTGCTTGGTTTCGGAACAGGGCTGTTGCACAATGCTTTGGATAACGCCGAAGCTTGCCAAAGCTTCCAAAAGCTCGAGCCGAACGCTGTCTTCAGCTTCGTCTTCATCTGCTTCGCGCTCAAGAAGCAAAAACCGCGTGGCTCGCTGAGACGTGATTGCTTCGCGAACTTCTTTCGCGATCGGCGGTGCTGGGGTCCATGAAATAGAGCTCAACCCTGGCTCATCCGAGTTCGGGGGGTTCAGCATGTACTGCGTATAGAACAAGAGTGCCAGCGAGTGACGCAAAAACCGGAGCTCAATGCGTTGCGTGCCGTAGCCATCAACGGTTTGGCGAACGCTTTCAAGACCTTGCGGCTTTATTGACTGCAGGAACTCGGTGACTTTCGTATGCCTGGGCACACACTCAATGGCGACGGCCCGCCAGCTATCGGCGGTTTCGTTCCTGAACGGTGGAACTACAGCCACGGGGTTTCCTCGGATGCACCGTGACGCAAGCCACAGCACCTCAATGGGACTTGGCGGGTACGCAATCGTAGATGCGTAGCTGTTTGAAGCGGAGAGCATTGGGTGGAGCAGGAATCCTGGGTTCCATAGCGCTCTTGGCAGATCGAAAGGCGGACTGTATGCGGGGCCTCCGACTGGCGTCGGCGTTTTCGGCGCAATATCCGAGGCAGGCGTACCATATATTGGAGTAGCAAGCGGTGTCGAGGTTTGAGCCATGAGTTAACAACGAATTAGCGAGGATCAGCACTAAAAATCTCGTCAATAAGATGAAGACCGCTGCAGCACGAGTATGATTGAATAAGAACACAGCAGATTTCACGAATACCACTTGCAAAATTGATGAAGGGGATAGAATTTAGCAAGAAGCAGTGACTCTCCGCGTGTGAAGACCTTCTGCGTTTTTGTTTGTTTTGTTTTGTTTCCTTTCTTCTCTCTTTCTCTCTCTATACACAAGACGGACGCAAACAATGCTACCTGGACTGAAATATTCTCTTTGGCCTTTGCCCTTGATCCAGTAGTTTATACTGCACTAATTTTTCCCAACTGTTGACGAACTCCCTGGCTTTTGTTCTCCAATACTCTTAGGTAGTGGCGTGTTTAGTTTAACGTTGGAAAGTCTTTCGAGAGACTCGGGCTCCTCGGTATGGCACCTTTTGCTTGCATTCGCACTTTAAGTCTGCAGGGTACCGCTATGTCCGATGCGAGCACACACCCATAGAATAATCAAACCCAATTCTCTTGTGCGCAACGCAAACTCAATCACGCCTGCATGCAGGTTATATAATTAATGTATAGATCTATGCAATTAACGTGGAATTAATCATGGTCCTCAGAACGGGCGGGTCCGGTGGGGCCACTTACTTGAGGGGGCTCATCAGGGGCACTGAACTCGGTTGACTCTGACTTCATGGTCTTGAATTTATCTATCCAGAAGTTTCGTTCCTCGAGAATGGCACATACGCGCTGGAGCGTGAATTCTTGCAATTCGCTTTTTTCAATGGCCATGTCTCTATTAGCCTCGTTCGCAAGATTGAGTTCTTCGCGAGCTTCGTCGAGTCTAGAGCTCGTTTCTCGGTGCGCAGACACGAGATCGAGCAGGGCCGATGCTGCATCCCCGGTCCGGGCCCGGAGGACCATGACTTTAGGCTTGAACTCTAGACCACTAGCCATTTTCTTGGTCAATTGCACGACGAGGTTTGGCTTTTGAAGTTCGCAGTGCAGGCTCGTGGAGAATTCGGCTCCGAACACCTTGCCATCGGCCGATTGGCGTATGACATCAGCGAACTCAGGAACCTGGGGTGCACTGTAACTCATGTTTTCCCGGAAGTCCGTGGCCACAATTTCACCGTTGACACTTAGAAGCCAGCGTCCATCGATCAATGCATACATTAAAGACTTCTACGGCTCGTTTTGGGCCCCCGTGCGTGCCCACACTGTTCACGCCGTCAGTCTCACTGGCAGCGCTGCTTCGATTCCGAGATGTTTCACGCTCCTAGCCCTAACTGACGCCGGCTTCGAGGGAGAGAACCTTTGTGCAGGCGCCTGACTGCTGATTACGTAGCTGGCCCAGGTATCACGGGTTAATCGCAACGTTCGCACGTTCGCAACGTTCAGGACCCAACCTTTGCAGACCTTTCTGATGACTAAAGCACGTGCCAGCATAAGGGAAGAACCCTAGACAGCGAGCGGCCCCACAGGCGCGAGGCCGGTTGGCACTTACGATTAGAAGAACCTCAAAGAAAGATGAAGAGACCGTAGAGCTGGGAAAAAACGATCGTAGGGTAAGGTCTCAGGTTCGCCGTTGGAAATCTGGGGAAGCCACAAGTCACATATATATACCCAAAGCACCTGCCACTGAGGCTTGCTATCTATACCTAAAACTAAGCATTCGACCATGTACATTGGTGTTGACGTTGGAACGGGCTCAGCAAGGGCCTGCTTAATGGACGAAAAAGGCGAAATCAGGGCGGTGGCCTCGCAAGCCATTCGTCGCTACAGCCCGAAGGTCGACTTCATCAACCAATCGAGTAACGACATTTGGAAGGCCATTTGCTACTGCACGAATAAGGTGATTGCCGATGCAGGCGTGAAGAACTCTGATGTTCAGGGCATTGCATTCGACGCCACATGCTCGCTTGTTGCTACACAGGGACCGGCAAGCGACAAAACCACGCCCGTTGGTCCTGACTTCGAGAACCAAGAGCAAGACGTTATTTTGTGGATGGACCACCGTGCCCCTGACCAGACTCGCCGCATCAAGGAAACTGGCCACCCGCTGCTGAAGTATGTCGGTGGACAGATGTCTATCGAGATGGAGGTCCCGAAGATGATGTGGCTCAAGGAGAACATGCCGAATGAGCTTTTCAAGAACTCACACTTCTACGATCTCAGTGACTGGCTCACAATGCACTCCACGGGTGTTGATGCGCGCAGCTTCTGCTCGGTTGCATGCAAGCAGGGCTACGTGCCACAGGGCGTGGACGGCTCGACGACGGGCTGGAATGAGGAGTTTTTGACGAGCGTTGGCCTTAAGGAGCTGACCGAAAACAGCTTCGAGCGCCTTGGTGGTGTTGCGGGCAAAAACGGCAAGTACCACAGCGCTGGGGAACCTGTGGGTACGCTCACTGAACGAGCCGCGTCCGAGCTGGGTCTAACTACAAAGACCGTTGTTGGCTCGGGCGTGATCGACGCCTACAGCGGCTGGATCGGAACTGTCGCTGCGAAGACGCCGGAACTGTCCGAGCACGCCGTCAGCTCGCGGTTGGCCGCCGTGGCGGGAACCTCGACTTGCCACATTGTGCAGTCCAAGGAGCCCGTGTTCGTGCCGGGTGTCTGGGGTCCGTACAGGGACGTACTCGTTCCTGGCATGTGGTGCGCCGAGGGTGGCCAAAGCACGACGGGCGAGCTCATTAGTTTCGTGGTCACGAACCACCCCGCACATGCTGAGCTCGAGCAGACTGCGAAGGACCACGGTATCAACAAGTTTGAGTGGCTCAACAACCACCTCGAAAACATGCGCAAGGCCCAGAACTTGCCGTCCATCTACCACGTCACAAAGTCCCTATTCTGGTACGGTGACCTCTACGGCAATCGCAGCCCCATTGCCGACTCAGAAATGCGCGGCAATGTTGTTGGCCTGAGCATGGATACATCTCTTGACGACTTGGCTCGCCAGTACCTCGGTGTGCTCGAGTTCATCTGCCAGCAGCAGCGACAGATCATCGATGCCATGAATTCGAAGGGCCACGAGATCACAACCGTGTACTTGAGCGGCGGCCAGGCCCGCAACAAGGTTCTCACAGAGCTCATGGCAACCTGTGCCGGCATGCCCGTCGTAATCCCGAAGTACATTGATGCCGCTGTGGTTTTGGGCACGGCTATGCTCGCTGCTCGAGCCGCGCATCCGGAAAAGTCGCTGTGGGAAACGATGTCTGCATACTCGAATACGGGTTCGGTGATCCTGCCGCTTAAGGATGAGAAAATCAATGCCCTTCTGAAGGCGAAATACGAGGTTCTGCTGGACCAGGCCGACCGCCAGAGATACTACCGCCAAAAGGTTGCGGATGCTCTCAAATGATTGGTTACGCCTTACTTATCATCCAGTATTTAGAATTCATATGTACAGTCACACCCAAATTAAAAACCACGTAGTCAAAAACATCTCAGCATGTTCAGGAGCTCAGACTTTCTAGCTAGTCTTATCGGGTTCCCCGGATCCAGCCCAGGGAGGAGAATACAGTGCTTTTAGTTGAAACTTCATTCAGCTGAGGCTTGCAACAGGCATCTTTCTGACCTTGCTCAGTTGGCGTGCGTCGCGTTCAATGCGGTAATAATAGCTGCAGTAGCTTGATGGGTCCATGAGCGCAAGGAAGTGCTCGTCGTGAGTGATCACAATGAGCTGGAAATTCTGCTGAGCGCGTCTCGTAGCAATGATATCACTCAAGCTTTGCGCAAGGGCCTCTACATTTTCGCGGTCAAGATTCGTTGTAGGTTCATCAAGAACGATCAACCCCGAACTGCTTCCGAAACACTCGGCAAGAGCCAACCGTATAAGAATGGACGCCAAAACTTTCTGGCCTGCGGAGCAACGGCCCCGCATGTCAAGCTCCGTGTCTTGCTTGACCATGCACACGCGGTAGTTGTAGCTCGCACGCGTTGACGCAGACCCCGCATCGGACTCACTGGATATCATGATCGTGTCAATATCCGTACCTGTGTACGTGCGTTTCCACATCTCGTCGAGCAATGCGTTGATTTCCGCCATTTTCAAGGTGTGGTACTGCATAATGGCTGCATCCAGTGCCTTGACGTACTTGACAAGATCCTCCACAGCTCCTTCTGATGTTTGCAATTTCGCTACTGCGCGGCGGTACTGCTCGGCCGTCTCGTGATACGTCGTCGCTAGCTCATGCCTGATCTGCTGCATCTGTTCCTGTACTGCTTTCGATTCGCCGGTCTTTGTGGAGATTCGGTGATTCAAGATGCCAACTGCTTCTTGTAGATGTTTGATCTGTTGTTCGTAGTCCTGACCCATCTCCTTTTGCGCTTGCTCGAGCCGTTTCGCTGCTGCCTCGCACTCCTTCTCGACGGCCGCGAGCTCAGCCTGCATGTTCTGAAACCGTACGTTGTCCTTGTAATTTCGCACGTAGCTGCCGAAGTCTATTTTCTGCTTCTCCACTTCACTTAACCGCTCATTGAGTTCTGACAGTTGCGTTGAGAGGTCACCCAGCAAATTGTTGATCTCTGCGGCCTCTTCACGCAGCTTTTCTAGCGGGTCGTTCCCGTAGGTCGCCTCAAATTCCTGGATACTGCGGCTTAGCTCGTCCAATTTTTGCAAATCAATCACGACAACGCTTCTTCTTTCAGCAAGCTCGCGCTCAAGCTGGGCATGCCCATACTTCATTTGCTTGAGCTCGCTTTGCAGCTCGCTAACCCTCGACTCAACGACGGGCACGTTTGCCTCGGCCCTTTTCAGTTCCGCCTGCGTTTGTTTCTCAGTGTCTGTCGCAGCAGAAATCTGCTGTTCGACCTGCTTGAGACGCGCATTCTTCAACTCGAACTCACTTAGTCTCAATTTCAGCTCTTGCGCAACCCGCTCTAGACTGGCCACTCGCGACACCAATCGTGACTGCTCCGACTTTGCGCGCTCGAGCTCTGCTCGCGCGTATTTCAGGCCCCGCTCAGCCGCCTCAAGCTGCGATTGAGCTTCCTGCGGGGATTTATGTGCTGAAGATCCTCGCAACATACTAGATTCGAGTTCCAACTTACGCTGTAACTCGCCAATCTCTTCCCGGCCACGGCTAAACTGTTGCAGAAGCGGGCTGATTCTTAGCTTTAGATGAGTTGAGCGCCGCTCGGACGACTCACAAGAGCTGCGAATCTGATCAGCATTACTTGTTAGTGTCTGCAGCCTCGTTTCGGCTGCCTGCAACTCCTCCTCGCTAGCTGCCAGTTCACGGCTGGCACGTAAATACCGGTCAACAATAGGCCTTTTAGAACGCAGCCCATCCAGAAGTTCTCGCTTTGCCCGAGTTTCCGCCTCGGCTTCTTCGGGTGAGATGCTCAAAGCGTCTATCTTGGCCAAGAGCTGTGCGGCGAGCTTTTCCGCTTCGACGGGCGTCTTTTCGTGTTCACACAACAAGCACACAGGGTGCTCCAATTTTTGAGCAGAAGCCAGCGCTCGTGAAAAGAATTTATGGGCAAACTGCAACTGCTCCTGTTCTTCCGTGGCGGCAAGAAGTGCCTCCTCGGCCTCTTGGACTTCGTGGTCGTAGTTGTTTGCAAGCTTCGCATCGCCAGAGAGCTCTGCCAAGGACTTGGATAGGACTGCAGTCGTGTCTGCAATCTTGGACTTGCTCCTAGCGAGTGCATTGGACGTAGTTTCGGCCTCCATCTCGAGGTTTTGTAAGGACCGCGTCTGGCGCTCATGGTCATCGGCAACCTCTGCGAGGACCTTGCGAGTATAATCAACCAAGTCGACGTCTTCCTGGGCGGCCGGCATAGCCTCTTCATCTTTAAGAATCTCTCCGATCTTTATTTCGCAATTATCCAATTTTGACTGGAGTTCGCGGTGCGAGTCGCGCAAAAAGGTGAGTCGCGCAAGGGCAGAAGACGCGTCAATTGCCTGCTGGAGGTCGGCTCTTGAAGTCTCTGCTCTTTTCTCGAGATCAGCAACGGTTTCGAGGGCACTTTGGACGAGCCGAGTCGACTCGAACTGTGCTTGCTGCTCAGCGGCTTCGGCCTTCTCCTCCTGCGTTACTCTGAGTCGCTCGCGCATTGTTTGCAGAGCCTCGTCACTGCTAAGGCCAGCTTCGGAGTCTCTTAGAGCAGCGGCCTGCTGGTTGAGCTTGCGAATTTGTTCGTCCAAATTCCGAATAGTGGAGGCCAACGAGTTCGTGCTTTGACGGAGTTGAAGCCGCTCGGCTTCCAGGGCATTGATCTTACGAGAAATGACTTCTTCTTGTTGCCGGTGCTCGACGTCCATGTTTTCGAGCTCCGAGTTGTAACCGACGAGCTCGCTTTCTTTTGCGCGGCGCCAGACCTCGAAATCTTCATTTTCCACAAGTTCGCTGCGCTGAGCCAACTGGGTCCTGTGCGTTTCTTGGAGCTGCTCGACACGGCCCTGCTGGTTCGCAAGCACGGCAAGTCTTTGTTGATGCTGTTCAGCCTGGTTTTGCAGGCCTGTCCTTTGATCTCTGAGAGCAGTTATCTCGTCCTCGAGCTGTTTCTCGCGCTGCTCGCTATCCTGAAGCTCCAAAGCAACCGCGTTCAGCTTCGCCTCATCAAGAACCTCAGAAATTTGGTCTACAAGCAGGTCGATGTTCTGCGAGATCCGGTCCCGTTGCCTGGCAACGTCCTTGACCTCGTATGAAAGCTGCTGTATGCGCTGACTCCGCTCAACGGTATTGTTCAGCTCTTGAGATTTGACTTGGCGTTGTTTCTGGAGCAGCTCACAGTCCTCTTGGAGTTCTCGCACTTTATCACCGAGCTGTGCGATGAGGCTCTGCTTCTCCTTCACGCGTTCGCGGTCGACTCGCAAGTGTTCGACCTCGACTTTCTCCACGCGAATGTTCCCTACGTAGTCCTTACGGATGACCTTCAGGGATTCGAGGGCCTTTGTGTATTTTGTAGCTTCGAATATTTCGTCAAACCTTTTCTTGACGACGCTCGGCTCAGCGAGTGGCCACAGGGAGTCCTCTTGGTGACAGAACACAACGTAGTTCAAAATAGCCGCGGGAATCCCCAGAGAGAGAGGAATTTGCACGTTTAAGTCTGCACATCGCGAGCCCACCGACCCCGTTTCGCCCCGCGTAGAGTCCTGAACCTTGATGTATCCCTCGAGGGTTTTGAAGCTGTAGCTGCCTTTGCCAGTAACCGAGAGTTTCATGGACCGTGCAGCCACCATTCGCTGGCCAGCAGCATTTTTGTAGAGCAGCTTTACCTGAGCCTTGACCTCGCTCTCGCTGGACATGCGAGGATCATGAACAAACGCGCCTCCCTTCGCGTTTGGCGGGAGGTCGCCCGTGGCCACGTAGCGCAGGCACTCAATGACTGTAGTTTTCCCCACACCGTTCGGCCCACATATCAGCGTGAGCGGAGAAGAGAACTCGAGATCCTGAGGCTCGCGGTTGTCGAAGGCCCGGATACCTAGAATCCGGAGCCTAAGGATACTCGACATGAGGAATGGAACCACCAGCAACCCCTGCCCTCTTTTGAGGCAGAGGAATAATGAACTAACGATTTTAAGAAACAGCCCGCGTACTCACGAGTACTAATTTTAGCTGCTTATATTTTTCAGGGATACAATTAGCCCTTAAATGCAGTTACGGAGGTGAGAGAAGCACAAGTTGTCGACTTTTGTGACTAACACTAATGTGGCTGAGTTGGACGCGTGCTCAGTACAATTTTGCAGGAGTTATCAACCAATGTAGGTGGGGAATCTGGTCAGTTTACCTTTTTTATATGCAGGGAAGCCACTAATTCGATGCAGTCTATGTTTATGAATATATGTGTGCTCGTATGTACAAGGTTCATGATTGGTTGATTTTGTCCGGGCTCAAGCGCTCGAGAAGCACCATGGAAAAGACGCTCATGGGAATAGAAGTGATAAGCCGGATATGCAAACCATGTACAAGAGCTCGGGAAAGCCCGCCTTCCGCCAAGAGATTTTTCAAAACGTGCCGCACGCCCAACCGGTCCGTGGGACGCAAACCTTGCAAGTCCGGCGATGAGGCCAGCATCACGCGGACCTTGACTAGGCTGAACAAGTTAGAGAGCGTCTCGCCCGTAATTGTTGCAAACACTGATGCCATTGGGACCCCGACGTGAGGTTTCAGCTCGTCGTACGTTGCCCACCATGCCATCTGGTAAGGTAGGTAGATCCCTAGGCCTAGCCAGTACCCACGATAGAACCCACGAATGCCCTCTGTTCGCCAGATAGTGCGAATCTCATTCAACAGCGACCGGTTTTGTTCAGTTTTACTATGCCGAAGTTGGAGTCGCCCGCACAAGATATCGCTGGGCGTCCAAATCACCGAAGATACGAGCTGGGCAACACCCCCCGAAACAAGGTAGCTGGTTAATGAGTTTTCGCCGTACCACCGCTTCATCTCTCGGTATATGCTGATATCTATAGCGAAGGCAGGCACGCCAAGGGCAACGGCCGGGACCAAGCCCTGCCAGTACCGGGTCGGAGGCCAGAGCCAGTACTTCCCCGCAGACTTCACGGGTGACGTCTGGTGGATCACCCGCAATGTATCCAGTGGATGAAATAGCAGATTTGCACCAGCTTCAGAGACTATGGAGGCCCATATCGTCTCCTTCTCCATCCCTATGGCTGGTGATGGCAACCCTTGCCTTGCCAATTAAACGGCAGGCAAGATGGCGCTAGAAGCCACTCACCGTGTCCACATAGTTCGTGGTACTTCGACTTAGTGATTTTAAAATAATTCGAAAGACAAAATTAAACTGGATGTATCGCATTGGTGATACTTACACTGTTGAGTGATTTCATAGTATGAGTCGTGCTCAAAATCTCACTTACGCTTGATAGCCGTCCTGTTCTGATACATATTCTTGTAAAATGTTGCTATATTATCAACAGCCATTATTATCTGCTTGACATCGTGCTTAATAGCGTGATTTCATACCGTTGAGTAAGTAAGAATAGGACAGACTCAACTTTCTTTGGGCTCTTTTTTTTTTTAGTTGTAAACCTCGTGGACCTCGATTCCAGTGGTGGACTTCCGTGCCGAGTCTAAATCCGAAGCCGACTCGTGCTTCAAGCCCAGTTCTGAAGCTTCGCCCGTTTGCTTTCGCTTTCTCAGCTGCCTTCTGCCTTCCAGCGGGCTGTTTATCCAGTACGATACCCAGGACAGTTTCCCCCAGAACGATTTGTCCTTGGCTTCGACAAGCTTGTCGAAAAGATTGCTTTCGTAGGTTTCCATAATCTCTTTGCCCTCACCGACTCCCCACACGCGATAAGCCGTCAGGTCGATTTCGTGGGCGCGCTTTATTTTGTCGGTTTTCCAGTGCCAGACCTTCCAAAACGTGTATGAGATCAAAAATACACCCACCCCAAGAAGCGTGCCGAACGGGTTTCGCCACGTCCAGTCTACACCGTAAGTTCCCTCGCACGATGAGTAGACCATACCTGCCAGCAGGAAGGGCCCGATCGTGACGCATAGTAGTGGAAGCAAAGGGAACAGCCACTGGTTCATAGGCAGATCCGATTTCGGGATGTTCTGCACTTTCAAAGCACGGTGGAATCGGAACGAAATCAGACCAATGAGCATCCATGTGAGCACGGATGACGCGCTTGTAATATTTGTGAACCATTGGAAAACAACGCCGTTGCCCCAGATAGTTGTCAAAAAGGTGAGGCACGCGAACCCGAGCGTGAAAATCTCGGCCACTAGTGGGACACCGCTCTTCGTTGTCCACGCAAAAACGGGAAAGAACATCTTGTCCTTGGCAAGGGCGTGAAGCATACGAGACGCGATATAGAAGCAACTGTTCAACGAGCTCAGAATGGAGATGAGCAGGACGGCATTAATGACGTTTTTCGCTTGGCTGAATCCCGCCATTTCAAAAATTATCGTGACGGGACTCACTGTGACGTCGCTTGTGTTCATAGCGTTCACAAGCCGCGGGTCCTTGTACCACACATTCAGACCAATAGAGAGCACAACCATCACACAAATCAAGATAACTCGAGCTACGGACCCGCGACTGGCCTGGGGCACGGCTCTCCACGGAAGTTTTGTTTCGCCAGCAGTTACAGCCACGGACTCGGTCCCGCCCATTGTGTAGAAGGCGTAGCCTTGCGAGAACATGCCCGTAAATCCTCCTGCGAACGCAGCGCCGTGGCGGAAGTTGTTCAAGCCTGGGCTTGGCACTGCTGCCGTGGGGACGCCTCCCCAATTGTAGAGCAGTGCAATTATAACAAACATGCCAATGAAGAAGACTTTGATCCACGACAACCAGTACTCGACTTCTCCGTACACGCGCACGTTGAACAGCTGTAAACAAAACAGCGGGAACACGATGACCATGGCCCAGACCCAGTTTGGCACGGAAAGCCCGCTTTCTTTGACCCAGTAATCAATGATGAACATGACGGACGTGGCCTCGGAGGGGATCGACACGAGCCAGCTCAAGCAGTAATTAACGCCGAGGGCCATACCAAGGCTATCGTCTACAAACCGAGACCCGAAGTGCTGAAAAGCCCCTGTCACTGGAATATAGCTCGTCATCTCACTCAAACACATCACGACGGCAGTTACAAAGATGCCAGTGATGCCATAGATAACGAGTGCGTACCCCGGACCGGCCTCGGCGATCGTGCCACCAATACTGAAGTAGAGCCCCGTTCCCAGCACACTGCCCATGGCGTTTAAAATGAGCATTCGTGTTTCCAAGGTTTTGTGCAACTCAGTCGTTTCCCCGTTGCCAAAAATTCTCCGAATCCAGGGGACCCTCGGGGAGTCGTCTGCCGTCTCATTCACGACTACTTTCACATCGTCGTACTCGCCCTTCTGCACTTCCTCGGACACAAGCATGCAATTATAGGCCACAGAGAAATGGCACGGATTATCGGAAAGCCTGCGGAGCTCAGTTCATTCCGAAGAACTTATACAAAATAGCAGGATGTCGGGCAAACCCGTGATTGTGAGTGATGCAGGTTGCAGCCTTATCATGCAGGCACGCCGATTACGCAGACGCAAGAGGCCTCCAGAACTGAAAAATTCTGCTCTGCGTTTCTCAGCCACCCCCACAAATATTCTAGGCGATCGCCGAATCGGCTAATTTGCTAGAGCCAGAAAAGAAAAAAGATTTTTTCCTGCGCGCGCGATGCATTTATTGATTTTTTGAATCCGATTTCCATCGCCGATTTTTCCATAATTTCCAATTTGATAAGTTTTGCGTACTATTTATTTATCCTGCTTTTTCTGATTTCTTTTTCGCCCTTTTCACAGCCGTATGATACTGTGGGCTAAATTCGTCACAGTAACTTTTCTTATGTATGACTGCATAATCCGTGAAAGTCACTCAAATCGCTCGAGAGCCCTCGAGGACGTTCCACAAATAGCTACAAGCACACCTAAATATCTTACTGAGAAATTTGTCTTGGGACGACTGAGTTCCGTGAGCTGTGACTAAACGCACACACGCACACCCGTCCACAGTCATCCTCAAAGTCTCCCAACCCCAGATTTCACAACTTAACAAGCGTTGTTGTAGTAACGATTTGGCGCTTTCTGAAAACCCGGAATTTACCACGAGTTTGCCAACAAGTAAGAGGTCAAGCCCGCGTAGCTATGTCACAACGACCCCAGAACCAAGAATTTTCCCGTGAGGAGCTGGAGTCGGTCCTCCGTGGCCGCTTCTTCTACGCCCCGTCCTTCGACATTTATGGCGGTGTGAGCGGCCTTTACGACTACGGTCCCGCTGGTTGTGCTCTGCAGGCGAACATTTTGGATGTTTGGAAGAAGCACTTCATCCTTGAGGAGGATATGCTCGAGGTGGACTGCACAGCGTTGACACCGGCCGAGGTTCTAAAAACGAGTGGCCACGTTGACAAGTTCAGCGACTGGATGTGCAAGGACCCCGCAACTGGCGAAATCTTCCGTGCCGATCACCTCGTTGAGGAGGTTCTCGAGGCCCGTCTCAAGGGCGACAAGGAGGCTCGCGGTATTGCCAGCCTTTCGCTTGAAGATGAGGATGCGGACAAGAAAAAGCGCAAGAAGAAGGTCAAGGAGATCAAGGTTGTCAAGCTCGACGACGCCACGGTCACTGAGTACGAGGAGCTGCTTGCGCAAATCGACAACTTTGACGGCCCGAAGCTTGGCGAGATCATAGAGAAGCACGATATCCGCAACCCGGGTACGAATGGCAAGCTCGAGCCCCCCGTCGAGTTCAACCTCATGTTCGAGACCTCGATTGGCCCGAGCGGTGCCTTGAAGGGCTACTTGCGCCCGGAGACAGCTCAGGGTCAGTTCCTGAACTTCAACAAGCTTTTAGACTACAATAACCTCCGCATGCCCTTCGCCTCGGCATCCATTGGTAAGAGCTTCCGTAACGAGATCAGCCCGCGTGCTGGTCTGCTCCGCGTTCGCGAGTTCTTGATGGCCGAGATCGAGCACTTCGTGGACCCGAAGAACCTGAAGCACCACCGCTTCGATGAGGTCGCCGACTGCGTCATCCGTGCTTTGCCGAAGGACGTGCAGGAGCGTGGCTCGACTGAGCTTACGACTATTACCATTGGCGAGGCCGTCAAGATCGGCATGATCGACAATGAGACCCTCGGTTACTTTGTTGGCCGCATTGCGAAGTTCATGGACAAGATCGGTATTGCGCATGACCGCATGCGCTTCCGTCAGCACATGAGCAACGAGATGGCCCACTACGCCTCGGACTGCTGGGATGCCGAGCTCCAGACGAGCTATGGCTGGATCGAGTGCGTCGGTTGCGCGGACCGCAGTGCCTACGACTTGACTGTGCACTCGGCCCGCACGAAGGAGAAGCTTGTTGTTCGCGAGAAGCTCGACGAGCCCATCACTGAAGAGAAGTGGGAGGTCGTTGTCGAAAAGAAGAAGTTTGGTCCGACGTTCCGCAAGGACGCTGGCCGCATTTCGAGCTGGCTCGAATCGCAGACGCAATGCGAGCTCGAGGAGCTCAGTGGCCAGCTCGCTAAGGACGGCAAGATTGTCGCCAAGATTGGTGGCGATGAGTTCGAGATCGACCAGAGTTTGCTCACCATTCCCAAGGTCAGCCGCACCTCGCACATTCGTGAGTACACGCCGCGTGTCATTGAGCCCTCGTTCGGTGTTGGCCGCTGTCTGTATGCTCTGTTGGAGCACTCGTTCTGGGCCCGCCCCGAGGACAGCAGCCGTAAGGTACTGTCATTCAACCCTTTGGTTGCCCCAACCAAGGTCTTGGTCGTCCCGCTTTCGAGCAACCCGCAGTTTGCGCCATTCGTTAAGACCCTCACTCGCCAGCTCAGATCTGCTGGTATCAGCGCGAGGGTCGACGACTCCTCGGTCACTATTGGCAAGCGTTATGCGCGTAACGATGAAGTCGGCACTCCGTTCGGTCTCACGATCGACTTCCAAACCGTCGCCGACAACACAGTCACGCTTCGTGAGCGAGACACCACGGTTCAGAAGCGTGGTCCTATTCCAGACGTTATCGAAGCGCTTGAGAAGATGGTTCGCGGCGCCAGCTGGGAAGAGGGCACGGCGAAGCTCAAGGTGTTTGAGGGCCAGGAGCTTAACACTGAGTAAATATATAGCACATAAGTATTCTCAATAATGTCCCAAATTAGAAAATTGTTGTGTGCTGCTGAGTTAAAAGAAAGCATAGATAAGAACATCAATAGAAACGTGTGAGTCATACTTCAGGATATCAAGCTGTTCAAGAAGCGTGAGAGTTCATATATTTAGCAGTTGGTTTGTTTGACCGCATTGCGTGAGCCACGCCGCACAGTGCCCTTGCCCCTCCCTGATAGTCTACGCTGGCTGATGAAGGTGGTTTTCGAATCCATGTTAGATGTAAGGGTAGTCAGCTGGAGAGACATCGGTGTAAACCCGCCTAGACTTGTTGAATACAACTACTTCGTTTGCCGCTGGCCTGCTCGTCCTTCACTACAAAAAGTCTTTGATGTCTCTGCAACTACTAGTCTTGACTCCGGCGAATCTCTTGAAAGAAGTTATGCAGATTATACGGCCACAAAGACCCGTTTTGCCGAATCGACTTTTGAAGGAGCTGCAAAGCCTGAACTCGCTCGACTTGTACTTAAAGGGCCAGCGATTGAGCTCCACTAACGCGATTGCGGCAACAGACCTCTCCGAAACAGCCCGGGCTCTGAGCCGACAAGTACTCTACGGCGTGCGGGACAATTCTCGAGATACTGCGGTTGCTCTACGGCTCTGGGCGGGGCTCGCTCGCATGCGCACTCGTTCAGCTCGTTTTACAGCCATAAAGCTGCTTGTTTGCGTGGTTGACGAGCTCGTTGAGACAGTATGTGACCCTACACTTTGCACAACACCCGTGTCGACCGTGATTGAAGTGATTGAGCAGCTGTGGCACAGATTCCTTTCTCAAGCCCACCGAGATGTGAACAGTCATCAACGGACAGCAATTGTAAAGCACTTGGTAAGTTGGGCTATCAAGTGCCCGTCTCTGTTCTGGACGGAGGAGAACGTGCAGATAATTGCGCGGTGCTTGGAGGATAAGCAGGACAACGTCCGGAACGAGTCGATGAGACAAGTCCGCCGGATTTTCTACGAGCTCGAAGCCGACCTCCTGGGTACCGGGCCATTGAGGTTTTGGCGCCGCACACTGCTGGCTTATGCTGAGCATGACGTCACGGGCACATCTGTAATGCGCCGTATTGCCCTCGAGCTGTTGCCCCTGCTTGGCAGCCCTACACGAAAATGGTGCTTGAAAGTCCTCGAAGACTGTGTTTCAGTGAGGGAGCCTCCAGCAACGATCAGCTATGCGTTACGGCTCGTTTGGAGCACGCAAAGCGAGAATCTCATCGAAGCCTTGCTGGCTCTGCGTGCTCGCGATGAGGCCACGGCCGAAACTCTCGGGAACGCGTTGTGTCACTTCAGACCAAACCATGCTTGGGACGAGCTCGCGCATGCTTTGAACGGAACCCAGCTGCAAGAAACAGATATGGTGTTTGTCCTCCGCATTCTTGTGCGTATAGCAAAGACAGCTTCAGCTCCAAAGGTCATGCACCTTATCGAAATGATTCTGACAGATCTTCCGTCGGAAATCGTGTTCGCTGCACGTTTCATGCAGCACATCAAAGCGAGAAACCAGTCCTATTTCGAGATCATTGACAAGCTCGTGGATATGCATGTTCACGAAGTTAGTCAAGTCATCGAGCAATGGACGCCAAGCGATTTAAAAGAAGGAGGCTCTCTCGTTGTCTCAAAACCGCGAACCAACATACCAGCTAGCCTTGCTGGTCTTGTTTGTGGAGAAACGGAATACAGACTTGCGGCAGAAGCTCGAAACGTTGTCAAGCTTGCTGACAGCGAGGGTTTCCAGCCCGCGTTCGTACAGTTTGTCTACAGTTTGAGCGTGCAGTCTACAGAAGTCGAGAATTGTGAGATTGCCGTAGTTCTGAGATGTCTAGTATGCCTATATGCAACTGCTATCCATTATGGAGTTGAGAATGTGGTCCAGGTCGAAGTGCCTGGCTTTTACAGAGCCATCAGTGCATTCAAGAGCCCATATACGGATATACAAGAGACTATTTTGGAGAATATGGTGATCTTAGAGAAGCTCGGTGCTTTGAAAACTATAGAGCGTCCAGTTATTGACCGATTTGCGTCATCGCGCGCAGCCCACACTGTTTTTGTGGCAGGTGGCGTAGCCCTTTGAGGTTCTGGCCTTGCCCTGGTAGCCTGGCCTCCGCCTCTGCTCCCTCCTCCCACCACTACATTCAGTACCACAACTCAGTACACAGAGTCACCCACACATTTCCTACGGTCTTAGTTAGCGTCCAAGTGGCTATACATGCCGGTTTGTGAGTGGAGAAGGTAAAGCGATCACATACGAAAGCGAAAAAAAAAGGCAAGCAGAGTCTCCACACGAACCCCCAGAGCGTATAGTTATCATTATACGAGTACATACACTTCGCGAGCAAGCGAGGAATTGGTTTAGGATACGAGCTACATGAGATCGATATCTGAGCTGAGCTCCGAGGCCAATGCCTACGACTTTAGCCCGCACGTTTCGTTTAGCTCCTGGATCCACGCGTGCCGAACGCTTCTGCGTGAAGCGACTGTCTACTACACTGAGGGCGCTGATCTCGAGCGTGCTTACGTCCTGTACTTGAGGTACGCGGACATTGTGCTGAACAAGCTCAGGAAACACCCTCAGTTTGGCCAAAACAAATCTCTTTACAACAAGGCTGCATTGCAAGTGCCTGTGGCCATCGATCACTCAGAAACCTTGAAGAAGCGACTGCTCGAACGACCACCGCCCGCCTCAAAGTCCCCTGTAGCCGGCCACGCTTCTGGCCTAGGTCGCAGTCATGCGCGAGATTTAGCCTTAAACGACTCGCACGCCGCTGATGCGTTTGAGTTGGAGCTCGAGAAGTACGCGAACGAAACGGCCGACGTGCCCGAGTTCGATTTGGACAGTTTGAACCTAAAAGAGCAGGCTGCAGCGCCTGTAGCATCAAAGCCTCGTGCGCGCAAGGTGCCCGAGTACGAGCAGTTTCTTCCAAGCACGGCCTCTCCGCCAGTATCTCGGCAATCCTCTGCCGAGCCTGCCGACCGGTTCGCCCGCGAACGTGGCTCGCAATCTGGCTCGCAATCTGGCTCGCAATCTGGCTCGCAATCTGGCTCGCAACCTGGATCTGAGTCTGCGGAGACGGGCCACGCTAGGCCGAATGCACAGGCGTTTCCCGACATTAAGAGCATCCACTACACGGAGAAGGGCAGCCCGCTGCGCACGGTGTTCGTGCCCTCGCAGCTGCGGTTCGAGTTTTTGAATTATGCAGCCAGCAACACGCGGTCTAATCTCGAGACGTGCGGCATTCTGTGCGGGAAACTGAGGCACAACGCGTTTTTCGTCACGGATCTCGTGATACCGCACCAGACATCGACATCAGACTCATGCACGACGACAAACGAGGAGGAGCTGTTTGAGTACGTGGACAAGCGGGACTTGTTCATTGTTGGCTGGATCCACACGCACCCAACGCAGACTTGTTTCATGTCGAGCGTGGACCTGCACACGCAGGCCGGCTACCAGCTCATGCTGCCCGAGGCCGTGGCCATTGTGTGTGCACCGAACTCGAGCCCGGACTGGGGCGCATTCCGGCTGACGGACCCGCCCGGCGTCGACGTCATCAAAACGTGCAAGCTGAGTGGGTTCCACCAGCACGAGCCCAATGACAACCTCTACAAGCGCGCAAAGCCCGGCCACTACCGAGAAATCGAGTTCAATCTCGTGTCTCAAGATCTAAGAACTTAAGGATAGGTAGACAACCGCAGGTTGTTGCAATGTTGCCTTCTCGCCTAGCATTATTGGTGGGCTCACATTCCAACGCCACATTACGACGTCATGCTCGTGAGCTTTGCGCGAAATGTGGTTGCATCCAGACCTAATTAAGCACGGTGCTTCCTTGGACTAACTCTTCTGTGCATCTAATTTTATTCTGGTGCACTTTTTTCATTCTCGTGCACGAGGAACAGTTTTGTATAAACCAACAGCTATACAATTTTTACATAATTGGCTAGCGCCTGCAATCCGCCTGTTCTAAATGGATTTCATTCCTCATTCGACCATCCGAGAGCCTTAAGCTTCGCGATGATCTCATTCTCTGTTTCTATTTTCTGCACTTGAGTGACCTCGAGCTGGTCACCGTTCGCCTGTCGCTGCTTCAGCTCGTCAATGGCCCGCAGCTTCTTCACGAGCGACCGGATCTGCTTTTCCTCCGTTTTGGGAGCCGGCGGTGCCTGGGCCTGGGCCGGGGCCGCGGGCTGCGGGGGCAGCTGGCCACGCTTCCCCGCGGCGCCCTGTTTCGTCGACGCTGTGCCCGTCACGGCATCGCCAGTGGCATCGTACAGAGAGCGGACCGGCCGCGGAGCCGAGCCAGCCTTGCGAGCGTGCGGCGGCACGTAGGCACCGAGCGGTTTTGACGGCGGTTTTGGCGCCGGCTTCTCGAGGGCCGAGCTGTGCGGCTGGATATCTTCCTTTTCGTTTACGGGGCCGGCCTGTGGTCTCCAGCCCACGGAGAACAGCTCGTCGTCGTCGTGCACGTAAAGAAGCTGGCCCTTGTAGTCCCAGAGCTTGACGCCGTTATCGACACGCAGCCTCGGCGACGTTGTTGCCGTTAACAGGAACCGGCCGCACGGGCTCCAGTCGTAGTATGACGAGTTCGTGGCCAAGATCGCACCAATCTTCGCCATCTTTTGACTCCGGTCGTAAATATCCATCTGGCCCTGCAGGTTTCCGAACCCGGCCACAACAACAAACTTCGAGTTCGGCGAGTACTTGATGTGGTTACGCGGTGCAAGCGGAAGCGTGTGCTTTTCCTGGCCGCGGATGTCGAAGAAGGACGTCTGCGCCGGCATGAGGCCGTACACAACGCCGAACTCGTCGCTCTCCGGTGACCATGCAACGTCGTACACGGGGCCGTCCCGGTTCAGCATGATGCGCTGGTCCGCCCCGCTATTCACGCTCAGCAAGTACAGCGTGGACTCGCCGTAATATGACTTGTTCGACGAGTCGACGTCCGTTTGCGCGACAACGAGCAACGCCGTGCCGATTTTGTTCCACTGCGTGAGCACGGACTCGGCCTTGAACAGCGTGCGCTGCGCAACCGGGTACGTGAGCGACGGTAGCTTGTAGATGCGAATGGAAGCCGGCTTCCCGCCGCTGGACGCCACAAACACCGACACGGCCGGGTTTCGGCCGAGACTCACGCTGAAGTCTTCAATGCCGGCCGGCACAGACAGGCTGCCGATCTTGTTTTGGCTCGACGTGCCCAAGTTCGACTCCGTGACGACAAGCGTCTTTTCGCCCGTTTGCTGGACGCAGAACTTCTCGTCCGCCGTGAACTGGACGTGCCAACCGCCCCGGAAGCTGCCCTGGTTCTTTTGCAGGTACTCGGCCTGGAACTCGCCGGTCTTAGCGTTCCAGATCTTGAGGTTCGGGATCCAGTTCCCGCTCGCCTGGTCGCGCTTCGGGCGTGTCCACGTCACCAGATAGCTTCCCAGTGGACTGAAGTACATGTCCACGGCAGCCTCGGGAATCGTGCACACCTCAACGCGCGTTTCCGGGTCGAGAACCTTTGTGTGGTCGAGCGTCGAGTATGCGAATGCCGAGCCGTCCGCACTGTACAGTGAGACTCGCGCATTCTCCTCCTTCGAAATCAAGCTATCGAACTCGTCATACGATGGAGGCCCGTGACGCAGCACAAGACTTTTGAACCCGCGGGAATAGTACTGCTGCATTAGGTGGATAAAGAAAATGCACTCTGGCGGGGGTTTGGTGTGTGTATGTGTGCTCGAGCCCGCCGGCTGAGTCACCGAGAAGTGAAATTCCAGGATGGATTACCGGAATCAGCAAGTAATTATATGTTTGTGCATAATTAGTTTGCGCACACTGGGTCTACCTCGTTGAGGCACGCGTCACCGGGGCAAATGTACACACATGCACACATATGTTTGTAGGCGTGTATGTAGACAGGAATTTACACATGTATACAGACATGTATTCACGCCATGTATTCACGCGTGTATCCACATGCATGTTGACATGTATGCCCATTTATGTAGTTCAGCGTGGCCGTAAACATGCCAGCATTCTTGGGAGCCAGAGAAATGAAGTCTATACTATATGCGAGGACCGAACTCCGTTATCGCGGGCTACACGGCCCACTTGACTATATAGAACAATAAATACGCACGTTTTGCCTCTCTCACCGTTTCAATGGCGACGGGCGTCACTGTGATGTCGTCGAAGCTGTACCACTGGCCGCTCGAGTGCTTCATCATGCATGTGTAGTGGCCCGTGTCGAGCGTGCCCGTGTGGCAGATGACGCCGTAGAGCTCGTAAACAAGCGCACGGCCCTGGTTTTTGTCGCGCAAGCTCTCGGAAATGTACGGCGTCAGGTCCATTTGCAGCGGGAAGTCGACGGGCGTCTCGACCTTCATCGACCCCTTGTTCCCGCCAAGATGCTTGAACCGTTTCAGTTGGATGAGCAGCACGGGCGGGAGCTGCGCTATGCTCAGCTGTTTCGTCGTCGTGTTTTCGCGCCCGCACTCGTCGCAAGTGTAGTTCGCGATGAGCTCGGCTGTCGTGAACCGTTGCAGGCTCGCGTCGAGCGTTGTGGACGCGGCCGGCCCGAGATCGAGCCCGAGATCCACCATGGGCTCCCGCCGGTGCGCAACTTTGCCACACTCGCACCGCAGCGTGCTTTCAATGCTGCCGGCAAAGTTCCGGTGGGCTACGCACCCGCACGTCAGGGCGTCCTCGTCACTCCGTGACCCGAACACGCCCTCGAGTTTGACCTCTACGTGCTCCCTGTGGGCCCCATTCGTCATGCCGTTTGCCCCGTTTGCCGTGCCGTGGGCCAGACCATTCGCCTCGCCGTTCTTCATATGACTGGCAGCCCCGTTTGGACCGCTCGTCCCGTTTGGAGTGCTATCGGTTCCGTTCGCAATGCCATTCGATCCCGGTTTTGGGCCGCCCGGAATGTGTGCACTGTGGAACTCGTTCAAAAGCATAAGGTAGAACTCGTGTGCGTCCTGCTCCGTCGACCCGGCGCCCATAATTGGCTGCTTTTCGGCGAGCGCAACAAGGAGGTCCGTGATCCCGTAGCCAGCAACGCTGCTACTGCCGAAAAAGTTCGAGTACAGATTGTCGACGGCACAAACAAGGCACGACGTGCGCGTGCACAGCTCACGCTGGTGGCCTCCGCCGAGGAAAAACGCCCGCACGAGTGGGTTGTGCACGAGCGACTGCAGGACCACGCTCACGTAGCAGGTCGCGCCCATGTTCACGAGGCCCTTCAGGCCCGCAAAGGCGTGGAAGGGCACGTCCATGCCCTGCGTAGCGACCGCGGCCCGCGGGCGGGGCTCGTCGAGCGCGTGCATGGCTCGGTGGACCTCGCTTGCACGGATGTCGTCAAACTGCGCATCGCACACGAAATCTTTGCACACAAAACACCACAGCGAGCCCTCAACGTCGCTTCCCAAGCAGCAGCCGAGCGCGTGCTCGTGCACCGAGTGGTTCGGGCACAGAATGGCGTCACAGTCGAGGCAGCAGAGGGGCACGCTCGTGTTGTGGCACCTGTGGCAGGCAGCCTCGAACTGCGACGCCTTCAAAAGCGTGGCAATGTGCAGCCGCACGGCGTACCGGTACGACTCTTTCTGGGAATTGGTGGCGGCGGCGGCATGCTCGCAGCCGACTGGCGACCGCTCCGCCATATGCATAAGGTGGAGGTGATTAGTTTTGACTACCTAACCTGATCCACGACGGCGGGCTCGCCATGACGCCATGCAGCGTCTCCGCCAGCACCTAAATTGTGCGGGCTTGAAGCTTCGCAATGAAGAGCACTTGGTTGAAAATGCAGGACTAGCGATCCAGTGATTGCCACCGAGGGACCCATTCGCAGACACTCGGTGCGCTCCATACGTGAGCATAGGTGGGCTCCATCGTGGAGCCTTTACCTGGGATCGAGGCATGAGATCGAGACATACGATCCGTGCGCATGCCCTCCGTAGACACAGAGCTGTGATCTGCAAAACATGTTTGTGCTCGCCCATACTGCATTGCCCATACTGCATTGCCCATACTGCTTGGGGCTGCCTCGAGTATGAACTTTCGCATATATTATATATAGTGCCAAGCTGTATTTCGTGCCTGATTGCCCATGTACTTGTGAGTGTACCACATTTCCTTACACCGCGTATCCTACATGGACCATACCATGTGCGTGCTCGTCGCGCTGTTTAGTGTCGTTGGCTCGCCAGGTAGTAGGGCTAGGGCTCGTATACATGCGTCTTTCTAAAACCGCCGGCATGGCCGTGCTCACGAACGCCAGCAATGCGTGCGCTTGGTCCGCCGTAGAACTCGATTTCATGTAGCCGAATACGTAGCGTACACATGCATATGTGTGCGAACACATGGGCCGCATGCTCGCGGATCTTCGCGCGTGGCACACGATACGTCTAAGTGTACCTCGGTACCTGCGCAAGCACTCAGTGGTATATCCCACGGGCCGCTATATCCCCCACGGACCGCTATATCCCACGGACCGGATCAACCTCTCCCCCCGCGGACCGACTAATTAATTATCCGCACGCACGTTTTCTCCGAAAAATAATGCTGAGCCCCTGGTCCACCGTTGAGTCTTTTCCAGCAACCGACCCAGTAAGCATCCCCACGGCCAATGGGAGCGTTTCGCACGCCGAGTTCGTGAACAGCAACATTGCCGAGGCGAACGCCGGGTACTGGTACTCGAACAAGGCGTACCTCGGCAGTGGCGACGTGCTAACGGCACTTGCCTCGCGGAACCTCGACAAGGAGTACCCCGTGTGGTACGGCCGGCGGTACTTCCGGTGGTCGGATGGGTCGCAGATCAGCGTGGACTACACCGTGCAGGTCGGCGACAATGCAAAGCCCGCAAACTGGGATGAGGACGTGAAGTACGTTCCGGACCCGGAAACGCCGCGGCTCCCGAACCGCACGCGCATTCTCCGGCCCGAAGAAGTGCGGGGCCTCGACGACCCAGCCTCCACGCGGCCACTGCTCATTTCCGTGCACGGCCTGACCGGCGGGTCGCACGAGAACTACGTGCGTGCCCCGTTCTGCGAGCTGAAACAGCGCGGGGTCGATATTGAGACGGCCGTTATCACGACGCGCGGCTGCAACCGGTCAAAAATCACGACGCCGATCCTGTTCAATGCCGCATGGACCGAGGACTTGCGCCTGTTCGTGAAGCACGTCACGACAGCACAGCCGAACCGCCCGATTTTCCTGTCCGGGTATTCGCTCGGTGCGTCCGTGCTCACGAACTACCTTGGCCAGGAGGCCACGCACATCCCCCGCCAGATCAAGGCCGCCGTTATTGTGGGGAACCCGTGGGACCTCATGCTGTGCCATGTGTCGCTTGCGCAGTCGTGGATCGGGCGCCATGTTTACCAACCAACAATGACGAGCAACCTGTGCCGGCTCGTGAAAAACAACTCAAAAGTTTTGGAAACAAACCCGCTAGTGGTGAAGCAGATGTCGAAGCTGCGGAACCTGAAGTCCGTGCACGAGTTCGACGACATCATGACGGCGCCTTTGTTTGGGTTCTCGAGCTGGGCCGACTACTACCGCAGTGCGTCGTCCGTGAACCGGTTGGCGAGCATCAGCGTGCCGACGCTCCTTTTGGCGGCGCGCGATGACCCGATTTGCGGCGACATGGGCGTTCCGTACACAGAGGCGCCCGCAAACCCGTTCGCGCACCTTGTGACAACGACGCACGGCGGGCACCTTGGCTGGTTCACACAGGACGGCGAGCGCTGGTACAGCCAGGTGCTCACGCAGTACATTGAGGCGTTTGTCTCGCAGGCTAACCTTGCCGAGACCGTGCACTCAACAAAACCGGCCCGCCCGCCGCGGTGGTTCCGCGATGGGAAGTTCCACTTCGAGACGGAGCTCCACGAGGTCGACCACGAAACCCCAGAGCAGAGCCAAGCATAGCCAAGCATAGCTGAGCATGGCAGAGCAGAGCCGAGCATGGCCGAGCATGGCCAAGCAAACTGGGTGCAACGTGCACAAGCATGGATCGAGAAACGGGTCATTATATACATAGATCATTAGTTACCTCGACGCCTTGCCTTATGATTTCATGGCCTCGCCGTTGCGTTGTTGCCTATGGCTCCTCGCTGCCAAGGCCGAGGCCCTTCTCCTCGTAGAAGTCCATGAGCAGCTCAGGCTTGAACGGCCAGCGCCAGAAGACGTCCGTGATCCGTTTCAGCTGCTCGAAGTTCAGTTCCGTGGGCTTGAGGTGCAGAATATCCTCGAGGTGCGGGCTCAAGTCCTCGATAGCTCCGGGGCCGAGCGAGTTCAGGGACTGTTTTAGAGGGGTAGAGTTCAGGATAAACAGCATCTTGATGACGTACTCGAACTCGTCCAAGTGCTCGACTTGGTGCTCGTGCGGCGTGAGCTCAACGAGCGCCAGCTCGGGAATGCTTGAGCCGGCAAAATCCTTCGGGAAGTCCCAGTCCTTGACCAACGGCTCAAGGAGCTGTGCGGGGTACTTCCGGGGCACGGCCTTCTTTTGGGGCATTGTGTGCAGAACAACGCGTGCGTCACAACACGACTCACGCTGACACGCTACACGGTGCCGGTAGTTCTCGCCGGGACCTGCGAGCAGCTTTTCGGCCGTGCGTGCACGCATCCACAGCAGGAGACGCACACGGCCGTACCGTAAGATCCACGACTGGTTCGAGATGCAATTCAAGTACTGTGTGACAAGCTGCTCGCCCTGTGCATGCAGCAAGTTCGCCGTGTACAAAAGCTCGTTGTGCACTTGCGAGCGGGGCTGTTCAACGGGCACAAACATGCCGTTGTCAATGAGGTGCTGGAAGGCCGACCACCGGTACGGGTCTTCAATTTCGTCGTAAACGCGAGGCGGGTCAGCCAGCTTTTTCAACAGGGGCTGGTACGACGGGTACGGCTCCATGAGAATGTGTGTTTTCGGCTTTATTCCGTTGTGCAGTGCTGCACTGAACACAGACGCTCCACAGTAGGCGTCGATGATCGTTGTGTTCGGCGAGTAGAAGCCCGCATACCCAAGCTTGTCCACGATTTCAGTGGCCCTGGGGTAATTCACAAAGCTTTTCCGCGAAAATAGCCGCTTCACGAGCGATTTCCATTCGCCGCGCGTATTCTGCATGCGTAAATGTGGCCGGGCAATGTAAATAATGAAATAAATGTATTTCCAAGGGTTCGGGCCATGCGACCCCCAGCCCACCACGCAGCACGGACGAGGCAGCCATGCCGGTTGTATGCAGAGCCAACAATGCAGCAAAAGGCAAACTATTGCAGAAAATTCCCCCAGCAAAAATACAGATTTTGTGGATTGACTTCCCCAAACCATGAGTACAGCCGTGCGAGCAGATTGCATGCACAGCCAGCGAGGGTGCTGACTGATGAGTCCACAGTCCACACGGCCCAAGTCCACACCCACGCCCATCCACAACTATCCTCAACCGCCCACACCATCCTCACTAGGCATCCTCACCAGGCATCCTCACTAGGCATGCTGAAGCTGAAATTGAAGGCCGAAAAGGGCTCAGACACTCCCGAACCGCCGGCGAGCACAGAGAGGGACGGCTTGAAACTAAGTTTGAGCCTCGACAAGCCGAGCTCGAACCCCGTGCGGATCCGGCTGCGCACAAACAAGTCCGTTGACGGCTACGACGTCGAGGCGCCCGACCGCGAGGAGGACCCGACGGTCGAGGAGGCGATTGTGTTGCGCATGCTTCCTGGAATCCCCGCTTTGAAAAAGATGCAGCAGGCCTGCGACACGGGCGATTTCAGCAAGGTCCAAATCAAGTTCGAGGACCGCCGCCACGCCGTTGTTTCTGTCGACGGCGAGGACTTTGTTGCGCGGCTCATGGACCTGCCGACGATCACCGAGGTCCACAAAACCGTGGACCGCCGCAACATCTTCAAAACCGTGGACGTGTCGCAGATTCTGCTCGTCACGCACAAGGTCGGCGACGCCGCCCCGGACCTCAGCGCGTACACGCGGTTCTCCGAGGACGCGCAGGTGTTCCCGCACGGGCTCACGCCGCCTCTGTACAACGTGCGGAACCGCCGGTTCCAGAAACGCATGAGCACGAAGGCCGTCGAGTCCCTCGAGGCCCAGGTCGAGGAGCTTTTGAAAAAGGACGCCGCAGCCAAGGAAGTCAAGGCCGAGCTTTTGCCCGCGTCGGCAATCGCCGCCCAGCAAGCGCTCGCCGAGGCTGCGCGGGCCGCTGCTCAGTCTCGTGCCGACGAGAGCGACGACATGGAAGTCGATGAGCTTGACGAGGAGCTCGAGCGGGCCATGCTCGATGGCGAAGAAGACGTTGAAGACGATGACGACGAGCCCGACGGCCAGGCCGGCTCCGGCTCTGAAGAAGATGATGACGACGACGATGACGACCGGCCCGCGGGCGACCGTGACGACGAGGAGGACGACGTTCGCCATCACAACAAGCAGCTGCGTGAGGAAGTCAAGGAGCTGCAAGCCACGATCGAGGCGAAGGAGAAAGTCGCCGGCACGGTGGTCAACGATATCATGCGTGCGCGACACATGGACGCCGTCATGCGCCTGCGCGCAGAGCTCGAGAAGAAGCAGAGCCTGCTTCGCGACGCGGACGAGCAGCAGAAACAGGGCTCGGCCGAGTTCGAGGAGGAGAACGAGTTCGATGCCGAAGAAGACGACGATGACGACGAAGAAGATGACGACGAGGGCGTGCCCGAGGGCTCGGACCTGCTCGACATGCCGACGTCGCAACCCACGGCCCAGAGCCCGGCGAACGCGCGCACGCCGCAGTCCGAGCTTCCCGACGACGTCGACCGCCAGCTCCAGGCGCAGCTCGGCGACCAGCTTGGCGATGCGATGGACGACGAGGATGACATCGATTCGCTGTTCTAATTTACAGAGCAAACGCCTGTTTCAACAGCTACAGAGGGCGGGCCACCGAATTCAAAAAGGACCCCTGAGTTCAAGGACTGAGCACCAAGCCTTAGAACCACTGAGTCCCAAAAGATCTGGTTGACTTCTGTGTGCCATTGTTGCCACTCCAATGGAGCGAGCAAACCCGCCCACGACTCGAAGCCGCGCTCCAACAAGTGTGGCACGCCCTAACTCTAAGGACCGGCCATTCGAGTTACGTGCCAACGACTTAGGTTCGTCACAGGCTGGCGTGCTTCTGTGGCATGCCTCAGTGGCCTTGCGAGCCTGCGGAGCAATTACAATATACTTATTTATTCGCTTAATTTAATCACGAGAGCTTCGTATCAGCGGTGTCCCTATCAGCGGTACGGTATTAGCGGTGGTCGGCCTTGCCAATGCCACGCTTGCCCGAGTTCAAGTGGCGGGGCTTGTTGCTCTCAATGCGGCGGTCGCTCTCGTTGCGGCGGCCATTGTTCGTCCATTTACGCTGCTGCAGCTTCTTTTCCTTGATGCCCTGGCTCCTGCCCTTCTGCGTCGTGTGCAACAGCTCGCTCACGTCCGCATCGAACGTCGGCACGCGGCCTCCCTCGGTCATCTCACCGCCGGCAGCGCCCAGCACCGCATCGGCGCCACGGCCCTCGGTTCGCGCAGCCGCACGCAGGGCATCCTTTGCCTTCGACGTGAGCGGGCGCGCGTCCATGCCGATGTCGTCGAAGTGGTCCTCGAGCTCGGTTGTTGAGCGTTTTGCGAGCTTGCGCGGGATGACGGCGTGGCGGGCCTGGCTCTTCTTCAAGCGCGCCTCCTTCATCATGATCTTGTGCCGCTTGCGGATCCAGTCGGCCTTCGCGTGGATGTCCTCGGTCTCGCTCGTTTCCATCTCGGCGTCCGAGTCCGAGTTGTAGAAGCCCTGCTTTTCGAGCTGCTCCTCCTCGGCCTCGAGCGCGGCAAGCTTCGAGCCGATCTCGGGGTCGATGAAATCGTAAACGTTGCGGCCGTCCAGCAGCTCCGGAACAATATCACGCTTCCAATGCTCGTCCTCGAGCAGATACTTGTCCTGGTAGTCCGGCTGGTACACGCCAGCACCGCCCTCCTCGGCCTCGATGTCCTTCGACAGCGGGCCATCAAAGACGTCGTTTGCGTTGTCGGGAATGTACGGCAGCCGCTGCTTGTTGTCGCGCTGCTGCGGTCGGGACACGTTGATGCGGTTCATGAGGTTCGAGATGCGGGCCGTGGCCTTCATCTTCTGCTCGATACGGGCCGTGAGCAGCTTCTCGCACGCGAGATTCCGGATGTTCATGACGTTCTCGTCCGTCGTGCAGCTCAACTGGTGGATCTCAACGTTGTCGCTGTTCGTGACGCTTTGCACGAGCGCCTGGCGTTCGGGATCGAGGTCCTCGGGCCGTTTCAAATCGATCTTGTTGATGACGACCATGACGGTCTTGTTCGCAAACAACGGCTTGATCGAGTGGAACAGCTTGACCTGATCCTCGACGGTGAAGCCGCACTGCTCGCTCAGGTCCATGAAGTACAGGACGCACGACCGCAGGTGCGCAATCGCGTAGATCGACTGCATCTCGATGTTGTTCATTTCCTCGGTCGGCCGGTCGAGAATGCCGGGCGTGTCGATGGCCTGGAACCGCAGGTACTTGTAGTCGAAGTGGCCGACATACAGCGCCTTCGTCGTGAACGCGTACGGCTGCACGTCGACTTCGGCCCGCGTCACGGACCGCAAAAAGCTCGACTTGCCGACGTTCGGGTACCCGCAGATGAGCAGCGTGCGTGTGTTCGGGTCGATGCTCGGCAAACGGCCGATATGCTGGCGGACCTGCTCGAGGTACAGCAGCGGGTCCTTCAACCGCTTCACAATCGTCGCCATGCGGCCCATGGCCGCCCGCTTGAGCTGCTTGCACTGGAACAGCGACTGGCCGAACTTCAGGAGACGCACGTAGTCTCGCGAAACCTGCTCAACGAGCGTCTTTGCGCGAGACAGCGAGGCCAAACTCACCTTATAGTGGTTCTTTTCGTACAGCGTGTCGAGCAAGTCGCGGTGGAACGGGTGGACCTCGTTGATGCGCGGGAACCCGTCAACAATTTCCTGAAGCTTTTCCGCGAATCCGTCGCCCGTGTAGCGCACTTTGCGCATGTAGAACTGCCTAATGCGCTGGATCTTGAACCCGGGACGGATGACCGTCGGTGTTTTGCGCTGCGTGCGATTGAGAATCACATCTGTGAACTCCGTATGGTTCGGCACAACGGGAATGTCTTTCCACGTCAACTGCATGTGTCAATTTCGGGCTTAGTGAAGCGCTATGGGAAGAATCTCGTCAATTGATGTGGAATCCCAAACCGGTTCTTCTCTGCCTCGAAAAGATTTTTTTTTTCTATACAGCAGTGTGTGCAGTTGAGCGTTTGGTTTGTGTCTGTGTACTTTAAAATATTCGCCCGATTGCAAAAAAAAATCCAAATGAACCCCTGCCCTTGCGTACCCTCGGCCTCAAGCCACTCCACACACTACGCACGTACCGTACCACCATACACTACGTACCGCCACAACTATACGTAGCGAGCAGCGAGCGTATTTGCAAGAGCGAGCAAGAGCAAACAAGAGCGAAGGTAATTACAGGTGCAAGCAAGGGAAACCGTAGTTGTGAAGCTCCAAAATCGGTGAAATGTCGCAATTGGGTTCGCATTTGGGTCCACCATTGCGTGACCACGAAGTCATCAAATGGGAGCATGCGAGCGTCGACGTACGATTGAGCACTCAGGATGCATGCATTGCGAGCCGGAAGTGCCGGATCACGCTCACGAACCAGCATATCCACATCTCAGCGCCGGCAACGACGTACCGCGTTGAGGGGAAAGGCGACCGCACGTTCGCGGGAACGTCTATTCCCTTGCGTCTTGCACGGCCACACCGCTTTGTGCAGCCGTGGTTCGGGCCGTACAAATGGGAGACCGTCGTTAGTGGGCGCATCCCCGATTTAGAACCGCGCACTGCAACGTGGACGCTGCTCCTCACGTTCAGCGAGGGCGGTGCCTTCGACTACCGGCAGGCGTTTCTACAGGAGTATGGAGCAGCGAGCCAGGCTGCGCAGCAAGGCATGGAGGAGACATTGCCGTCGTACTCGGAGATATAACTTGTGACACAAGCCGTGACGTGCGTGTTCAGGAGGCCTAGCATGCGCAATTGAGGGGCACAACTTAGACTGTGCCATTGTCATCTCGCCCTCACTGTGTCTCGCTGGCATTTCGCTGTTGCTGTTTGGTTCTGCTTATCTGGGTCGACATTTATGTATACATATTTCTACGGAACTACGACACTGCACGATGTATGCTCGTTTGTTGCGTTTTTTATCTCGGCACACACATCGCTTATGCATTCTCGGTACTGTTCGGCACTCTTGGCACGATTCTGCACGCTTGGCACTGTTCGGCACGATTCGCCATACTTGGCACGATTCGGCACGACTCGCACATAGCTTGTGCGTTCTCCGTGGCTCGGTTGTTTGTGATATGTGGGCATGCCAGGGACGCTCACGTGGCCTAAATCACGGCCGTGGCCTCGCGCAGCACTGGCCGACTTTGTCAGCCTCACTCTACACGAAACACCCTACTCACCCTTGAGCTGGCAGTAAAAGAGGTGCTGATGGAGCCCCGCCGGTCGAGATATGGCGTCTCGCGCGCACTGTCCGCCGTGAACTTTCCGTTAATCGGGCTAATAATCGTCGGGCTTGCGCTGTGCAACATCATTTGGACGTCGCTGAGCACGCCCGTGCCGCAGGGCGTAGCGAACGTCCCCACGCGCCACGCCGACGGCAAAGTACATATCCACGACATGAACGTGCTCACATCCACGGCGCATGCCGAGGCTAAGCAGGAAAAGGTGCTGATTCTGACGCCGCTCGCGCGTTTCTACGACGAGTGGTGGGCGAACCTCGTGCACTTGAGCTACCCGCACGAGTACATTGACGTTGGCATCATCGTGCCAAACAACCCCTCTGGAGACCGCGTGCTCGAGCGCCTGAACGCGGCCGTGAACAAGCTGCAGAACAGCAAGGAAAAGTTCCGCCGCATCACGATCCTGCGCCAGGACACACAGTCGCTGAGCTCGCAGTCCGAAAGCGACCGCCACGCCATGGAGGTCCAGAAGGAGCGCCGCCGCGACATGAGTCTTGCGCGGAACTCGCTCGTGTTCACGACGATCCAGTCGGACACGAGCTGGGTCCTGTGGCTCGACGGCGACATCGTCGAGACGCCGGCCACACTCATCCAGGACCTCACGGCCCACGACCGCGACGTGATCGTTGCTAACTGCTGGCAGCGGTATTTGGAACAGGGCCAGTGGAAGGAGCGTGCATACGACTACAACTCGTGGGTCGACAGCGACATTGCGCAGCAGCTCGCGAGCGAAATGGGGCCTGACGAGATCCTGCTCGAGGGCTACGCGGAAATGGCCACGTACCGCACGCTTATGGCGCATCTCCGGGACGAGACTGGCAACCCGCACGAGATCATGGAGCTCGACGGCGTGGGCGGCACGGCCCTCATGGTCCGCTCGGACGTGCACCGCGACGGTGCGATGTTCCCGCCGTTTGCGTTCTACCACCTAATCGAAACCGAGGGCTTCGCGAAAATGGCGAAGCGGCTCGGGTACTCCGTGTGGGGCCTGCCGAACTACGTCGTGTACCACTACAACGAGTAATTCTACGAGTACCACAAGTACCACGAGTACCACGAGTACTACGAGAAGACCAACAAGGGCAAGCACCGCGAGAAAATCCTTCGCGAGAAAGTTCTCCATGGGTAGATCCTCCACGCGTAGATTGTCCAGGCGTCCGCTTGTTTGGAGCAGACGCGTGTTCTCAGCATATAATTCCATTCTTAGAGTCTCATTATCCTACGCACAAAGCAGTAGCATCTCTGACTTTTCCTAATTTATATCTATTCCAAGGCAGAATTTGTAGGCGCTCAATTGTCAAGACGCTCGAATGTCAAGGTAGTTAAGGCACGCATACTGCGTTCACTATGCCTACTATGTCTAGCATGTCTACTATGTCTAGCATGTGCTGTTAGGTAGGGTTTGCATGGACGAGATCCGCGAGTACGAGCAGCAGCTCGCGGACGTGCGCGAGGCGCTTGAGGCGAGCAAGGAAGAGGAACTCGTACAGTTAGAAGCCGAGCTCACAAGCCTAATTGCTGAGCTGCGCAGTAACCTGCCGAAATTCGCCGTGGGCGATGAGGTTGCCACGAAGGACACGGCTGGCACGGTTCTCGAGGTCATGGGCCATAAAATGTATAAGGTTCAGCCATACACCGAGCAATGCGAGCCCGAAGGCGAGCCAGTTCTGCTCAACGAGTCTGTCTTACGGTTAAAACCGCTGCCGCGACCAAAGCCAGCACCGGGCCCTGCAAGGGCAAGCAGCGATACAACATCAAGCAGAACAGCAGCAAACAATACAACAGCTAGCAAAGCGAGCAACACAACAAACTCACAAAGCCACTCGGAAACGAAAAAGCCCAGGCCAAACGAGCAAGAAAAGCCCGACGAGTTCGAACAGAGCAAAGCGAAATGGAAGCAGTTTTCGAAGTCGAAACTCGCGAGTGGCCGCGTGTCTAAACCACGGCGTGCCTAGTAATAATGTAAGTATTAATGTGCATATAAATAACCTTCAGACGCGGATCCGCTTCATGCGCTTCTTCGACTGCGCCTTTGCGGCCGAGAACTCGTCCTTTTGCCTCGTGAACAGCTCACGCTGCCGGCCAAGCTCTTCAATGGCCGACCACACCGAGGGCTCGACGTCGCCGGCCATGGGAACGTGCGGGATCTTCTTCAAGTCGAATGCTGGCCCGTCATCGCGCAGCCTCGACGGGCCGAACGCGATATTCTCGGGCGCCTCGACCTTCACGGGCTCGGGCGGCTGCATGAGATCGCTGCCAATTTGCCGAAGCGTGTCGGCCACCAGGCCATGCAATGCGTCGTCGCCACCGGCGTGCTTATCGAGCAAAGCCACTACAGCGGCCGTGTCAATGGCCGCGTGTTGGTGTGTGCTTTCCGCGGGTTCCTCTGAGTCGCCTTTTGAGTCGGCCTTTGCATCTTTTGCGTCTCCCTTTGAGCCTCCTCTCGAGTCGCCTTTCGAGTCGCCTTTCGCATCGCCTTTGCGGTCTCCCTTGCGTGCGTTCGGACGCGGTTCTGGATAATCGCGTGCGGCTGCAGTGGTTCCGGCACGAGAATCTAAATGGTTAGTATCATGATCCAATTGAATTAAATAGAAATGTGACAAACTTAAACCGAAAGTCTTTAATATGAATACACACCTTCTCCTTGACGCTCGGGCTGCGGCGAGGCCGAGTTCACGTCGCGCATCAAGTGGGCCAGCAAGTGCTGGCTGTTGTTTCGCTTCGAGTCTGACTTTGTGCTGTTTGCGGGCGAGTGCGAGGGCAGCCGGTCTGCGTCCAGGGCGGGGACTTGACCGGCATCGGCGTCGCTTGGCGTCGCCTGCCTCGGCAGCAGCCGGTCGAGCTCGGCAATCGCCTTGTTGTATGCTTTGAGGCGGCGCTTGTCGTCCATGGGCAGACTGAACATCGCCGGAAACTTCGAGTCCATGTCCACAAGGTCGCTCACAAACTGGTAGTTCCACTGGTTCGGGTTCAGCGACGACAAGTTCCTCGTCAACAGGCTCAACGCCACGCCGGCCGGGTTCGGCAGGTCGTGGCCCGTCAGTTTCTGAACTTGCGGGATCTGCGGCGTGTACTTACCCCACGCTGGCAGCGCAGGCACGTTCGCGGCCTGCAGCGTAGCGCCGGGCGGGATCTGCTGGTGCGCACCAACGACCTGGCTCGTGGCCTGGCTGCTCGAGTGCGGTGCGGGACTGCCTGTAGCACCGGCTGCGGCCGCAGTAGCACTGGGCAAGCCAGTTGCCCCGCTACCAGGCGTGGCTGCAGCTCCCGTTTGAGGAGTGCTGCCCGCTCCACTGACGATTTGTGGCAGAGCCGCGCTCGACACGGCCGGCGATGCTGGCGTGGAGCCCGAGGCCGACCCCGGAGCGTGGTTCGGGTGCCGGTTGAAGCTGTCGGCCTCCTCGCCGGGCTCGTGGAGGAACATGCAATTCTGGTTCAGGCAGTTCTGGCCCCGCAAGTAGCTCGAGCAGTACTTTGTTGTTCCGTATGCGGCCCGCAGGTACTTGCCGTCGTTTATGGACCCGTCCACGGCAGCAATACACCTGGCAGCGTCTTCTTTGCGCGCAAAAGTCACGTAAACGCCGACACCGAGGTTTCCGTTGCCGTTGACCCTCTTATTAACGACGATTTTCTGGATCTTGCCGTACTGCCCGAAAAACTCGTCTCTGCGCAGCATCTGCTGCAGCTCCTCGCTCGGGATGTTCGGGTTCAGGCCAATGACATACACCAAGTTTTTCTGGATAACGCGCACGTTCGCGAGATGCTTCTTGTCGCGCTGGTCGAAGTGCGTCTCCTTGTTCTTCTCACGCTCGCGCTGCTTGCGCTCTAATTCCTTGCGCTGCTTGCGCTCCTGCTCCTGCTTGATTTCCTCGGGAGTGAATGTCTTGTATTCAATGCTTGCGTCGTCGTATGGCCGCCGGCACGCCGGGCAGCGGTTATATTGCTCGGGGCCCGAGCGGATGTTGTTGTAACAGAACTGGCAGAGTTGGAACCCGCACGGACATGGCTTGAAATTCCGGTCGGTTATGTCCATATCCTCAATGCAAAGAGGACATTTGTCCTCGTCGTCGTCGCTCGAATACGAGTCGTACGCTACCATTTCAGCTGCAGTACAACGGTTACCAAGTAAGGGTGGAGACGAGGAAAGAATTGTGGCGGCAGTCGATGCTTAGGTAACACACCCCACGGCATCTCATGCAATGGTATGAAGGCATACAACGCGTAGCCGAATAGTGCCATATAATGATAATATGTAGTAATTCATGCTACCGTTTAATGATATTTATAAAAGTATTTGATATGATGGGAGCAAAATATGTGTATATTCTCTACGCGTGTAATTGGCACAGGTTTACAATGTATTGCCATGTATTCTAATTATTCGTAGCACAATACACACATTATATAGGTTATTCACTTCATGTGATGAAATAAGGTATGTATAAAGCCTTAAATGTATCTATGAAGGCTTAAATGTATGTCGAGCGCCTTTCAAAAAATTTAGCAAATGTGGCTATTACGGTCTATGCCTATTAGATGAGTCTACTTGAGAGTCACAAGCTCCTCGGCAGCAGTGGGGTGGATGGCGACGCAGTTGTCGAGGTCCTTCTTCGTGGCGCCCATGCGCACAGCCACACCGAAGCCCTGCATGATCTCGCTTGCTGCGTCACCAACAATGTGGATGCCGACAACGACCTCCTTCGGGCCCTGGCACACGACCTTGAACACGGCCGGGTCCTTGAGCTCCTGCGCCATGGGCGAGTAGAACATGTTGATGAAGCGCGACTGGTACACCTTGATCTCGGCGTCGCCAAACTTCTTGCGTGCGTCCCGCTCCGTCATGCCAATGCTCGCTGCCTCGGGGTGCGAGAACACGGCCGAGGGGATGTTCACGTACTCGAGCTTCGCGTCCGGGATCCCACCGAACAACCGGTCGCTGAGCTTGCGGCCGGCAGCAATGGCCACGGGAGTAAGCTCGACGTGCTCGGCAACGTCGCCAACAGAGTAGATGTGCGGCACACTCGTGGTTTGGTACTCGTCCACAACAATCTTACCCCGCGCGTCCGTCTTCACACCGATTTTGTCGAGAGACAGCTTGTACGTGACGGGCTCGCGGCCAATGGCCCACACAACCTCGTCAACCTCAAGGGCCTTGCCGTCTGTACCAATGCTGAGCTTGATCTTGCCCGAGGGCAGGCGCTCGACAGCGGTGGCCGACGAGTTCCGGTGGATATGGATGCCGTGCTTCTCATAAATTTCGCTGAGCGTGTCGCTAATGGCGTTGTCGAACGGACGCAAGAACGTCTCGTTGCGAACGACCATGTGCGTCTCCGTGCCAAGGGCATTGAACACGCCGGCGAGCTCGACAGCGATGTAGCCGGACCCAACAAGCGCAACAGACTTCGGCTGCGACTCGAGCTCGAAAAAGCCGTCGCTCGTGATGCCAATCTTGTCTGCACCCTCGGGGACCTTCGACCGGATGGGCTGGCCGCCCACACCAATGAGTATGTGCTTGCCCGAGTACCGCACGGTTTCGCCGGACCGCAGCTTGACCTCAACAGTGCGGTCGTCCACGAAGTCGGCCCATCCGTACACGTACTTCGCGCCCTCGTTCACAATGTTACGCTCGTAGATGCCGTTCAAGCGCTTGACGTACGCATCACGCCGGGCCTTCAGGGCCTTCCAGTCGAACTTCAGCGTCGCCGGCGCCTCGATCTCGTACTCGCGCGCGTACGTCGTGGCGTTCAACGCAACCTGGGCCGTGTTCCACATCACCTTCTTCGGCACACAGCCAACGTTCACACAGGTGCCACCCATGCGGGCACCCTCGATGACCATGACCTTCGCGCCGTGTGCAGCTGCACGCCGTGCAGAGGCCACTCCAGCCGAGCCACCTCCAATTACAAGATAGTCAAAATGCTCAGCAACGCTCATTGAACTGTAATTGCGAACAGACCTGGACAATAAACGAGATGCCAGTGACTTGAGCATAGGCAAGAGCCCCCGGAGCTGACAAACCTTAGTCACGGCATGGCGGGCGAACGGCCAACGGTCTTGCGCGAGCACGCCATCCTCACCGCAGGACCCACGCCAGGACCCACGCCCGTACATACGGCCGTGCACGCGACCACTACAACGACTCAATTCTGCAAATATATACAACTACAATCCTAAGTACTAGGTGGGTAATTGACTGCCTGATTTTTTCCGTTCCTGTGCAGGGTCCCCTGCCCACTTCAGAACTGGGTACCGCACGTTACTCCTCCAGACAGGGTTGTGGCAATTAAATACCAGCCATAGCTGTAGGCAGGCATGAGCCATGAGCGCAGGCCTTAAGCACAACCCACAAGCACAACCCACAAGCACGACCCACGAGCACGACCCACGAGCGTAAGCACACCCCATAATATGAAGCCATAAGCACACGCCATAATTATAAGCAGCCCCGACAAAGCCTTAATTAAATAGCCATCTGCGCTCCTATGTTCAGCAGCAAGCGCTATGTGACCAGGCAGGAGCAGGAGAGAATAGATAACACGTTCTGGGGCAGATACCTCGTCCGTATGCGCAAGAACTCGCTGCTGTATTTCGGAGTGCCCTTCTTCGCCATGATGCTCGTTGGCACGCACTTCATGACGCAGTTCGCCTCGATCAGGTACGAGCAGCACGACCGCCGGCAGCAGGAAGTAACCCAGGAGGACGCGCTCCAGCTCAATGGCAAGAAACGCAAGGTCAATATGCGTGACGAGTACTACCGACTACAGCACATGGACCTCGACAGCTGGGAGCAGAAACGCGTGCAGCGTCTTCCTGGCGAGAGCGATAACAAGTGGTAATTTACGAAGCATGATGGGACTGCGAGTGACGGGCCCAGCCACTGGCACAGCCACTAACGACACCCGAGTTTCACGGGATAAGCCTTGCTTTACGAGTAGACAAGGCCTTCGATGCGTGTGCTTCAGTGTGGACGTTATAGGCAAAGATATTAAATGTACATAAATCAGAAGTCGACCGGCGACACGGTGAAATCCATGATTGTTTTGAATTGCTGGTTCGGCGTGTTCAGCTTCTTTGCGCCCGTGTACAGCTGGAGCAGCGTCTTGCGCTGCTTTTCCCCGAGCCGGCTCCGCGGGATGCCGTTTTTCGGCAAGTAAGAAATGATGTTCGGCGCAAGCTGGTGCTCGGCAAGCAGCTCGTTCGCAATCACGGCCGTTAGCGAGCACAGGCGGTTGATGTTCGCCGTCGTCTCTACAATGCAGCACAAAATCCCGCCGCACATCGCCACGACGCAGTCCGTCACGGCCTGGTTTACGGAAACAACCGTCGCCTCCACGTCCTCGGCAAAGTGCTGGAGCCCGTTCACGTCGAACGTATGCTTGAGCGCACCCGTCACAAACAGGACCTGCATCTCGTAGCCAGGAGCAGCCTTGGTGACCGTATGCAAGAAGCCCAGGTCGCCTGTGCGCATGTACTTGATGCCGGCCTGACCGTCCACGATCTCGGCGGACACGCTCGACAGCGCCTTGCCCGGCGCCATGCCCTGGTACGACTCGGCGAACTGGTTGCCCTCGCTGACGACCCAGATCTCGCCGATCTCGCCGGCTCGGCACAAGCGCAGCGTTTCCGGGTTCACAATCGCGACCTGCGTGTTGATGGGCACCATGCCACTGTCGACAAGATGCAGTGCCTGTGGCGTGTTGTGCGGGTTCACGACGCTCACAAGGCCCTGCCGCAGCGCCACGGGGTCGAGCCACAAGTCGATGTTTTCAACGAGCATGTAGCTGCGCGTTGTGACCATGGGGTTGCACACGGGGCCGTAGGCAAGATTGATAGCGACGGTCTCAAGGCCGACAGACCCAAACGAGAGCCGTGTTTGACTCACAAGGTCGAGGTTTGCACGGCCTGCGAGGGGCACGACGAGGTTCTGTAGCTCCGTAAGGTCAAATCCGCGCGGTTTCGACACGACCTTTGTGGCATGCATTAGCATCTGCTGCGTGCCGTAGCCGTCCTTGACCTTATACCGCGAGCTCGTCACGAAGTACAAAGCTGGGTTGTTCGCGAAGTCCACGGGGCTCACGAGAATCGTGAATGCGCCGAGGTACACGCCCAAGCAACAGGTGTACAAAAACCCGAGTCCGGATGCCGACCGCACGCATCCAATGATGGGCTTCGTCGAGCTCATTTGGCAGGTTTCCTTCTGAATCTTGCACATGCCCAGAAGCTGCTGCTGCGAGTAATGGCTTGCTGTGTACTCGTGGTCTGCACTGAACGTGAGCCACACAAGTGCTGTTCGGTTCGGCGCATTTGCGGACGCGGGGACCTTGATGGAAGCGAGCGACTTCATGTCGTCGCTGAGCTTGGCCTTGCTCGTGTTGTGGAGCTTGGGTATCTTGATTTGCCTGGCCTTCAGGTACTGCAACAGCTGCTTCTCCTCCATTATGCTGTGCGTCTCTGTGTTGCCGAGCAGCAATGTGACCTTAAACTGTTTGATGACCTTGAGCAGCACGCCAACATCTTCACTCACTCGATTCATATCAACAGGTGCAATGGGAATGACGACGATGCCGGCTAGCAAACAAGCGTACACGGCGTGGACATAGTCTGCACTATGCGTGTAAATGAGGCAGGCCGCGTCTCCTCTTTTTGCCTTTAAGTGGCCCGTGATGTAGTGGTAGACAGCACTGATGCGCGAGCCGAACTGTCGCCAGCTTGTTTCCTTGCCGAGCCCGTTCGCACCAACGCTCAGAAACGCGAGCTCGTCGGGCTGCCGCTGCAATCTCCACTGCAGCAGCTCTATCAGAGTTTTGAAATTGTCGAGCGACGTAAACATGCGGTCGTCCAACACGCGCGTGCGCATGTCCACTCCGCTGTACTGCTTTTCGTTCTCGTTTGCCTCGAGCTGGTTCGTGCGGATGTGCGAGATGGCCCGGCCCCAGATCCCGCCCTTCACGTCGTCGCCCCGCGGCAAGCTTATGCCTGCCGTTTCGAGATCGAACTTGATGTGCGTGGCCTGCAACTGGCCGCGCAAGAGCTTGCGCCGCGCAGCGACTTTCGCGATGTCCGGCTTGCCCGACCGGATCGTGCGCGGCGCCGAGCCGGGGCTGCACAGGATGACGGCGTACACAGTGAAATTATGCGCCTGCTTCAAAATGGCGATTGTTTGGTCGGCCATGTCTTCGAGCGTCGTGTTACCCTTTCTGGGCTGCGACGCAGCCTTGGGTGACTCGAGCAGCACGACGTTCAGTAATGAGGGCACCTCGTCGCTGAGCGAGACCTTTAATGGGATCTGGAAAATGCAGCCATCATAAATGTTTGGGACCGTGCGCATGAGCGTGTTCAGAAGCTGGTATGAATAGAAGTACTGGGGTTGCGGAGTGAGCTGGACGAGGCGGTCGACCTGCGTGCCGAGCACGTACAGCTTTGCGTCCTTGATAAACCCGAGCAGGCCCGTGCGCAAGAACTCTTGCGGCAACTCGCCGTCCGCATTATAGCACCGCGCGTGGAATGTGCTGTTCGTTTCCTCGGCGTTGTCCCAGAACCCGCCACTAAGAGATGGCGAGTCGATCCAGATCTCGCCAATCGTGTCTCGAGCGGCCATAATGCAAGTGTCCGGGTCCACAACCGCCACGGTCGCGTCGGGAATTGGGTACCCAAACGAGCAAACCTTGACTTCGTCGTCTTGGCCAATCTCGACGCGGTTCCGCGCGAGGGCCGTGGGGGACAGCTGGATCTCGGACACACCGCCTCCGGACGTCAAGAAGTCCTTCATGGCAACAACCATTCCGCCGTGCTCTGTAAGCGTGAGCATCGGGGCAACAACGCTTCCCGGGTCGCGGTGGCCCAGCGGCCGCAGCCATCTATCAGTGAGCACCGTCAAGAACTCGGGATCGATGTTCGGAACGTCGACCAAGCACCATCGAACGTGTGCCAGATTAGGGTCGTGTTTCTTTGTGAAGTTCCGAGTCGCTCTGGGCTCGGCTTGGTAGTTGTAGCAAACGCCCTTCAGCGCCGAGTAGTCAGACAACAAAATCGTTGTTCTGAGTTTCGAGGCAAGGTGGGCGTACAGGCCCGGCGTGGCCATGCTCTGCGGCTTCAGGTAGTACACCTGGTTACCGGCATAAACGGCAAGAAGGATTCCGAGAATCATACCAGTTGACCGGCGCATATCCAAGCTGCACAACACACGCTCCGTCGACCTTCCCTGACCGCCCTCGCGCGACTGCGTGATGGCAGTTAGGCACCGCATCTGGTGGAGAATCGTGCGGTGGGACATAACAACTCCGCGTATGTCACCGCTGCCACTTACCAAGAACTCAATGTAGGCGAGATCGGGCACTTGCAGAGGTGGCGTGCTGCCGCCCTTGTGTGAGCCCCACTCGGTTGATTTCCAGAACGTCACGGAGGATGCAAGGCTCATGTACAGGGGCAACTTCACGAGCCGCTTGTGCAAATGCTCGGTCACTAACACGAGCTTCGACTGCGCCACTTGCAGCACCGATTGCAAAAAAATGTCGGCGTGTTCGGGCGACACAGGCACGGCCACGAGCCCGGCAAGGAAGCAGCCCATCATGGCGACGGTGAACTCGATGACTTCGGACTCTGCGTACATCAAAATAACGCGGTCGCCTCTGAAGAGGCCGCTCTGGTCTCTGAGCATCTGCGCAACCTTTTCAGCCTTCGACGCAAGCTTGCCCCAAGTGATTGAGGCGCTCTCTTTGCCCTTCTCGTCGAGGCACTGGAAGGCAATAATGTCGCCATTGGTTCTGCCCCTGTGCCTAAGAATGGACGGTAAGTTGTCGAACGTGTTCAGGCGCACGCGGACGTTTAGAGGGTCCGTGTTTGCTGTTTCAGGGATGCCTCTGGGCAACAGCGCTGATTGCAGGTCTTCAAGGCCCACGGCAGACGCGCTTGGGTCTGTGGGCCATGGCGTGGGCGAGTCCGGCATTTGATATGACAGGATGCTCTCGAACCCGCTTTGACGGCGCGAGTGGCCGTAGACATCCGGCGGGCCACTGGCGATCGAGCCGGACGTCGACAGCCCGAACTGGGCGATGATCTGCTCGCGGTGCTTGCGGTAGCCCTTTTCCGTGATGTCTCCTTCTTCAAGCTCTTGATGAAGCTCTATGAGCCTCGCCACGGCGGCTTGCGGGAGTCCATCCGGCACTGAGAACTCCACCATGCCGACTTCGAGTGGGGTACGGTGGTAATGATGCCCTTGCCTCGAAATTAGAAAATTGACGATTTGCCTCATGCGTTTCACATCGCTACGCAATAAGTCGTGCTCAAATCAAGGTGTTCTCAGAAATAAGGTAGTGAGGAAAACGTTGCAAAGATTGAACGTATGTATAGCGAATACGAGCCGTTAGCCAGAAAGCACTGCAGAATCCATAGCATGCACAGGACCTAGTCATCTTCTAAGTATCGTACGAAGACTACTTGTTCTCTGCTCAAGTATGGTTACATATATATTTTGTAGTAATGCGCTCGACCTAACAATGTTAATATAAGTGCTACAAACCCGAGCGAAATATACACATCTCGAGCCAGAGAGTTCAACTGTGAGTTCTGCAGTTAAGTTCAGCCGTGGAGCGGACCCGAACCCTGGTAAACATCCACCAAAACAATCACTGCGCGACTGCTTGTTGTAGTTAAAACACACTTGTTTTCAAGCCCTTACTGCTGAGCCATGTCTTGGTTAAACGAGGAATTGCCCACTGACTGGCCGTCCAAGAAGCTGGACCCGAAAGACGAGAGCAGCCTTGACTTCTCAACGTCGCAGTCAGGCACGTCGCTACCAGTCGAGCCGACCGTGGCCATCCAGCCCGGCACGAGCTCCACGGCGCCTCAATGGAAGCAGGCTATTCAGCCCCCAAAACACAAGGACAGCAGTCACCGTCTCACGCGTTTATTTGTGAATCCTGTAACCGAACCGGTGGACAATACCGAGGGCGATGAGAGCCACCATGTGGGCCACCATGCAGGCCACCAGTCTACCAGTGCTTCGCACGACGACAGTGAAATGACGGCAAGCTCAAGCTCGCACAACGATGATGAGGGGCCTCAACGACCAATTACGCGTAGGCTCAAGGTGTTTGGGCGCCCAGACACGTACACGAATGAAAGGCTTGGCAACCTGCTCACAAGTATGGGAGGTGCAAACGCAAGCACAGCGACTGGCGGGGGAAGCGCAAGCCGGAACACGGCGCCATTTCATTCAATTACGTCGTTTGGTGGCGGCGAACGCCGGACGCATGCCGAAACGAGCGTGAACGAGACTGATGGCGACCTCGCCGACAATCTGCAAAACGAGGGTCGCAAGGTTTTGCAGGGTCTCGCGCCCCCGAATCTCAGTGCTGTTCAAGAGTCGAGCTTGGATAAGCTCGAGCAGCAGCTCACGAGCCAGGATACGAGCCCGGACTTCGACCTCAACGCGTTCCAACGGAACCAGCGCTCAGCAGACACGACAACAAGCTCGTTTTCGCAGAGCGGGAGCACGGCTCAGACACTAGAATCACTGCCAGCCGGCCTATCTAATTGGGATACAATGGGGGGCACACACCTGAACGTTTCTCCGCAGCCTCACGAGGCCGGCCCCCACCGGGAGGGTACCAACGCTTCGGTGCCTCGCCCGCGGCCGTTCCTTCAAGGTTCGCGAACACAGTTGCGCAAGCCGAGCTCGCAAACACTGGTTGGATCCGGCCGCTCCGCAAAGAACAAGTCGAGCAACGTTGCGTCTGGCTCGTATGGTGCGCAAGAGCCTGCGCAGCCGGCTTATTTCGACCCGGAAGCAGAAATCAGTGCACTCGGCATAAGAGAAATCGGGTCTATGCTAGACCTGCCTGGACCCGTCGACCCGCTTCCTGAACCTGTCGACATGTCTGCCGAGAACTCGATCCAGCGATTCTCAAACGAGTTTTCGACAAGCAGTGAGCAACCCGCTGCATCGACTCCCGACCTCGAGCAGCACAGCAACAGCAACCGCTTCCAGGAGCACTTCGGTGCGCACGACGAAGTGCACGACGAGGTGCACAACGAGGCACAGTACCAGCCGAGGCGGCGACCGAAAAATGCAGGGTCGCGTATTCGGTTCAGCTCCGAGAACCGTTTTGACATCACTCCCGACCATTTGGCGCGGAGGTACCTCAACTTCAGCGGCTCCCGGCGAAGCAGGCAGTCGAGCGGCCAAGAAGAGACGCCACAACGAATGCGCGAGACACAACCGCAAGCGGCTCAGCAGGTTCTGCAGTCGAGTGTGCGGTCACCACAGAGCGCGTCGACAATGGACAACTCCATCATAACGAAGGACGTCTCGTTTTCTGCCGGGTACGAGCGACTCGCCCAGCTTATTAGAGAACGCGGTGGCGGGCTTAATCATGGCACGGACTGGCTGAAATCGCTCGACTCTTTAGATTTGAGCGACTGCGACCTCGAAACTATAGCCGGGCTCGACAAGTTCGTGCCTGAGCTCACGACCCTGTTTTTGAACGAGAACTCGATCCGGAGCTTGCAGGGGCTGCCCTTCAACCTTGTCCACCTCGACCTTTCATACAATTGTTTGAGCAGTGTCAACACGTTCCCCGTTTGTTTTGTGTCGACGCTTATTCTGAGCAACAATGAGCTGAAGACACTCGAGCCGTTGGCGAATTTAAGGGCGCTGAGCAGCCTCGACGTTAGCGGGAACAAGCTGAAGTCGCTTCGCGGGCTCGAAAGACTGACTGCCCTGCGCACGCTGAACTTGCGGGATAACCAGCTGAGGTCCCTCGACATCAACCTTGGCATGCTTGTCGAGCTCGATGCAGCGAACAACGAAATCAGTGCCGTGAGCCTGCAAGCGCCGAACCTCGAGAGTCTCGACTTGGAAGGCAACAAGGTCGTTGCTTTGTCCGAGCCCCTGCCGAACCTGCGCGAGCTGAACATCCGGTACAATGATACAGTCGTCGACTTCGAGGGCTGGCAGAGCCTCGAAACACTTCTGTTTGATGGGAACCGCGGCGTGCGTAATTTCGAGGCCGTCGCTGGCATTTTGGTGACGTTCAGCTGGGAGCAAGAACGGCGATCGACGAGGCTCAGACACGGACACAAGCACGAGGTGCCCGTGCATCTCCTCACAAGTACGCGAGACCTCAAGCTTGCTGGGCGCGAGTCTGGGTGGCTGTTCCCGAGGGACGACTCTGTGTACTCTGTCCAGCACCTCGACTTGAGCCTTAGCGGAATGCGGGAGCTTCCGCCGAATTTCGCTGCGCGCTTCCCTTTCCTTAGGTCGCTGAACCTGTCATTCAACAAGCTCGATGCGAAGTGCATCCCGGTTTTAGCCCAGTGCGCAAGGCTCGAGCGGCTGTCTCTGTTTGGCAACCGCCTCGACGTCGGCGGCGAGCGCCTCGCGCGCATGCTCCCGAAATTGCGCATGCTCGACTCGCGGTCCCAGCGCCGGTCGCGGAATCTCGTGGGTCCGGGCGAGTACGCCACGGAGGTGTACAGCAGCATTTCGGAACTGAGCGAGGGATCGACGATCATCAACACGGCAAGCCTCGAGCTGCAATGGCTCGACGGCAAGTGGACAGACCGAGCTGCAAACATGAAGCCCACTACGCGGCCCGGGTTCCCAAGCGCCCTGTACCCCGCATCTTGGAGCCCGCCAGACACCGTGCGGGCCGGTGCAAATGCAACAATCGATGGCGAGAGTACTCTCGACACGCTCACGGCGTGGGACATGGTCGAGGCGATGTACGTGCACCACTACTTGCGTGCCACTGCGTAATAGCTTATACGCGAGTCGATCGCACGCACGTACACACGCACACGCACCTAGAAGTAAAGACTTTAGCTACACATTCACACAATCACACGCATTCACACAATCACGCATTCACACAACTACCCAACTACACACATATATAGACACATGCGCACACCTTCACTGCATGGTGGCCACGGACACACATGCGTATTAATTTGTGCATGCTGAGCTGCATGCGAGGTATACGTATCTATCTTTTAGCACAATAAACTAGCCATTCGCATCATACTAAGCTATAAGAACAACCTAGTTGTCGATGGCCTTTTTCGCGAAGTTCGGCAACACAAATGCAGCCTCGTGGATCTCGGCGTTGTAGTAGCGGCAACGCTCGAGCTCCTCCTCGGGCTTCCAACGACGCAAGGGCCGCGTAAGAGTTGCATTCGCGTCCTTGGAGCACACCATGAACCCGATCTGGCCCGACGGGTACGTGGGGATCGTCGTGTAGCCGTAGTTCACCGTCGGGAACACGTCGCGGCACGCGCTAATGACCTTCTTGATGACGGGAAGGTGCAGCCACATGCACTCACCCTGTGTCGTGATGATACCGCGCTCCGTGAGGGCCTCGCTAAGGAGGTGGAAGTACGGCTTCTCAAACAGGACGTGGGCCGGGCCCTCGGGATCCGACGAGTCCGTGATGATGACGTCGAACTCGTTTTTGTGGTTGCGCAGAAACTCGAAACCGTCACCGATGTGCACATCGACCTTCGGGTGCTGGTAGCCCACGGACATGCCGGGCAGGAACTTCTTCGAGACGGCAATTACCTGCTCATCGATGTCAACGAGCGTGGCCTTCTCGATTTCCGGGTGCTTCACGACCTCGCGAAGCACGCCGCCGTCGCCACCACCAACAACGAGCACGCGCTTCGGGTTCGGGTGGCTCATCATTGCGAGATGCGTGATCATCTCCTGGTACGCGAACTCATCGCGTTCCGTGACTTGGATGGCGCCATCGAGCACGAGCACGTTGCCATAGTCCGTGCTCTCGAACACGAGAATGTCCTGGTACTTCGACTTCTCGACGTGCAGGATCTGGCTCACGCGCAGGGCCATTGCCTGGCCCGGCCACATAGTGTCGCTAATCTCGTGGAACCATCCATCCTTCACAAGGGGGTGCGTGAGCGAGTCCATCCTGCTACGGCTATCTAACAATCAAGAGCAAACGATTGTGATCGTAAAGTAGAAGTGGAAGTGAAAATGAAATTTCAGGGTACCGCTTGCTGCCCGCACTGCGTGGGGTGGAAAGGGCCCGCTTTCGAAGGGCCCGGGGTCCAAGCCGACGTTTGCCCAGAACTCGCCGTCTCTGCATGTGACCATGCGCGGGGCGAACGGCCCTTCGCCAGACAGCATGTACAGAAAGCGCATTACTAAACCGCAGGCCACAAAGTATTGCAATTTAAGCGAAGTATTTTGTTTGCATTTGCAACACGTCTCTAGTAGACGGGCTTATGGACGGACTTATGGACGGGCTTATGAACAACGGCTCCCCTCCATAGTTCAGCCGTGTGACCGTGAGGTGAGAACCCTTGGAAGTGGGTGGGGGGACCTGTGTGGCCGTTCGTTGCAAGTGCACCACTTAGTCATCGCATGCGCTCGAGCTAGTCAGCACGGCCACTGGGTTGTAGTGTCAGCGGTACACGCAGCGTGTATAGTAGTAGGGCGTGTACCAAGAGAGTGTGGGCCCGTTCTATCGACAACTCGTAGTGTGTTCTCGTGCAGTTCCGTATCAGTGGCCAAACAAGGACACGCTAGGCACACAAGGGCATAAACAGGACGCACATTGGACCTCCGCTGCACGCTCGCGTACAGGCGGACCGAGGACCGAAACTCGATCTAAACTCGGCTAATTCTGGCCAGCACGGGCTCAATTATAGCAACCGTCCATTTCCGAATTGAGGTTGTAGCTGAATCCGGGTCGTGACTGAATCTGGACTGATTTGGACCGCTTGATCGTGTAGGAACAGACAAGCGAGCCGCATTCCATTCCTTGCACACACTCTCATAATGGTATTTGTGCGGGACCGCACAAATCTGTTCATCTCCTATCGGCAGAGTTACACGCACCACCCTATCGCGGATGCGAATGACACGGCCGCACACTACAGCGACCCGTTAATGGGCGAGGACGGCATCGAGATGGAAGAAATGCCCCCGCAGTGGCTCGATTTGACGGCGCAAACAGACCGCGCGCTTGACCAGATCCGCGCAGAAATGGCGCAGCTGCAACCGCTGTACAAAAAAAACGCGCTTCCCGGGTTCGACGACCGCAGTGCCGTGGAGAAGGAGATCGAGTCGCTGACCGTCGCCATCACACGCGGCCTGAACCGGTGCCGCACGTTTATCAAGGCGTTTGGCGAGATCGCGAAGTCGCAGCCCGAGCAGCACCTCATGAAAATGGCAAACAACATCCAAATGGCCATGGCCGCGAAGGTCCAGGACTGCACGACGCAGTTCCGCCAGATGCAGAGCGCGTACTTGAAGGCGCTGCAGCAGGACGAGCTCGGCGACCTGCCTGGCATGATTTCTGCATCCGCGGCGTCGGCATCCGCGCAAACAATCGATGATGACGTTGCCTTGTCACAAATGGCCCTTGAGCGAGGCCAGCACCAGGAGCAGCAGCTCGCCACGTCGTCGTCGTTTGAGGACGCCGAGACCTTGCATCGCGAGCAGGGCATTAGCCGCGTTGCCGACACGATTCTCGAGGTCGCCGAGATCTTCCGCGACCTCCAAACTATGGTCATAGACCAGGGTGCGCTCATCGACCGCATCGACTATAATATCGAGAACACGGTTGTCCAAGTGAAGGAGGCCGACAAGCAGCTGACGCAGGGCAGTCGGTACCAAAAGCGCACGCAGAAATGCCGCGTCATTCTCCTCCTTGTACTGCTCGTCGTAGGCATGGTCCTCGTTCTCATCTTCAAGCCGCACCGGTCGCACGAGATTGTGTACGAGCACCGGCCCGCACCGGAAACGCCTGCTCCGAATGCGCCTGCTCCGAATGCGCCCAACCAGGATCCGTCAGCGCAAGGCCCGCCTACGCAGGGCCCCTCACCGTAGGCTCGTCGTAGATAGCCTCGCCGCAGGCACCGTAGGCACGTCGTAGACAGCCTCACCGCAGGCACCGTAGGCTACCTCGCCGTAGGCAAGGCATACCGGCCGAACCCCCACTTAGCTCAAGTGCGCAGGCCTCGCATCGAAACTGGCCTCGCGTCGAAACTGGCCTCGCATCGAAACCAGGGTTCCGTTAACACTCGAGCGACTCCCGGTATCGCTGGCCCTAATTCCATAATCCACGCGTTTCTGTGCGCTATTGGCTGGCTTCGTGCTTCGTGTATCATTACTACGTTCATTCTATATGTACATATTTCCTCGCTTGTGAAACCACTGACGACTCGTGTAGTGACTCATGCGGTGCCGACTCGTGTCTTGCTGTAGCTTGCAACAGATTTCGGACGGCGGGCTTACTCTCGGCCGCGAGCGCAGCCTGCAAAGCAACGTCAAGCGTCGACGGCAAAAGCTCAACGACGGCTTTGATGCGGTGAAGAACGCCAAACATTTTCGCGAGCCGTGTTGTCGGCTGCTGCTCTGTACGCACAACGCTCGCAACAATCTCGGTTTGGCACTCGTTGTACACATCAAATTTTGAGCTCGACGCATCGACAGTTGCAAGCACGTACGCGAGGTCGTCGCTCGTCTGCACGTACCGCAGCAGAAATCGTGCAACGGCGGGGCCCGTGTGCTCGTTGAGCAGCAGCGACTTCATGGGCATGAGGGCCTCGGCGCTTGGCGTCGAGTGCTGCACGGCATCGAGGTAAATTTGCAGCGTCTTTTCGTCGACGTACGTGCGGCCAAGGATTTGTGAGCTCGTGAGATTTAGCGGGCCGGCCTTCGCACACAGCCGCAGCAGCATGTCGTCGAGCTCGTCCGAGACGGGGCGTTTCACGTCCATGTAGTTAAAAAAGTTGTTGACAAACTGCTCGAACCGCCAAAAGTCGGGCAGCCCGACCTGCTCGCCGCCGCCCTCGTACTGCGTGGCTGGATGTACGTCAACGGCACGCACGAGCACGAGCTTTGCCTGCCGTCGGGCCTGGAAAATAGTCGGCCGCGTCCCACCGAGCCCGACTTGCCAGTACTTTGCGAGGTACTGCATGAGTGTGCGCAGGTTATTTGGCGTGGATGCACTCGCCAAGTCGATAACGCCGCGGTCGATCGCCTCGGCACGCTCCGTTTGCGGTACAGACGCGAGATGCACGGTGTACAGAAACGTATCGAGGTCTTTCGACGACACGGCGGGCCTCTGCATGAGCTGCGTGGCCTGTTCCGAGGGATTCGGGAGCGTGACATTGATTTCCAAAGCGACTTTCTGTTTCAGCGGTCCTGTGTTTGCACTACTTGCCTGCGTGCGTGGGGTTTGCAGCTCGTTCCATGCTTCTAGGAGCGGGAACCTGTGTGTGTTCTGTGGCTGTTCAAGCAGGTTCCGGAGCACGACCTTTTCGGTAAGACCCGAAAAGATGTGCTCGGCATCAAGGCTTTTTTTCACATGCCGCAGTGCTTTCGATGATACGGCCCTCGCCATGACCTACACCACGGTTTTTGAAGCTTGCTCGGGCCTGATTAGTTGTGTGGTGCGTGGTGCGCAGGGTCCTGAGTGGCTGCAGCTTTGTCTAAACCTCTGTAGGTTTGTCCAGCTCGACGCTGTTTAATTTCAGTTTCTCTCCTACTATTCTATGCCCATCGCTCGCGCTGCCACTACCCTGACTCACCTTACCTGGCTTACCATCGCCGGCCTCAATACACTCCCAGGCGGACACTCCCAGGCGGACACTCCCAGGCGGATATTCCCAGGCACTCCCAACCGTGCACTCCCAGGCGTGGCACTCCCAGGCGTGGTACTACTCCCAGGCAGAAGCGGGCCCTAGCCACACACTCCTTGGCGAGCACCGAGCTGAGTAACACAGCACCCGCCTCTATACGGTCGCCGCCGCCACCACTACCGAATGTCCAAGGAATGGGACATGAGCACCCCAAATAGAATCCTCATTAATGAGCGAGTAGCGCACGCGTGGCCTATGCCGAATTTTACTATAAGGTCAATGGCCGGCCCTGTTTAAACTGCAACTTTTTTTCGCATTTCAACAGCAAGGTACGGATGCACAGCGTGGCAACGTCTAGGTTTCCTCCTCCCCGTATTGCCATGGCTGAGGGAGGGAATACATGGCCGCGCTGCATTTGTCATCGTCTCCTTCCCGCTTCTCACTAACAGTTAGTTGCAAAATTTGCTTGTTTCGACGATAACTCCAGAATTACGGCTGCTGGAGCTTGGAAACTTCACTATACAGCGTTTGGTGTGGACTTCTATCGGCGGCTCAAATTCTGGGTCCGTGGGATCACTCGATGCCTAAGAACTCGCCCCAGACTGACGCTGATCCACTAACGCAACTGGCAACAATCGCCGAATGCTACGACTCGAAAGTGAGGCTGCTGTTCCAGTTGCAGAATTATATTTCGCTTGTGAAGTATGATCCAGTCGTTGCAAAACGCGACAAAACCGCGGAATTCCGTCGCTTCGTGACGTCCCGCAAATTATCACTTTGGGAAAAACTCGAGGAGAAAAGCGACACGCGTAAAACATACAAACGCCTGCAAACCACCAAAAAAGAAGTCGAGGACGCGCAGACCCGCCTCAGGTCTGAAGCACAAGCTGCGGCTCGCGCGCGTACGTCAAATGGCTCAGCAAAGCCAAAACCGGCAAAAGCAGCCTCGAAACAAAAAGCCGTGGAGCCCGCTCCAGCATCACAAACGCCGTCTCGAAGCCAGGCTGCGGTTCGCTCAAGCAGGGCACAGAGGCACGCCTCAGGAAGCGCGAAACGACGGGCCCCCGCTGACGTCGCTGATGAGCATCAAGAAACAACGGACGTGTGGGAAATTGATTCAGATCTCGGCTGGCCCGACAATCTGCCCCACCCGCCGTCTTCAAAACGCGCGAAACGCGCGCCTCTAATCACGAATCCGGGCCACTACGTGAAACCCGTGTTTGGCGGTGATTTGGACGCGTACCTCTCGAGCTACAGAACAATTGCTGATGACCAAGATCCTATCAGTGCTGAGCAATGGGACAGAAAGGTCGAGATTGATGCCGAGGCTTATGAGCGCGTGTCTAAGGCCCGCGAGTCGGGCTTGCTGGCAGAGCTCGAGTCGTACGGCGTAGGCAGTAGGCAGCAAATTCCTGCGTTTGTTCCTCCGCCGCCTCCCGAGCCTAGCTATTATGACAACGTCATGAGCCATGCCATTCACTATGCGAAGCTCCGTTCTAATCTGAGGAAATTCCACCAACGCATTATTAAACGCAATGCACAGAGCGTAGAGCAATATTTCCGGCGCCTAGCTGGTGCTGAAGATCGTGAGATCAAGGAACTTGAGCGTCAAATTCGACAAATCGCACGTCGTACTGGTCAAGAAGTTATGAAGAAGTGGAAACTAGCCCAGAAAATCGTTGAACAGCGCCGCGAGGCTGCGCTTGCTGAAGAAAAGCGGGAGAAGGGCAAAGAGTACTTGAACCAGATCCTGGACAATTCTGCGAAACTAATTGAGTCTCGAGCCGGCGAAATCACGGGGACTTCGAAAAAGGAGGTGCCTAGTGAAGGCGACATCGATGGTGCTAACGAGGAAAGCGATGGCGATGATGACGATATTGAGGACGATGAGAACAACGCAAATAACTCGAGCGGCGACGAAATGGGCGACATGAATGATGCGCAGCTGACGCTTGAGCAACTTCGCGAAAAATATAAAGACTTGCCCGATATAGGGAGCGACAATGAAACAGATGTGGACGGCTCGCACGCCGAGTCGAGTAGTGGTGAAGATAACGATGAGGCTGAAAAGCCTAGCGACGAGGCGCTACGACTCTATGCTTCCACAAAGGAAGCTGGAGAAAGTTCTGAAGAGTCGGCTTTAGATTCAGCTTCAGAGTCTGATTCAGACACGACCTCAGAATCGGAGAGCGAGGCCGAACGTCCCGGACTGGCTGCCCTGCTCGGTGGAAAAGTCGATGATGATTCTGAAGAAGGAGAAGAGCAAGACGAAGAAGACGAAGAAGGCAGCGATGATGAAGAAGAGGAGGGCGAGGAGTCGGACCACAAAGTCCCTGAAGAGGCTCGCGCAGACACTTTACAGTCTAGTAATGAACTCAAAGGTGAACACAAAATTGAAGCCGACGGTGAGGTCACTGGTGAAGCTGATGGTGAAGCTGACTCCGCATCTGACGAAGAAGAGAAGAAGGAGCCAGTGGAAGCTCCAGAAAAGGCCTTGCAAAGAATCCCTGCCGGAGACTCAGAGGAAGAATCTAACAACCAGATTCCTGCCGATATTGAGAAGGAGATAATGGAAGGAAACAAGCATAGTGATGATGCTTCTCCGGAGTCGAATGTTGGCACTCATCATAACATTCAGCCGCCATTCCTGCTGAAGGGCCACTTGCGGGAATATCAGCGCAACGGGCTCGACTGGCTGGCTGGTCTAGTCCAGTCGGGCACAAACGGAATTCTTGCAGACGAAATGGGGCTCGGCAAGACGATCCAGACGATCAGTTTGCTAGCATGGCTAGCCTGCGAAAAGCATATATGGGGCCCCCACTTGATTGTTGTACCCACATCAGTTATGCTGAACTGGGAAATGGAGTTCAAACGGTTCGCGCCTGGATTCAAGATCCTCACGTACTTCGGCACTCCGCAGCAGCGTAAGCGAAAGCGACGCGGGTGGAACAAGGAAGATACGTGGCATGTTTGTATCACGAGCTACCAGCTTGTTATTCAGGACCAGGTGGTTTTCCGCGGCAAGCGGTGGAAGTATATGGTTCTTGACGAAGCTCATAATATCAAGAATTTCCGAAGCCAGCGCTGGCAAGCTCTTCTCAACTTCAATGCCCAACACAGGCTTCTGCTAACGGGCACCCCGCTGCAGAACAATCTCGTGGAGCTGTGGTCGCTGCTGTACTTTCTAATGCCATCAACGCGGGCAACGCAAATGATGCCGGCTGGGTTCGCGAACCTCGACGATTTCCAAGAATGGTTTGCGAAACCAGTTGATCAAATGGTCGAGGAAGGCGAGGAGGCCGACGACGAGGCTCGTAAAACTATATCGAAGCTGCACCAAGTCTTGAGGCCTTATCTGTTGCGACGTCTCAAGGCAGATGTCGAGAAACAGATGCCGGCTAAGTATGAGCACGTTGTTTACTGTCGACTGTCGAAACGCCAGCGCTACTTGTACGACGATTTCATGTCGCGAGCGAGCACGCGAGCCACGTTGGCGTCGGGGAATTTCATGTCAATTCTGAATTGTCTAATGCAGCTTCGTAAGGTGTGCAACCACCCAGACCTGTTTGAAGTGAGACCCATTGTCACCTCGTACACAATTGATAAAGGCGCGTTCTCCGCATTTGAGGAGTCCGTAGTACCAAAATTCGATTTATCTTTGTCCAAGAACTTCGAGGACCGTTTGTCTTCACTAAACCTCGTGTTCACGCCGTTTGAAAACGAGCCCAAATGGGTCGGGCTCACCCGGCGCGGGTTGAGTGCGAACGCGCATCTCGAGACTGAGATTGAACGCCTTCAGGAAGAGATCACCGAAATGGGGACTGTGGAGCCCGATTTTACGCGCGTCGAGGGCTGGGCACGGCATAATCTGTACCGTCGAAGGCTGGAGCGGCTTGCTTTGCGCAAGAAAGCACTTCAACTCAACACGCTGCGTACGGACCGCGTCCCCGTTTACGGCACGCGATGCTTCGAGGTGCTGCGGCTTTTCAAGACGCCTGTGAGGGGAGTTATGACGCTGCTAGAGCGGGAGGAAAGCATGAGACCGATCATTGATCGATACATTTTCGTCACGCCCGCGGCCGTGGTGCTGAACTACGCGCAAGCACTGATGGGCCCGCAGGTAGCTGAGCGAGTCTATGCCGACAAAGACTTCGAGCCTGTTCGCACAAGCCCCCTCTTCCACGAGGAGCAGATCCGCTCCTCCATCGCGTTCCCCGACAAGCGTTTGGTCCAGTATGATTGCGGCAAGCTTCAAAAGCTAGCCGTTCTGCTGCGGGATCTTATCATCAATGGCCACCGGTGCCTCATTTTCACACAGATGACGCGCGTGCTAGACGTACTCGAGCTCTTTTTGAATCTCCACGGGTGGCGCTATCTGCGTTTGGACGGAGCCACTCGCATCGAGCAGCGTCAGGCGCTTACGGAACGCTTCAACAAGGATGCGAACATTCCTGTGTTCATCTTGTCGACGCGATCCGGTGGTCTTGGAATCAACCTCACTGGTGCCGACACAGTCATTTTCTATGACTCGGACTGGAACCCAGCCATGGACCGGCAGTGCCAGGATAGGTGCCACCGCATTGGCCAAACGCGTGATGTTCACATCTACCGTCTCGTGTCTGAGTACACGATCGAATCCAACATTTTGCGGAAAGCGACGCAGAAAACCATTCTCGACAATGTCGTTATCCAAGAAGGTGACTTCACGACTGAGTATTTCTCACGCATGAGTGTGCAAGACATCCTCGGCAATGATGCGGGCCGTAGCACGACTTCGCCAACCCTCGAAGAGCTTGAGAGCAGTAGCAGCAAGCAGATCGAAGTCGCTATGGCTCAAGCCGAAGACCGTGACGATCAATTAGCAGCAAACCTCGCTATGTCGGAGGCCCGTATGGACGAGGAGGAGTTCGAGGAGACGAGACAGACAGCGAAGACTGAAGCCTCTGATAGCAACGCAAGTGAAGCGAACAACAGCGCTGCGCATTCTACTGCGAACACGCCACCGCCAGCGCCCTCCTCAGGCGTGTCACGCAGTGCCACCGAGGAGCCCGAGCTCGAGCCGGCCACCAATTCTGCACAGGCAGGACCTGCAGATGGCGGCGAGGACGTGCCTATGGACGCTGGCGAGCCCGAAATCGGACACATCGATGACTGGATGATCCATGCCATCGAGCGTGGCGATATCTACTAAAATACCGCATTTCCCTGCCGGCTTTGTATTATTATTATTTTCTCATTTAATGTTATAATCGACGTACTTAATGAACTAAACTCCCGTACAGCCGTACGGCCGTTTAAACGGCTTATACATTCTTATTTTGTGAAATCCACACGACTCGTCGGCACACTGCTTGTAGCTGTCATTGGTTACAAGGCTCGCCGCCTCCACACCCATGCAGGAGAGGGATTATATTTAGATTGCTAATTAAGAGAGCACCGTCGTCCCACGAGAATGTTTTTTTTTACTAAGACTCGTCGCTGTGTGGGTTATTCGCTAAAGTTTACTCTGTCAGGGTAGGAATCACATGCAGGGAAGCTGACCCCCCGCTCTGGGTGCGATCCACTGGCATGCGGAAGAACACATGCGATTGTCGAGAATGACGCGGGGAATGCGCCATTGGGGGTGGCACTTACCCTCGGCTCGTGGGCAAGGTCAGGTGCCACTCATCAAATCAAGCAATTACGCCATCAGGTGACCATGCTGTCAGCAAAGAAAGTGGGCTCGCTGATAACGAAAACAAACGAGACGTTGAGATCGCCGAGTAGAAACTCGCTTAAGAGGCTCGTTGGTAGGCTAGCGCTTGAGCGGGAGAAAAACCCTGGACTGCCCATTTTTTCTAAGTATATTAGAGTATTTGCGCAACGGCCAGGGGCAATAATTAGCCACCTTGCCCTACGTAACGGTTTTCAACGGTTTTCACCCTTACCCGCACGTCATCTTACTCATCTCTAACCCCCTTTATATGTCCCTTTGTCAAGCACCTTTTTTCGTGGATAGTCGCATACTGTTGCGCACAGGCTTCTAAAATACACGGGACAAAGAGGAAATCTGTGGCGGCTAGCGTTCGCCCGAGCGTGAAACCGCCCTCTATCAAGCGGCAGCGCATTCCATTGGTGTACCCAGCCATCGCCTCACCACCCGAGCATGAGGGCTCAGTCGACCAGAATGCGCGTGAGGCGGTTGTAATATCGTACGAAGAGACGGGCGGGCTGCGTGACTTTGTGAAGCGACTCGTTCTCACTTACCCGTGTCTCAAACACCCTGAAGAACTGCATGTTATCGTGCCTTCAGATGCGACTTCAGCGATTCAGGCAGCAGAGCTGTTCTCTGCAACAACACCTAATGTGTTCCTATTTATTACGGATAACGACTCCGAGAGTAAGCCTCAGAGGAGCGCGACCTCACGCCGCTCCGACAGTGCGGCCGCCACTGAGGAATTCTTACTCACATATGGCATCCGGAATCCCTTTGATTCCGGCTTCACTTTCCCCACGGATATCGAAATCGATTTGGAGGCCGACCTCGGCCTGTCCCCGGAAAAGCTCACCGAGCTTGAGGCTGCGTCGAGTGCATGGGATTTCAATGCGCATGCATTCACGCCCGATGAGCTGCTCGGCATCGTCTTTGTGCTGTTCAAGAAGATTTTGGCCCAGCCAGACCTGCCAGATGAGCAGAAGCTCCCGGAGCAGCAACTTTTGTGGTTTTTGTGCGTTTGCCGATCTTTTTACAACGTGCACGCTTGCTATCATTCGTACTGGCACAGCGTCGACGTTGCACAGTCCACACACTCTCTAATTAATAAGGACCCGAAAGTCTGGCCTTTGTGCCCATCGATGCGCTTGGCCATCGTGCTCGCTGCTTTGGGGCACGACACGAAGCATCCTGGCCTTGTGTATCCCGTCATTGATAAGATCGACACCAAGTTCAGCTCGCGGTGGAACTCGTTGGAGTCCTACCATGTCGACGTGTTCGACACGATTCTCGCCCAGCTGTGGCCGAGCATGCGAAAACATTGGAAAGGAGTGGTGCGCGAGGCCATTGAGGCGACGGAGCTCGCGAAACACAAGTGCTATTTGTCGTGCCCGAAAAACGGCTCGATCTCCTACGTCCATGCGCTGAAGATCAGCGACTTAATCAGTGCTGCGCGCAGTGGCAACGACCTCTATGACCACACTGCATTTTTGGTATTCAACGAGTTTTACAACCAAGCGGTGATATGCCGCCGGCTAGGAAACAAGTATGATTTCCCCGCACAAAAGATCGACCTCACGCAACCGCTGTCCGAGTCTTTTGTGGCAATGCAGACGATGTTCCTTAAGATCATCATCCTTCCCTATTTCGAGTGGATCTCCGACCACTTGCCGTGGTTCAAGAAGCACCTGGAAACAGCGCGGGCGCACTACAGCCGCTTCATCGAGTTGAAACGAACGGACTATTTCCGGTCGCTCGAGGACTACTACATCCTGTAGTGTGCACCCATTTGCGTGCCTAAATGTTTCAAATTGCATGTCTGGTGCTTCCACGGATTTTTAAGCGGAACGCACACGAGTAATGGACTTGCATCCCTACGAATCGTGCGACTAGTGGGCCACGAGGGGGTGCAAGTACACCTGTCTTTATTATAATTATGATGATATACGTTTTTCATTTCTTTCTCATTCTATGTGACGCTGTGGGACGCTCCGCTATGGGACGCTCCGCTATGTACGACGAAAGACTCAATTGTTGTGGGCATTTCGCGCCGTACTATAGACGAGACGTAGACACGAACATAAGCACAAATGAACGTACGAAAACGAAATTACTGGCTAGCCGGATACTCCCTGTATGAACTCTGGTACACTCGGTCCCTTAGCTAGCGTTAATTCCCTGCGTATCTTATTCATATGCTCATACATCATTGTTTTTGTGGTTCATTCGTTTACATTCCCCTGCGCTTGCCATCAATTTTGCCCGTCTAGGCTTTCTTTCGACTGTCTCGTGAGGTCAAGAAATATTAATATTATGATACTAAAAAGTTAGGTTCGCCCGCGTAGCTGAGTAGTACCCGCCTTCTTCATCTGCTCACTGTTCAGGAAGCTGGCCAGCTTCCTGGGCCATGCGAATTTCTTCGAACATCTTCAACAACTTGCGCCTTGCACCAAGAGCGTTAACGCCACGATCCTCGAGGTCCTGGTCCGAAAGCTGGATCACGTCCTGCCACTTCATTCCGCTCAGATTCCCGGTGTACTTGTGCAGCCGCAGGGACCTCAGCCACGCACCGATGTCAGAGAGAAGCTCCACATCCACTATGTTCACTGTGCGACGTGCCATGCGGTTGTCCTTTGGCGTGGTCGATCCTGTTCGCGAGTTGCCCACCGAGCTTGTGACGGAGTTACTCGTCGAATTGTTTGTAGACTGCGCCGAGCCCACATGCGAGCCCACAGCAGGCTCTCGTCCGCTTGCCAAGTCAATGCTCGAGCTGCTGCTGTCATCGCTAGGATGTTGCGTGCTGCTGTCCAGCAAGTTCGGCTGCGACGCCGACGACGTCACCGTGGACAGCGGCGCGCTTCCTGGAGCGAGCCCTGCGGCCGTGGCCGACGACCTTGATGCTGGAGAGGCCGACGGCGGCGATGACGGGGACGAATGAGACATGGACGCCGTGTGCGGCACGGGATGCTGCCTCTTGGGCGCGTTCGAATCGGGTGCCAGCCCGATCCCGCTACCAATTGGGTTTTGGTGCGGCGTGAACGTCCGCCACGGCTTCAAGGGGTGGCCGATGGGCGAGGTTGCCGAGGTCGAAACCGATGCAGATGCCGAGTTGCCCGCCACGGACCCGAACGGCAGCGGCGTGTTGTCGAGCGACAGGTTCGAGATCGTGGGCGAGCCCGTGTTGCTTGTTGCCGACTGCAGCGTTGGCGAGCTGCGCGTCGTGTCGGGCCACGCATCAGCCGCCGCGCTGTTGGGCCGCCGTATTTCCGTGCCCCAGGGCGAGTAGCCCTGCGCATAGCTCTGCGTGCGCGGCAACGGCAGGAACGCCTGCGAGTAGAGATCGGTTCCGTGGCTCGTGCTTGTTGGGAAGGCCAGCGGCGACACGTAGCCACCGCTACTGCCCTGCTCGGCGGGCGCAGTGCTATGGTTCGGGCCAGAGGGACCTGCCCTCACCGAAGACGGTGTTTTTGCGGAGCCCGACTGGCCCGGCACAGCCGATGCCGGTGAAGCACCACCGCTTGCACTCGATCCTGTGCCCGGGCCCGAGCCTGAGCCCGCATTCGAGCCGATGCCGGGGCCGTCGTTGCCCGTGCCCGTGGCCGTGCCGGGTGCTCCCGCGGCACTGCTGTTCGAGGCCGCCGCGGGCGCCTGGCCCACGGGTCCCGCGGTCGCGCCTGCGCTTAGCGGCGAGCGGTACCTGTACACGCTCGCCATATCAGTGTTCTGGCCATGCTTCTGGCCAACCCCAAACCGGCTGAGGTTAGTAGCTGCGGAGGAGGAGCCTGGCTGGTTGCGCAGCGCCTTGTCTATGGTGGACGAGAACTGGTGCAACTGCGGCTCTGGGGAGCGCGCGTACAGCGAGGCCATGAGCGTCATGCGCTCGTGCGGCTCGAGCGTATCGAACCAACGCTCGACACCCTTCAGTTCCAGCCAGAAGGATGCGTTTGTGCGGCCGTCGATCGAGCCGTTTTGGCCGAGCGAGGCCACGGGCGGCGGCGCACTCGAGCTCACGCTCTGCGAGCTGACGGAGCCGGACTTGCCCATCGAGCCCATCGACGAAATCGGGCCCAACGTGCCGAGCGAGCCCAGCGACGATGACTGCACGGGCGCGTGACCTTGGCCGACGCCGTTCATCGGACTCATCGAGTTCATCGAGTTCATGGCGCTCAGAGCCGCGACCGACCTGAGAGGAGCGGGGCGGCGCCCTGCCAGCGGGCTGTCTCCCCTTTCCAACGTCATTAATCACGTCTCGGATTGCTAGTGATAGTTAGTCGTCGTCGACTCGTGAGGAGGGGATCGCCCCATCCCTAAGGGCTTTGTCAGCATGTCCTGCTGGCAGGCCGTGTACGAGCCACCACGCCGCGATCAGCACCACGCCGCGATCAGCACAACCGCCTCCTCCCAGCGTGGACCCAGGGGCCGTGCTAACGCACGGGCGAGGTGAGTGCAAGTAAACAAGCTCACAAGTAAACATGCACTGAATATACAGATGAATATGCAGATACTTATAAAATGTGCGAGTGCCATCAGCATGGTTACGATCATACTAATCCACTGACAAGCACGTACAATTGCATTTACACATGCAAAAGCAGGTCCACTCGGCCATTGGCAAACCCGCTCGAGCCCGTACACTCGAGCACGTACACTCGCGCGTACACCCATATACTCAAAATCATGTACACCAGGACATGCGTGAGATTTTTTTAGAGCACAATGCCATGTACAATGCCATGTACATGGCTAAATGCAACATAATTAGACATGTTAATCTACGTAATTGCATGCCTGGCAAAGTTACCGTGCACCCTGAATCACTCTGTGTGAGAGCCACTGATCTGTGTGAGAGCCACTGATCCGTGTGGTTCGTGCATTTCCGAAGCTTTAAATGGACGCGCCTGTCCCACCTGCCTCATCGTATGCGTGGACATGTGCGCGAATATGCGGCACATGCGAAAGCCGTGCATAACAGCCCGCGTAATTTAGTATACACACCCGGGCTCTACACGTACATGCTCTAAATCCACACGAACTTGCGTGGGCACACCTGTAGACGCACTGATCTATATTTATGTTTATGTAGGCACGATCGCAGATGTACACGTGTACGTCTCCACATTACGAAGATAAGTACGGGCCGCCGTCCAGCCACGCCCAAAGGGCCCCCGCAGCGTGGCCAACAATGCGAATGCGAAACTTGCAGTGCTGAACACGGGCGTCGCGCCCAAGCAACGGCAGGCATCGTTCCAGCGGCTTAGGCCGTCGCCTCATCTGTCAGCCGGTGGTGCAGTGCACTAACCCTAGAAGCTTTGTTCACACCAGAGTCATGACCTAATCGCCCCTCGCAACACGACTTGGTACAAACCATATCGAACACCAGTACACCACGCACAGCAGATATGGCGGACTCTAGCGAAGCCGATCTAGACTCGATCATCGACAGGTTGTTAGAGGTCCGCGGCTCGCGTCCGGGAAAGAACGTGCACCTGCAGGAAAGCGAGATCCGGTGGCTGTGCACGAAGGCACGCGAGATCTTCATCCAGCAGCCGATACTTCTCGAGCTCGAGGCGCCCATCAAGATCTGCGGCGACATTCACGGGCAATACTACGACCTTCTGCGTCTGTTTGAGTACGGCGGGTTCCCTCCCGAGGCGAACTACCTGTTCCTGGGCGACTACGTGGACCGCGGCAAGCAGAGCCTCGAAACGATCTGCTTGCTGCTCGCATACAAGATCAAGTACCCGGAGAACTTCTTCATTCTGCGCGGAAACCACGAGAGCGCGAGCGTGAACCGAATCTACGGGTTCTACGACGAGTGCAAGCGCCGCTACAACATCAAGCTCTGGCGCACGTTCACGGACTGCTTCAACTGCTTGCCGATCGCCGCCATCATCGACGAAAAGATTCTAACCATGCACGGCGGGCTGAGCCCGGACCTCAAGTCGATGGACCAGATTAGACGTGTCATGCGACCCACAGACATTCCCGAGGTTGGTCTGCTCTGCGACCTCCTGTGGTCCGACCCAGACAAGGGCATTGTCGGCTGGGGGGAGAACGACCGCGGAATCAGCTATACCTTCGGCCCCGATGTCGTCAACCGATTTTTGGAAAAACACGACCTCGATCTAATCTGCCGAGCCCATCAGGTCGTGGAAGACGGCTACGAGTTCTTCTCGAAGCGCCAGCTCGTGACCCTGTTCAGCGCGCCAAACTACTGCGGAGACTTCGACAACGCAGGCGCTATGATGTCGGTTGACGAGACGCTGCTCTGCTCGTTCCAGATCCTCAAGCCCACGGAGAAAAAGCGCAAGCCGAAGGTCCGCTGAACGGGCTTGTCGCGTCTCAAAAGCAGCCGGCGCCTGAACTTCCCCCCACAAACGACCTCACGTTCTAAACTTCGCATTGTAAACTGCTGGTATATATAGCACTGTCCCGGACCTGTCCGGGGATAATGATCTTAAAGCCCTCCAGTGCTTGCGCGTGCCAACCAGCCCCTATGCATACGCCCGTGAAGGCGTGCGCTCGCATGCTATAATAAGTTATTTGTGCTATGTATGAAGTTTGCAAATTAAACTAGGTAAGTAGCGCAAGCGCCTGCGTCGTTCGTTCGTGCTCAAGGCGTGTATATCCGTATATAGTTTATATCCGTATACAGTTTGTAGTTTCAATTGGACGATCACGTAGGTCGGTTCATCTGCCCTGCAATGCTGACTGCTGCCATAAGAGCAGGCGTGTGTTGAATGAACTGTGCTGCAGAATAATCACGGAACGTCCACCGCAGTAATCACACGGTAATTATGAGATACACTCAACATGCAAATTGAGTACGAAGGGTTTACTGAGGCTCACGGCTGAATTGCGCTCTCCGAGTTCGCTGTTATTTCATACTTAGTTTTATTAAATGCACTTCAATTTACGCTACAGCGGCAAATCTACAGCACTAAACTGTATATATACATATATATATATATATGTAGGGGGGAGGGCAGTGGGCTTGTGTCATCACGATGCAAAAGGTGTGGGACAGTCTGCCCGCCGAGATCCATGCTAAGGTGCAGAAGTTAAAGGGGTACGATGACGCGCTTGCATCCGAGGTTATAGATTTTCTGCTCGGTAAAATAGCCGAGTCCGAGACGTCGGGCCCGGCCGGTGCGGCCGTGTCAAGACAGACGCGCACGACGGACTTCGACAAGAAGTGGCCGATCTCACAGGTGCTGCCCTCGCGCCGTGCCGTGAACCTGTGCGTTTCCGCAAAGTCGTTAGCAACGTTCAAAACGAGCGACGGTGAGCTGTGCGACGAGGGCGATTGGACGACGTTCAACGTGTTTCTCCAGCTCCCGATCCCAAAACGCCCAAAACCGCAATTCAACCTCGTGTTGACGAAACTCGGCGGGGCGGGCCCGTTTCTCGTGCTCAGCAGCACGGACGTGCCGCCGGATCTTACGGAGTACCTCGCAAAACACGCAAAGTACGCGGATACGAGTGCAACCGTGGCCCAGGCCGTGCCCGCGTACATCGGTGCGCGGGAGGGCATTCTGTACCTGCTCGACGACTTTCTGTTTTTCGGGTTCCGCAAACCGCTGCTCCTGTTCCTGATTGCTGAAATCGAGAGCGTGAGCATCACGGTTGTGACAAGCCGCACGTTCAACGTGTTTGTGAAGCTCCTCGACGACACAACGCACGAGTTCGAGAAACTGCCGCACGAGTACTCGCAGCATATCATAGACTACATCACGAAGCACAACTTGAACGACGCAAGCATGGCCGAGGAGCGCAAGGCGAAGCGGCAACGCACCGAACCGAGCGCCCTTGAAGAGGCCGTGCACGAGGCGGACGCGCCAAAAGGTAGCGACGACGAGGAAGACGACGAAGACGACGAAGATGACGATGATTTCGATAGCGGCTCAGACTCAGAGTAGTGTAACAAAGTATTTATTAGGTTCCAAGGTTCCCAGGGGGATCGTTAGTGCTAAGCACCAAAGTAGTCTGAAGTATTCATTAGGCTCAGACTCTAATGTAGCCTAAGAGTTGGATTCGTTAGCAGCACTGTGCAGTATTTATTAGAAGCTCTAGTTCCCTAAGGATATTATGGCGCAACTTGCTCGAGCTCGGCACCGATCCCGCGTGCCTCTGTAAGAACGTCTTCGATTGAGTCGCCCGCGACCTGCAATTTCTCGTTCCTGCATTCGTCCCACGCCTTGCTGCTGTATATTTCGTCTGTGGTATCTGTCGTCGAGGCCTGCACGATGGCCATCGCCCGCACAAGCAGCGGTTTAGGGATCCCGTCGGGCTGGCCAAGCAGCCGAGCACGCAGCCGGGCAGTAAGCTGCGCAAGCTCGCGGGCAGCCGACGTCTCGCTGCGGACAGAGTCGCTTGCGCCGCGTATCGAGTCCGGGATACGGATATCCCCCTCGAAATCGGCGTCCCAGGACTCGTCCATCTCTGTTGAGTATATGGCCAGGGTTGGGACACCGTCCCTTGCACACACCACGCCTGCCCCGAGTCGACTACCCACAGGGCCTACCCACACACACTTTAGGTGCTGAGTGCCCTTACATACACGGTCAACGGTGACAATAGCCACGGGGTTGTTTGCTTTATTGTTTCGTTGGTTTTAGATGGACCGAATCGCGGATTTCGAACTCAAGGAAGTGCTCCAGTCGGACGCGGCCACGAAATATGCCGTGCTGCTCGGCACGATTGAGGACAAGCCGTGCATCATCAAGATGAGCCGGCTCGCGCTCCCGGAATTTACGCCCGGAAAACTGCCCGTGTCCACAACTTCGAAATTGGACTCGAACGACGTGTACTCGTGGGGCACGGGCTCGCTTGCCGAGCAACACACGGTGTACTTGGACACGGTGTACCCGGCATCGGACACGCACATCGCGAAATACAAGGTTGCTCCGCGCCGCATGGTCACGGAGACGCCGCACATGTTCGAGACGGCTGTTGAGCCGTACATCAACGAGCAGCGCGGGTCGCGGATTGACTGGGTGCGGGCGATCCTGTACGAGGGCGCCGAGGCCGACCGTGTCCTGTACAGAGACAGCGACTTCGTGCTGTTGCCGAACTCGAAATGGGACCGCAAAACCGTCGAGTCGCTGTACCTGCTCGTGCTGTTCACGGCGCCGGAGCTCGCGAGCATCCGCAGCCTCACGGCAGAGCACATCCCGCTGCTCGAGCACGTCAAAAACACCTGCTTGGACGTCGCATACAAGAACTGGGGCGTGCCGAAGTCGCAAATGAAAACGTACTTCCACTACCAGCCGTCGTACTACCAGCTGCACATCCACGTAGCGAACATCGCTCTCGAGCAGAACGATTTCGGCAAGTCTATGCTCGTCGACAACGTCATTGATATGCTACGTGTGCGGCCCATGCGCGAAGCAACGCTCACGTACGTACTTTCCGAAGCGCACGAGCTGTTCAACCGGTTCAAGAGCTCAAAATTCATTGAGTAAGTACTCAATTCTTATGATTCTAGATAATGACGTAGAACATCTACAAAACGAGGCACAGCATATGCGCGTGCGCTCAAGCTAATTAATCAATAAATGTCTTATCAAAAGCTAAATTGTAAACACCAGTCACTTCTTACAGTGTAGGCTACGCACTGGGTGCGTGCTCATAGAGGTCAAGTCGGCTTGTAGTACATCTTGACATGTCTTCCGTGAGGATGCTCGGCTTCTCACATGTGCGTTTGCGTGTGTGCGTTTGCATGTGTGCATTTGTGTGTCGAGAACATCCATGCGTGTACTTCTGTGGTATGACAAAATAATAATAATAAAATGAATCGGCTCTAGTCTGGGAGTCTACTCTAGTCTTGGAGTAGGGCTCCAGTCTGAAAGTAGTTTTGCTAGGACTACAAGCCCGATCAATTTGCTCTAGTTAATGCTCAATGACAATGTGATGAGGGCCGGCCAGACCCAGCTCAGCTGCTCGTTCGGAAAATCGGAGCAAGCATAGTAAATCGCACCTCGTTGTTATCGCCCGCAGCCGGCGTGCCCGCCGTAGATGGGGCTGAAGCATCCGTCGAGTGCCGTGGCCCGCCCATGAGCATAGGCGGCGGCAAGAGGAGCGACAGCTTCACCTGCTGGTAGGTGAACGCATCGATAAGCTCCGAGTTTGTTTCGATGATTTTGTTGCGCTGCATGTCCTTCACGCGCACGACCGTCGACGCCGGAATCGAAAACGACTTCCGCGCGTTGTCGATGATCTCGCTCACGGTCGGCGGTGTCGCCTTCAGGGGCGAGTACGTGAGTTGCAACGTGCGGTTGTTGCACTCGAGCGTCACGAGCCGGTCCGGCCCCGTAACGTGGAAGCCGAGCCCGGCGTTGCCTGGCTCCGTGTACGATCCGAGCGACGAGCTCGATCCTATGGAATCCTTGCGCGAGTTCGTGTCGGTTGGCGACGACGTCGACGACGTTAGTGACGGCTCGCCCGGGACCTGGATGCGGGGCTGCGACAGCCGCTGCGGGGCATGCTCCTGCGTGGGTGGCTTGCTCGGTGCGGCCTGCACGGGCGGCGCTTTTTGCACGGGCTGCACAGGCGGCGGGCCCGGCGGTTGCTGCTGAGCCACGGGCGGTGCGTACGCGGAGTGCGGGCCCATCGGCATGGAATGCGGACCCATTAAAGGGATTGGCACCTGCGACGCGTTCTGGAGCATGAACTGCATGTGCGGGGGCATAGGCTGCTGCATCGCATGCTGCATGGCGTGGACGTTCTGTGCTTCGTGCGGCGGCATGGGTGCGTACACAACCTGCTGGTGCATCATCGGCTGCTGAATTAGATGCGGGGGCATGACTTGCTGGGGGAAGGCAGCCTGATGCGGCGGTTGCGGTGGCAGCACCTGCTGTGGCGGTTGCGGCGGCTGTGATTGCTGCTGCTGAGCCGATTGTGGTTGCTGAGGTGGCTGAGACTGTGCGGGCTGTGGCTGTGCCGGCTGAGACTGTGCCGGCTGAGATTGTGCCGGTTGTGACTGTCCCGGTTGTGACTGTTCCGGAGCCGTTGTTTGTACTGGCGGCAGCTGTCGCGACTGGGCGGGTTGCGGCTGTGCCGGTTGTGACTGTCCTGACTGCGACTGTCCTGACTGGGACTGTGTCGACTGCGACTGGCGGCGTTGCGCGGGCTTTGTCAAGGCCGCCAACTGGCTTTTACGTCGGAGTTTAACGCTGTCGGCCTGCGAAGACTCTTTGTAGTCCGGATCATCTGCAGCTTCACTGTTATTGGGCGACGAGCCCTCGTCGTCCGAGTTTTCGTGCGGCTCGACGTCGGGCTCGGCCCGAGCGAGCGGTTTCAGCATGAACCGCATGTCACTCTCGATGCCGTGCGAGGCCTGTGCAAGGCTCACGCACAGCGCTTGCAGGGCTGACAGGAGGTGCGGGCCGTGAACGAGAGATGCTGCGAGGGCGCCTATTCTTTCAAGGAGCCGAACTCTTGTCAATCCCGGGTTCAAAGCACGGCGCAACGACTCAAGGAGCGGGCCGTCAAGGATGCTGTCGCGCATAGCCGTCGACTCCTCGGCCGTGAGTTTGCCGTGGACGGACGCAGCCGCCACGGCCGTGGACAGCACGCCGTACGCGCTCATTTGGGCCATGACGTTCGCGCTCGACTCGATCCACGTCGCGGCGCCGGCACCAATCATGTCTCGCAGCACGTCAAGGCGAACAACGAGCGACTGGAACATAGGCGTTGCGAGCGGGCCGCCGGGCGTCGTTCTCTCCGTGAGTCTATCAGTGTGTGGGTGAGTGTCCGACGTCCATGTAGCAACGGGCTGGCCGCCGTTCGCCTGCGCGTTTGGATCGGCGATCCCGTTCGCGTCGAAGTACTGGCTGCCGTGGCTGTGCGAATGCATGCCCATTGGCGTGAGCGGCGTCACAATGCGCGGGCTAAGTTTGTTGCCGTTGATGATCGCGCCATCCTCGGCAAGCTGGTTCCGCACAATGTCCGTGTCGCTGTACCCGTGCGGGTGGCGGGCCGAGCGTTTCTGGTTGCGTCTCACGGACTGAATGCCGGCAATCAGCAGTTTCTCGAAGTCGCATTGCGCGTGCGGGCCGAACCCGTACTCCGCACACAGCTCAGCAGCAAGCACACGGACCTGCTCCTCTTGCTCGCTGGCCTTGCGCAGGTTGAGGCTGAGTGTGTGAATCAGGTGGAGCCTTCGTGCACAGAATTGTTTCCATAGGGCGACCTCATTGAATCCCAGGCGATTGCGTAGAGTCAGCGTGGTCTCCATAGCTTGTCGGGGGGTCTGAATTGGAAAGCTCGTGTTATACTTGGCTAGTTGCAAACAAATTCAGAGTAGAGATGTGATTGCAGAGGCCGGAAAAGACAAGTGGCCTGAACGACAGATGCTGCGTGTACGCCAATGATGTTTCTTCTTGAAAAAGACACGAGTGTTATGCAAATAAAAGGATGCGCGTGTAGTGGAGAGAAGGGACTATTCACTCAATACTTCGATGAGCTGGCCTAAAAACACAGGGAAATGGAAACACACGTATGATTACCACCTCCACACAAACACCGGATATAGCTGTCTGTGTACCGCGCCTGTATTATTCTTGATACGAGAGAGGCGCAAATGGTAGCCGGGGTCTCTAAAGTACCGAAGTCGAGGAGACGCGGATGTTTGTGAACAAAAAACTGTGGCGTTTGGCTAAAGAAGCCCACTGCTAACTGCTTCTTTTCGTGCGCTCGTCCAGGAGCCTCTCTGATTCAATGCGGCCGATGTCAAACTAAGCCCTCCCAATATATGGGCAAGGGTGTGTGTAGCTACCCTGCGTCAAGACTTCGCCTCATTTCTACAGCCTAGGGTGCGACGGATGTAGCCATAGTGGTGGTAATCACAGCCTGTGTCACGAAGAGACATTACCGATACTGGCGGTAGGGTAGCCACTGCGTCATCATATTAGCGCGTCCGCTCGCCGAGGTGCAGCGCGTGTACACTGGCACGAATTAAATCCTGCTCGCGGCGGCACGGACGGGAGGGATCTCACTCTGTAGACTGCCTTTTTGCCTTCACATTGTAGATCCTTACAGCTTGCTTAACCCTGCGTACCGTGGATCCATGTGGGCGGCGGCCTCTCCTTCGGCTTCGCTTTCCACCTCTAAAAATCTATCGCGTGCGTGTGTGTGTGTGTGTATGGCTCTATCTGCGGCACGCTCACTAATGCAAGGTGAATATGCATGATTTACGACTTGCGTGCATGTGCATTCCTGCGAACTGATGACCCCCACCTGCTCCCCATCGGAGCGATCAATCTGCGATCTGAAAAAAAAAATCCGCTGCTCATTAAATATATGTGTTTTTGTGGGGCTCGCGACCATAAGTCGATTCGTGCCTGGCACGAATACTGACGATAGTAAAAACAAGTTTACATGACTACATGCTTAATTTTTAGAATAGCCGCATTTCATGGCACGCCTTCCTGTATGTCCCCCTATAGACTCGACAATTCCGAAACCGCCCACGCTACGATAACGTCTTTTCTATCTCGTATCTTCGAGCGAGAAATCAGGCCCTGCGCACAAAAAACACGGACGTAATGCGGCACCAGCATGCGCATGTGGGCAAAACGCGCGAACGGCGAGCTTTCAACGCGTGCGTTGCTGTTTTTCTTCCTTGCGTGGTCACGTCCTCATCTCCTGCAAGCGCTCGATTTCACCACCTCGTGTGCTGACTTATCGGCAGGTGCTGTGCTGGGCTCCTGTGGTGGGTTGCAATTATACCCACTCAGCAACGTGCGGCAGCCTAAAGCAAGTGCCATACGCCGCCCGCTGTCCAATTGCCTGATCAGCCCGGCCAGCTCGCGCGCACGCGCGTCGCCCTCGCATGCTGCACATGCATGCTGTGTGGCACAGGCCGGCGATATCGGCGCGGGAACTTCCCGACCGAGAGATACGAATCGCTGCGCTGCAAACTGGGCAGGGCTAAGTGCTATTTCAGTCATCGAGACTGCATATGGGTACGGGTGTTAATAATACCCTAGTGAACCACACACCTACATCGCAACCAAAGAGAGAGGGGCAAAGGCCGTTCGCGGCAGTACTGTGACAATCGTGCGCGCACAGCAACTCGCGGCCCTGCCGTGTGGGTCTTATGACACACACACACACGTACAGCGGCTCCCAGCATGTAGAGTAACAACCCTCTCGCCCGGCTGAGCTGGACCCCACTCCGGTCAGTGGCTCGTCGTTGCCCTTCCCTTGGGGTAGCGAGAAAACAACAAAAAAATAAGCATGTCATCAGCTCACACACACAAACACGCACACTCACGACACGCACCCAAACACAGAAACACACATACACACACCCCCGGCCCCCGGATTCCTCGCACATAATACTTGCGGGTTTCGGCACAACAAAAGCAATCAGGCCGTTTTGCGAGCAAGCCACAGATTTATATTTTATTTGGATGATTAGGTGACGATGCCAATAAATGACAGCCCCGAGTTCAATCGGGACAGCCCGCTCGACATGCTCGCGGGGTCAAGGGCCTCGCGCACGTCGCTCGCCAGCGTGTCCAGCGAGAATGGAATCCTCGATGCATTCCCCCTCCCTAGCAATATCGAGGGGCGAGTCGAGAGGGCCGGGGAGACCCCAGCGCCCGAACCCAGGACCGCTACCCAGGCGGTCGCGAACAAGCACATGCACAACGAGGTCGGAGCTGACCAGGCACCCAAACAACCACAGAGCCAGGCATCTAAACAACCGCGAAACGAACCGAACTACGCAAGCCAGTACGCAATTGGCCAACTGAACGGCCCATTGGGTGGCCACTTTCGGCAGGGACCTGCGAATGTGCAAGGCGAGTGCGAGCCGGTGCCGGACTGGGATAGGACGCACGAACGGCACCTCCGCTACGGCCATGCATACAGCAATTCACACAACAGTTCACACAGCAATGCACACAGCAATGCACACACCAACGCACTCAATAATGCCCACAACAGTGCCCGCAACAATGCGTACAGCAATGCGTACGGCAACGCTTATGGCAACGCGTACGGTAACACTTACGGCCCGGCACATGGCCCGGCACATGGCCTGGCAAATGGCCCAGCATTCGGTCCCGCATACGACGAGAATCCACCACAGGCGTACGCGGGGTACCACGTACCTGCCCAATCGCTGAACAATGTGACGCCGTCGCCAACGCGTGCCCCGCTGCTGAGAAGCCATTCAGCTTCGCGGTCGTGGGATGCCGGTACACGCTTCTCTTTCCCACCGGCACCGGTTGTTCCTGCCCAGACGTGGCAGGAACAGATCGCGGCCGGGTCTTTGGCGCTTGCCGAGCATGACGCGTACGCTGCGCGTGCTCATTGGACAGCCGCTGCGTCCCCGCCGTGGAACAACGGACTTGCCGCGCTACTTGTTGAGCTTGCGCTGAGCGAGCAGTGGTTTGCTGGTGCGCAGGGTCCGATCCCGGACTTGTCGGCCATAGACTTGGACGCGATCCGCAAGTACACGGCGCCCATCACTGGCCGGATCATCACGGCGCTCGTGGACTACGCGGCGAAAATCAAGGGCGCGCAGTACGACGTCGAGGCCCTGAAATGCTACGAGGCCGCAGCAGCTCTCGGGTTGCGCGATGCCGCAGTCGCAGCGGCCCAAATCTACCTGAAGGGCAGTCGCCGTATCAAACGAGACGCGGGCCGTGCACAGCGCCTCTTCGACTACGCAAACAGTCTGTAGAGGGTCTTACGAGACCTTAGAAACGACTATGAACATGACCACGCAATAATTATGATATGAATACCCACACAAGCGCACACAACCAAACACACACAATGAAACGTCACGCTCAATGAGACTCGAATGCGACTCCAGCACAGGTGGCTGGGCTGTAATTATATGACTTATGTACAATAAACTTAGCAAACACTTTAGGAACTTGACGAGCCACCACAGCAACCCGTAGACTCGCCCTTGGGGATCGGCCGTGCTTTGAAGCGCGAGTCGTTGTCTCCAAGCTCAATTCCATCACGGAGCTCGAGTCTGTAGTTGCCCTTCTCGTTGCGCACGCCCTGCACGACGTTTTGGCGTAGGATTGCCGCAACATCTGTTGCCACACGCACTCGCTTGTCGAGGTCCGTGCTGTCCGCTACAGGCTTCGCGTACTCGGCACGTATCCGCTCTCTGCTGGCAAACAACGCCTCGTTGTCGCCCTTAAATGCAATGCGTGCCGCACGCACAAGCCCACGGTACGCGTTCACGGCCTTTTGGGTGCTCATTGCCGGCAAATGTTATGGTCGCAACATTTTGTGCTTGGCTCGGGTTCGGGTTCAGCCGGCCCGGCTGTGCCCGTTTAGAAGCCAAGCACTAAACGCTGAGTAGAATGCTAGTAGAATGCTAAACATCAAATATAAATACAATTATAATAAACTTGTGCGATTCCGAGAGACCGGTCATTTTCGATGGCCGCCTACAAAGTCAGCACGAGCTGGCCGTTCGTGTCCACAGAAACCTTGTCGAGGATCTGTTTCTTGTCGAGCTTGTGCTCTTTGCGCAATTGCTTCAGCACCTTCTTCAAAGAAGACGGTTTCGCAACCTTCACGGGCCCGGCCGTTTTTTCTTTTGTGCTCTTCGTGTTCTTTGAGCTCTTTGTGTTTTTCGTTGGTTCCTGCTTCGACTCCTGTTTCTGCTCGGGTTTCACTGCAGGCGTCGCAGCAGGCGTCGCAGCAGGCGCCTTAGGTTTATACAGCTTGCCTTGGTACTTCTGGTCCTCTGTCATGCACTGGTTATGGCTCTTGAAAGTCTGGCCAGGGAACGTATTCGAGCAGTCAATGCATGTCACTGACGCCCTGCACCGCCCAATGTGGCCTCCAACCTTCTTTTTTATCATTGTTTCATTGCATGCTTCACACGAAAAACTCACCATGTTTGCTTGGCTATTCAATTTTTTTTTGGTTCGTCCTTCTGATTCTTTTTTTTGGTTAACCGGAAGATTGGGCTTGTCTGCCTTGTCTAAATTTTTCACTCTTGCCCACACTGCTGCACACACACTACGAAACACACACCTCCACACACGTACGTACAGACGAACCTAGTACACCCCCTGCTCTTTATCGGCGGGATCTGGGTGCGTTCCTCTCCCAAATCCATGCGTGGAAGATCGCGCACCTCGAAATTTTCCACGCATCACGTGGCCCAGGCCACAATATCCCAAGGTAGGGCCTGTCTTCCTCTCCCTTCTCGACGTAGGAAGCTTGTTTCGCCCTTCGTAGCCTGCACAGCTATCTATTTCGTGGCGAGTGAATGGCGCGCGTCCAGTCCGAGCGACAGCACCGCAACACAACGCCATACGAGCGGCCCGTGCAGTCGCGAGCAACCCGCCCCGCAGAGCAACGCGAGTCCGCGTTCCACTCGTTCTCGAGGTCGGTTTCGCACGCATTCAGCCGAGCCGTTGGCCGCGTAAGTGGCCGCGAGCCCGCGGATTCCGGCGATGGCCTCGGCCCAGCCCAGCTTGATAACTACGCGAGCAGCGAGCTCCCTCGAGACGAGCCGAGTGCCATCTCGCCGAACTGCACTGAGGAGGACAACTTGGAGGCCTCGCAGACGTCGAAGGCACCGGCCGTGCCGGTCACCGAGTGGTCCGTGGGCCGCAAGCCTAGCATAGACTTCTCGCTGCTGAAACGGCAGTCTAACCTGCGCGTGCCCGCACAGCTCATAGTAGAGGCCTACCGAGAAGCCCTGAAGGAGCGCGCATCAAGAGTCCAGTCCGAGGCGAGTACAGCAAACAGCTCCCCGGTTTTGACGCCGGTGCTTGATACGACGGCCAGCCGAACTCTCGACGCCGGTTCAGGGCGAGCAAATGCCAGCCACGCACCAGTGAAAGTAGGCACAGTGCCTCGCGCAAGCAGGCCAACTATGACTGCGGCCCGTAGAGCTTCCGCCGGCATAAGCAAGCAGGCCCGCAGCAAGCCGTTGAGGCACCGGATCCAGCTCATCACGAAGCCTATGGTTGACTTGTCGGAGATCCCCGACGACCGCCGACACCGGCCAGGCTTTATATCTGCGAATTTTGACGTTAGTGATGATGAAGAGAGCGACAAGGACACGAAGCCAGAATCGAAGTCCGCAAGCTCGGTGCCAGGACCGGCCGCTACATCTAAGGAGTCGCTTCTTAGAAGGCCCCAAGTAGAGAGCACGCGTCTCAAGCGCACTGCCGAAAGGTCGGAACTGGTTCCTGAGAGTGCCGAGGAGTCGAAGGACGGAAGCAAAGGCTTGTTTGGCCCAACCGTTTCACAGCCAGCTGCCCCGGCTGCCTCAACTGGCCCTGCTCCAGCCTCAACTTCAAAGCCAACGTTCTCGTTCAGTCTCGGAACATCTTCCAAGGCCCCTCCCTCACAGCCTGAACCAGCTGCAAAGCCGTCTTTCTCCTTTGCGACACCAAGCCCCGCTGCAAACGAACCTAAAGATAATGCCACAAACGCGAATGACGGTTCCAAGCCATTATTCTCATTTGGAAACGCCGCACCGGCTCCTGGAACGGACGCGAAACCCAAACAGGGGCTTTCCTTCTCATTCGGTAGCAATGGGGCCGAGAAAACGCCTGCTATGCTCGCTACGGCGGGCTCTGGCAGTGACACTGCAGCTCCAAAGGCCGCGCCAGTTTTCAGTTTTGGTGCTCAGTCTGGAGACAAGCAGCCTAGTTCTGTTGAAAAGGGGTCTGAAAAGGGGTCTGAAAAGCCGGTTCTTTTCAACTTTGCAGCCCCTAGCCAAACACCCGGCAAAGACCAACAACAGCTAGAACAACAACAGCAAGGCCAACAACAGCAAGGCCAACAACCACAACAACAGCCGTTTGGCGTGTCATCTAATAAGCCATCTACAGCCGCGCCGACAGCAACTGACAAGCCGTTCAGCTTTGGTGCAGCTCTTCCGCCGGCAAGTAGTAGCTTGAAGCGCGCAGCAGAGGCTCCGGCGTTTTCTTTCGGTTCTACAAAGCCTGCCACCGGCAGTGCTGAGCCTGCAGCTCTCAAGCCAGCCGACAAGCCAGCCGATAATCCAGTAAGCAACGCAGGTCCTGCTCCGGACAAGCCAGCTTTTGCATTCGGAAGCACTGCTGAACCAAAGAAGGCCGGTACGGGCTTCAGTTTTGGAGCAGCGCCCAAACCGGCCACACCGCCGCTGTTTGGCAGTACCCCCGCTCCCGAGAAGCCAGCAGCATTTAACTTTGGAGGAACCTCCAACACGCAAGCCGAGGCGCCGAAGCCTGACAAGCCAGCCGAAAAGCCCGCCTTCAACTTTGGGGGCTCAACCTCATCAACTGCGAGCCAGCCGTTCATGTTCGGGTCGAAGGACAATTCGGCCTCTAATTCATCCGCGCCGTTCGGCGCCGCCACAGAGAAGCCCACAACGAACGGCGGTGGGTTCGGCTTTTCTACTGCGAATGGCACGAATGGCGGAGCTGCGCTGGCAGGCCCCCCAGCCGCACCGGGTGCTTCTGGCGCCACGACCAATGGAGGCTCTGCATTCACATTTGGCAAGGCCACGAGCCAACCGCCTGGTCAGCCTTCTGGGTTCCAGTTCGGCTCCAATTCTGCAGCACCGCCCTCGTTCTCGTTCAACGCGGCAACAACACCTGCTCCTGCTCCTGCTCCTGCTCCTGCTCCCGCAACTCTAGGCAACGGTTTTGGCTCGACGCGCAGCACCACACCGAGCAACCCCGCGGCGCCTGCTGGTCCGTTTGGTTTTGGGCAGCCATCTCAATCCTCAACAGCAACTCCTGGATTCGGCGGTGGGTTTGCCTTTGGTAGCAATCCAAGTGCTCCGCCGGCCCCTGTCACCGGCCAAAGCGCGTTCATGCCGCACTCAAACAGCGGAACCCCACAGCCTCAAACGAGCTCGCGCGAGTCGACGCCTGGTGTTGGCGGTAACACTGGCATCCCTGCGCGGCGTATAGCGCAAGTAAAGAAGCGACTCAATAGAAGGTGATTGGAGGGGCTGGACTCTTTTTTGTATCCTATATATACCGAGCCGCGAACAAATAATACAACTGCCTCATAACATGTACATTAATAGCATGCAAATGCAAGGAGCACACATGATGAAAACAGCACATGATGAACGAAAAGACGAGACGAAGGAAAACAATAAATAGATAGATAAATAAATAATGGACAATTGTCGCAACAAGGATTAAAAGAGTAAACGAAAATGAGTCCACGCGCGAGTCGACTCGTGTGTCTAATAGGCTAGTTAGCTAGTCAATCGATTAGTAGACCATGGAATAGTCGATCACCGTGCGTCCTCTATTGGGGTACATCACGGCTTAACGCAAACTACACTGCATGCTTGCATGTCTAGCAGTGTAGTTTGCGAGAAAGGCTTCTTTGTAGGCTTTTCAGTGACAGGTGTGGCTGCGTTCAGTGGCTATTCGTCTTCGCCCCATACTCGTTCTTGTACTGGTCCATTTTCGCAACCTGTTCAGGAGAAAGCTCGTACCTAAGAACTTCAATAATGTCTGAAAAGGTCACAATGCTGAAAACGGGGATGTTGAAGTTCACCGACAGCTGCTTCAAGCTCGAAGTGTCTGAGCCAGGCAGCTTCTCCTCACGGTCCACAGCCACAACCAGCCCAGCCACAGTGCCGCCAGCATCCTTGATGAGGTTAATAGCTTCGCTTGCAGCTGTTCCGGCCGTGATCACATCATCAATGATCAGAACACGGCGGCCCTTGAGTGGGGCACCGACCAACGATCCGCCCTCGCCGTGATTCTTGGCCTCTTTGCGGTTGTACGCATACTCCAAATCGCCCTTAGCGGGATCAATCTCGGCAATCTTGGCCACCGTCAGCGCTGCTAGGGCAATGCCCTTGTATGCGGGGCCGAACAGAACATCAAACTCGATATTCTGTTCAAGAATGGTCTTCGCATAAGATTGGGCCAGAGCAGACAGGACACGCCCGCCACAGAAGTTCCCGAGATTGAAGAAGTACGGACTCTGGCGACCGCTCTTTAGAGTGAATGAGCCGAAAGACAGAGCATTCGACTCCACAGCCGCTTTGACGAAGAGCTCTTTTCTGGACATTATACAGATGAGGGATTGAAAAAGAAATCGGCCCCTAGCCCAACACAACAAACAAGTCGACGAGGTTCTCTATAAGCATAGAGAGAGGAGCACATCTATATCCATATATATATATATATATATGGATATATATATTTATATCTGCGTATAAATACAGATTCGCACACGTAAATATTAATTGTCTTCTATGTGCCCGCTATCGCTGACATTGCTTAAAGCAACCTTCTGTAGACAATGCAACGAGCTCAGATACATATTTATATATATATGTGACATTATATTATACTTAGAAACGTGTGTGGTAGGAAGATTATTGAGAGGCAGTCGAAATCACTTAAAAAATGAGAGGGGGAACAAGAGATAGGAAGCAGGAAGACGAACGGCAGCGCGGCATGAAAAAAAAGTGTAAAGTATCTGTGTTTACGTTTTGCCCTAGCTGCAGTCTTTACTCCTGGCCGAATCCTACGGTCTCTTCAACTGCAATTCCGAGTTTCTTGACAAGGGTGGTGTAGTCGTGGTATTCAGGGAGATCGACACGGTTAAAGCATGTATGCGATTTCGGGAGATGGCGTTGGTCGCCTGCCTTTTCGATAGTGAAGCGTCGAGGCCCATCAGATCCTTGCAGATCCTTGAACCCGTTGACGGGGATCCGCGACGTTCCTGTCGTGAACTGGAGCAACCGCGACTTCTGCTCAGCGTCCCATGAGCTGATGCACTTCCAGAACCATTGGATTACCTCGTCGTTCTCGGCATAGCCGCGGTAGTCGGTGTGCTTCTTCCAGTCCTCGACGTCGATTTCGGAAATGCCACCAATAAGCAGCTCGAGCTCGCGCTCGTCGAACACGTTAACCAGGTCCTCAGGTATTAGCTCGTTGAAGCCCGTCTTGAACGCTGTGAACTGCTCGGAGACGCGGGTCTCTATCTTCCATTGCGTGACGAGCTCCACGTATTCGAGCTTGTTGTCGTTCGTCACGGCGATGTCGCGGCCCCCGGGTTTGAGATCCAGCTCCTGTTTTTGTCCGAAGTTGTCGTCCTCGACCGAGAACGTCAGCTCCAGAACGTCGGTGATGTCATTGTCAAGCATCCACTCCAAATTCCGGTGGAACGTTGCGTCGACGCCTTCCATGTCTTCGACAACAACCTTTTTGCCAAGAATCATCTTGTAGAAGGCACCAATGAAGAAGGCATCGAGGAAGCGGCGGTGGAATACAGCAAGTCCCACGACGCGGCCGATGAACTTGAAGTAATTGAGATGCTCCGGGTTGATGCCCGAATGCGGGTTGATCTGCAGAGTGTAGTTGTCGTGCGCCGAGTACTCGAACAGGCCGTAGAACGGGTTGAACATCTCGTGCGACAGCAAGAAGAAGTACTCGCGCGACACTCCGCCGTAGTCGAGTCCCTCTTCGCCATCGAACTTGATCATGAGCCGCTGCTTCAGGTCCTGCGGGGTCTGCCGCATGATTTCCTGGTAGGAGTCCTCGAAAATATGGTCGCGGCGCACCTTGATGTGGCACTGGCCAGGCAGAATGCGGAGGGCTGGCTGGCTGCGGAAATAAATGAGTTTGCGTCGGAAGTCACGCTTGTACTGCGGCACGTTCTGGTCAAGCGACGACGGCAAGCGTGGGTCGTCCCACGTCGTTGTGCGCGTGTTGTGGTCCACGAAGTACACGCGTGCCGTGTGCGTGAGGCGCATTTCCCAGCCCGACGGGAGCGGGCCGAGCTGGCTCACGGGCTGCTGCTGGATCGTCGAGCCCTGCGCATTCGGCGTGGCCATTCGGATGTATTGCTGTCGACGCGGATCCACCCACGTCGTTGTTCGCGTGTTGTGGTCCACGTAGTACGGCCGGCCGTCTGGAGTCATGCGCTGCTCCCACCCCGACGGAAGCTCGCCAAGGCCGGCCGTGGTTGCGCCCGTGTTGATGACCTGCGTGCCGTTGCCACTCGCGGCCGTGCCAACACTCGATACGCTGTTTCCCGTGTGGTTTTCCGGGAGCGAGCGCGCCTGCTGTTGGCGGCGCGCGTTCTCGGCATTCGACGAGCGCACACGCGCAGCCCGTTCCGTGGCATCCGTGGCCGGCCGTGTCCACGTCGTCGTGCGCGTTGAGTGGTCGACGTAGTACGTGCGGCCGAGGTTGTCCGTGCGGCGCTCCCAACCTGTGGGCAATGCGCCGTGCTGGTCCTCGAATGGCGAAAGCGTAGACCGCTGCGGGGTTTGCTGGTTCGCCACGGCCGCCTGCGTGGTTGTTGGCTGGCCACGGGCCGCGGCGTTGATCGAGCTTTGCGACTCCGAATGCGTTGATGAGGCTCGCGCGTTGCGCGGTGTGGAAGACAGCGACAGCAGGAGCCGGCCGCTAACGGGCTGGCTGTCGTTGCTGCTCTTCTTCAGCTCCTTCGTGACCATTTTCTCGCCGCCCTCGTCGAGGTCGATGACGTCGCTCACAGAAAGGTTTATTACACCAAGAAAGCCCTGGTCGCGCTTCTTGAACTTTTTGTGGTCAAATACCTGCAGCGCAAGCTTCGAGTTCGGCCGTACGTCGACATGGAACTCCTCGTTCCAATACGGATTGAGAGTCTTCTTGATTACACTCGTCGTCTTCGTCTGGTCGCCGTCAATGGTCAGCACCACAAACGGGTCGGGGCTGCGCAACAGATCCCGCTTATACAGAGAATCTGCGGCTATAACCGTGATTTTGAGATCTGTCGCCTCTGCCATGGATGGTGTGTTTCGATGATGGAATCTGTGAAGGGAACTAGAACTGGCCTAGTCACATGCCCACGCCCTTGTAACGATCTGGTGTGGTGTGTCAAGAACCCGGATCTTAGGTTGGGTAATCGTGTCGTCTGCTTTCCCTTAACCCTTCTTCCACATCATGCGCCTCGGCCGGTAGCCCGGGACCGGCGCCTAGGCAGGGGAAAGCCATTGCGGGGAACGATATGTGCGCGCGGCACTAAGCCGAGGTGCAAACTTCTGGCTGCTGATTGGAAATTGTGCGCAAGCTTTCCAATTGTGCCGTGGATTGATACAATGTACGATTCGTGGGCTAGGCGTATCTCCGTAGCTGGCTAGGCCGTTTATGCAGCTTCAGGGTAGAGTGCAGCGCTAGTGGCTTGCTGTGACCTGCCATAAGCAATATGCGCCTATCTACGCATTTGGCCCGAATCGGCTAGAATTGAGGATCGATGCATGTCTTGGCATGAAAATTGCTAAGCCACCATGTCGTTTCACCACTTTGTCTAGCATTACAAGGCGAGCTTCTGCATATGGCACGTCCCATAGAGAAGCGTTCACTAATCTCCGGTACATATACAAGATATACCCGCTTACGCCCGCGTGAAACACGCAATCAAGTACCTACTACAGATAAGGATGCATAAAAAAAATAGCTGTTTAGTTGTTCTGTGTGATTCATTAATGCTGCCGCTAAACGGCAGGCAATCCTGCCAACGGCGGAATAAGAGACCAGTACCATGATTGGTAAATAGTCACGTAAAAACTCCCGTCTATGCACGCATATGCATGAATGTACGAACAGAGATTTGAACGGATAGAAGTTCGCGAGAATGAAATGCAATTGAAGAGAATAGGATTAAATAAAAAAAAGGACAATAAAAATAGCAAAATAGAAATAAAATTAAATAAGGAAAAATGGAAAGGGAAAACAAGGAAAAGGCCATGTTACGGTACAGAATGCGCCTGCGCAAAACTAATTGACCGTGGCATGATCTGGCTGCGCTAAAGGAATTCCCGTCAAGTCGCCAAGATTGCTACCCAGCATCTCGTCGATCTCTGAGTCTGTTCCCGGAGAGCTGCCGCGAGAGCTGTCCTGTGAGTGGCCCGCGTCGTCTGCGCCTGCAAAGGATCCAGCCGCTGCAGGGCGGACTCTGGCTGCACGCTCGTCATACACAGCCGACGATGCCTTGACTGTGGCCATGAGCGACTCTGGCGAGTGGTCCGGGTCCATAACACTGACAAACTGTACAAGCATCTCCACCAAGAGTGTCGTGGATTTCCGCTTGTTCAGCAAGCAGGCACCGAGCATCAGCACCGAATTTACAGCCCTTCTCTCCGGCGCCGGGCCCTGGCCGCACACGTTCTGGTACACAGAGAGTATGTACTCGGCCGCGTCCTCCATGAACTGGAAGTTGTCCAAGCGCAGCTTGCTGTACGTGGACGCGGGTCTCTCGCCCATTTTGTCGTAGTTCGCCGCAAAGTCGTAAAGCCACAACACTATTGTCGAGATATAGATCATGGCCGATAAGAACATGTGGTTCGCAGACGTCTGGTGGCCAGTTACAGCGTGCATCCACAGCAAGTACATGCTGCTTGCACTGACCAGTCCCTTCGCCTCGTCGGTCTTGAACCAGTTCGTGTAGAGTGGCATGTAGAGATAGTCGAGCAGCAGCTGCAGACTCTTCGACTCGTGCGTTTCAAGCCAAGACTTCAAATTCGCTGTGACTTGTAATACGACGGGCAAATCCTCATGCATGAAAATGAAGCTCGAGTAGTGGCACAAAACTATAGTCAGCGCATATTGCGGGATTGCGTTGCCATCCAGAGGCTTCTGCGGGGGGTCGAAGTCGTCCGTAATAGCAATGCTTGTCGACTCTGGTACCCTCATAAGCTGCTCAGTAATATCGCCATACGTCGCAGTGAAGTAGTGGTACCACACATCAAGGCCGCGGTAAAGCCTAGCTTGCACCTGTCTGTCGAACTTGCTGAACACATCGCCCTTGTGCTCGGGCTCCTCGCGCGACTGCATGAGCGACTGGAGCATTTCGTCCCCGTGGGGAATGAACGCACTCAAGTTGCTAACAATCTTGATGAGTCCATGCGCAAGCGACTTCAAAACGCCGAGACTCCAAGGCGCTCGGATTTGCGGAAGCGCGTGCATCATGACATCCTCGTTCTTCCCCGACCGCGGGAATCGGATGAGTGACTTGATCAAGTTCAAATACGGCACGTTGACAACGATGCCTGTGGGGCCAGATATGTAGAAAAACTCATTGGCCGAGTTTGCACGCCACAAGGCATCGGGGCAAATCATATGGATATCAATGTTGAAAATGGAGACCTGATTCGGTTGCGGTGCAAAATGCGAGGCCTTGCTGTCACAATAAAGTGCGAAGTGGGCAGTACGCTTCGCAGACTCGATAAGGACCCATTCTCGCCACTGAGTGTCATAGTCGGCACCCTGGTGGAATAGGTAGCCCTCAGTGCTGATTGTGGCCCAAATGGGCTGCTGCTTAGTCTGCGTGCTGAACTGACCGACGTGCGGGATAATGGCCAGCACCTTCCCTAGAAACATGTCGCTCACGTACCGTCCCTGGGCATTTTTCGTGAAACTGAGCTTTGAGCGGTCTCCAAGTGTGATAAGCCGTTCGTAACGCAAAAGTAGGGCAAATGCTTGTAACTTGTTAACCGTGGCCATGTCGGCCTTGTTCGGGGTCAAATCCGACGGTAGCTGCGCGACTGAGTTGTACGCATAAAGGAACACAGGGGCGTATGACTTCTTCGCAGATGACGCCGAGCGACGCTCGTCACTCAGTGCCTGTCCGATCAGCGCAAGCACAGCTAGGAGAGACAAGTGGACGCTGTTCGGATCGTAGATAGCAGGGTGCACGATGTGCCTAACAGCATTGGCCTTGGACCATGCCGTGTTCACCCACTTCTCGACCTTCTTTGCGCCGTTGACTTGTTGGGGCTTCTTGAGAATCGCCAAAATCTTGGTAACCCTTTCAGCCTGCAGTTTCCGAGTGATCGATGGGTACTCAGAAAGGAGTAAGCTATCAAGCTCTGCAGACTTTCTCGCCTTGCCATTCACTTCGGGCTGAAAGGTTTCCTCTGGAGTACCAGAGGGTCGGTCGAAGCATGCCTTTCGCCTCGCGAAATCACGGGAGAACTCCGAAGACCGCTGTTCATAGCTCTCGACTGCGTCTGAAAAGCATCGATCGTATCCCAACTTAGACATGCTCGTCTCAAACACATCGTCAAAGAACCAAGCATAGCGCTTGTCGCGCGAGGCAGCAATCACAGCATCAGATAACGACGCTGCCTGCTTCGGCACGTCCTCCTTTACGGCCAGCATTTCCTCGTTGCTCATTCCCAACCTTTGCGTCAGCGACGTCGAGTCCCTTCTACTGAAAGGGCTCGGCTCCTTCATTCCAATGTCGGACTCCGAAATCATGAACTGGTCGTTCTCCCTCAAGCCGGGAAATGGCAGCGGGTTAATCACCATATCGCTTCTAATGCGTTCGTTAACAGCAAACGCCGAGTTGCGGCTATCCATGTCGCTTGACTCGTCGCTCGTGTTATCCTCAGATCGCACCGACGAAGATGCTCCCGACGAGTCCAAGTTCAGGGATACGCCGTACGTGGAGAATTGGCCAAATTGCGCCGATTCCTCGTCCTGCATTCCGTCTTTGCCGTTCATTCCGTCGGTGTCCTTCGAAACGACGCTCTCGTTGTCTGCTGAGGGTTCCCAGGGCATGCCCATCTCCAAGTTCTCGGAGGCCATCTTCATTTCTTGTTCAAACTTCCGGCCCGCAGAAGTGGCTGCTGCCTCCTCTGAAAAAAATCCTGGCCCGGTCTCGCCAGCATACAGCTTGCCGTTGTTCGAAGCCCTAGAAGCTTCGCTAGACGACCGGTAACTGGGATCCTGCTCTTCTGCTTCCTGCATTCGCATGTCCACGTCGCCTGGCCCCGGTCCGGGCAAATACAGGGGCTGTATCAAGGGTGGGGCGTAGCTCGAAATGCCGGTTGGGCTATAGTCGACCGTGGTATCGTATCTCATGCGAGCATCTGAGGTGCCTAGATCTTGTGAGCCGCCCAAGCTCAGGGCCTGCTGCGGCTGGGCCTTCGTCGCGTAGTTGAGGTGCGATGCAGACGGGCCGCTGAGCTGGTCCCAACTATTGCTACGGGAGTCGCTGTCCCGTTCGACTTTGTCCTGTGAGGTCTGTCCCACTTCGTGTACGACACGCGCGTGGCGTTTCGTAGTCAAGTGGTTATCGTACAGGTCCTTACGGGAGAAATGCCGGTTGCATTGCACACAAACAAATGGCTTAACGGACAAATGGTTTGTGGCGTGTCGTTCCAGGTAATCGCGACGGTTGAACACCTTGTCGCATCCTGGGAAGCTGCAGTGGAATTGCTTGCTGTCAGATCCCTTCATTTGACGGTGGCGGTGTTCAGGTGTGTTGGTTCGCCACCGATGTGCGAAATTGTCTCGTTATATAAAGGGAGAGGTTGAGAAGATCCCGTCACCTAGAAGTGTGGTAGTGAGTGTAAGCCTTCCCAGTTCATCCTGACAGCTCGCATCACTAATATAAAAAAACTCCCTCGCATATTTACCCGTGCCCCGGGTAATGGAGTCCACCCTAGCCGCGGCGTGCGTGCAGCGGTGCCGCTGATCTGAAGTCTCAATGTCGCATCAATTAGCTCGCAAATTCTTTTGCAAAGCCGCGGATGCGGATATTCTATCCGCTTCGCTTCTCAGACTCCTGGAAGCGAAAAGACGATATTTACGCCGGCCATAGTGTTCGAATCCGCGGCGGCCTGTCAGCCTATGATCACGTTGTGTCACCTCCCTCCCGTTCCCCGTGCCCTGCAGGTGTCAAGTCTGGACGGGGTAATCTCATTCGTGCACCCTAATGATGACAAGTGACAGGTACACCGCGAACCCGAACCACTGTATCCGGGCGCCGTCGCTACTATGGCTAGATGCTATGGGAATATTGCTGAAAGTTGGTTTTTCGCTCAAACAACAGGCAGCTCTTCACCTGCGCGAGCATCGCTGCCAAACATACGACTTTCGGGGCGGAATGCTTGCTATTGTCCACTCATCTGCGTGCAGCGCAGCCAGCTGTAAGGTGCCCACCCTTTTTAATAAGCGGATTGAGGTCGTAGGGGAAATTTAAGAAACAAAATTAAAGCTACTGATACGGATCAATGCGATTCAGAGCACCGCAGGGCCCTCGGTTACGCAAAGCCGACTTTCGTCCGTGTTTGCAGCGCGTAGTCCTGTAATCCTTTTCCCCTCACATGTGTGACTGGTGACCTGTCAAACTCGCAGCCAGCTGTCAGGGCTGCAGGGTTTTTGGACACCTCGTGATTTGGGCGTTATTACAAACGAGGATTTCGGCAGCGGCTTTCCGATAAGCGCCCAACGACCCACGTAGGCTCCTCGCTCGCTGCTTCAAGCGATGTCTAGGGTACTGTCTGAGCCTTGAGCCAGCACACCCTGAGTCAGATGGCAGCGCCGTTTCGGAACTTGCCGGCTGAAGAGATGCCGGCTCAACTACGGAGGTGAAGAGGATGTTTGTCTCACTGAGCACAAAAAAACAGGGAAAAGAAAAAAATTGGACTACATATCGGGCGGTATTGAGAGGACCGTGCAGTTGGGTACAGAATCGGTGATGTCATTCTCTCCACTTTTTGTGGTAAAACCCTGGACTGCAGCTGCAGCGACCATTCTGGCATTCTGCGACCAAACAACGCAGATGGGCACGGAAAGCCCACCGAAAAAACGCGATTTCCGATCAGATCTCGTTCTTTGGAACAAAAATCGCTGCGTGCGGCTTTCGTATCAGTGCGTGCGGCTTATTCGATCGTGCAGGCTCTGCGCGGACTTTTTGTGCGGGGACACCGCCGCGTGGAAGTCGAGCTGCGAGGAACCATCGAAAGTCTTCACTGAACCTCAGATGCGCCGCCGGCACGTGTGATCGAACTTGCCTCCAAAGTTTGTCGTAGTTTATATCGTATGTATCATTAATGTAGGACGGCATGGGAAAATAGAAAGGGAAAAGATACGGCCGCGAGAGATAAAAAACTAGGCGTTAACGAGCCGGCCACAGTATGTGTACTTCGACTCGAAGAAACCCTTCCACTGCTCCAGAGACTCGCGCTCAGTTTCCGAGAGGTCGCTGAGCGTGTCAATAGGTTTGTTCAGCGGTGTTAGCATCTCCTCGTCAAAACTGTGCTTAGCGAGCCCGCGGGACGCGTCTCGCCCAGCAAATGCCGCATAGGGGCCGTTCGGGCCGTAATGGGCCTTTCCGGCCGTGACATCAAACACCTTGCCGTCGACGCCGAGTAGAACGCGTGCGTCGTCCACGCCGTTGTACTTTGCGAGGCTCGCCGGCGTGAAATCCTGGATCTCGAGCGCCGCCGGCTCGTCCAGGCTCGGATCGATGTCTGGGGAGCCCCGGAAGAACGTGAAATAGGCCAATGCGCTAACTACGCCAAGAAAAATCCAACCCCACATTTAGAGGTCGCCGTCTCAATGCCTGCTGCTTCAGTGTCGTTTGATGGTTTCCGTTGGGTATGGTGAGTGGGGATTCCGTCTCCTCTCCCCGAACGTGACCTCCACACTCCGAATAGGTCTGGGCCGAAACATCCCGGGTAAAAGGTGGCGTGCGATGGTGCCTGCTATTAAATGGCGCATGGCCGGGATTTAAAGAATTCGGCGCTAGTTTTTGAAAAAATTGTCAACAGTTACCCCGCTGGACTGCACTGTGATCGTATCTCCAGTTCGTTGTGAGGGGGCGTCGAGCATCGCCGTAGTTCAAAAATATGTAGGTATATGAAATGTTACATCATTGTGCAGTTTTTAGTACGTAAGAGTATAAATAGTGTGTGTGTGTGTATCACATCAGAATGTCGTCAAGATACTGTGCCATTTCGTTTAAGTGATTCGCCGCATCGGTAAGGACGCTGCTGAATGCCTGCGAGGTCTGTAAACCGTCGTAGCCATCTTCAATAACGTCTCTCACGGCGGGGAACATGCCGGATAGGCCCAAGTCGTCGACAAAATTACGTTCCGGACCATACAAATGACTCTTGTACCAGTTGCGCTGGTGAATGCCGTTCAAATCGTTCGTGAGCTTGTTAGCCTGGATGGCCTTTTCGTTCCAGTACGCACGGATCCTGCTCACAGGCAGTGACTCGACAAGGTTGCCGGTTTTGGGGTCTTGATTCTCGCTCCACATCTCATTCCAGTCTTGCTTGAGTGCCTCATATTTTTTGCCAGCCTCGCTGAGTGACAGAGCTGCAACGCGCGCCCAGTCAACCGCATCCTGGCACTGCTTGTCGAACCCGTTTGCATCCGTTTCCGTAAACTTCGTCCGCGCTCTTTCCTCAATGAAATCGATGTAGTGTAAAATCTCGTCGCCAAGCTTCGAAAAGTCGAACGGCAGCATCGGACCATCAGCGAGCTCGAGTGCAAGGTAGCCCACAAACTCGGTAAGGGCGCGGTGGCGAGAATAGTCGGGGTCCCCGAATTTCCGCATCCATGGTAGATTATCGAAGCAACTATCCACGGGTGCAGGTTTGTCTCGCGAATGGAACCCGAACTTCACGGTGGGCACGCCAGTGTGTGCTTCAAAGGCAAGATGGTTACCATATCCAGGAATTGGACGGAGGGAATTGCGTTTGTCTATCGCATCCCACAACGTCCGGTCCTCGTATGCGACTTTCTTCAACAGCTCCTCGACGTGCACGATTGGGTTGCCCTGCACAACGAAATCCGGCCCCGAAATGCCCATATCCAAATCAATGTACGCGATTCCCTCGTTTGCAAGGCTTGCGGCGACGCCCTCGACCCATTCGACGGACCCAGCTTCGTTGTGCGAGGTTCCGTCCCATGCTGTGAAAATTATGGACCTCAGAGGCATCCACTGTTCGGTATATTTGAGATCGGCAAGAATGCGGGCAACCTCCATCATGATGTTCAGCCCGGCTAGTTGCGATGTGCCGTAACACATCGCATCCAGGCGCGCACCAATAACAACGACCCGCGTCTCGTCGCGGCCCTTGAGATCGCCGAAAACGTTGCGAATGACATGCCTGTTCTCTGCATTCGGCTGTGCAAGCAGTCGAACTGTGGTGTCTGGATTCGGGCCCGTCCACCACTCGTCGACGCCCGCTGGTGCGCCATTGTTCGCCCAGTCCGGGTGTTCTACATCCATCCTTGTTCCGTGGCCAGCAATGCTATTGAGCAGGGGCTCCGCGTCGTTCCAAGAAATGGCAGCCACAGGCAAGTGTGCTTGGTATACGCCTTCTAAGGAAAGAGTCATTTCCATGGACGAGGGCCAGCCGGGGCTCAAAATGTCACCAGGATAGAGCTTACCGGATCCAATGCTTCCCTGTTGAATAGCATTCGCCGGATAGTCTCTGCCCTCGGGCCAGCTCGGTTCCGAGGGATGTTTCGCAGACAAGAAAAGCAGCCCAGCTGCACCATGCTGTTCGGCTCTCAAGGCGACCTCTCCAGGCTCTTCTGGCCCGAACTTAACGAGTACTATGTTGCTTTTGCAGTCTATCTGTGCAAGGTCGTCAAGGGTCCCGAAATTCCCGTAGACAAGGTGGCCCTCGGCTTCGCCAGGCAGGACCATTGCCATCTGCATGCGTGGCTGGATTTGTGAGGGCCCGGGGTTCTCTAACGCATCGCCCTCAAGAAGCGTGGAGTGCCAGACAACTTCACCGTTTTGTTTGAGCTCACAAAGCGTGTAGTTACCGTGGCTCAAGAACACTTCGTGTCTGTCAAACCCGGCCATGAGGCCCAAGCTCTCAAAGTAATCATGCACATAAGCAGATGTGCTCGAGTCACCGGCAGAGCCGGCATAGTGAGGCATCTTGCTTAAAAAGGTCGTTGATTCCCGGAGGTTATCGACATCTAGGCGCGACTTGATGAGTTCCTGGAGCCTTGAGTGGTTATGCAGGCTCCCACCACTGAACCCCTTGCGAATATAACTGAAATGCATTGCGAGAATTATGGCGCTTGCCACAAATACGACGAAAATCCGCTGGGCCACTAATGGGTTGATGTACCGGCTGATCATCGTTACGAACCGGACAGAGAGGCTGTGCCAGAGGTGCGCGATTGGATCAATGACATGGCGGACTGGGATAGATATCCGCTCCGCACTGAACTTCGTGACGCTCAACAGCCATCCTCGTGAATCGCTCATAGGCTCTCCATTTTCCGTCGGCGAGTCGGGCTGATCTACAGGCTCCTCGATCTCAAATTGCTCTACCGGTGGGCTCCCTTCACTCTCATTGTAGTCGGGAGGGTCCGATAAGAGATGCTGTGCCTCGGGGCCCGTTTCTCTACGGTGCTCAGGCATCAAAACGAAGTCGTACGGACACTGACTCGTAGCGCCAATGACGGGATGATAACGACGGCGGTGTGAAACCTAACCCGGGAACATCATCTCAAACCAACTATTATTATGTCACAGAATATGACGCCGTGCTAAGTCGGCTCAAGCCACACAGGCTGTGCGGCAGGGTGACCACGATGACCACAGGCCATAGTCACCGACAATGGCTATGGCTCCTGAACGGCAACAACATACTTGTCATTTTGCCATAGGCCGGACTAAGAACAGCCCAACAAGGTATATATCTATTGAAAACACACTCGGCTGATATATTTTTTATCTTTGTACAAAGGCTTATCGACAGCACTTTTTTTGCTTTGCTAATTGTCGACGAAAAACGTTATTTTGAAATTAGAAAAAGGCTCAGTTTAAATTAGCGTAGATTGAAATAGGCATAAAAGCGAGATGTGCAACAACCCTTAATGCAAGATCCATTAAAGTCTGCTGCATATGCAGTCCGCATTAACCGATTTTAGGTTGAAAGAGAATCTTTTGTAGCTATGCACGCTTCTAACAGTCAATTTCTGTTTCTTGGGATGCTGCTTGAGCATTGAGTGTTTATGGCTGCGAGCCGTAAAGGCAATACATAAATTTGTACTGATACACTTACAATTGATAACATACATGTAGACTTTATAGGCCCTCCATTACATATTTCTCAAACTCACAAATAGAGATGTTTAAAAGTAAGTTCACGAGGACGGGGCAATGTGGGTCGCAAGCGCAGGCGGGCGTGCTGCCAACGGTGCTGCCAGGGCCAGAGGCGTAGCTCCTTCAATACATAAATACCGTCACTCAAAGACATAGGAAGGTTCAGTTTTGCGATCGCAAATGTTGAAATCAGTAGCCTTAGCGTTGTTGAGCACGGCACGGTCAGCCGATGTCGCTGATCCGTATGCCGAGTCCACGTTCTCAAGTCTTGATACAGTGCCCTTCTTGCCAAAGACCACATCTGTGGCTAACATCTCGTCGAATTCCGCACCGTCGACCACGAGCACTGGCTACGCCTACCATAAACAGTTCTCTTTCGACTACGACAGCACATCAAACGATCCAATTGAAGTGGACGTTGATATCAACAACCCGGACTCACGCTACTACGATTCGGACGACGAGCCTGAGCTCGAAGTGGCAGTGACGAAGCGTGCTCTTGGCGGTTCCTTGAAGAGCGACGACGTTGTGTGGGTCACTAGGTACACTGGAGGAACGACTACTCTGCCAATTCCTTCAACCACGGTTACGCAGACGGTAACTGGCACAACAACTGCCGTTGTGACATCGCTGCAAACGGCTACAACGACGCAATTTCGCACGGAGGTTGACACAGTTACGGCCACTGTTTCGGGTCCTATCACGACTGCGCTTTCAACGGCCTGGCAAACTGTGACGGTTCTTTCCGGAAACACAGTCCCTCCTGTGACGGTCACGGTCACTGAGTTCCAGCCCACGGACAAAACCACGGAGACAATCAACACTGATGGAACGAACGCTGACTGCAGCGCGCAAAACCAGCAGGCGTTCCAGCTTGGCTACGTCAACGGCGCTGACTGGGGGTACACGGTGGGCTACAATGACGCTGCTCGCGGCCGGCCGTTCGTTGTGCCAAGCTTCGCAACTGGCGTCTACACGCAGTCTCCGCCGGCACCGGCGTACACGCAGTCTCCGCAGACTTTACAGGCACCTCCGCCCCCGCCGCCGGCCGCACAGCCCTCGCCGCCGCCGGCACCCTACACGGTGTCATATCCATCGATCTCGTACTCAACCATTAGCTACTGGGTTCCGTATGGCGGATACGGCTACGGGCCAGGCTACGGACCGTACAGGGGCCCCTACGAGCTTGAGAACGAGGATAACGACGAGAGTAATGCTACAGGTGATGCTGAGCACGCTGAGGCCGGTGCCGAAGGCAGTGCTGGCCCAACAGCGCGACTCAACGTATTCGACACTACCGACGCTGAGGCTTGAAGAAGCAAGCCGCTAATTTCTCCCTAAGAATCTTAATATAGTGTCGGGTGCGTCTACACGGGCGCTCTGTGCCGCAAATTAAAGTTCTATATAATTGCTCTCCATTTTCATTTCTTGTGATTTTATTTCTTGTAATTTTTTGTGATATTATTCCTTGTGTTCAGAAGCATACGGACAAGAAGCATGTGAACAATTAGAAAGGAGAAGATTCCCTTAAATATTATGAATAAATGTATATACCGGCATTGCGTGGAAAGATCTAAGTGAACTTCGTGGCCAGCAAGGTTGCACTTGTAGATCCGCCCAGCTCCTCGAGCTCGGCGCAGTGCTCCTCGAGCTGTGCAGAGAGCAGCAGGTTTTCAAGACGCGAGGGCTCCTCCGGCAAAGAGAACAGCGTCTTCCAGTCGTCCGTCGGGAGCAGGGGCTGGCCGTTTTCGCTGCGCTGCATGTTCTCTGTCTTGCGCTTCTGCTGCCACGCAGAGACCTTCTGGCGTTCCCTCACGAGCTGGCGCTGGTAGTAATTGTAGTTCCCCTGCTCGTAATTGAGGTCGTCGACGGTCTCCATAGCCGAGTCGCCGCGCGTCTCGAGCAATGCCTGGTCGGGGACACGCAGGGCCCCGCTCACGGCCGTGGCCGTCTCCGGGTTCGACTTGAGGTACGACGTTACGAACGAGCTCACGAGGGCCGGGTTAATGATCTCAACTTCGAGCTCTTGCAGCAAATTCTTGAAAGTGACGTGGTTCTCGAGCAGCTTCTCCGTCGTGATGCGCGAGGGCTCAGCCAGGCGCAGGTCCAGGAATTCGCTGCTGAGTCGGAACGCTCGCAGGCCGAGCGTTTGTGTGGCCCGGCTCAGGGCAACGTCATGCACGAGCAAAAAAGACGTTGGGTTCTCCTTCTGCAGGTTCAGCAGGTTTTCGAATATCTGTGCGTCGTAGATGGCACCAACTGCGCTGCTGAGGTACCAGCCCTCGACGTGTTGGTCGCTGCCCACGAAAGAGAGCTTCGTCACCATGGCCTTGGTGTAGGCCTTGGCATCCTTCGAAGTGAGGTTTGCGCCGCTCGACTCGACGACCTGTTGCGGGAGGGCAAAGCTGTCCGTCACACGCACGAGGTCTGGGTCCTCCCGTTCGTGCACACCAGTGCCGAGCAAAATGCCACCTGCCGGGGCGGGAAACGTGCCGTTCAGGTGTCCGGTGATTTGGAACACCACGGGGGCCTCCAGTTGAACCGACATTTGACTTTAATTGTAAGGTGTCGCTGAGCTTCTCAGTAACGCGATGAAACTTTTTCCTTGCCCGGGATACGGCTAAGGCTAGGTTTGCCCGGAGAGGGAGGCACCTTCTTGGACTGCGGCGACCCAGGCGTCCTATTTAGTTTCATTTTGATTTTATTCTATTTTTCTAGTAGTTAACATTCACGTAGTTGTTTATTTCGCGCTGTGTTCAGTCCAGTTGATGGCCCTGTTTTTGTTCGTCGTGGTGTGTAGCATGAAGTGCTGGTACCGATCGTTATGCACTGATAATATGCACTGCTATTATGCACTGCTATTATGCACTGATCGGGGAAGTTTCACAAATTGCACGTTTTCAGTACAGCATATAGAGAAGCATTGGCTTCATAAATAGATCTTACCTACATAGATATTGAGTAGATGCGGCAAGTGGCGCCGGAACGAGCAAAACGTTGCGAAGTGCATGCGAAAATAGAGAGCAGCTCACGAAGCTGCGTGAGATAAGGCCTCAGTCGGAGCGTGGAGACGGCTGGAGCTTGATAACGGCTGGGGCTTGATAACGGCTGGGTGGAGCGCATATACGGGTAGAGCGTGTGAACGGCTGCGCGGAGGCGAGCAACTACAGCGACACGATCGTGAGTTCGCGCATCTGCATGAGCGCGTTCTCCACGTATGAATCGAGCTGTCCGTTCGCGTACTCGTCGCGGACCTGCGGCTCGAGGAACTGCTGGACCTCGGCCAGACGTGTGTACGACTCGGTGCAGAACTGCAGCTGGATCTTGACGAGCGCCTCGAAACTCGGGTCCAAGTACGGCCCGCGCAAGTCAACGAGCTGCGGCAGCTCGGCCGTGAGCTGGTCGTTCAGCTGCGTGTACACCTCGCGCGCCTGGTTCTCCTCGCGCTCGGCAATGGGCAGCTTCGAGGCGTCCTTCGACGGCCGGTCCACGAGCTTCTGCGTGCGGTGCCGCAGGCGGTCGTAGTCGAGCAGCTTGTGCTGGCGCTTCTTGATGGCCTCGTTGATGTCCACGAAGTACGAGCAGAACCGCGTGATGGGGTCGAGCACCGTCTCGCGGTACGGCTCGTCAAGCTCCTTGATCGTCTTTGTGTCGAGGTCGCGCACGGCCGTCAAGTAGTGCTTCGACACATTGTCACGGCGGCCTGAGTCGCCGTAAAACAAGTCGATCGTCTCGGCAATGCGCACCTGTGCCGAGGTCATTGCCCGCAGCGCATCGAGGTAGCCCTTTGCCTCGGCCTGGAGCTGCAGCGCCGCAGTCTCCATCGTGCGGAACCGACGCTCCTCGACGTCGTACTCCCGGTCTACGGTCTGCTCGACCTGGCCGGTCTTCATCATGACGTGCGTGCCCGCACGGTTCACGGCCTTCTTAAACCCAGTCCAAGACATTCGCCTCTGCTTCCGGAGTGTGTGTCCGTGTGTGCCGTTGTGGACGTATTGATGGGCGCTGTTGAGCGGGGCTAGGTACGTGTAACACGGGATACGGTCAATGCCTCTACAAAGCCAATGCAATGCCTCCACAAAGACGGCGAGGGCCGGCCACGAGCTTCGAAGGGTGTGTGTCTACAAGGAACGTGTTACTGTGAGCACGGCGGCCTCGTCTGAATAGTCACATTTAGCCCGCCAGCTAGTTACCTATTAAACTGGATACCGAACTAGCGTGTACAACCGAATATTAGTTGTAAAGAAATGGCAAAAATCAACTTTCGGTTAAGTCCTGCGATCCAGAGAAATTGCCACATTTAAATATCTTCTACGTCCTTATCTAGGTGTGCGTGCGCGTGTGCGTGTGCGTGCGTGTGTGTGGTTTACAAGGGCAGACGGAAATATTTTTTCCAAGCACATTTTCCCAAGGGTAAGGACGACCCACGGCGGTGACATTTTTTTCTTCAGGCACGATTCGATCCATCCTTTCGGCTAAACATTGCCCCTCGAATCGACCAATGACGGCTCCCGTGGAAGTGTCGAATGTGTTCGACACAATTCTTATCCTTGACTTCGGCTCGCAGTACTCGCACCTTATCACGCGCCGCCTGCGTGAGTGCCATGTGTACGCCGAAATGCTGCCGTGCACGCAGAAGATCCGCGACCTGTCGTGGAAGCCGAAGGGCGTGATTCTGTCCGGCTCGCCGTTCTCTGTGTACGTGGACGGCTCTCCGCACGTTGACCCGGAGGTGTTCAACCTCGGCGTGCCGATTCTTGGCATCTGCTACGGCCTGCAGGAGATTGCGTGGACACACGATAAGACGGCCGTGACGGCGAGCAGCGAGCGCGAGTACGGCAAGGCCGAGATCGAGGTGCTCGACCGCGAGAACCCGTTGTTTTCGGGAATCGACCACTTCCAGGTGTGGATGTCGCACGGCGACAAGCTCAGCGGCCTGCCCACAGACTTCGCCGTGACGGCAAAGACGCAGAACTCGCCGTTTGCGGCGATTCACTCGTCGTCGCAGAAGATCTGGGGCATCCAGTTTCACCCGGAGGTCTCGCACACGACAAAGGGCACGCAGCTGTTGCAGAACTTCGCCGTCCTTATCTGCGGCGTCGAGCAAAACTGGAACATGAAGAACTTCATTGAGACCGAGATCGAGCGCATCCGCACGCTCGTCGGCCCGACGGGCGAGGTCATTGGCGCCGTCAGCGGAGGCGTCGACTCGACCGTCGCCGCGAAACTCATGAAGGAGGCCATTGGCGAGCGGTTCCACGCGCTGCTCGTCGACAACGGCGTCATGCGCCTGAACGAGGTCGAGACCTCGAAGGTCACGCTGCAGGAGGGCCTCGGCATCAACCTCACGGTCATCGACGCGAGCGCCGAGTTCCTCGGAAACCTCGAGGGCGTGTCCGACCCCGAGCGCAAGCGCAAGATCATTGGCAACACGTTTATTCGCGTTTTCGAGCGCGAGGCCGCGAAGATCAAGCCGCAGTCTGGCGAGGGCGAGATTGAGTTCTTGCTGCAGGGCACGCTCTACCCGGACGTGATCGAGTCGATCTCGTTCAAGGGCCCGTCGCAGACCATCAAAACCCACCATAACGTCGGCGGTTTGCTTGAGGACATGAAGCTCAAGCTCATCGAGCCGCTGCGTGAGCTGTTCAAGGACGAGGTCCGCGAGCTCGGCACGCTCATGGGCATTCCGCACGACCTTATTTGGCGCCACCCGTTCCCGGGCCCGGGCATTGCCATCCGCATCCTCGGCGAGGTCACGCCCTCGCAGATCGAGATCGCTCGCAAGGCCGACTACATCTTCATCGAAGAGATCCGTCGCGCTGGGATCTACGACAATATCAGCCAGGCGTTCGCGGCCCTGCTCCCGGTCAAGTCCGTGGGCGTCATGGGCGATCAGCGCACGTACGAGCAGGTCATTGCTCTGCGTGCCATCGAAACAAAGGACTTTATGACGGCCGACTGGTATGAGTTCGACTTTGAGTTCCTCAAGAACGTCAGCCGCCGTATTGTTAACGAGGTCAAGGGCGTTGCACGCGTTGTTTACGACGTTACTTCGAAGCCCCCGGCGACCGTCGAGTGGGAATAAACCTTCTATAATTTATACAGTATAATATATAACCTCAAAGATATAGCACGAGCTTAGGCATGCCATAGCTGGCAAGAACTAGTGCACAAACTCGTGCACAAACTCGTGCACAGACTGGTGCACAGACTGGGGCACAGATTGGTGCACGAACTAGAGAACGACGTTACGACCTAATGCAAAGCAGAGTGATGGAGAACAAGTTGTTGCCTGGCTCAAGCACCCTCATCAGCACTTGAGACTTAGGGTGCGACGAAGGTGGGGAGTTGAGGAGCAGTCGAGAGTTGCAACGTATAATCAGCTGGCATAGCGGGAGTAAAACGATTACGGACCAGCTGGCTCGAGGCTTCACATGAGATCCGAGATCGACGCAACTACTTTCGCGTTTGTCGAACGGCAAATGCCGTTGTATACTCGCCGTCATGGCTCAAGCTGATGAGAACTTGGTCTTTTCGCTGCGAATCGCTCACCATTTCGTATCCATGCTCGCCCCACGCGCGCCTCCATTGACTGAACCGGCACAGTTTCTGCTCGTGCGGGCTCAAGCTTTTGTACAATGCCTCTTTGGCTGCCCATGACGACGCGAGCTTGCGCACGAGGACACTCGTGTCCGCGCTTGAAACACGTTCGAGCGGGTGCAGGATGCGGTCCTGGAGTCGGGCCTGCCGAAGAGGGTGCTTGGCCAGAATCTCTGCAAACCTCGCCGTCCTTACTATGTCAGTGCCAATACCAAGTATGGGCATGTGAGGACGAATCGAAATAATGGGAGTACAGAGAACAGCCTACGAAAATTTCTACGGACGTAAAAGGTCTGTTTATTTCGAGCACGCGTACAGCCTGCTAACACGGCACGCCGACTTCTTTACTGTAAACGTCACTGGCTCGAAAGGCTGGTGCCAGGTGCCAGGTGCTGGGCCATAGCTTACGCATAACTGATACCGACCAGTTCTGGCAATATAGTGTACCGATCGACTCTGAGTCCGCGAGTGCGATTCTCATCAGCAAGTGTAAATAGATAACTCGTGCGAGTCACAAAAAAAAAAATGGTCGAGATCCCTCAGAGTCAGTACGATCTCAACACGTATGTTGGCCGTGTACAGCACTTTGTCAAGGCATGCTCGCCATTCACATTGTTTCACTCGAACGCAGAGATCAAGCAGGCGCAGGGCCTCGTAAACGCGTACGCACAGGGAACGAAGCCCCTGGACGCTAAATTCTGGAAGGCCAAGCAGATCGTGGACTCGAGCGTGCATCCCGATACGGGCGAGATCATATTCCTGCCGTTCCGCATGAGCTGTAACGTTCTGTCAAACTTGGCAATCACTGCGGGAATGCTCACACCGAACCTCTCAATGGGCGGCACGATCTTCTGGCAGTGGGCGAACCAGAGTCTTAATGTAGCGGTGAACTACGCAAACGCAAACAAGTCGGCTCCCATCACAACGACCGAACTGCTCAAGTCATACGGCATTGCCGTTGCGAGCAGCGTGTCTATAGCGGTTGGACTCAAGCCGCTCGTTGCAAACACGAAGCGCGTGCGCCCGCAAGCGAAGGCCGTGCTTATGCGGCTCATCCCGTTTGCTGCCGTCGTCAGTGCCGGTCTTGTGAACGTTGGTGTCATGCGCAGCCAAGAGATTATCCGTGGAATCACCGTGCGCGACTCGGAAACGAACGAGGACCTTGGTGTATCTCGCAAAGCAGCCGTGCGCGCAGTGGGAGAAACCGCCCTGAGCCGTGCTATTAATGCCACTCCCATCATGGTCGTTCCGGCCCTGCTCCTGCTTCGACTACAGCAGGGCCCGCTCAAAAACAAATCGAACAAGGTCGTTAATATCGTGAACATGGGTATCATAGCGTCTACGTCGTTTTTGGTCCTGCCGTTTGCGCTCGCAGTGTTCCCGCAACGCACTGTCATCTCCGGAGACAAGCTCGAGCCGAAGTTCAAGGGCCGCACAGTGTGGTTCAACCGGGGCGTCTAAGCTCGTCTCTGAACTCGTGAAGCCAGCCAGTCTCCGAGTAATATATATTGAGATGCCAACAAGACGTCCACAGTATGCGTATCTGCACAACACGTGCACATGTACCTGGTACACGCTATATATATAATTTTGTTTATATATCTTTGCATGGTTGAAGCATGCACCTTTTAATTTAATGTAATCCAAATAAATCTAACTAACTCATCTATATCTTAAACTGAATCTAGAAATCTTTCGAAATTGGTATCAACGTAACGGTCTGAAGTAAAAAGTGAATGGGAAGCGCGGGTCTGGCGTCGTTTTAAAGCACGAGGAGGCCCAGCACGCCGCCGAGTAGTAGAGCCGCGTTAGAACGACGGCTCGAGGCCTTGTTCACAATTGGAGGCACAGTCTGTGTGGGAGACACGAGCGCTGGTGGGCCACCTGTAGTTGGCACCCCGGGCGGAGTGTTGCCCACGGGCGGAACAGTTCCAGACGGAGGCTGCACAGGTGGCGCCGAAGGAGATTTAGGAGGAACTTGCGGTGGTGTGCTTTGGGACGGCGGTTCCTGAGGAGATGCCGGTGGAGTGCTTCCGCTACCGGTTGTCGGCGTGTTCGTAGTGGGCGACGTCGTGGACGTATGCTCCGTTGTGGCGGTTTTTGTGACCGGCGTCGGGTTTGTTGTTGTTGGCGTTGAGGCAGTGACGGTTGTTGTTGTGTGCGTAGTTACTACGTCGCTGGGAGGAGGCGGCGGGATCGATACCGTGTGGTTCAGATTCACCGGCGGAAGTGACGGGGCCGGCGTGCAATGTCCTGGGGTACTCACGTATGTGAGCGTGGTTGGTGTAGTGATAACAAACGTGGAGCTACCCGTGGTTACTGTCTTTGTAGTGCTGAATACCGTGGTCGACGTTATCGTGCTCATGGAAATTGAGCAATGAGGCGGGGCGCTGCTAAGAGGTACGCTCGGCACTGGCGAAGACGTCGGTCTAGTCGTGGGGAACCCCGAGGAAGCGCTAGGAGTACCCGGGGATGACGCCACGCTACTCGAACTCAGCTGCCTTGTTGTCGTTGTCGTAGAGCTGGACACACTTTTCAGAACAACAGGAGGCCCAGTCGGCGTCAAAGGCGCCGGCGGCGTAGACGTAGACTGGCTTGACGGCGGCACGCTGGGCTGGGCTGTCGAAGGTGTGAGTGCTGTAGAGGAACTCGAAGTACTCGACGGCTGAGGAGTGCTTGATGAAGGAGTGCTCGATGAAATAGTAGACGTGGAGCTGCTGGAGGTACTTGGTGTAGTTGATATCGAAGTCGTGGTGCTGCTCGAGGAGGTGCCGGGCGTGTGGAAGCTACTTGACGTCGTAGACGTGCTTGGCACTGTCGAAGTGCTTGGCGGAATCGATTTGCTACTAGTGCTGGAGCTACTCACGGTCGTAGGCGTGCTCGAGGTTGATGAGGTCGTCGGCGCGCTTGAAGTCGACGGCGTACTAGAAGTGGTCGGCGTGCTAGAAGTCGACGGCGTGCTAGAAGTCGACGGCGGGCTAGAAGTTGTCGGCGTGCTCGAAGTCGTCGATGTGCTCGAAGTCGTTGGTGTACTTGAAGTTGTCGGCGTGCTCGAAGTGCTAGACGTCGTAGGCGTGCTCGAAGTCGTTGTAGAACAGGTCACAGTTGTCGTGACGACTGTCCCTGTGCTCGACGTCGAGGTCGGCGAGTCACCGAAGACGAGGTCGTCCGAAGACGTGTAGTACTCCTCAGTCGTATAAACTTCCGCGGTCACAGTTGTGTGTGTTGCTGCTGTTGTCGAAGTCCACGTAGAGTACGTGGAGGTCCAGCGGGTAGTAGTGTACGGCTCAAGGCCCGGAGAAGCAGCCTCGTTTGCCGGCAGCCACTGAAGAAGCTCACGCAACTTGTCGGTCTTGGCGACCTCAATATGAGCAGAACCGATGGAAAAGCAAGCTAAAGCCAAAGACAAAATCATCGCGAGGATAAGATAACTAGATAGTCCTAGATGAAGAAGCAAAAAGCCCCAAAAGGGGCGATCGCGGGACTATTTATGTCTTCACGGCGCCCGTTTCTCAGCCAAACAGCCGACCTTTTTGGGTCTAGGTTTACGCATTCCGTGCTAGACTTTTGCGAGGTCTCGAGAGATTCATTATCGCGATGGCCACACGTTTGCACCAGCACACCGGTAGCTCCAGCTCAGGTTGATGAAACCCCCGAGTGGAACCCGAATAGCGAGGCCCATAGTGGTCTCCGATAATTATTGTTGCCCAAAATCTGATCATTTGGGGCCCCGTTCATAAGCAAAAGTCGCTATCGCCTGTTCATGGTGTGGTTAGGTTATCACTCACCCTTATGCCCGCCATATCCACCTTTACTGTTTTCGGTAAGCGAGTTCTCCCTGCCGCCTTCACGTCGAGGACCAAGAAAAATGCTTCCGATGGGCTTTGAGCTGAGTTACTGGTATCGTTAGGCATCTCTAGTGTTAGGAATTGGTCCTAATATTCTAAATTTCTATGGAGTGACTAAATATCATCAAACAAGCCTGAGACTCCTGTGCCCCGTGCTCGTCATCGGCTGACTATAATTATAAATATCTAAAGTCACAATAACTAGGTTAAGGGTGATTGTAAGGCCGGCCTTCGCTTATCCCCTTCTCTATAGAAAAACAATCGTAGCTACTGCGACAGAAAGGGTGAGAAGCAATAGAGATTGCCCTAAGTCCTTTCTAGACTTTGCTCAGTGGTATTTCGGTCTTCCCCAGGTACGCGCCTATGCTTTGCAACGCATAGTAGTAAGGTTCGATAGGTACTCCATCGTTGACATCATCTGTGAAGGTACCCAACAAGCTTGTTATTGAGGCTGTCACCCGTAATTTCACAGAGCCCTTCGACCCTTCAGCATCCTCCTGCGAAGCAGCCACTTCCTTCTCGCTCTTCTGCTCTTGATTCGGAGACCAGTGTTCTTGTGTCTCATAATCGGCACACGATTTTTCGATGATGCGGAACACCTCGAGCTCTTGCTTGTTTACAGGCTGGCCGCTTCTCAGTCGTAGCTCTGTGGCGAAAATCCAGCAGCAGAAAAACGTGAGTGACCTATGGCCCAGTAGCACCGAAACTGTGCGAGTGAAAGATGCTGAGTAAAGCGTATTGAATCTCATGATTCCGTGAGAACCAGAGACCAGCGAAAACCGCACGAAATCAACAATGATTCCTACCACAGGCAAATACACTGACAAGTCTTTATGCTTATTTTCGTACATGGCACGCAAAAGGGAGTTCGCAATGCCTTGTACGTCAAATTCCCGCACTCTGGATTTTATCTCGTTAACATTAACTGACAAACCGCAACGTGAAGATTCCACAACCATACTGCACAGAGCAACCAACGGATGCTGGCTTTGCCATATACGTTGCCATGTCGGTACAAGCTGATATTTGTAAGTGTTCCTGTCTTTGAATGGACCCTCGTGCCCATACTGATACAGTGATCCGAGGGAGTCGCTATTATCGGGGTTAGAATGCAGGTCAGCTTCTTGGAATCGCGAAGAGACCAAGCTCCAAATATCGTAATACTCTTGGGGCAGTGCGCTCCCAGTACGTCCCCACTTGACCTCGCATTCTATGAAGACGAATGTAGAAAATGCTATCAAACTGACTGGTGATAACTTCCAAAGTGGAACTATCTTTTTAAACTCGCTGATATCGAGGCTTTTCAGTGGAGTGAGCAAGTCGTCGAATGTGCGCGGGTTGCGCGCAATGTCGACCTCTTCCCGGATACAGTTGATTCTCCAATAAGGCTCCGACTTGAAGTGAGAATTCCAGATCTGCTCACCACTGGGCAAAGGAAGGTGGTGGCATACGTTCAAAATGTTGTGTGTTCTCGGTTCCAGTCCATAGCTGCACACGGCGACATATTCAAGTGAGAACAGAGTTGAAAAGCCGCGAACTACCTGCTGTTGTCTTATCCAGTCCTTGTAAGACATTCCGGAACTAGCCGAGCCCATTTGTGGAAGTCCTGGGAAGGCCCTGATAAGCTTGTCTTGGAAGTTGCGCATCTTGAACGCGATGTTGAGAGTTTTCGGAGAGCTTGCAAACGCATACGAGTGCCATACAAGGACGAGTGATGTGTGCAGAAAGTATGTCCATTCATCGATGTCCTCCATTTTTTCCTGGCCGAGGCCTGCAAACGCCTCCCAGTCTTTGAATATGATTCTCAGAGAGTTGGCTTGCAGCAACTTGGCCGTCGACTCCTCTTGCAGTACGTTTGCGCTCAGCGCACAAATAGCAAAAAGCAGGGCGGGTTTGACATTCTTCAAATCAAAAGTAGGTTTGTGTATAACCGGCATGATTGGATGCGAATAATTGTTGAAGTAAGAAATGTATCGTTCGAAAACTGTCGGTGACAAAGGCTCGGCGCCTAGTGGCATCTCTAAGAACCTAATGATGTGGCTCAGGTCTCGACTCGTAGTCTTCACAAGCGGGTGGGGCCCGATTTTATCCAACTTCGCAGAAGACGGCTTGTAGCTCTCGTCAATGCTATTAGGGCTGGTTGCTGCACCGTTCGGGCTGCCAATACTTGCCGGGCTCGACAGGCTTCCGGGACTGCTAAAAGTCTTCAATGCAGCCGGCTCGCTAGTCTCGCTTGGTGCGCCCTCGCTAATAGGTGTGTGGCTCGCTAATGCAGCGCCAACAGCTTCTTTACTGTCGCCATCGACATCCACTTGGAAATAGTCCTGCCTCTTTTGCTCGGCCTGAGGCACTTCTGTGACCAGCGCCCGTTCTCTGGCATCGCCCTTACTGTGACGGTGCTGTCGAGTAGTTCCCAGGTCAGACCCCACACTGTTTTGGTGCCCGCGCTGGTTCTGGCTATGGGCACTGCCGTCATAATCGCTGCCAGATACGGATGGTCTGTGCACAGGAATGAAGTCCAGGTAGTGGTCGCGGTTCTCGAAGCTCGGCGCAGTTGACTCGTGGTCACTGTCTGACGCACTAGAAAGAGCTGTAGCATCAAGGCTGCTCTGTGAATCTTTTCTATAGCCACCTTTTTGCACACGTCCGCTCGAGAGTCCATTGTGACTACTGCTTCGACGTTGAGACGCTTGTTCTGCTTGCTCAACTTGCTCAGTTATGTGTTTGGAGCTCGCCGGGATCGATGAGTACATGCTGACGGCTGTATCTGTCCACCCAGGGACATTTGGTGCGTACGGGCCGTAGCCATATGCAATCAGGTTTTCCATGGGCGGATTAGCCGTGCTAAGAATTTCGTTTGTAGCACTGATCGGCATCCCGTTTTCAAGTGGCTGCCTTATGTATAGTCGAAGCATTCTCATCGGAGACGGGCTGTATGCCGGGAACAGTTGCTGCTGTAAAGGTGGTGGGGCTGGACCGTCGGGAGGCCGTTGGAAGTGGTGCTGGGTATGACCCCACGGAAGCCCCATGGACGCGCCATTTGCAGATTGAGGCAGTGACTTCGGATAAGCACTCCCATTTTTTATAAAAGACTCGGCAGAAATTCCGTCGTACCTAGGCAGCTGGCCAATGTTGTGCAGTCCGAGCTCAGCACTCGCCTGTGGGTTGGGGTTTATATGGGGCATTCCGTTAGATGCGAATGTGCCTGCAGCAGTGAGGCTTCGGCTGTTCGAGGTCGACCTGTTCGCCATGCGCAGCTCTTTCACGCCGGAAACAATAGCGCGATGTACGTTACGCATATGCCTTACGAGCACATCGCCTCTAAAAAATGTGGAACTGCAGTTGGGACACACATGGGAACGTGTTCCAGTATGCGTTGTTTCGTGACGCCGCAAGTGCTCTACCCTTCGGAACGAGCGCGCGCAGGACTTGCAAACAAATCGTGATTCATTCGTGGCTCCGAGACTGTTCGTGCCACCCATGATCCATCACGAACCTGAATCTGGCGAGTGTTGTTTCCAGATATATATTCGCTGGAAAAGTATGTCGCCCTTTCGCCCTAGTAGAAAGACGGACGTAAATGTGGCTCGCTCGCTACGGGCTTAGATGCAGAGTCACGTGTAATTTACCCTCAATGATGCCAGCCTGTAACCCTACTCCACGTGGGGGTGTTACTGTTTTTTGTGCCACCGCCAGAAGTCCCGAAACCGCCTCCTCTTCGATCCTTTCAGCGCGCTGATGGAATCGGCAGGCACCTAGCGGGCCCATTCGACTAATCCACTTCTTGTTGGTGGTTACATTCCTCGAATTTTCTGCTACCTATTGTATTCTACTCAATCTTCTCATGCCGTTCAAGCGAGATCGATGGACCAAACCCTGAGAACACGGTACACCTGCGTCCAATCCCTTAGGAAGCACCCTTCGATCGAGGGAATATCCGTTTCTAGCGAGCGAAAGCCGGCATTTCATCTGCTCTAATTCTTATTGCTTCGAATAAAATAGCTCTGGCATTCACATATATATACAATCGACAATCTGCCTATCCCTTTACTCTATACCCCTTGTATTGACCTTTGCTACACACCGCTGCTGCAAGCCTCATGGAGCCGCATGATCGACTGGGCGATGGAAACGACGCACGACCAACCCTTGGCTGTTTCGCTGCTCTCTGCCAGTCTTTTATGCGAGATCGTACATATACGTAATAGCGGTCAAGATCAGTGTCTATACCGTCGCGCTCTTTTACACCGGTTCGACCGCTTTGGTCTCAGTGGGGCCGTAGAAGGGGACTTGTGCCCTTATTGGTCTGATAGCAGGTGGCTCGCTAACGATGTCATAGTTACGTGATAGCGGTATGTCATGCAGGTCAGCAATGTCCATGTGCCGTTCAGGGTACGTGTTGGTGGGAGGGGGCGTAATTCGTGAGCCACCGAATCTTACGCGAGAAGGACGTGTGGTGGGTCCAGGCCGAGTCACTGGGAGCAAAAGGGGAAAGATGAAAAAAAAAAAACATATGCTATCATGGGCTGCGAACCTGCCAACAGCTTCCCGATATAACGGCCGAGGGCGGCCTCACGTGTACAAGACTCATGTTTTTAGTTAAATAAAAAATATTCAAATGCATCGAGGTGGGTAGATGGAGGGAATGTTCTTTCTTCTGAATCGACTGCATAATATTGGCATGCACTGGTCGTCGGCTAATTTAAGATTTTACCCATGATAAGGCGGCGGCATAGACGCATGCTGGAGGCCTGCTATCTGGACTATGCTTGGAAGCACATGAAGTGGGCTTTGAATCGTGTGCCATCGAGAGATATTGGACAGGTGCACTGCTCGAAACACTAGCGTCACCCTAACCTCGTACCTTCGCCGCAGGTAATCGGTATCTGTTGACTCGCAGACCGTTGGGATTTCAAGATCTGCAAGCTCGCCCGTGAGATCACAGGTGCCCGATTCCAAACAGATGTCAAGAGCAAGGTCAAGTATTTCGAGGGTACTTGTATAGACTTTGCCTGTGTGCAAAACCCTTGTGTGCGTGATGAGCTTCACGAGCACCGACGAAAGCATTACTGAGTCGTTTCGCGGCGTCCAGACAGTGAGTCGTAGTCCAGCCTTGTGTGGGCTCTGCAAAACGCCAGTATTCGGTACATAGAGTCGCGATCGGATATTGATCTCTTCAAGTTCTCCCTTCTCTGGATGTCTGTAGCGCTCTCCGAACAATGCAATGAAGATTCGGCTTGTCGTCTTCAGTGGGCGTGAGCTGTCATTTTTTGAAATAATAACTGTTCCGCGATGACTGACCTCGCGGAACCCACGAATTCTCGCTGCTCGTGTATTATGATGATCTCTGTCGTCTGCATTAATTTGGTTGTGGTGCCACTCGCTTCTTGCTACCCCTCTACCCGCTCGTGACGGTTTGGTTGTGCTTTCCGGGAACCCGTCATTCCTTGCTGCTGTGTGATTTTCTTCCCCACAATCGCTGCGGCGGCTATCATGAGCATTGTCGATTACGCAGTATCTGGGTACGGTTTGCCCCCCGTCGTGAACCCCAGTGATGTCATCTGCTCCAGGTGCCCCAGCCGCGTTGGTGTCGATTCCAGTGCCTTGTGTACTGGTTGAAAATTCGCTTTCACTTGCATCGTCTTGATTTAGTTGTGCCTCCCATGCTTGGCCGCTCAGCGGTCTGGAAGGGTATATTTGAACCTCGGTCTCTGCCGCAGTGTCCGCGTTCGTGAAACCAATATTGAGTTTCCAGTAAACTCCCACCTTGTGCTTCGGATCCGCCACCTCCATTCTCGACGGGTACTGACTTACTGTCTGGGGTATCACAAAGTCTACCACGAACGTGTGCGATCCGCGAGGGAGCGTCTTGGGGACGTCAGGGAGCGTCTGCGCCGTCACAATGGACGACTCGCAGACCACTAGGGCCCATTCCTCGCATGTTAGAGATAGAAATGCGGTGCCCATGTATGCCTCCGACTTGTGCACGTTTACTTTAATAATTGCTGGCATTATGCCACCACCCGTGTATATCTGATCCTCCTGCACGGCTACCTGTGCTGTGACTGTGCGCCCCATTTGAGTTCCTGTGTGTTTCTCGCTGCGGGATGGGGATCTCTAGATCTTTTGCCAATAAATATCTAAAATCCGCTGGCTCCGATGAGCTTAGCCAACAGGCAATCGGATCGTCACGTGGAGATCCCGATTTGGCGAAACCCTCCAGGCAACGTTTCAGATGTATTTGCTGGGTGGCTTGCCTGTCTCAGATGCGGCTATCTATCGCTTCCTAACGAGCCGCTGTCCCCCTTCGTTTATAGTTGATGCCGGGTTGCCACATATAGCCACCCGATGGCAATAGGCCGGCCTTATCTTTTGTTTACGGGTTTTGCCACTAGGCAGGGATTAAAAAAAATCTGGGTGTGCATATTGATGTAATGTGTAGATGTATAATAGATTCGCCTTTTTCCGGTGTACTATTTCTGGTCTACGGTGGTTCTACGCCTTTATCTTGCAAGGTCCCTGGCCTTTTTTGCTTCCACTGGGCAGCTTCGTGTTAATGTATGCAGCTTAATTACGTTCCGTAATAGCCGCCATACTTTCTCAGGATGTGGCGAACACCGCAGGCGCCTATACGGGAACAAAGGAAAGATATTATTTGGTGGGCATTTATTGAACTGATAAATACATTAAATATTGGATCAAAACAAGATAAAAAGAGGAAGGGCCGCTGCATATTGCATAGACTAGCGCAGGCCCACGCATAGGTGCCGCGCGATACTATACATATATGTATGTGTGCGTCTCGCGGGGCGTGCTGGGCACAAGGGGACGGAGCATGACGAACATCCCATGACGAACATCCTAGTCAGCAGCACGTACATTCGTAGGCGAGCCGTGGGACCACACAACACGTGACCGAGAATAGCTCCCTCGTCAAAGCGGATGAGAGGACATCCTCGACCCGGACTGTGTGACTGACTCCTCTCCTATGCAGACAGTGACTCTCTGTAGGCCACACACGCACACATAGTACGCACAACCCTAGATTTTGACTCACTACTACGAACTTTGCAAAACGCTTCGGTTGCCATTAATTTCACATTGTGTGCGGCGTAGCACCATAGCGAGAACGCAGAGAACGATGTCTGACAATACATTAGGCAATGGAGAGAACCAGCCGCCTGCGCAGAACCCGCCTGCCGACGGTATTTCTTTGCTGAACGCGGACGGAAAGCCGAAGACGGCGAAGGAGCTCGAAAAAGAAAGAAAGAAGGCAGAGAAGATGGCGAAATTCGAGGCAAAGAAGGCCAAGCAGACCCAGGGCGGTGGTGCTGAAAAGCCCAAGGCCAAGGCTGCACCAAAAAAGATAAAGGAAGAGGCCCCGAAATTTGTTGACACCACGAAACCAGGTGACAAAAAGACACTCGTGAGCCTCGACGACCCTGCACTCAAGGCCTACGTGCCCGCAAACGTCGAGTCGTCTTGGTACGAATGGTGGGTCAAGAAGGGCTTCTTTGCACCAAAGCTTGCTGAGAATGGAGAGGCGCTCCCGGCTGGCCAGTTCGTGATCCCGGCACCGCCGCCGAATGTCACCGGAGCTTTGCACATTGGACACGCCCTGACAATCTCGCTGCAGGACACGCTTGTTCGGTACAACCGTATGCGGGGCAAGTCCACTTTGTTTGTGCCTGGTTTCGACCACGCAGGCATCTCGACCCAGAGTGTCGTGGAGAAAAACGTCTGGAAGCGCGAGCACAAGACCCGCCACGACTACGGCCGCGAGAAGTTCGTGGACATTATCTGGGACTGGAAGGAAGACTACCATAAGCGCATCAAGTCGCAGATCACGGCGCTTGGCGCCTCATATGATTGGACGCGTGAGGCTTTCACGCTCGACGACCAGCGTTACAAGGCCGTCGTTGAGGCCTTCGTGCGCCTGTTCGAAGACGGAAGTCTTTACCGTGCGAAGCGTTTGGTGAACTGGAGCACTGCCCTGCAAACGACGTTGTCGAACCTGGAGGTTGTGAACAAGGACATCCCGGGACGCACGATGCTAAAGGTTCCTGGCTACGATGAGCCCGTGGAGTTTGGCGTTATCACGAGCTTTGCGTACCCCGTTGTTGGAAGCGACGAAAAGCTTGTTGTTGCCACAACGCGTCCCGAAACGCTGTTCGGTGACACTGCCGTAGCCGTGCACCCGAAGGACCCGCGTTACACGCACCTTCACGGCAAGAAGCTGAAGCACCCCATCCTTGATCGCGAGGTTCCGATTGTGCTTGACGACGTTGCCGTCGACATGGAGTTCGGAACTGGTGCAGTTAAGATAACGCCCGCCCACGACCCGAACGATTACGAGACTGGAAAGCGCCACAACCTGGAGTTCATTGTTGTGATCGACGAGAGCGGTAAGCTCAACGCGAACGCAGGCCCCGAGTATAAGGGCATGAAGCGTTTTGATGCCCGCACGAAGGTCATCGAGGACCTCAAGGCACGGGGCCTATTTGTCGAGCAGAACGACAATCCCATGACTGTGCCGACGTGTGACAAGAGCGGCGATGTCATCGAGCCGATGCTCAAGCCGCAGTGGTGGCTGAACCTGAACGGCCCCGCGAAGATGGCCATCGATGCCGTGAAGCAGGGCAAGATCACCGTTTACCCGAAGTCGTCGGAGACGGAGTACTTCCACTGGCTGGAGAACCTGCAGGATTGGTGCATTAGCCGACAGCTCTGGTGGGGCCACCGATGCCCGGTGTACCTTGTCGAGTTCACTCCTGGGAACAAGCTTGATGGATCGGAAACGCAAAACTGGATCGCTGGCCGCACTGAAGAGGAGGCGTACGAGAAGGCCCGCGCGAAGTACCCTGAGCACGCGGCGACCCTGAAGCTGCACCAGGACGAGGACGTGCTCGACACCTGGTTCAGCAGTGGCTTGTGGCCAATGACGACCCTTGGCTGGCCCAACGTAAACAGCGAGGATTTCAAGAGATTCTTCCCCATGTCACTTTTGGAGACGGGCTGGGATATTCTATTCTTCTGGGTTACGCGCATGATCATGCTGTCCCTGAAGCTGACTGGCGAGATCCCGTTCAAGGAGGTTTACTGCCATTCGCTCGTGCGTGACGCGCAGGGCCGTAAGATGTCGAAGTCACTCGGAAACGTCATTGACCCGCTCGACGTCATTTCCGGTATCTCATTGAGCGGCCTGCAAGACAAGCTCACGGCCGGCAATCTTGACCAGCAAGAGATCAAGCGCGCTGCCGAGGGCCAGGCCATCAGCTTCCCGAATGGCATCCCCGAATGTGGCACGGATGCCCTGCGCTTTGCGATGTGCGCCTACACCTCGGGAGGCCGCGACATCAATCTGGACATTTACCGTGTGGAAGGTTATCGTAAGTTCTGCAACAAGATCTATCAGGCAACTAAGTTCGCACTGATGCGTCTTGGCGACGACTACAAGCCGTCGGCGAAGCCCCACGAGGGCCGCAGCCTTGTCGAGAAGTGGATCCTGCACAAGCTGTCCGTTGCCGGTAAGGAGACTGCTGCGCACCTCGATAAGCGCCAGTTCATGGATGCGACATCTGTTGTTTATAACTACTGGCTCTACGAGCTCTGCGACGTGTACATTGAGAACTCGAAGTCTCTCATCTTGGAGGGCAGCGACGAGGAGCGCACGAGCGCTCGCGACACTCTGTACACATGTCTCGATGGCGCGCTCCGCCTCATTCACCCGTTCATGCCCTTCCTTACTGAAGAGCTGTGGCAGCGATTGCCGAAGCCCGCCGGCGTGGAGGTGCCCGAAACCATCAGTTTGGCGGCGTTCCCCAACGAGCAGCTATTCAATGCCGAGGCTGAGGAGGCTTACACAACGGTGCTCGAGGTTGCGAAGACGCTGCGCTCGCTATTTGCTGACTACGGCATCGCGAAGGAGGGCGAGGCTATTGTCTCTGCGAGCGGCCCGCAGTTCGCCATGCTCAAGGAGCAACACAACTCGATTCTGTCCATCGTGAAGCAGGCCGCGAAGCTCGAGATTACCGAGAGCCAGGGCACACCGGCGGGATGCGTTGTTGGCACCGTTTCGCCGAGCGTGAGCGCATACGTCATCGTCAAGGGCCATGTAGACCTCGACGATGAGATTCGCAAGGCCCAAGACAAGATCAAGAAGGTCGAGCAGCAGCGCGCGAACGTCATCAAACAGACCGAGGTTCCGGGCTATGCCGAGAAGGTCAAGGAGAGCGTGCGCGAAAACAACACGAAGAAAATCGAGGGATTCGCTGCTGAATTGAAGGGACTCGACGCCGTCATCCAGGAGTTCCAGCGCTTGAAGTTGTAACTCGTGAACTAAATAAATAATTGTATGCATCAACGTATACTCATCTGCACGCATATATAGATATGTGAACACGCAGGTACATGTATACACACAGTCACACATACACAGCCACACATACACAGCCACAGAGACACAGACACACGCACACAGACACATACATAAACACAATAAAAACCAACTGTTCTTTAACAAGTCTCCCACCCACCGGTATGAGTCAGTCAGCAATGTGCACTAAAATATGTGACAAAATGCAAATCATGGCATTATTATCTTGTACGTAAACTAGCATAAGGAGCCTGAAAAGGCCGTTTATTAGGCTCTCTCGTTGCTATAAGCAGGTGGAGCAGTAGCAGACACAGTCTCGGGCTGCGCCGGCCGATCGGATGCCAAAGGAGACGCCGTAACCTTGTTGTCAGGAAGGTCCTCGGTCTCCTGATTATAGACAGACTTCTCAGGCACAGCAGTAACAGAGTCCGCTGGATGAGCAGCTTGCTGGGTTCCTTGCTGGGTTCCCTGGTGGGTTCCTTGCTGAGGCTGCGGTTGGCCAGCAGGAGGCCGCGTTCCCTGGCTCGTAGGCCGGGCCCTGCCTTCCTCGGCAAGCGGATATCGCGACAAACGCTTCGACTGGCTCCTGGCCGCTATCACAACAGCAATGGCGTAGAAAAAGCCACCGAACGGGATGAAGATCCACAGCAGCAACTCAACAGTCATAGTGTGGCCGCACCCGTACTCCATAGCGACAGGGACAGGCGGTATAAGGAGGCAGAGAGCAAGCAGCCCAACAAAGCGACCGGCGCCCATGGGCTCGGTGCGAATCAACTCTGAGTTGTTTACCATACTGAAGAATACTTGCTAAGAAGATCTGTAGGGTCTTAAATAGCCTGCCGCCCGCTCATGCAGAAATTTATTCTTAGCTCCAGGGTATGGAAGCATAAGACCCTGATTTTCCCCCTTCCGGTAAGCAGTCACCTACATGCATACGCGTTGTGACAGAGCTGTCTGCGGCTTGAACCATGCCCTGCTACCACTGTGTGTCTAGGAAAATCACACTTAATCCGCGTGGCTGAGCGGTGCGAGTGACTCAAGTCGCATGCACTCAACCCCACAACAAAGGGGCTGCTGATCGATCTACAAAGGGGCTGCTGATCGATCTACCGTATAAAATCAAACCGTAGCCAAAGGTATCACAAATAAAAAAGAAAATGAGGGAAAGCATGGGTTTGAGCTTTGTCATTGCGCTCTGCATATGACCGTGCTCACCTCTGGGTCTGAATCTTATTATCCAGCCTCGAGAGCTCGGGAGTGTAAGGCGGCGGCGACGTCTGGCTAGTTGGGAGCTCTACAGACGGTTGTTCCACGTGCGCATGGACACAATGCGGGGCTGTGCTAGTGCTGGGGGGCACATTGCGCTGCTGGTGTGTGTGTTGATGCTCGTGCTCGTGCTGGGGCGCTAGGACCTCTGCATCGCTTGTGACCTGCTCGTAGCCACGAGAGGCCGGCGAATTGTATCTTGCTTTCGTCAAAAGGTATGCGGCGTGCACAAAGCCACCGAATGGAAGCAGGATTGTCAGAAGCACGTTCCACAGCAGGTCCCATCGGAAGACCCCGAACTCAAGCGCCACAGCGAGGGGCGGGATAACGGCCGATAGGACAATGAGCCAGAACAGCCGCGATGAAGACTCCTGGACTGTTGACATCTTAAGTTTTGTTGTCAAGGATTTTTCTTCTGAAGATGGTGGCGGCGAGGCGGTGAGCTTATCTATCTGACATAAGGCGCGGTGGTGAAGGCCGTGGTAGTGGGGCCGTAGTAGTGGGGGCGGTCACGGCCCATGACCCGATTGCTGCGTTTAAGAAATACGCAAGTTGCTACTGAAATAGCGCGTTCACGATTTAATGGGGCGCCGACATATGAGATCTGTCTAAACTAGATGCGAAGCCACGTTACTGTGCAAATAAAGTACATAGAAAGGAATTAACAAGGCGAAGTGCATCACGCAAGTGCATCCAGCCTTTACCTTGGTTTATCCCGCATCATTAAGGCCTCACCACTCGTAAGTCGGCGAGTCTGAGTACAGCATGGGTAACGAATGGTTGTCATACACTTGCATGCGCGAGATACGCACCCCTCCCCACGTTAATGCTCTGCGCAACACTCTGAGATCACACGTACCCTTGATTACACTCTCTGTGTGGAACGCGCAGCTGCACGCCGGCCTGCAGTGCATGGGGCATGTGACAGACCTCAGAGCTGGGCAGTGGCTCTTGACCCTCGACCACATTAAGCAGTAGTCGTTATACAATGGCAGCAGGCACGGCAGGCACAGCGAGCCCCGCAGAGGCTCGTGGCGAGCCAAGTCCCCAGGACAACGAGACCGGAGCAGGAGGCCACGAGGAGGCCGAGGACTCGCGCATGGACGTCGAGCCCGGCAACGAGGCCCCCGACGCGGACGATGCCGACAAGAGGAATACCGCAAACAAGGAGGCCGTGAACGAAGACGACGGCCTCAACGAACCTTCCGAGCACGGAGAGGCTCAGGGCGAGGCTGCGCGCGACGCCGGAAACAGCGAGAGTTCAAAGGACGGCGAGGAACGAGGGAACAGCCAGGAAGCCGAGGACCATGAGGCCGAGGACGGCGAGGGCGCAAACGACAAGGCGGCAAGTGACGAGAACAACGACGAGAACAACGACGAGAACAACGACGAGAACAACGACGAGGACGTCGAAGGCAACAGTGCAGAGCCCGGCGAGCAGATCGACCACATGTTTGACGAGATTCTGTTAAAGCCGCTGTTTGAACGCCGCGAGAAGTCTCTGAAGGAACTGCTTGAGTCCATGGACGAGTTCGCCCCCATCATTCCGGACGCCGTCACGGACTACTACCTTGCGAAATCCGGGTTCCGCACAACGGACCACCGCGTGAAGCGCCTGCTTGCGCTCGCCACGCAGAAATTCGTCGCCGATATCGCGAGCGACGCCTACCAGTTCGCGCGCATCCGAGCCCAGACCGCTAATGCGGCTGGAGGAAGCGGGCGTGGCCGGGCCGGCCCGGGATCCACCTCCGGACGCACCGTGCTCACAATGGAGAGCCTTAGCGGCGTCCTCGGTGAGTATGGCGTCAATGCCAAGCGGCCAGACTTCTACCGCTAGACGGGATGCTCGTAAGGGACGTGCTGGGCATTTCCCTTGCAACTGTTTTTATTTACTCATAACTTCATACAAGTATATTTATCGCCTTTTCTGTTCTGACCTCTCCCATTCCTGGGAATTACACGTGCACCAAAGATAGACATGAACATAGTTACAAGGACGCTCACAAGTATGGCCAAAGATATATTTATATGTACACGTTCATATATATACACATACATATTTACATGTACTATGAGCATAATTCCATAGTGAGGAACGCTGTAGTGGAAGTGCGCGTGAACGTTCTCGAAACCCTAGCACGTCCGTTAGGAACATTTAGTAGCGATAATCATCACAAGGCCGGCCACAAACGCTGTTACCACCCATCACTATTACGCTCACAAGTATCGACTAGTGACTTGCTCCAGCATCGGATACTCGACTGTTCGTAAAAACTCGACCAGTTGCAGAAAACACTACTAAGCAACAGACGAACAGGCCACGCACTTAGCGGTTCTCATCCACGCACGCTGGCATTGAACCAGCCACACACGCATTCCTGTGCACGCATTTCTGAACACGCATCTCTGAACACGCATCCAGCAACCCTTGCATTCAGCTATACACACCCGCAGCTACCCACGCACAATGGTTGTAGACTACTCTAAATGGGACAAGCTTGAACTGTCCGACGACAGCGACGTCGAAGTCCACCCGAACGTTGACAAGAACTCGTTCATCCGCTGGAAGCAGCGGGACATCCACGAAAAGCGCGAGCAAGCGAAGTTCCGCACGCTCCAGCTCGAGGTCAACATCGAGACGAACCACGACCTGCTGAAACGCGTGAACAAGCTCATTGCTGCCGGCGAGGACGGCCGCAAAGTAGGCCTCAACGTCGAAAGCGACGTCGAGTTCTCGCAGGCCGGCGAAACCAAGGAAAAGCCCGCGAAGGCAACGAGCCCTGAACAGCCGCGATACACAGACATGATCGAGAGCATGCTCATGCAGATAGTTGCCGAGGGCGGTGACCACACGGTTGTTTTAAACAAGCTCAAAGAGCACCGCGAAATGATCGAGAATGCGCTGAAGGCCGAGGGCGCAGAGCTGCAGAAGCTCGAGGACGAGCGTAAGCAGCATATCACGGCGGACGACATTCGCACGGGCTGGGACTCGACTATCGTGTACAAGCCGTCGTCGAAGAGCGAAGACGCAAGCAGCAGCGACACCACGACGAGCAGTGCAGGCAGCAGCAGCGGCGTCAAGTCCTCGACAACAACTGTCGAGACTCTGAACTCGCCGAAAGCGCCGCCAAAGCCGAAGATGACGGAAGACGGACTCGAGGAGCTGCTGCCGGCCACGCAGGAGTTCGGCGAGCTGCCCATTGGCGACATGGAGAGCGCCTACAAGTATATGATGCAGCACCCGTACATTGTGACGGAGGGCCAGAAGGACGCGCTCATGATGAGTGCGTTTGAGCACGAGCTTGCAAACGATAGCGAGCGTGCGCGGCGCGTCGTGTGGAACTCTCTGCTCATTCAGTACAGCAACACGCTCGGCAAGAACGGCGTCCAGCTGTTTTTTAGCAAAATTGTGCAAAAGACGCACCCGGCCCGCGAGGCCTTCGAGAAGGATGCCGAAACGACGTTCACGCACATCAAGAACCGGTGCAAGATCCTGCGCGAGGACCACGCACGCGACGACGCGAACGCCGACGGCGAGGAGACGATCCAGCTGCACGCGGTTGACCCAGAAACCGAGCTTGTCATTCGTATACCCGAGAAGGACAGCGAAGGATACGCCATCTACGAGACTCTGAGTCCAGAAATGCAGGCTGCCGTGACGACGTGCGAGCTCGACCGGATCAACGAGGTTCTCGGCAGACTGCGCGTGGACGAGGCCGAGGCCGTTGTCGAAAAGTTGAGTGAGTCCGGTGTTCTGCAGGTCGAAAGCAAGATCTACGATCCAGAAGAATGGGAGCAGAAGAGGAAGGAGCTCGAGGCGAGCGAGCCTAGCATTGAGGGGCTCAGTACTGAGGAACGCACAGAGGAGGCGCCGAAGACGGGCGCGAGTGACGATACTCCGGTACCCTCGACCATTGATGAAGTGGATTAAGCATGCTCGGTTTCTTATAGCTTTTGGCTCCTGAGGTTGTCGAGAAGATCAGTGTTCACATAATCTATGTATTAATGATAGCCGCTAAGCTTACGACTACTTGTGACTGCGTGCTCATTTTTCTAACGAAAAATACCCGAACTATGCCCAAACTGTGTCCGCGTTTGCTCGAGTAACACGAAGCCACTCAACTGTCCGCGAACCGAGCTAGCCTAGACTCGTCATTACAGCCTATATGAAGTGCACATGCGCTCTCCGCATGTACGGCCGCACATCCCCGGATGCCCTCGGTTACTGACCCCTGCCCTATTCCGCACCCCCCTCACACCCGCGGCAGTTACGAGCCGTGTGTGTCATAGTCACGAACCACAGGGACCACGAAAGGGACTGGAGAAGTCATCACGAACACTGCATAACTAGTCAAACACCAAGACTGAAGCTGAAACACACTTCATAATGAGCGCAATCCAAGTTAAGCAAATTCCTGGCGACCCGATTTTCGAGCTCGCGGGCCGGTACAAGGTCGACACGCACCCCCGCAAGGCCGACTTGGGCATTGGTGCGTACCGAACAAACGAGGGCAAGCCGTGGGTGCTCCCCGTCGTGAAGAAGGTTGAGCAGCTCATTGCCAATGACCCGACTGTTGACCACGAGTACCAGCCGCTTAGCGGAAACGTCGAGTTCTGCAAGGCGAGCGCGAAGCTCCTGTTCGGCCAGAATGCCGACACCTCGAAGATCAGCAGCGTACAAACGTTGAGCGGGACGGGCGCAAACCACATGGGCGCCGTGCTTTTGAGCCGGTTCCCGCCGTTCGGCACCCAGTCGAAGCGCATTTGGGTTCCAACGCCGACGTGGGGCAACCACCACCAGATCTTTTCGTGGGCAGGGCTCGAAGTCAGGAGCTACCCGTACTGGGACGGCCAGCAACGCCGGCTGAACATCGAGGGCCTGCTGTCGAAGATCGAGCAGGAGTCGCAGAAGGGCGACATTCTGTTGCTGCATGCGTGCGCGCACAACCCGACGGGCATTGACCCGACGCAGAGCCAGTGGAAGGACATTGCCGAGCTCGCGAAGAAGAAGAGCCTGTTTGTGTTCTTTGATGCGGCGTACCAAGGCTTTGCCTCGGGCGACCTCGACCGCGACGCGTGGTCCGTGCGCTACTTCGTGGACCAGAAGATCGACCTGCTCGTTTGCCAGTCGTTCTCGAAGAACATGGGCCTCTACGGCGAGCGCTGCGGCGCAATCCACGTTGTAGCCAGCGACGCGACCCCGGAGAAGGTGCAGGCCATCACGAGCCAGCTCTCGATCCAGACGCGGGCCGAGGTCTCGACGACGCCGGCCTTCGGCTCGCGCATTGCGGCTCGCATTCTCACCTCGCCGGAGCTGTTCAAGCAGTGGGAGCGCGAGGTCAAGCTCATGGCCGAGCGCATCATCCACATGCGCCACGAGCTGCGGTCGCGACTCGAGCGCCTGAACACGCCCGGCACTTGGGCTCACATCACGGAGCAGATCGGCATGTTTTCGTTCCTGGGCCTCACGCAGAAACAGTCGCGCCGCATGGTCGACGAGTTCCACATCTACATGCTCGAGAACAGCCGTGTGTCCATGGCCGGCTTGAACGAGTCGAACGTCGACTACATTGCCGAATCGATTCACAAGGTTGTTATTGAGGACAGCGGGAAGCTTTGAACGTAAAGGTATAGCTAGACATTTGACACAAATAGTAGAGAAGGCAAACTACAAGGCAGCTCGTAAGGCAGCTCGCAGGCAACTCGCGAGGTAGTGCGCAGGCAACTCGCAAGGTGAACTCGTGGAGTCGTCCTTGCAGTTGAATTTGACTAAACGTTATATTGCATATAAATCTGCCTCATTTTATATTGACATATACGTTTCGATTCATTTACGTTTCGATTCATTGCTCGAACCGTCTCACGATGCCTGCTCCGTTGTCACGGCGCACTGACAATATAGCGTGCCCCTACCTCCTTGCCCTCGGGGCTGCCACCACAATCCGAACAGAAACCATAGGTACGACATGGTAGACAAGATCCAGCGCCAGGTGCGGGTCACGACGCGGCAGTCCGTGCTGGAGGATGAGCCCAAGATCGACGGCGTCTTTCCGATGCGCGAGTGGAAGATCAACGTCCACCTCGTCGGCGCTGACGGCCAGCTCCACCCGGCGAATGTGTTCGATCGCGTCACGTACCAGCTGCACGAAACATTCGCCAATCCGCGCCGCGTGCTCACGGAGCCGCCATTCGAGGTGGCTGAGAAGGGGTGGGGCGAGTTCGAGATGCGCATCACGTTCCGCATAGCCCACGGCGGCGGCGACTTCAGCACGGGTTACGATCTCCATTTCAAAGCCACCGAGAGCCACCAGGACTTCACGGTTGGGTTCCCGGTAAACAAGAAGGAGCTTGTTGCGAAGCTCGCGGCTAGCGGCCCGGTGCCGCAGCCCGCAAGCGCTGCTCCGGCGGCCCCGGCTGCAGCAGCCCCCGGGGCCGGCGAGAAACGCGGCCCTCTCGGCGACGAGCAGAACGCGGCGGGTGTAAAAAAGGCAAAAGTAACGACTAAGGGCTCGGTGGATCTCGAGAGGCTGAGCAATGGGCTCGAGCAGCTAGGCGAACAGGACGTCCTGTCAATTGTGCAGATGATTAGCGACAACAAGACGCCAGAAATCTACGTAAAGAACGACGTCGAGGCCGGCGAGTTCCATGTCGACCTATTCACAGTCCCGAACGGCTTGCTGAAGTCCATGTGGGACTTTGTTGCTAAAAAGGTCGATGTGTGACGGGACGCCTCTGTGTGTGTATTGTAAAGAGAGAACTCGACCAAGGGTTCTCTCTCCATCTTGATTTTTTTTGAAGAGAAGAGGCTTAGCTCTGAGGGGTACAGTAATGGCCGAAATTTTCACTGTTTATCTTTTGTGAGACGGCAACACGTTCACGAAACGCTCGGTGTTGTGTTCACAGGAGACGCAAACAAGGTTAGCGCATGCTCTCAGTGGACAAAGGTCCTCCCAGCGCCTCCTTGAAAAACGTCTCTTTGAATCTGCCACTTTTCCAGCTGGTTTAAATATATAATCGAATGCCCAGTAGGCTGTAGCGCATATAATGCTCCCCAGGGTGCTCCCTAGGGTGTCCTCATTGACGAGCGAGGTACGTGAACGCACAAGCGTGGTCGACCCTGCATATTTAATAAAGGAGAAAAGTGCTCGAGTCTAGTCGTGCAAAAGCGGGTAGATTTCATCCCGAACTTCTGAACTCTGCAAGACCGTGAAGTTTGTACATTCTAGGTAGAAGAATGCCCATTTATTCCAAAAAGCAGTAATTCAAACAGAATACACGATACAGTAAACTGCGTACTTATGCAGTGCACTCGCAACGTCCGCTTCTTTGGCTTTGTTTCAACTCGAGTTTTCATAATTTAGATAGTCTCCACGTACGAGTACTCACTGACGTAGAGAAGTACATACTTTGATATATACGCCGTCCACGATATTTCGATTATTTGTTTCGTTGAGTTAAGTCCCACATTATATCCTTTGTTCACTACGTAGCATCTGCACACAACGCGAGAGCCAAGGCACCGCCGGCACTGCTACCCCGGAGCAGCGCAACCCGTACCCCGACCTCGCAGAGTGCCAAGTCATCCCGAGAATCGCTGGCCGCTCGGGGCCAGGAACGCGCCGTTCCGAAATAATATTCGCTTTAACAATGTATTAAGTTAGAGGGTAGACGGGCCCCGAGAATCTCCCTGTTTTGCCGCCACGAACTGCGTGCTCGATACACGCGCCCGTGTTGGCGCCTGCGTGCTCGCGCTGTGATTGGCCGAGGTCGTGGTCACTGGACTGGGATCCACGACCCATTAGCTAATCAGCATCGCTCCTCGAACGTGATTGGGACTCCTGGCATTTTTGTTACCCACATCAGACCTCGCCTCGTTTTCTTTCTTCCCCCACCTAACACTTTGTAGCAAACTATGTTCCGCAGTGTACTTCCCAGTCTGAAGCGGGCTGCTTTGCGCCCGCAGATGATGGCTGCTCCGAAGATGCTCAGCCGTGGCATGGCTGCTGCCGCTGAGTCGGACGGCCAAGTCAAGGCCGTCATCGGTGCCGTTGTCGATGTCCAGTTCCCGCAGGGCAAGCTCCCGTCGATTCTCAACGCGCTTGAGCTCAAGCGCCAGAGCGGCGAGAAGCTTGTTCTCGAGGTCGCCCAGCACCTCGGTGAGAACACCGTCCGTGCCATCGCTATGGACGGTACCGGCGGTCTGGTCCGTGGTGACGCTGTCAAGGACACTGGCGCGCCCATCCTCGTCCCCGTCGGTGAGGCGACCCTCGGCCGTATCCTGAACGTCACCGGTGATCCCGTCGACGAGCGTGGCCCCGTTAAGACGAACGAGCGCCGTCCCATCCACGCGGACCCGCCTCTTTTCTCGGAGCAGAGCACCGCCGCCGAGGTCCTCGAGACCGGTATCAAGGTCGTCGACCTGTTGGCCCCCTACGCCAAGGGTGGTAAGATTGGTCTCTTCGGTGGTGCCGGTGTCGGCAAGACTGTGTTCATCCAGGAGCTGATCAACAACATCGCCAAGGCCCACGGTGGTTACTCCGTCTTCTGCGGTGTCGGCGAGCGTACTCGTGAGGGTAACGATCTTTACAAGGAAATGATCGAGTCCGGCATTATCAACCTCGAGGGCGAGTCGAAGGTCGCTCTTGTGTTCGGCCAGATGAACGAGCCCCCTGGTGCTCGTGCCCGTGTCGCCCTTACCGGTCTTACCGTTGCCGAATACTTCCGTGACGAGGAGGGTAAGGATGTGTTGCTTTTCGTCGACAACATCTTCCGCTTCACCCAGGCCGGTTCTGAGGTCAGTGCCTTGCTCGGTCGTATTCCGTCGGCCGTCGGTTACCAGCCGACCCTCGCCACCGATATGGGTGCCCTTCAGGAGCGTATCACCACGACCAAGAAGGGTTCGGTCACCTCCGTCCAGGCCGTCTACGTGCCTGCCGATGATTTGACCGATCCGGCCCCTGCCACGACCTTCGCTCACTTGGACGCCACAACTGTGTTGTCGCGTGCCATCTCTGAGTTGGGTATCTACCCGGCCGTCGACCCGTTGGACTCGAAGTCGCGTCTGCTTGATGCTCAGGTCGTTGGCCAGGAGCACTATGACGTTGCCTCGTCTGTCCAGCAGACTCTTCAGGCCTACAAGTCGCTCCAGGATATCATCGCCATTCTTGGTATGGATGAGTTGAGCGAGGCCGACAAGCTCACTGTCGAGCGTGCTCGTAAGATCCAGCGTTTCCTCTCGCAGCCGTTCGCTGTCGCCGAGGTCTTCACTGGTTTCGAGGGCCGTCTCGTCGCCTTGAAGGACACCGTTAACTCGTTCAAGGAGATCCTCGACGGTAAGCACGATGCTCTCCCCGAGAACGCCTTCTACATGGTTGGCGACATCGAGGAGGTTAAGTCGAAGGCCGAGAAGATCGCTGCCGAGGCTCACTAAATCTAAAAAGGTCCGTTAAATTCTTAACACTCGCAATAGAAACTCCCGAAAGATATAGGGTATATCTCTGTACGAATGATGCTCGTTAAAAACCAATAGCTGGGGGAGATGGAAAGCACGAATACGTCTCCCGCCACCACATAGCGGCCTCGTTCCACATATATACATATATATACACGCGTTTGCGCCGTTGTTGTTGAGGATGTAGTGCTTGGATTGTGGCATCCATAAAGGCATATAGATATGCATAGCTGTTCCCAACAGTGCGGACAAGCAAATTGGCTTGAACTTACGGCTTCATTATTAACGTTACTCACGCTATGCTATATGTATATATCATGCAAGAAATGGGTTTGCAGCTCTAACAATTATCGAGGGGAGCACACGGCCACAAAAGGCAACGCCAATGAGGACCGGGACCTCGCTAAGAGCTCGGATCTCTTGCACGTTTTCCTCCTCGCGGAGAGCCAGCTTGCTGCGGATCTCCTCCGAAAGGGATGGAACGCCAACTTTCTGTGTGGTCGCAGTGACTTCCTGATCCAGCTTTGCTCCATCAGACGCGTCGTCGCCCTCGGGCTCAAATAAGGCCGAGTCCACATCCTTGTTCCAGAAAAGCTCGAGCAGATGCGACGATGGGTGGTACTCGGCCTTCTTGAGCGGGAGTTGGTCGCCATGAACGCGCTTCTCGACACTGAACTCGGGGATCACGACATCGAACGCAGAGTCATATACTGCAGTGACAACTCCCATTACGAGCTGGAAGGAACTGCTCAACGACTGTGCAAGAGCGAGGTGGAAACTCTGCTCCTGGACTCTGTGTGCACATTCGTAGCGGAATGACAGTTCCGGTGCAAGGTCTGCAGCTGCGCTCACGAACTGCTCGTTAGAGATATCAGACTCAGTGCCAAGCATGGTGTGGACTTGGCGTGCGACTACCTGGTCCGCGTACCGCAGCAGCGGCCTAACAAAGTGGGTATAAGCATCGAAGCCGAACCAGTAATGCCCGAGCTGACCCGGGTTTGTGCGTGCAGCCACGGCGTATCGCTGCGTGTTCATCGACTTAATCAAAGAGGCCTTGATCGCAGTGACTTGCGACGGCGTCAGCGACTCTGCAAGCGACTTCGCCAACGTCTGGCCATTCGTCGTGTCGACGCGAATATCTTGGGAACGCAGCAGATCGGCCAGCTTCTCGAGCTTCGCGAGCGGCGGCTCGGCTTGACGCCTCACAAGCGTGTTCAAACCAAGAGCCGACGAGCGCAAGAGCTCAGAGGCAACTGCAGCATTCGCGGCGTGCATGAACTCGCCAATAATGAGCTCGCTGCGGCTTGGGTCGCTCAGCGGTGGCCTCGTGGGGGTGACGACGTCGAGAAGGCTGCTGAGATCGACAATGGGATCATCTATCCCACCAAGACCGCGTCGTCGGCGAAGCACAGAGGCCGCAGTCTCGAACTTCGTCGCCACCTCGGGGCTGAGATCCTCAAAGCGCTCCTCGGCCGGCGTGACTGCCTCGCGTTTGACCGAGAACGAACCCGTGCTCAATGCAAGCTCGACGGTGATTGCAGGCGAGAGCCTGCTTTCCTTGAACCTGATCTGTTCCAGTGCCTCCGACGAAGTAACCAGCGGCGACTCGAACCCGTCCATGTAGACTCCTGCAGATTTGTGGCGCAGCTCACGGTCGAGCAGGCCATTCCGCTCAATAAACGGCGTAATGTCAAGTACGTGCACGGCAACAACCTGCTCACCGTCCTTTTCGTACGTACTCGCGGACAAGTCCGGAGCGATCCCCCAAACCGTTTTCTCATGAGAAGTCGGTAAATGTTTGGCTGCTTCCGACATCGCCTTGCCGGCCTCCACGGCCTCCTCCACGGCCCCGTCATCGAACTTGTGCGCGCCGAAATTGAAGTCGCGCAGAATAGCCTTCTGAGCCACCGACGGCTCGCCGAACGGCCCGAGCTTCTCAACAAGCATTCCAAACGGATGCAGCGACGTGATGGGCCATCGTTTGATCTGCGCAACAAAGATCTGATTTGCATAATTTTGCGGGTTCTCAATAAGGTCCGGCGGCGCCTGCTCAGTAGGAATGGCCATCAGCGGCACGCACTTGTCGACTGGCTTGAACCACACAATCTTGGGCCGATTGCTGTTGTTGTTGTTGTTGTTGTTGTTGCCGTTCCCGCCCGCCGTCGGCACAACAACATCGTCGCCCGTGATACTCGACGTGCTTTCCTGGCGCTGGTGGTGCCGTTCCTTGTTCGCCTGGCTCGACGGCCGCAGCAAACCTAGCGTACCGCTGAACAGCTGGCCCGCCGGGCGCTCGAGAATCGCGACAACGTGTCCCGAGTACAGAGGCTTCTCCTCGCCCGTGCCGAAGTCCTCGCGCAGAAGCAGCGTTTGGCCCTCGACCTCGACGTCGTCGCTGCGTTTCTGCGGAGCACGCTGTTTCAGCGAGCCACGGCGGCGCAACTGGCCCTCCTGCGTCTCGACCAAGCGGCTGTCGCTCGCGTCCACACCACGGCGCCGCTTGCGCTCCTCCTTCTCGCGTTTCTGCTCCCAAACGTCATCGACGTCGAGGAGCTCGACGGCCACAATGTCGCCCTCCAAAGCCCGGTTCCGGTCTTTGCTGCCGGCAATGAACACGTCTGCATCTAGCAAGTCTGTCGTCACGTATGCATAGCTGCGGTTCTTGTGGTTCACGCGCAGCGTGCCCGTGATGAGCAGACCCTCGGAGAGCATTTCCGGGATGGCCGACTGCGGCAAGTACGGCACAAACAGCGACTTGCGGCCGGCCTGCTGCTGGTTTGGCGAGAAGTCACTTGCGTTCGACGGCCGCGGGCGGTGCCCGTAGCTTTGCGTCGACTCGTCTCTCCACCCCGAGCTGCGCCAGCTGTTATTATGGCTGCTCGAGCTCGAGCCCGACGTGCTTGAGCCTGGTCCCGAGCTTGTGCTGTTGTCTGAGGCCGCCGGCGGGAACTGGAACCGCTGCGGCGACGTTGCATGCCGGTGGAACGACGACGTCGACTGCGAGCGCCCGTGGCCGCGGCCCGTGCGTTCTGTGGCCGGCGGGCCTGTACTGCCCTGCGCACGGTCCGGGGACGGCGGGAACCGGAACTGCGGCGTCGACTCGAGCAATGGTCCGGGCGACCCGGCGCCACTTGGCGAGCCTCCGAATGTGGCCGATGAGAGCGATGCTGGTGTAGACGGCGATTGCGCGTGCTGCGAGTACGCGCCCAACGTTGGCGATCCGCCAGCACTGCGTTCCTGGGCGGCCCGCTTTGCCTCGCTCACGGCGAGAGAGTGGCGCCGCGCGTGGCCCATCGACCGCTGGCGGCTATGCTGCGAGTTTGTCGGGCTCAGCTGAGCCGATGCGTGGCTGCCTCCGCGGTGGTGGAAGACCTGTGGTGGTGGCGGGAGCAGCTGTGTCTGGGCCACAAACACGCCCTGCGGCACGGCCGGCACGGATCCCTGCTGCGCCGCGCCCGGTTGTGGCTGCTGCTGCGGGCTGAGGTACTGTGCCGTCATCTGCTGATGCATCATATGCTGGTTCTGGGCCGTTAGGAGCTCGACCTGCTGCTGCAGTGCGAGGTTCTGCTGTATTAGCGGCGTCAGCTCGCTTGGCGTGCGGCGATGCGCGATGTTGACGTAGCGGCCGTTCCAAGTGCGGGCCTTACCGCCACGCGAATTGTCTTTATCTTCGCCAGTCATTCAGAAAAGGTGGCCCCACTCAATGTATAGACAGGGTTTCCAATAGTATTTTCTTTTAGCGCGCTTCAGATTTGTTGCTAAACTGCACTTTACCAAAAGGAAAGACGATTCTTCTGTAATGAATGGATGGAACTCGCTTGGCTTGCGGGGCTACGTGGGCGAACTGCGACAATATTTTGGAGTGGGACGTAGCAGAAATGCGGTTCGGCCATTTAGATCGGTGTGACAGATCACGCAGGGATAGGGTGCTTACCACGAGAGACTAACCGTTGCACGACCTGTTCCTTGTCGATAAGCAGCTGCACCGGACCATATTACTTTTAGGTTTCGGAACAAATTTAGCTTAGACCACACAACACTGCCCCTCTCACGGGTAAGACATAATGCCCGCGCGCATAGCCCCTTCGCTCCGCTTCCGTGCCGAACCGGCCGCGAAACCATAAATCGCTATGGGGCAGGCCAATTAATTACTTAACGTATCAGAATCTATTTTTAGTAGCGTATAATGACGTCCCCAGGTTCCCACAGTGGATTGCCTCTATTTTTTGTGGAGTTTGTCGTCTTTGCCAGCAGTCGCGGGTGGGCGTAGAGTGTCGTGCGTCTACGTGTATGCATGCATGTCGTGTGTTTTCATGTGAAACTGAGTAACGTAACCAGAGTAACGTAACCAGCGTAACGCAGCCAGCGTAACGCAACCTGAGGGAAGGGGGGAGGGTGCACACGTCATAGTGCGCAGATAAGTGTGGCCCATAATGCACTAAATTAAAAAACTAATAAAATAAATTAGAAATCGCTAACTTGCCAGAGTAAACACTCTACTAGTCTGCCATCTAGCGCCATTCAGCTCCGCGCAGAGCACGTCGTCTTGCGAAGCTTTGTTGTGCGGAACTTAGTTCGTAAAAATTGTGCCGCATACCTTTTTCTAAAAATACGAACCACCTCTCGTGAGAGGAGCGCAAGGGGCGAGGGTAAGGCCAGGCAGTGGTGGCTAGCGCGAAACTACTCTATGGGCAGCGGCCTTTGTCCTTTTCTGGGGGTGGGTCCACCTTGCCGCGGTGGGATATGCACACGGCCTGCACACGCACTTCCAGCCCTCTCTGCTGGGCATTTCAGCTGGGCGATTCAGCGGGGTGGGGGGAAATTCAGCTGGGAGATTCTGGCAGTAACCAGTAGCTTTAGGCGAGAGGGAGCGTAGCAGAGCGCGCGTTAGTGAGCTCGTTCGCCCATCTGACTGCCTGCCCTAGGCCGCTACTAGTAACGCATTACGTCTTCCACCTTAACGGCGCATGGCAGATGCAGCAGTTGCAGCAGTGAAGGCAGCGCTTTCGGGCAAGAAATTGGACACGCATGCACTAGACCAATTAGCGTTCAACAAAGGCGAGGCAGAGGCTGCGCGTGGTCGGCTCATTCCTTTGCTGCTACGGCTCTTAACCGAGAACCCGGAGGCTGCAGCCTCGGTGCCCGAGAACACTGTGCAGGTACTTCTCGACGGCACAAGTCTTCAGCAAGTGCTCGACATCACAGGCTTCAGCAGTGTGCACTTAGATAATGAGCAATTGAGGCCAGTTTTACTTTCGCAAGTCGCGTCAAAGGCCACTGAGCAGGATGCCGAGCTCGAGGGTGGCGCTGGTGAGCTTATAAGGAGGTCACTGCAGCTGATTGTCGAGCCGCAACTAGACACTTACTCTGTTTCATCAATTGAGCGTCTTGTTACGCGAATACCGCATGCAGCATTGAAACATTTGCCGTTCCGAGCGCTGCACGATGGCCCCGCCGAGCTCCGGTCCCGGCTCATGGCAGCTAATGTCGGGCTCCTGAAACACGGCGTCGTGCCACCACGAGAATTCTTGAACTGGACTCCTCTTGCTAGCGAGGATGATGATGTACTGCTTGCTGCTTTGGAGACGGACTACGTTGGAGACCTCGTGCCTTTTTTCACGCGCGTGCCGCCTATACAGGGCAGCGTGCATGCTGCATTTTTCGAGCTTTGCAAACGATATCGCAAGGCCGAGCACTCATTTCTAACGAACTCGATCGAGCGCGTGCTTGCGCTGGTCGCTCGGACTGTGGATGGCCTCTTCCTTGAGCTCGATGCCCAGTACTTGTTAGTAAGGCCAGAAAGAGCCTCGCTCATTGCGCAACTGCCTGCTACTTATGTAGTGAATCATCATCCTGAGGTCGTGGAACAGCTCGAACTAACCAGCAAAAACTTGTATGCCGTGGCGAACTTGACGCAGGATTTCCGGGGACTGCAGCTACTTCCTTTGACCTCGGCTAGAGTCCTCAACTTACCAGTGCCATCGCAACTAGTTCTTGCTGCTGCTGCAACGGCTACAAAAGAAGGCGCCGAGCTCTTTCAAGAACGGTTTGGAGACGCCTTGAAAAATGCCTGGAACATGCCGGACAGCCAGGAATACGCCGATCAAAAGGCTACGCTACGAGCTAACTTGAATCGCTGGGGTATTCGCATTCGCCGACAGCCTGATATACAACTGGCTTAGTCCATATATCTATCAATACGTCTTTATTAATACATATCTATTAGTCGTAGTTGAACGCGTACGTGTGGGAGAAATCCGCGAACATTTATAGGGCAACGCTGAAACTTGTGCTGAAACTTCCGAAGTCTTGGCTATGTTCCTCATTTCCTGTTCCGGTAAACAACTCTATAAGATCTTCGTACAAATTTTTCTGTACAAATCTGCCTGGTACGTTCATTGTCATTGATTTGCTCCGCATTGAGTTCTGGCACTCCATCACAGGCGCTCGCTCGAGTTGAATTTGTGGCCCGCTGAACCCTGGACCGTGTGACCTGCACACACAACCACACAAATTCACACAGATTTGAATAAATCAAAATTCTTTGTCGTAAATGAATGATCCGAGTGCTTAGCCGTCTGTATGGCACTCGCCGTGCAAACCCGAACTTGAAAACGGGGTGCAGACTGCTGGACTATGTGTCCCCGGCAACACATTCCGTCGTCCCGCGCACGAATTTCCTACTGGGATCCAGAACTGGAAATAGGTACCAGAACCAGGCCCAATACTGGGACGAACAAAAAGAGTTGGTGACTTTATGGGCATTCCTGCGAAAAAGGGCCAGCAGGGGGGTTGAAAACCCCCCACAGTGGCACAAGCTACGCGAAAGACTCGGGCTGGACCCGGTAGCCACACCTTCGCACGAGCTCACTCAGGAAGCTGGGGCTCAGCATTTAAAAACATGGGTAGACTGCATAGATGCGCCCGACATTGGCAAGTCTATGAGCATAATCATGTCGCATGCTTCTATTGAGTGGCCACCATTTATTGTGCTGCACACGTTTGGTAGACATGGTAGGACGCCGTTAAACGTCTACAATGCAATGCGTGCATATGAGATTCTGTTGCCTCAGATGCCGCATCATATTCAGCCCGAGCTGGTTGTCCTGATGCTACGTCTTGCGCAGAAGCATTTGATAGACTTAGTCCCTTTCGTCATTCGCATGTACCTCGATCTTCTGAAATCGCCAGGTAGTTCTAGGACTGAAGCGAACAGCAGTGCGAAAGGGAGCAGTGAGCTTAACGAAGCAATTCTGAACGAGCTCTTGTGGCAAGTGGCTCGATACGGCAAGCACTGGTCTCATATCGACGTCCCGCTACTCTCCGAAGCGCAGGAAATGCTAGTTCGGTTCGCAGGTACGGACAAAATTGATGCGAAGGGAATGTTTGCGCTTACCTATGTTACTCACTTTACTAAACCAGATCTCGCGCGCGAATTCATGGAGAACATGAAGAGCGTGATGGCCTTGCGCACGCGGCCTGAAAATGCAAAAGAGTTCGCCTACATCAATGGGCCAGATGTCATCAAGCTGTTAACCTCCCCTACAGCCGAGCAGGCCTTGGCTGTCATCGATCATGCCAGTGCGAACTTACCAGCTATGTGGACGTGTGCAGCCATCTACTTGAAGCGAAAGAAGTTTTTGACGCCAAGTGTGGCAATGCGGTTGTGGGACAAATGCATAGACAAACAAGTCAGAATCACAAACCTTTTAACCGAGCTTGTGATTAGTGCGCAGCACACATTCACTCAAAAGAGCGTTGTTCTGTCCAAGGCGCTGGCCGCCGGACTGAGACTGACGCCCTCTCTCGTCGCTAAGATGGCGAGTGTCGGATCCAAACTGGATTTGGAGACCGTTGCCTCAAGATATCCGCAATTCATGGACCATCCACTAGTTTTGGAGAGTTTTATTGTCTCCCAGTGTCATTGCGACCCCGCTGTCGTGTGGAAGACATATACGCGGCTCTACGGCGAGAATTCCGACCTAATTCCCTCGAGGAAAACGCTGGCCGTACTGTGCCGTGCTGCATGGGATTCTAACTTGCTGTGGGACGGCATGTACGCCTCACAGCGTGCGTTAGCAGAAGTGAAACGACATGTTCGCGGAGCGGCTGCACCGGCCGATGACATTTTGAGAATTTACCCAGACGAGAAGCTTTTGTACGCATACCTCGTGCTGTTGGGCCGCTCGGGATACCACCATGAGCTAATCGCGTTTCTTGCCTGGATGGACGACTTGAATTTCGAGCCAACAAAGCGAATGCTTCTTGCGTTGATTCATTACAGCCCTCAGGGCCCAGCGCTGTTGGAGCTCGGCCAGAAGACGCGGCCACCAGCGAGCAATTGGCCCACAAAGGAGGAGTATGAAGTGTACAAACAGATGCTCTGACCCAACAAAACGTTTAATTTCTATTCAGCTCAACAGTACAGTACATAGGTGTAAAGAAGCAATGCATAGATGATGAAAATAAGTTGAAATTATGAACCCGAATTCTATAAATATTTTTGTGCGCGCTGGACAAGATCCTCTATGTGCTTGTCTCCAGTATCGCACAGCTCCCGCACGGCCCGATCAAGCTTCTCTAAGTACTCGATGTTCGGTCCGCTGGGCCCCTTCGATAAAGCGATGTGTTTGGCTAGTTTCTCTGGATCCTGAGGCCCAACAAAGGCGTCATTACCCGGCGTGCCAACGTAAGTCACACACTTGAATGACTCAGACGGGTCGGCAGTGGGATGGAAATCAAGAGCGATATCGACATATCCGTTTTTCTCACGCCAATCCATATACTCTTTAACTTCTTGCGCGTATTTTGGATCAACCTTATACGCAACGCCGTACACAACATCATCGTGCCCGTACGGATGAGGATCATTGAGTGTCTGCCAGTATTCTTTCGTGATGAGCGTTACGACGCGGCCAGGAGCCTCGGGCGTGCCCCGGTGATCGTTCGAGGACTGCCAAAAGCGGCGTACCGAGCCCGTGACGTAGCCAGCTACTTTCTCCGTTACATGAGGGGGCGCTTTGAAAATGAGAGACCCGTAGCCGAAGAGCCAATAGTTCTCGGGGTCTATCTCAACACCCATTCTTGTACGCAATCAAGTAAATTGTTACACACTTATGCTTCTTCAGTTACGACTAGCGCGATGTACGGGGAGACTAGGGTTAGGCGGCTCTGCTGTCGGCGGGCGGTTCAACACGGGAATAAGCACCGTGACCTGCATAAGCCATATATATAAACGAAGTCATGAATATAAGTGAGAATAGCTGCTCACACCGAGCCGCTGGTGTAGCATTCGACACATCGGCTCGAATTGAGCTGCATTGAACTCCATTCGTATACTTGATGTGCACATAGGGCTAAGTAGGGAGTTTTTAAAGGCTAAGCTGTTGCGCGAGCTCGATCCCGTCTGCCAAGTTCGCTACACGAGCATCGAGCTTGTACCCCTGGTCTGCAAGCTTCCGCAGCTCCTGAGGGAACGTGCGCAGGGGCAGAGTGAAGCAGTCAATGAACTCGTTCTCCTCGAGCTGAGGCTGTGGGTTCTGGTTTCGAGGATCCGTGAGGTCGACGTCCACATGAACCATCTTCATACTTGTGTTGCAGAACCCAGGATCGTTAAACATGAGTTTGGACGTCTTAGTGGCCTTGCCAATATACCCTGTTTCCTCAAAAAGCTCGCGCTCGGCACAAGTTTCAATGCTTTCGTTGGGATCGAGGAGACCAGCAGGCACTTCGATGCACACACCATTCGCAGGAGGACGGAACTGCTTCTGTAACAAAATCTCAGGTCCGCCAGGTTTGTGCATCACGCAAATGATACCGACTCCATCACAGTCTGTTCCTTCAACGCGCGTCTGCCTGTAGCAGTATTCCCAGTCCCGAGCCTTTCCTTCGGGGTCCTCATACTCAATCAAATTGATTTTGATCCATCGCGGATCTTTAAGTTCTTTGTATCCAGTGATTCGTGCTTTGCTCAAATCGGGCGCCATGTTTAACGTAGTGGTGGTAGGAGCAAGAAGACGATGATGATATGTCAGAACGGCTCATCCGCCCCAGATACGCTGAACTATTATATATATCCGCGTGCGCATTTCTCGCACAAACGTACTGGGGAAAATCAATAAAATCAATAAAATCAATATCACATAAATACGTATAAAAATCATAAGTGGACATTGCCCAAAAAAAGTGATGTTATGGCAAAGTCGGACTGGAGTAGACCCTCGAGCTGGGTCCGAACCCACCACACCGCTAACAACATTCAACCTTCTAGGCACACAGGCCAGGGCTTTCCACACTGTAAATGGACCAAATAGAGTCGCATATTGTCGAGAGTGGAAAGTATGCCGAGCTCAGTAATTTGCTGAGAGAGAAATTGCAAGAGGTTGGATGGTATGATGATGTGCTCGCGCTCGCAAGCAGAGAACTCAGTATTGCCAACGACCCAGGCTCCAACTCTAAGGAAGTGCAGGAGGTCCACCGCAGAGCATTGGAAATGATTCCCGAAGACGTCAAAGTGCAAATGTTGCAAGTCATAGTGTCGCTCGTGGATGAATTGGTCGAGAAGGCTTGAGATGAAACGGCTCAGTTTCTGACAGCGTTGTAGGCCTTTTCAACCATGGACGTCACGTCCGATTCGCTGAGAGACTCGTTGTCATACTCGTCGAGGTCATAACGGTTGATGAAGACCTGTAAACAAGATGCAAAGAGAGTGAGGGCAACTGCGCTCCACACCATGCCGGCCGCGCGGTGTCCTCGCTGAACCTCTTGCGGGATGAGCACCACGGCGGCTTGAACAGCGACTTGCTGCCAACAAGCAGTGATAATAGTGCATGCCAGAGCCGTGAAAGTAGCGATGTTCGTTATCAGCTCAAGCCTCTCGAGTGTCAACAAAAGGAGCGTAAGAACACACAAGACGAACGAAACGATAGTGACGATGGTCGCTATAACCAGGAAGTAGGGCCGAACGACATTCTTCGCAAAATGATAAGCAAGACCGCTGTTCTTAAAGCTGTGAATATCCTTGCAGGAGATTGCAGTCGTGTTTGCCAGGCCGTGTGCTGCGGTCTCACACATCTTGAAATAGCCCGTTCGGAGAACTGTGGAGTTCGCCATGACCTTGACGAGATAAATCTCCGAAAAAGACTTTGCGGGCTTGTAGCTCGCAAGGTTCAAGAAAATGAGGAGAATGGAGGAGATGAACAGGAGCACTATGTTGAAAGCCTTAAACATAGGGGCCTTTCGGGACTTGAGAAAGAGGAGAAGTAGTGAGAGCATTGAAGTCAAACGTGTTTTGAAATGTTGTTCGGAACGGAATATGCTTGTGCAATTTTGGGCTCTCGTGGGGAGGTTTTATACTTGACGAGGGCAAAACCGCCGGAACCCCATGGGCTTCATAATGACGCCATATTGGTAAGACCCCGCATGCTATGCGGGATTTTTCTCATCCATCCTCCATTTTTAGAACTCCACAGTAATCCTTATTCGGAGTCATCGTACGGCTCAGACTCTTCTAGTGGGTTCGAACGTTGCAGAATCACATCCTGCTATAAGCGTTGTATACCACGGAAGATATACGTTAATATGCTCATATGCATCTATTTAAGGCGCAGAGTATCAGCGTACGCTTAAATCCCAGTCACTATATTATCTAGACAAGCCCATTTGGCTATATTATCGCTATCTTTCCACAAGTATATATCTCATGCGTACATATGTATGTGTGTGTGTGTGGGTGTGTGTTCCAAGAAACCCATGCACACACGCACATGCTGCCCTACTACGTGTGCACACAGACTACCCTCACCTTCTGTCAGTCTCCTCAGATAAAGATGGATTTTGTGGACTTTGTTAATAAATCTCCGACACCGCATCATGCTGTAAAGAGCGTGTCGGAGATTCTTGAGCAAGCTGGCTATGGAAAAATTCGAGAACGCGAGTCCTGGACCTTGAAGTCGTCCGGAAAATACTATGTGACGCGTAACAAATCCTCGATTATTGCCATCCACCTGGGCTCTGACTGGAAGCCTGGCGCCCCAGCTGCTATTGTCGGAGCTCATACAGACTCTCCGGCCATGCGCCTCCGACCTCTGAGTACCATAAAGAAAAATGGGTACGTGCAGCTTGGAGTAGAGACGTACGGCGGTGGACTTTGGCCTACGTGGTTTGACAGGGACCTGAGCGTTGCTGGCAATGTTTTTGTGAGAGAAGGTAATGCGACGAAGGCCAAACTTGTTAAGATTGATAAGCCTTTGCTTCGTATCCCGACACTTGCCATTCACCTGCACCGAGAGCAAAGCTCGAAGCTTGAATTCAACAAGGAAACTCACTTGAGACCCATTCTGTCGCTTGAAGGCGAGCCTCCTAGCGGAGACGGCTCCGCACACGACCATCCAACTGGACTTATGTCTGTTGTTGCTAAGGAGTTGGGGGTTGACGTGACGGACATCGAGGATTTCGAACTCTTGCTGTACGATACGCAGCCCGCGCAGATTGGTGGTCTTAACGATGAATTCATCTTTAGTCCCCGCTTGGACAACCTGAACTCGTGCTGGTGTGCTCTTCAGGGGATCCTAAGTAGTAAGTTTGATGGTCCAGCTGCTCGAGTTATTGCTCTATTTGACCATGAGGAAGTGGGAAGCACGAGCGCTCAAGGTGCGAACTCGAATTTTCTGCCCAGTGTCATCGAGCGCCTCAATGGTGTTGAGCACGCAGCTAGTTCGATCGCAAAGTCGTTCTTGATTTCTGCTGACATGGCCCACGCAGTGCATCCGAATTATGCGGAAAAACACGAGCAGAACCACAAGCCGGCAATCAACGCGGGCCCAGTCATTAAGGTCAATGCTAACCAGCGCTACGCCACGAACTCTTTTGGGGTTGTGCTTCTGAGCTCTGCTGCAAACAAGGCCTCTATCCCGTTGCAGAAGTTCGTTGTACGTAATGACAGCCCGTGTGGTTCCACAATAGGACCAATGCTTGCTGCCAAAATGGGCCTGCGCACCATCGATATCGGCAACCCGCAATTGAGCATGCACTCCGTACGCGAATTGGGAGGCGTCGAGGATATTGAGTATTCCACAAAACTTTATCAGGCCTTTTTCAGCCACTACGCAGAAATCGAAGAGAAAATAGAGCTTGATTAAAGTCACACACGGCTTAGCGCCTCACCGTTAATGTTAAGTTTCGGAAGAGCCCTTACCCGAGCCCGCGGGTTCTCACAGCGAGGGAGGGCACAACAATGCGGGACTAACTCCTTAGGGGAAGGGGCCGCTGTCATCATGCAAGGGCATAAACCCTGTCTCGCAGCGGATTTGGTATGCTCGCATAGATTGACTGCAAGGCCTGGACAAGCCGAGCTAGGCAATTCACATATAAAAGGGCGGGCGTGAAACGCAAGTTGGTTTTCCGTTTAACTTGAATTCCAATCGCAATCCGTAAACGTAGATTGAAACCTATTGAAACATTCAAAAGCTGATACGCTACATCACTCTAGCCAGCTATGATCCCTCGCATTCCCTTGAGTGCTTTATTTCTTGTCCTTCAGGTGCTTGCAGCACGTCCGCCGCCTGAATCTTGCGATGCAGGGAGTATCCAAGACTGCTTGGCTTCATTTGAGACAAAATTTGCCGAATGCGACAGCGATGATCTTCGCTGTCAATGTACCTCGATCATCACCAGTGGTGCGAATTGCTACGCAGCATGCCCACAAGAAGCTATGACCACGTTCATCAAGACTTATAACGATGGCCGCTGTGCCACTTTCGATCCCTATATATCAAAGAGGCAAGTGAAGGACAGCAATGACAGCGCTACTGAGGATGATGCTGAGGCTGCTGCGAACCATGCCGAGGAGGTGCGTGTTTTCCGCGACTGGCTTGGCATCGCAAGCGAGGAAGAAAAGCGGGATGTTGGTGATGATAGCGAGGCCAAAGGCTCTGCATCATCCAACGTCAACGATGGTTACAACGCGAAGAAGACCAATGCTACGACTAGCCTTAAGACGGCCTCCCCTACGGCTTCCACAAAGCTGAAGCTGGCAACTGAGGAGCCAACAGAGGTTGAGTTTGCAATCACTGTTACCGCAAACGACCCTACGACAACTATATCTTTGAGTCCACAGGAGTACCAGTCACGCCTCGAGAGATCGCGTTACAAGGAGAATTTGCGCTCTATTCGTAGTGAACGCGCGAGAATTGCTTCAGAGGCTGAAGCTCGACTTGCGCAGCCTACGAAGGCCGACAGGTCTACCACTACCGCGCCCCAAGCTTCAACGAGCTGGAATACGCAAACGCAAACGGGTGCACCAAAGGCCGACAAATCTATAAACGCTAGCTCTGGGGCAGCTATGAGGGAGGTCGGCGTTGCCCTCCTTGTTGCCGGTGTACTCGGGGCATTCTTGTGAGTCAAGAAGAGAGAACGTGAACACCAAGGACGAGAGCAACAGTTAGGGCCTCACTGAACATGTTAAAATTTAGCAGGCCAGCTTTTAACAACTTGCTCACAAGCTCTCAGTTCCATAACACAGTCCGATTCATATACGTAACGTTATTTACAAGTACTAAAGCCATTCCGAATGAGAGCGCCGCAACATCGCAGGAGGTGTTCCACTTCACTCGAGCTTTTCAAAGTTTTCGATAGTCTGCTGAATGGCCTGCTCGAGGGTCCACTTCGGCTTATATCCCAAGAGCTCTTTGGCCTTTGTGATGTCGTAGTACCGAGTGGCACACGTAGTCTGGACTCGGAATGCAGTGAAGCTCGGCTCCTTACCAACAAGAGCACAAGCCCACTGCGACAGGTAGCCTAAGCTTATAGCGAATGTCTTTGGCAGTGTAATTTTCGGAGCGTCCTTGTACCCGTCACCGGCCCATATAGCGCGAGCAAAAGACCAGAAGAAAATAGGTTCATCATTAGTGATGAAAAAGGCCTCACCGGCAATCTTCGGCGTGTTCAATATCTGGCGCGCAGCAAGCACATGTGCGTACGCGACATTACCCACGTACGTGACATCAAACAAGTTGTTGTTGTCTCCCAGTTGAAAACGGTGCTTGCCATTGCGTGCAACGTCACGAAGCGCGGGGATCATTTGGCGGTCGCCCGGACCAAAGATTCCGGCTGGCCGTAGAGCAATCGTCTTCAAGTTGGCGGAGTTGCCCTTCAAAACAAGCGTCTCGCCTTTCTCCTTCGTCACATTGTAGGCATCCATTGCGATTGCAGGGAAGGGCATCACTTCGCTCACGCCAAAAAGATCCTCGCCGTTGAACACGACACCCGCGCTAGACGTGTAAATAAGTGCTTTCACCGAGGGCGAGCTCGTACACGCGTCCACGAGCGTTTGTGTTCCCTCGACATTGACCTTTTGGTACACCTTCGCACCAAGTCCATGGACAGGAGAGGCAGAGTGAACAACAATGCTTGGCTTCACCTTTTCAAGCACACTCGCGACATCCGCCTTTGAGGTTAAGTCGCCAGTATGCACCTTGATTTGAGTCGCGTCGAAGGTAAATCCGGACGGCAAGGGGCTCGGCAACTCGCGAATATCGAAGACGTGGATATCCGGTCGAGGCTGTTCTTGCCAAAACTGTTCAATGAGATGAAGACCCAAGAAGCCGCAGCCACCAACTAGAAGAATACTCGGCATGGTGAACAGTCAATGTCAAACGCGTGGTGTGGTGGGGCGATGTTGGGTTAGCGTAACCTAAGAGAGCAGGGCTTATACTCCTGCGGGGTGGTCGAGCTGGCGGACTACCAATATGTATTTATCTCAACATATGTACATTGTACATTTATATGTTTATAGGCAAGCAAAGTTGCAAACAATTATGCATAGCCGAGTGTCCATGCAGTTTTTTGTTACAGGTGATTGACACGTTCATTATTCCACGCCAAGTTTCGTGAAGGCTAAAGGTTGAGGAGAAATTTCTAATCTTCTGGCTCAAGCAAGGCCCCCATTCTTTCTCGTAACTTTTGCAGACAACTAGAAGCATTCCGTCGTCAGTGTTTACTTCGTCATGGCGTCAGCGTTCCAGCAATCACGCCGTCGGCAACGTCGGTATTCGACCACCACTGAACATTTTGAAGACGGTGGGGGGCTCCTGGGGCTATATCTACGCCATTCCTGCCTAAAAATACGGGTGCGAGCGTGATTATGACTGAATCAGGAGCACCACTCTCTAAACAGCTGTCAAGGACGGCAGCCCCACCCTCGACCATGAGAGAGCGAATGCCACGGGCTGCTAGAGCTGCCTTTATATCAGTCCAACTGCGCGTGCTACCCACACGAATGACTTCGCCTCGAAAAGACTCAATTGTTGATTGTTTCTGCGGTGGGATGTCGTGGTCGACAATAACCCAAGGACCGGGCAGCCCGTTTTTGGCATTCACAAGGACCTGCCACCGTTGAGGATCGTCGAGATTCCATTGGAGAGACGAGTCGAGAATAATCGGTCTTGGAGATGGACTCGTGCTTGAGTAACGGCAGTTCAGTTTAGGATTGTCGGCTGTGACAGTTTGCTTGCCAACCAAGATCGCATCGTGTCTGCTACGCAGAAAATGCGTCATCTTCTTGGAGTACAATCCACTCAAAACCGTGCGCTCACCCGGCCCAGCAGCAATGCGGCCATCAAGGGATTGTGCCCACGTAGCAGTCACAAAAACATCGGTGCCAGCCTTGGGCAAGTACGGCGCGAGAAACCTTTCCACGTCCGAAGTGTCTATATTCTCCATGACTCGAATTTCTGTTGCGTGCAAGTTTGCTGCAACGAAAATGTGGACTCCAGAGAGAAGCTAGTAGTCGACGGGGTCAATTATTAGACACAACCCCCTAATTTTGAGTCAAGGGTATATTCCAAAAAAATAACAATGAAAACGAGAAATAACGAAAAATCTCTGAAGGTACTACTATCACCCGAATTCGTTCAGTAGTAGGCCTGTGTGAGCGATATGCGGTCGTTAGGCGCACGGTGGTCGTGGCCCTCTGTGGAGTGTTGGACTCGATGAAGTACCCTGAACCCTTCACTCGTTCCAGACTTATACTCGACAGCAGGTGGCGCCACAAACTTAGACCATTCAATGTTGGCGCACCGTTTGCTTTCGCGACCAGGCATAGTGCGGCCACTAGTATCCGCTAGCGGTCTGTTGCGACCGAGGTTTGGCGCTGTGGTCCCGCGCATGCAAGATGTGCGTCTGTTCAGCGGTTCGCCCAGCGATGGCGAGCCCCATTCGAGACGGGTTCAGCGCATGCTGAAGGAACGACGGGCAGCCCTGCGGGCCAAAAAACAGGACGAGGCCAAGAAGCAAGAAGAAAAGAGCCCTAAAGACGGGTTCGCAAACTTCTGGGTCGAATTTGGCAACAACCTGGAGAAACGGGCCGAAAAAGAAAAGCGGGACTTGCGAGACTCTGCGGAGAAAAAGTCGTCGGGGAACGGTGGCTCAGGAAACAAAAACAACTCGGGAAAGCAGTCCGATGATGGGAAGCCAGATCCGAAGAAAGATGGGAAGAAGCGCATCGACATCGAGATCAACCTGACCCAGCTCACCTGGGTGCTACTGGCTGCGTTCTTCGTGCTTTCGCTACTTTCAAATTCAGAGAGTGTACCGGAAATCACCTATCAGGAGTTCAAATCGCAGATGCTCAGTCGTGGCGAGGTGTCCCGACTTCAGGTTGTCAACAACAGTGTTGTCCGCGTGTTCACGCACTCGAGCGGCGACACCTGTGTAGCCTTCTTCACGATTGGCTCGGTCGATACCCTCGAACGCCACTTGGCTGAAACTCAGAATGGCCTTGGCATCAACGCTGATGACCGCATCCCTGTCTCCTATGTTGAGGAGGGTAGCTGGCTATCTGGTGTCTTTGGCCTACTTCCGACACTCTTGTTCTTGGGATTCCTTGTCTATATAGGCCGCCGTACTGCACAGCGTGCCGGAGGTGGAATGGGTGGCATGTTCGGCGTGGGCAAAACCAAGGCTCAGCTCTATAACCCGAACACGGACGTCAAAGTACGTTTCAACGACGTTGCAGGTATGAATGAGGCGAAGACTGAGATCATGGAGTTCGTGCAGTTCCTCAAAACCCCAGAAAAATACGAAAACCTGGGCGCAAAGATTCCGCGTGGTGCTATTCTCAGCGGCGCTCCCGGTACGGGTAAGACTTTGCTGGCAAAGGCCACGGCTGGTGAGGCCGGCGTGCCGTTCTTCAGTGTAAGCGGTTCTGAGTTTGTTGAGATGTTCAGCGGTGTGGGCGCGTCGCGCGTCAGGGACCTGTTCAAAAAGGCAAAAGAAAAGGCCCCGGCAATGATCTGGATCGATGAAATCGACGCCATTGGCAAGGCCCGTGCCGGCGCTGGCATGCGTGGTGGAAACGACGAGCGTGAAGCGACTCTCAACCAGCTGCTTGTTGAGATGGATGGATTCGGTAGCGATGAGCACATTGTTGTGCTTGCTGGTACGAACCGACCTGATATGCTCGACAAGGCCTTGCTACGACCGGGCCGTTTTGACCGTCACATTAACATCGATTTGCCCACTCTTGAGGGCCGCAAGGAGATCTACGGTGTCCACCTCGCGAAGATCAAGTATGATACCTCGATCCCTGAGATTAGCGGAAAGCTTGCGGCTATGACTCCAGGCTTCTCTGGTGCAGACATTGCGAACTGTTGCAACGAGGCTGCACTTGCTGCTGCACGTGTTGATTCAAAGATAGTGAAAATGGAGCACTTCGAAAAGGCGGTTGACCGCGTGATTGCCGGACTTGAACGTCGCTCTCGCGTTCTGCCGGCGGATAAGCGCCGCATCGTCGCTTATCATGAAGCAGGACACGCTGTATCGGGTTGGTTCCTCAAATACGCAGACCCGTTGGTTAAAGTGACGATCGTGCCTCATGGTGCTGCCGCTCTCGGCTACGCCCAACTGTTGCCGAGCGATGCCACGATCACTACCGAAGACCGCATGACCCACTTGATCACCGTTGCCCTAGGCGGTCGCGTTAGCGAGGAGATTTTCTTTGACACAGTGACTGTCGGAGCTAGCGATGACTTCAAGCGCATAACTCAAATTGCCCGTGGAATGGTTTGCGACTACGGATTCTCATCAAAGGTCGGCACGGTACGTCTAGAGAGGCCTCAAGGAGCCGTGCAAAAGGGCTATTCCGAGGCGACGGATATGGTGATTGACTCGGAAGTCCGCGCAATCATTTCTGCTGCTCACGAAAATTGCAAGCAACTCCTCCTCGAAAAGAGGGAGCTCGTAGAGAAAGTCGCGGAAGAGCTGTTGGCCAAGGAACAACTCACTCGTCAAGACCTGGTTCGAATTCTTGGCGAAAGGCCATTCAAGGACTCAGAGCACGAGGCATTCAAGAAATACTTGGATGTCAACGACAACTAAAAAAATGCAAACCTACCAGAGGTTGAGCTACACTAGTACATAGAATAAAAAAATCATTTATCGGTTGCTCCCAGCTGCCTTTCTAGAGCAGTATGACGAGCACAACAATACAGTAAAGCACCACTTGTGTCTTCAGGGATGGAGGTTTAGCTTTAGCCTGCGTATTTTTTTTGCAAACAAGAACATCATCACTGTTAGCATTCAGTGGGCCGCAATTGTAGTCAAAGGTCTCTTGTGCAGACGAGGCAGATGACGCAGATGAAGAGCTGGCTGAGGTCGAAACGATAGTTGTCACCATGTTGATAGCTGCACTAGACACGGGGGACCCTGTGTGCCCAGTCCCGTTTCCAGAGCCTGCTCCAGTCGGGACTACTGCCGTTGCTCGTGAGGATCCTCTCGGTGAGTTGGAAGTGCTAATGAGGGGAATCCAAGCTGTCGAAGAAACCGTTGAGCTGTGAGCTGTTGGAAGTGGCGTTGGCACTGATGAGACCGTTCTTCCGGCTGTTGAAGAACATAAAGGGTTGCCGGTCATGCTAGGATAGGCAGTAAGCTGCGAGCGTTCACTTGCAGTTGCACTTTCATTGGCAGATGATGCAGTGGGTGTGGGAGTTTTCGGAGCCGAGGTCACCAGAGTTGAGCGTGGTAGCGAGATGACACCGGATGCACTATTTTTGAGAATTGACAAAGACACTGTCGGTAACCTACTGAGTAACGAGCTGGTGCCAGGTGTGCTAGTGTCGAAAGTTGACAGGGTCGCCGTCGGTGTGCTACTGAGTAACGAGCTAAGGCCAGGCGTGCTGATTGCGGTAGTTGACAAAGTCGGCGTTGGTATGCTACTGAGTGCCGAAATCGAGGTTACAGTAGCCGTAGGCGAGGTGGGGACGCGAGCCGATGCTGGCTGAGCAGTGGGTGAAACATCGCTAGTGGATGTTGCAGTCGGGAAAATCGTCAAACCAGGAAGAATTGTGAACTCAGGAAGACTCTGAGTGACAAGGCTATCCAGAGTTAGTGCTGCGCTTGATAGCACCACAGGCGGCAGAGTGATGGGTGGCAACGAAAAGAACTCCCTCTCGTTTTCCGTGAAAATGCCGAAATTGTTTTCGGAGGGCTCCGAAGTCTCGAGGCTCATTTCGATTGCTACTGCCGGAAGGTCGTGAATAGGAAGGTCGAGAAGCGACTGACTAGTCTGCAGCTGCCCGGTAGCATGAGGTGAAGATGCGCTCGGATCACTCATGGCTCGGGCATATTGCGACGTGAGGTGCGGGGGGACGACCTCACGAGGCGGAGGAGGGTACGCAGTTTGCAGAGCTCCTGGGCTCGTTTCCGGAAAGTCGTTGTATTTAAACGGCCAAGCAGGCGTAGCCTCGGTCGCAGAGAGATACAAGAGAGTCGAGCCGTTTACGGTTGTTTCGTACGCCTCGATGTTTGCCGAATCCAGAGGTTGCACAAGCAGGCCGTCTACAGTTTTGATGGCCCAGATTGTTTGCAACTCGACTTTTGTCTGAGTTGCAACCTCTACACACCCGCATGCAGGAGCTCGAGTCACAGTAGAGGTAGTTGTGCCAATACTAGTGCTGTGAATGGTCACCGGAGATGCGAGTGACGTGATGGGATGTGTTTTGTTGGCGTAAAAAAACGCCGTGCTCGTTGAGACATCGGAAAGAGTGATGCTGCGGTGCTCGGTAGAAGTGTGAGTTGCCAAAACAATCTCAGTGATGTAGGAGGGAGAGCACGCAGCAGTCACGGAATGCGAGGCTGCCTCAGTAGCAAGTCCAGAAGAGCTAGAGGCCTCAATAGGAGAAGAGGCCAAAGTTTCCGTCGGCTTCGAAGGAATTGAGGCTGCAAAAGACAATTCAGTGGTAAAAGAGATATCCGAAAGGCGAGTCGTGAACGGAGTCGAAGAAGAAGGAGAATTGCGTGGAGCTGAGGAGAGTGCAGGGGTAGTTGCAACGAGAGCTTGGTCAGAAGTGCTGGAGAGGGAGATAGAGGCCGTAGAGGCAGTGTTGTCCTGAGAGGGCAGGACATAAACGGTGTTGTCGAGCAGCGTGTTAGAGTACGTTGTCAATTGCGACTTGAGTTCAAAGTCCCCAGACACTAGCGCCAGCGCTGTGTGGAGGACGCTTAGGAGGAGAATAAAGCGCATTTTCGTGCAATGCGCCCAGCTGGAATTGAGCAATTCGAGTTTTGGAGTGCAATTGAGACGGGGAAAAGGTATAAACAGCGCAAGAGGGGTTTCGAGGGTTCTGCGCGCGCGCGCACGAAGATAAACAAGAGCGTGGGCAAGGGCCTCCAGCTCGCCTAACCCGCCGATGCAGGGACCCTTAATCCGACGGAGTCATGAGTGATCATGAGACTTCGAGGGCGCCCTAAGGCCCCCAACGTGAGCAGGTGCGCTAGCCAGACGTCTTTATATGCGCTTGAATACAAAGCACACTGTAAAGAATGCTGGATCGCAGTGTGAAACCGGGCCGAGCTTGCAAACTAAACGGATCGAAGGTTCTAGAAAGCCATCGTACGAACAAGCACACGTTGCCAGCCTTGAGGACGGCAAAGCCTAGTACTGGGGCCTACAGCTCCAAATAACATACGAAATAAATAAGATGCGAGAATGAGATGATATATAAGAGTCGCGTACCTTGCAGACGCTCCATCTAAAAATAACTTAGAGCAATTTATATGAGCCAGGGCATGTGCCAGGCACGTGGGAGAGGGCATAACGGCGGGGGACCCCTGGTGCCCTGCCGTTTCCTTATCACGGCGGACGTTGATCCGCACCATGAATCAACGGTTGGTCGACCGTCCTGCAATCGTCCAGCCGAATGTGGCCCGGCCGAGGGAGCACAAGTTGTGTGGGGTCAATGCTAAGTGTATCGCCCTCGAACGCGTCCTTCCCACTAGCGTGCAGCCGTGAGCCCGCACTGACAAGCACGAACCCGAGTTAGTCTACACCTCGAGGCCAAAGACGTCATCTGCGCCTGTATTCTTTCTTGGCGAGTGGCCCGGCGATTCTTTGGGCGTGTTTGGTGCGTCGTTATCTGGCGAGGCGTCGGGGTCCTGTAGCCCATCCTCATCGAGATCGAGGCTCGTTTCCCGGGGCATGCTCGCGGCCATTAATGTCGATTGCCGGCGCCGGCGATGCGGAGGGTGGTGCGCGTGGTCCTTCGCGAGCACGGATTCAGGTAATGGCGAGGCCTGTCTCAGCATCATTTCACGTTCACGGTCTGCACGGCCCATGCTACTGCCGAGACTGCTGAATCCGAGACCGCCCAACGACCCAGCGTTGGTTGATAATCGCCGGTGGCTGTGCCGCGGCGTTTTCGCAATGGGCTTGGCGCTAAGAATGGGGATGTCGCGGGCCGGCGTGAGCTCGTCGATAGCGGAGTCGTCAACAGCCGTAGATGCGGCGATTGGCACGGCACGCGAGGCCGAGCTAGCATCAGCACCCGTCTCGGCAACGGAATCAAGTGTTTCTAGCACAGATCCGGGAACAGGTTCCGACACGGGCTCCGTAGAGGGCCGGGCCGACCCCGAGCTTGCCTCCAGGCTAGGTGCCCTTTCAGCCACGTCCATCTGGTCGTGAGCGCCCTTCGTATCCTTCTTCGCACGGTCCCGCCTGCTGAGTGCTTCACGAATCCGCGCCTCGAACTCGGCGGGGCCCATATCCTTGTCGTCATCGCTTCCATCACTGGGCTTGTCCTCGTCGTTCATGGACACGAGAATCGATGCTGCTTCGAGAAGCTGGACTTGCTGGTGTTTTGATATAAGCAGCTTCGACGTGACGTTCCACTCTGGAGTATGCTCCCAAAGGTGCTTGGCAAGCGACGAGACGTGCTTGTAGCCCTTTCCGCAGGCCTGGCACTTGAGCTCTTCCTTGAGGCGGCCCGTCTCGCCCTCGGAGATGCGGCGCGCTACAAATTTGCGCGAAAGCTGGGGGAAACTCGTTTGTTTGCTGTGGCCCTGGTGGTGATTACCCGACGGGTGCGATGCTGCTTGGCCAGAGGCCGTGTCGTACTGATTGCCAGTCTCGGCGGAGCGCGAGACATCGGGGTACGCGGCCATTCTGACGCAGGTATACAGGAGCGTGACGCGATTATCCGGCCCGTTAGTGTTTTCTAAAGGCTGATATCAGCGGAGTGCTAATGGGCGGTGCGGGGCGGTAAACGAATCGACGGTGCGCGCGACACTCTGAAGAGAATAAGACCGACTCGAAATTACATAATTTTTTGGCCTCGCTTCCAAAAAAAATTAAAAGTGTAATTTATTGACTACAGTGCACATGACCACTCACTGAGCGATTTTCAACCGGGTACGCCATACTCTTATCTCCTCCTCCAGCACCGCGGAGGCAAGCGAGCCACCCACAACAGAGGTGCCGGGCGCGGGGCAGGCAGCCCTTAGCATGTCCCATCCATCAACGCAGCAGCATTTGTTACCCATAGCAGCACCACCGAAACCATACGCATAGGCGATGGGCATGGAGCACGGACACGCAGAGCATGCCTAGCATGCTAGGCACACTCACCGGTAGTAAGTTAAGTTATTGCTATACAGCGTGCATAAATTAAAAGTTGCAAGTAATTTAGGCCTCCTGCGGGGGCTGGCTCCACTCAGCCTCCTCTTCAGCCCAGTTCTCGGCAGTAGCCTCGTGAGCAATGTTCCAGTCCTGGACCTCCGGAGCCTGGGTGGCGACGTCAAGGGCAGCGGCCTGCTCCTCCTCGGCGGCACGGGCCTCGGCCTCGGCCTCCTGCGGGTCGCGGTAGAAGTACAGATCCGGCATGACGCTCCACGGCTGCTCACGCGAGGGCAAAGTGCCGCGGATGCGGAGAACCTCACGGGCGAGGAGCCACCAGACCAAGCCAATGGAGTGCTTGGCCTTGTTGTTGCACGGGATGGCAACGTCCACGTAGTCAACGGGCGAGTCGAGGTCGGCAAGAGCGATCACGGGGATGTTGACGTAGCTGGCCTCACGGATGGCCTGGGCATCGGTGCGCGGGTCGGTAACGATGATGAGGCGCGGCTCACGGAACGACTTCGTAAGCTGGTTCGTGAAGACACCCGGGGTGAAACGGCCGGCCATGGCGGTGGCACCGGTGTGGGCAGCGAACTTGAGGACAGCACGCTGGCCGTAGGTGCGGGCGCTGACAGCAACAACATCGGCCGCGTTCGGGACAGCGGCGATGATGCGGGCAGCAAGGTGGATCTTCTGCCAAGTCTTGTTGAAGTCGATCACCGAGACACCGTCGGCGCGGCGCGAAGCGACGTAGAGCTCGTTGCGCTTCTGGACATTTTTGGCACCAATGTGAGCCTGGGCAGCGAGCAAGAGCTGCGCATCAGCGACATTCAGGTCATACGACACCGACATTCTGGATGATTTAATGACTTTTGATTTTGGCAGGGGTCAGTGCTGTTGAAAATTGGAGAGACTCCCATTCCGTGACCTGGGCAGGGGGTTCCTCCGGGCGTGAGTCGGTCACTCCTCCCACGCTGGCCGTATCGTGAGGGAATTAGGTAATACCGAGCCCTAATTAGCTGTACAGCACACTCGCGGAGCACACACGCCGCCCAGCGGCGCCGTGCTACGACATCCTGCTTACCTAGGGCCTCCTCCTCCTCGATCCAGAACACCACCCTCCCAAGATCCTCGACCCCTCTCCGCCCTTCCCTTATAAGGGGACGACCACCCTTCCCTATGAAGGCTCGTATGTACTGCTGGGAGGTTGCGCATATCCGGTTAGGTCTTCGCGCGTGCGCGTGAGAATGCGCGGGTATACGCACACGTACACACCGAGACATAAACAAACCGGGTGAAACACGCGACGGACGGCGGCCAATGGCAGACCATCCCATGTTGAAGATTCCAGACCTCAAGCCCCCACCCCACAAACCTTCTGGAAAAAAGCGGTTGGCAGCTGCACCACAAATGAGCAGCGACCAAGCAAAACATGTAGACAGACCTAACTCTGCGAGGAGCATTGAAGCAAAAGGACCCCGCCAAGCCGAGAGAAGGGCCATTGATTTCCGGTCGATTGCGGTTTTCTCAGCCGGTGCCGTGGCTGGCAAATTGTCGTTCCCGACGGTAGCGCTCGCTATCGTGTGTTACGTCGTGTACCTATACATGAGTGCGCAGCCATCTTATAAAGAGGAGATGGAGGACGAGAAGCTACCGCTCTTATGGCCACCTACAGTGGCCACGAAGGACCCTCAATTGGTGCAGCGCGAACGGAATTTCCGCCGAAAAAGAGTCGAAGCAAGCGTTGACCAGGAGTACGCGTTCCGGCCGTATGGCTAGGCTCGATAAGAACGAGAGCCGAGCCTCAATCTTTTTGCATATAACCATTGTCTGGCAGCGCCCGACTTAATAATGATAACGACGACTTTACGACGGAAGTGATCTACTTTGCTAGCATTTACTTTGCTAGCATTTACTTTGTAAATCTTTTTGAGATCTCTAAGGCAAACTATGTAACCTATTTCTTAGCATTTGCATGCACGATCCTTACGAGGCAACGCTGAGTGTCAACGTACCTCGTCCCTTGTCGCACTATTATCCTCCCTAACTTCTTTCGCCCTTGGAATTTTGTGACCTTATTACACTGAGGCCTTTGCTAAATTAACGCTCGAAACTATCTATTACAGCTACACAACCTGTGTACAGTTTCTAATATGCTGCTTCTAATGACGGATAAAAAATGTTACGGTTCGACAACGGCGACAAGATCGCCACTTTCAACAAGATCACCATTTTGGTGCACGATTTTGAGCACCTTGCCGTGGGCGGGCGCAGCAACACTCATCTCTGTCTTCATGGCCTCCAGAATTACTAGATGCTCGCCGCTCTTCACGGCGTCACCCTCGCTCACGAGCGCTTTCCAGAACCTGCCCGTGATTTCAGCATACACCATAATCGCATTCTCAGAAAACTTGCTGATGTCCGGGACCTCTGGGGCTTTGGGCACGGCCTTGCTGTCGCTCACAGCGATTGTTTGCGCAAACGCGTCCATTTGCTGAGCCGTGCGGTTGTTGTGCGCAGCAATCGAGTCCGCGTTACGCTCCAAGAACTGCTTGTACTCTGCATAATCGAACAATGAGTCCTCGACGTGGCACTTGAATGTTCCCTTCGAAACCAGATCATCAAGCCCTGCAAGCTCTGACTCCGTCACGGAGTAGAATTGGACGCGATCAAACGGACGCAGCAGCCACGGCCTCCCGCCCTCAGTGTACTCGTTGAGGCAGAGCTTGTCCCAAATGGGAATCGTACGGCCAATTAGCTGGTACCCCCCGGGACTGTTCATCGTGTAAATGCACATGTACATGCCCCCAAGGCCTACAGTACCGTTGGGCGTCCAGGAACGGCTCGGGTTGTACTTCGAGCCTAAAAGACGGTGCCGTGGGTCGAGGGGCACAGCACACGGTGCGCCAAGGTATACGTCTCCGAGGCCCATTACCATGAAGGATGCCGTGTACATCAAATCGCGCACCTCGTTGCGGTTCCCAAGAGCATTCACAGATGTAATGAAGTCCACGTTGTTCGGAAGCCACGGTGCATCCGACCGGATAGTCTCTGCGTAGCGCGTGACGGCACTCAGGGTCAACGCATCCTCAAACACCATGGGTAGATGGATGATGCGCGAGGGCACTTTCCAGTCGCTTTCGTAGGGCGTCTCGCTCTCAATCTTTACGAGACGGTCCATGAGCTCTTTCTGTGAGACCACTAATGGATCGAACTCAATATTAACCGACCGAACTCCGGGGCTCATTTCAACAATGCCGGCAACTTCAGATGACGCTCTCTCGGAGAGCTGATGAACACGGTACCGCAGCTCCAAGTCCATAACGTTGTCACCATACTCTACAAGAACAAATCGGTCGCCAGCCTGTCGGTACACGGTTTTTAGTGGCTTGTCCTTCTGGTACAGAACTGGCTCGACGGTGGCGGGGTTCAAGGCTGGCAGAGCAACCTCCTGTCCTTCGACCCTCGCGTCTACGACTTTGCGAAGCGCATTTGCTTGGTCTATCGATATAGGCGTGAATCTGATGGTATCTCCGGGCTTCACCTGTCCGATTTTCCACAGCTCGGCTTCAACAATGACAACCAAACAAACGAATCCACCAAGAGAGGGCCCGTCGCAAGCCAAAATCACGGGCTCGTCACCAGTGAAATTGATTGCGCCCAATGAGTACACATAATCATGAGCATTACTTGGATGGAGGCCAGCTTCACCTCCATCTTTACGTGCCCATTTTGGTTTGGGCCCAGTTAATCTAACACCGAAGCGATTCGAGTTGTAGTGGACCTTCCAATCTGCAGCAAAGAACTCGTCAACAAATTCTGGCGCGAAGAAGTCAGGAGCTCCATGGGGACCTAAAGTCACGGCGACGTTCCATGTTGAGCCAAATCTAGGGATTATACTCTTTGGCAGTGCCTTCTTCAATTCTTCACCGCCTTGGGTCACCGAGAATGGAATCAAATCGCCGAACTTGAGGTTCCTGCCATTGAAGCCGCCGATATTACCAGTGGCAAATGTAGACCGGCTGCCCAGATACTCGGGGATGTCAATACCTCCCTGAATGGCGATGTAAGCGCGACATCCTGACGTGACTTTACCGACCTTTAACTTTGCGCCAGTTGGAACAACGAAAGATTCCCATTGAGGAGCCAGCTCACCATCGACCGTGACATCAGCGTCTCCGCCAGTCACGGCAACAGTCACAGCTGCGTGGAATAGCAAAGTAGGGCCGTCGAGAGTTACTTCGAGGGCGGCGGCATGCGGGTCATTGCGGACCAACGAGTTCGCACAGCGATATGAAAACGAGTCCATGGGGCCACTGGGGGGTACTCCGATACTCCACAGCTTTACGCGGCCGGGCCAGTCCTGAACGCTCGTCCCGCTCCCTGGGGCCAGAACTTCGAAAGCGTGCGGATGATACTCATAGGTGTCAAGGATTTTGGTAAACATCTTCGCCTCAGCGAACATTTGAGACCCCGCTATATTCCTCAAATAGTCAAGGTTACAAGTAACCCCGCCGACAACAGTTTCTCTGAGTGCTTTTTGCAGCTTTTGAAGAGCGTCGGCCCTGTCATCGCCATAAACAATGATCTTCGCAATCGTGGGGTCATATTCACTGCTAATTATCGTACCTTTGCGAGCCCAACCATCTACACGAGCCCATGACGGGTACGACAGCTCCGTTATCTGGCCTGGAGACGGACGGAAATCCTTGGCTGGATTCTCTGCGTACAAGCGGGCTTCCATTGCTGCACCTTTCGTAGGGACGGACGTTGTCTTCTCGTCAAAGGGCGGCCGATCAGCAGCCACGAGCAGCATCCATTCGACCAAGTCCAGCCCTGTTACTAACTCGGTTATAGGATGCTCCACCTGGAGGCGTGCGTTCACCTCCAGGAAGTAGAACCTATTTCGTGCACCATCATAGATGTACTCCACGGTTCCTGCACACTTGTACTTCATTTCCGCAGCAAGGGCCGCTCCGCTGCTGTGCAGTCGCTGGATCGTCTCTTTAGGGATATCCGGAGCCGGCGTTTCCTCAATGATTTTTTGGTTTCGGCGTTGGAGCGAGCAGTCGCGCTCACCAAGGGCAACAGCATGGCCGCGGCCATCTCCAAACACCTGCACTTCCACATGGCGTGCATTCTCTACAAAGCTCTCCAAAAAAACACCGGAGTCACCAAAGTAAGCCAGGCCCTGGTGACGCACGGTAACATAGGCTCGTTTCAGCTCCTCATCGCTATCAACGCGTTGCAGGCCTATGCCACCACCCCCTGCGGTGCTTTTAAGCATAACAGGGTAGCCTCCAATCTTCGGAACGGCCTCGAGAGCAGCTTCCACGGTGTCCAAGAGTTGCGTGCCAGGGACGAGGGGCACTCCTGCGCGCTCGGCGATTTTTCGCGCAGAGTGCTTGAGGCCCAGCTCCCGCATAGCAGCTCCAGACGGGCCAACAAAGACGAACCCTTCAGCTTCGCACAGATCAGCAAACTCTGCATTTTCGCTCAAAAATCCGTAGCCGGGAATAATTGCCTCCGCACCAGTAGACTCAGCCGCGGCCAAAACTTTCCGGATCGACAAGTAGGTTTCAGCAGCGGTGTGGCCCTCCAAATCAACGGCCTCATCAGCAATACGAACGTGTTCGGCATCCTTGTCCGGCTCGCTGTAGATAGCAACGCTCGAGATCCCTAGTCGTTTCAAGGTGCGCATGATACGCACAGCGATTTCTCCGCGATTGGCGACAAGGACCTTTGTGAAGGGTCTCGCCTCGGGCTTGGCCGTGGACGAAATATAGTTTCGCCAACCGCCATATTGCGTGATATCCTTGTGGTTTCCCGAACCGTCCCAGATAAACCCAGAAACCCACTGTCCGCTAGCTAGCTCTAGTTGGCCGATCCCAAGAGGAGCTGGGATGTTGGCTACAAACTCGCCGAAAGTCTCGAATGGGATGTCCCACACCTCAACAGCAATAGCCCTCCCACCTTTATCGTCTCGCTTTATTCCTGGCTTAGGGGGCACAGTTTCTAAAGCAAACAGTTTGTATGCAGAAGAAGTGAGGGTTCTTTCCTTGAGGGTCGCTTTGGCCTTCCTGAGCTGCCAGTTCAAGGGCATGCCGCTCAAGTGCGCACCTACCACCGCTAACGGGAGCGTGGTCGTTTTAGGAGCAGAAGAAGCATCAATCTTGTCCTCAGTGCCCTCCGTGAAGCGATCAAAAGATGCTATTCTGCGTCCCTTGGGGAGAAGCCGCGAAGCAAGCTCGAGCAGGGCGTAGTCCGAAAACGCCGGCCCTAAGAGCGTGACGCCTACAGGGAGGCCATCCTTGCGCCACGAGTTTGGGATTGCCAGAGCAGCGAAGTCCGCGAGATTAACAAAGTTCGTGTAGTAACCTTGCTTCGAATTAATTTTGATCGGCTCGGCCAAGACATCCTTCACCTTCGGATTCAAGGGACAAGTAGGCATGAGAATAGCATCCAGTGACCGCATAAGCTTTTGCGACCGCTTTTTGATCTCCTGGCGTAGGTACTCATTGCTGAAAGTGTCTACAGCACTCACCTTCTCACCTCCTAGAACGATTTTTAACACTGTAGGGTCCAACGACTCAGGACCGTGTGTGTCGAGCTGCTTTTTTACGGCCCACAGCCTCTCAGCAACCCAGGGACCTTCGTAAAGCAGCTGCGCAAGAGCAAACAGGTCCGAGCAGTCCACTTTCCGGATCTCCATACCTTGATTCGCAGCATATGTCACAAAGCTGTTGAACAGGCTCTCATTTTCATCATCGCCGAAAAACTCCAAGGCCGTGGGAACTCCGATGACTGGCCGGCGACCGAATTTCGCCACAGGGCGGTCTGGCATGGGCCGCGAATATGCGTTGAGTTCGTCGTAGTCAATGCCAATTTTAAAAGCTAATTGCGCATCCTTGATCCCTTGCGCAAAAACAGATGCAGTGTCAAGACTCCGACAAGCTGGAATGACGCCCGACGTGCTCCAAACACCAACCGTGGGTTTGACGCCAATGAGGTTGTTTAGCGCAGCGGGCACCCGGCCCGAACCGGCAGTATCCGTGCCCAAACTGAAGGGGACAACGCCCTTGCCAACAACAACCGCAGATCCACTACTGCTGCCACCACTGACATGGTCTTTGCTGAATACGCAGGTCGGAATGCCATATGGGGAGCGCGTGCCCACCAGACCCGTGGCAAACTGATCCAAGTTTGTTTTGCCAAGAACAATCGCACCGGCTTCGCGGTACCTACGTACGAGATGCGAGTCCTCAGTAGGGACAAATGAAAAAGTAGGACACGCTGCAGTAGTTGGCAAGCCCTGGACATCGATGTTGTCCTTAACTCCGTACGGAACACCGTAGAGTTCTAGCGTGGACCTATCCGAGGGCAAAGAATCAAACTGCCTTGCAATCTCCGCAGGAGTGCAAAGATGGATCCATTCGGGGCCTGCGTCATGCTTGATTTCGTTGAGGAGAGCAACTATATTCGCGACAGCCTGCTCCTTAGAGCTAGATGCCTGCTTGGCACGCCACTCATCGATAGATAAGCCGATAAGACTCATCTTGTGATGAAGAGGTGACTTAGTGTTCAGACCAATTTATAGGCGCTGTAGGTGCGTGTTTCCCCCCCGCGATAAATAGGCACAGCTAATCTCTATCTATGACCGAACCTCACCCACTGCTCCGAGCGTTGACTATCAGGGCAGGGTTTATGTGACGTACATTGATAAAGACATAGCCGATATGTGCAGCAACAGAACGCGGCTGCATTGTAGATGCAAGCAAAATCCACGATTATTGCTTGTTTGGCGATTTTGGAAAACGGGTTTCCTTTTTTTCCCACCTCCGCATAGTGAAGACGCTGGTAGTTTGGCGTTATCGCGCCGCTAACAACTCTATAGTTATCCCACGTGATGGACGCGCCGTGGATCCGCGGAGACTCTACGCTCGCCTGAAATAGATAGGGCATCCCTGGGTCAGGGTAAATTGGTTCGCTGCGAGCATAAGATCCTCCACGGAGAGCACGCGGGTTTGGAAACCGAGTATACGGCAGGCGTTTGAAAGCTGCAATAGAGCGCGCATCGATGTCCGTTCCGTGTTCGGGATGGAACCTTCACACCCGAGGGGTGCAATGAAACCCTGAAATTTTGGCGAAACTAAAGAATTGCACCAACTACTGCAGGCGAATACTGTATATATATATGAATTCAGAACGACCCTCATAAGATACAGGGCGCGAAGCCTTCGAGTCTGTGACAAGGCCCCTCTTTCTTGTAAATTCTTGCTTCGGTTTGTTATGTATAATCAAGCCCGCCCGCGAGCTTGCAATAAGCGCTTGTGGAGACGAGCAGGTCGGACGGGCATTGACTTGTTATGTATGTACATGGATCAACAAGCAATTAACCAGCAGAGACAGGAGGAATAAGAGCGACCTCACTGCCCGGTTTTATGGGATCCTCAAGCTGCACATACTCCAAATTCACAGAGACAGCGCAGGACGGAAGAAGCCCTGCCGCCTCTGGGTGGTTCTTTGCGACCCACTCAAGAACTCCACTTGCTGAGCACTGATTCGGGGCGACCTGTTCTTCAGGAACGCCCGTCAGCTCGCGTAGCGGTCCAAAGTAGAGAACACGAACAGAAGTCATGCTCTTCAACGCACACAGCCACGTACACGACCACGTTCACCAGCACACAAGTACGCACCCCCTATCTGTGCACCCTGTCTGTGTGCACGAGGATCAGATACAGTGCGGCTTACCCTCGCTCGAACCCACTCCGCGTGTTCCTTCCGTAAGCGAGACCTGCAGCTTGAAGCTGGGAATGTACCGCCTTGTCGGGTGGTTAGGACTCGCGCCTTTATCCATCGTTTAGCATGAGACAGCTGACTCACGCTCGTTATACAGTAACGGCTGTGGTTATTAGGCCAAGGGTACGCTCCCTAATTGATCCGCCTATATAACGCAGTAGACAGGCTGGAAGTCGTATCCCCCTATTTTGCCCAGGCCCGCGATGGAATTCCACAGGACTCCATATCTCGGTCCATTGATCGATGCTGCGGTGCTTCCTGCATTTCAAGACAAATCCCCGGCCTCCTCACCGGAAAGCGTGCCTCTGGTCGGCACGACGCCGGACTCTGCACGCAAGGCCGGCGATAAGGTCTCAGGTCGCGTTTTATCCGCCATCTCGAACTTCACACAGGTCGCAGTGCTGAAGCCAGAGCAGCACTTACGGTCGCGTCGAGGCCATAGCTCTCTCACGGCCATGCTCGAGCACGTTGCGCATCAAACGGAGTGGGAGAACATCAACTTTGCATGGCTTGGTGAAATCGAAGGTCTCGAGCCGCACGAATCGCTCACTGACGAGCAGCACGCTAGGTTTGCGGAGCTGCTTGGGCCACATAACATTCCGGTGAGACTCGACGGCCCGAGCTGGGAATGGCGAGAGTACGCAGAGAAGATTCTGTGGCCAACGCTGCATTACAGCCACAATTCTGGGGATATCGCTATAGAGCAAGCGGTTAATTACACGACACAGGGCTGGATGTCGTATGTGAAGCTGAACGAGAGGTTCGCCGAAGTGATTCTCGAGCACTACCGCGAGGGCGACATCATCATGATCCATGACATGTATCTGCTCTTGCTACCTTCGATGATCCGCAAAAAACTCCCAGATGCTCTTATCGGATTGTACGTGCCGTCCCCGTTTCCGAGCTCCGAGCTATTTCGGAGCATCCCGCAGCGATCTGAGCTCCTCGATGGCATGCTGGGCTCAACTATCATTGGGTTCCAAAGCAACCAGTACATTAAGCATTTTGTCTCGGCAGCCACGCGATTGACGGGCATTGAGTCAGTTGGCAACAAGCTGCTCTATGATGGCCGTTTTGTGGCCTGTATTGCGCTCCCATTTGGCATAAACGTGCGGCACGTTCTAGAGCGGTGCAAAACGCCCGAAGTTGACCGCATCCGTCGCGAGATTTCCGAGATTTATGGAGACAAGTTCTTGATTGTGGGCCGTGACAAGCTCGATAGCACGCAGGGCATTTTGCAAAAGCTAAGAGCACTGCTGGTCCTGCTCGAGCAGTATCCGCATTGGCGAGGCCGGGTCGTATTTGTGCAGATCACGACGATGACGTGGCAGAACTCGCCCCGGCTTGAGCAGGAAATGTCTCAGCTCATTTCCTACATCAACGGCAAGTTCGGTGATATTCACTACTCCCCTATCATCCATTTCTCGCGCCACATGGAACAGGACGAATATTTCGCGCTGCTCAAACAAGCAGATGTGGGATTTTTTACACCAACAAGAGAAGGCGCGAGCTCTGCAGCTGTGGAATACGTTCTTTGCCAACACTCGCGGACTGACCAACCCGAGGGGGGCAAGGCCATTGGCGCATCGATGGTCCTAAGCGAATTCATGGGCATCACTGGTCTCATGGTTCAGGGAGGCACGCCCGTTAACCCATTCGACTCTTTGCAGGTAGCATTCATGCTGAACCAAGCACTATCAATGAGCAGAAATGCCACGAGCTCGGCCAATGACGTGGAAATCTACAAGATGGCTCGCGACCGGTACGACGTGGGCAAGTTCGCCGTTGAGTTTCTCAGCCACCTTGTTCTCCATGACCTGAAGCACGAGAACCAGCACCACACGCCAGAGGCAGACCTCAAGGTCCTGTCTCAGGACTCTCAGAAGGCTTCTAAACGGCTGATTTTGCTTGACTATGACGGTACGCTCACGCCTATTGTGCGGGATCCAGCAGCCGCTGTTCCAAGCGACCGGCTCAAGAAAATCTTGAAGACGCTATCTGATGATCCGAAAACGAGTGTGTGGATCATCAGTGGTAGAGACAAGGCCTTTCTTGATCAGCATTTGTCTCAATTCAAGCTCAATTTGAGTGCGGAGCATGGCTGCTATGTTAAATACTCGGAGCAGGGCCCCGACGCGCAATGGGAAGACCTTGTTTCGAAGATCGACATGTCCTGGATGAAGGTCGTTATGGATGTGCTGCAGAGCTACACCGAACGCACAGAAGGTTCGTCTATTGAGCGCAAGCAGTCGGCCATCACCTGGCACTACCGTCGGTCCGACCCTGAGTTCGGCGCTTTCCAAGCGAGCCACTTGCGTGCGTACCTCGAGCTTACAGTGGCCAAAAACTACGAGATTGATGTCATGTCTGGCAAGGCGAACGTGGAAATCCGACCGAAACTGTTCAGCAAGGGCGAAATTGTACGAAGCATATTTGATGAGGCTGTAAAAAAGAACGAGTTCCCGGAATTTGTTCTATGCATGGGAGACGACACCACTGACGAGGATATGTTCCGCGTCCTTAGTGACCAGAACAACCAACATGGCATATATCCGGTCATCGTGGGCCCCGCGTCCAAGCTTACGATCGCGAAGTGGCATGTCACAACTGTTGACCACGCGCATGATCTCTTGGAGTCCTTGACGCATGGCTAGGCCGAAAACACAGCACCCGCACTCCGCACCATGTACATGTTTTGGGCCGATATCAATCGAATCCGATTCTAACTTATAGACCTATTTACAAAAAAAACCATTTACACTCGCACAATGAACGGAGGATAAATGCAGAGTTAATAACAAACCACGAAGAGAATACAGCTAATGCGTTGAGAAAGCTCCTTTATGAGCTCATTTCTTCTTCTTACCTCCCTTGTTTGGCTGGCTCACGCGACCAGATGTGATTTGCTGTGCATCTTCGCTCATGAGGTCATCCAAATCAAATGCATCGTTTTTAGAGCTTGCGCTCGCCTCCTTTTCGTCGGACGCTCCGTCTTCGGGCTCGGTAGCCACGTCGCCAAGTCCACCGAACTTTCTTCGGAACTTCGCGAGCTTTCCGCTCTCTCCAGCGAGCATCGCCTTGAGGTCCGGCTTCGAGGGGTTCCACAGCGAGCTATTGCGCTGGTCCTGTAGCATCTTCCATTCCACGCGCGGGTACACAGACTTGCGAGTCACTGTTGAGCCGTCGCTCAGCTCTACTCTTTGATCGAATTTATAGTAGATAGCAGGGCGAACGTCCTCGCTGCGCAGCTTGCGGCCTGGCCGGCGTTTCAGGACACTACGACCACCAGGGGGGACATAACCGCTTTTAGCCCTTGTCTGGATCCGTGGCACCAGGGCCCGTAATGCTCCCGAAATCGACATTGATTATGTGCAGTGAATTGTTGATCTACTCTGGTTCTAAATTACCAGTGAAATTTTGGCCCTTACCCACAATCCGGCTACAGGTGAAAGCGGCGTGAGACAAACCGAGAGGATGCGAATAAATATTGATACAAAGTAAAGACGGCACGAGCCTTAAAGTAAAAACAATCAGACTGGTCACATTGGATGTAACGAATTCAGCTTATAATTGTTAATAGACATATTTCAATCACTTTATTTCTTTAAAAGAGATGGAGCTATGCGCATGCGTAACACACTCAGAGACAGATACACAGGGCCCTTTGCACATGAATATTCAGTTTGGAGGCCCTAAATCGAACCTCAGATTTATCAGAGCCAATGTGTAGTCCCATACAAAAGTAACAGATTAAAAGAGCGGAGTCTTGATTGGACTGCGGGGTATGAGGGAAATGCATCAGTTACTTTTCTTCCACCAGCTCGTGATAGTTTTGCTTTCCGGGTTGCGCGCCACCCATTCTAGGTAGTATATAACGATGGCACTTGGCTGCCCAAACAAGATGGAGAGCCAGAATACGCAGTTGCCGACGGTTGTCCCTTTGCCTCGCATTTTTTCGAGTGGCTCAGTAACAAAGACGAGGATGGGCTGTACCATCATGCAAAGGAAGGCAACCCCGTTGAAGTTGTGCGTGGCCACGCCAAACAGCAGCTCGTGCAGTAGTGCACTAACAATAAATACTGCCGTTGACGCCACTGTGCGCGACGCGCCCATGCTGCGGAGAGGCGAATACAAATGCCGGCGAAAATAGTTGGAGACGGGCCGATTCCAGTCGCGCCAAAACGTCCCCACGCTTCCCGCATTCCACCAATCCCCGTAGAAGTTGCGGTCAGCGAACCTTGTAACTTCCGCCATGAGGTTGAGTGTTGATTGGAAAAGTATCACGAAGCCACTTAGCCAGATCAGTATGTTGATTGTAGCGAGCGACAAGTAATCTTCAATGAATGTCTGCCAGGAGTCGTAGTTCGCGACCAGGTGCTCGATCACGGGCATGCCCATCTGCATCATGAGAACCCAGATGAGCACCATGCCCGTCAGGATCTCGCCAATGAGCGGCGGGATCCGCGACAGCCTCACCTCTGCTCGCTGCGGGTACACGGGCTGGTAAATGAGCGTCGGTGCGGCCCAGTAATAAACAAGGTTCTTAAATGTGAGGTTGCCCGGGTACTGAACGACTGTTGTGTAGAAGCTTGGAATGGGCAGCTTCATGACTTTCGCAGCCCTGAGCTCGCTGTTTGTGAGTGTGAAGGAGGTCAGCTTTGCAAATGTCACAATAACATTTGTTTCGCAGCCCGTCGCCATAAGCGGGTGTTGGACGTACGACCACGTCAGAACGCTACCGCCCACGAGGCAGAATAAGCAGCAAACGATGTGCAGGAACGCCATTGTGTTTTGAAGCAGCCATGACACCTTTCTGCAGAACGCCGAAGCGTCCGGAGCGCACATGGACAGCGCTGCCCATGCTGCAATACGCTCAATGATCAAGGCCAGCGGCATGTAGAGCAGATTTATGAGCGAAATGGCCAGGGCCATCTCGAGGTCGGACCGGCCAAAACCGAAATTCTCGAGCGTGATCCAGAACCCGAACTGCGACCAATCAGTCCACATCATCTTCACATTCCCAGTCACAAGCAGCAGCATACAAAGGTGCTTGAATCCGGTGATGTCGAGCGGCCTGCTCGTGTGCCTGCCCTCGCGCTCACGCTTCTGGTTCCTGGCCTCGCTGCTGCTCAGCGAGAACCCGGGCGTGATTCGCCTGCTCAGCAGCGATGGCGAGTTCGTAACATGGACGGGATTCAAGTGTGACGAGTAATTGTGCACTTCGCGTTTCGCGGGCCCATTTTCTTTACCAATTGGCCTGCTACGCTCGGGATTCATTGCGCTCGGGTTCTGTACGCCGGAGTCAGTGCAGGCGTTAGGGTGGGTGGGGGAGAGAGTCACACACACGCGCTGGATGGGGGAAGAAATGAGAAGTGGGCGAGCCAGCTAGAGCAACCTACTTCGAGGGGCGCAGTGTGGGCGAACAAGTGTCGCGAATTGCTGTTTTATTTTGAAGTTTCGCTTAAGGGGCGGAGCAACACAAAAAAAAGAGGCTCGGGTTTGCGCGTAATCCGAGAACTCGGCAGCCCTGCTGGGCGTAAAGGTGCGGGGTGGTGGTGCCTTTATCGTTGCGGCGCGTCTAAGCTGGGACAGGATGGGGTGCGACCACTACCCACACGGCCTTGGCGACCCCCCTTCCCATACAAACGCATACCCATATACATACGACACACACCCATCATATACACAACGCTCACTGACACAACCCACCAGGGAGGGGCTATAAAACGGTCACCGTTTCTTGGCCTTTGAAAAGTCAATGGGACTTACCACAAGCCGCTTGCCCTTGGAAGCGCCCCTGTAAATCGTTTCGATGATGTCTATCATCTGCTGTGGGTCCTCAATGGCGAAATTCAGCTTATTGTTATCGCCTGTCCCAAAGTCGCAGAGCATGTGCTCGTTTCTGTAGAAGAACATCACCGTGACGGGGTCCCACAGCTCGTACATCTCGTCAAAGTCGGGCACTTCTGTCGTGTCGCACACGTAGATGGCTGCGAAGTTGCGCACTTGCTCGGCCACGCCGTACAGGACCTCATCCATGAGCATGCACTCCGTGAGGGCGTCGTTCCCAAACCGGATAACAACGAGCCGGTCTGTTTCGCTGAGAATAGCTTGGTCGACGTGCCAGCCCGAGGGCAAATGGGGCAGGAACACGCTAGCCATGGTGCTGCGAAGAAGGTGGTTTCACACGCGCATGTGCACGGACAGGCTGACTTATCTCGTGAGTGAGTGCGTGCATAATTGTGTGACTCGGGCTGCTCGGTGAAAGTCCTCGGGCCTGAGCCCGTCTATAAGCTACAAAAGCTAAAATTTATGTACAATTGAGGGGTTTTGGTGCACGCAATTTTTTTTTGCGCGCTCTTCACACAGTGAACCCATAGTTCCGCATACAGACTTTGTATTGATCAATGATGTCCTTGCACTGCGGCGAGTCTTGACCGTGGAACAAGAGGCATTCATCGCGCGTCGCCTTTTGAGGCTTACAGACGCAGCACGGTTTTACTTTGGGGGCCTCGGTGGCTGCCGGTGCTTTCGTGGTGGCAGATTCCATATTTCGTTATGGTCGATGCACAGTGTGAGCTTGGGTCTCGAGGGCGCCGTTTATAGTGCAAGTGGCCAATTAGTAAATATCACCTGACCCTAAAGTGAGCAGAAAGACCCGACGGCCCGTGTGGTTGGTTGTGTGTATGTCCTCGCAGCCATGGACGGGTCTAGCGTATAGGCACTGTCTCCGTACTAACAGTATACTGGCGCGCGAGCCATGTTTCTCCGTACCCGCGTTCCACAAATTTATTTAAAAAACTAGACAGAGCCGCATTTCTGAACTTGGCTTGCAAACTCCAATGGGGAAGGTTAAGAAGACGAATTCGAAAAAGCCCCAAAGTGGCCCTCGCGAAGTGGCGCCGGACGTCCACAACAACAATGTGGCTGCAAATTTGCTGAGCTTCAACAAACCCTCGTACAAAGGCGTGTCGAAGGACAACAAGAGCCGGAACCGCGCTATTTCGAAGGGCAAAGTCCCAATTAAAAAGAGCAAACAGCGCGTGTACACTGAAAAGGAGCTCGGAATCCCGAAATTGAACACGGCGCTTGACCCCGTGGGCGTTAAGGTCAAAGGCAAGAAGGGCAAGAAGTTCGTTAACGACACAAGCCTGCAGCTTATTCTTGCCGAGGTCCAACAGGAGTCGAATGAGGCGCAAGCTTCGAAACTGGAGAGGGCGCGTCAGCTCGAGGCCATTCGCGAAGCGAAGCGCAAGGAAATAGAGGAGCGCGAGCAAAAACAAAAGGAGAAGGTCGAGTCGAAAAAGAAAGAGCTCAAGTCGAAGCCGAAAAAGAACGTCGACGAATCTGCTCCGAAACCCCGGGCGAAGCAATTGGATAGCAAGAAGCCGAAAAAGCGGGTTGCATTCGCTACTTAAAACTAGCGAGGTACTACATACATCCTCCCCATTTGTTTTTATTTGTACTCATGCTCTTTGTTATTCACAACTTAGAGCTCGGGTTCAAGAAGAGGTCCACGGCTTCTTGCGCCATTCCAAGACCGCACTGGAAGCCTGTGCCCGCAGCTCCGTAGTTATGAATCACGACAAGGTCGCCAATTGTCTCGCGTTGGACACGTGCACCGCCGTCACGGCCCGGGCGTAGACCAGCACGCTCCTCAACAATCTCGGGAGTACCGAATTGCAGCAGCGACGGGTTCAGCTTCGCCGTGCGCTCGATAATGGATTTCGTTTGCTCGGCAATCGTGCCCTCTGTCCAGTCGCCCTGGTCGTAGTAACCACCCAAAATAACGCGGCCACCGCTGTGGACACGGGGGATTATGTACGTCGGCGGATTGCCCTTCTTTTGCAAACTGATATTTTCCTTGATCCAGGGCGCTCGCACGGAGATGACCTGGCCCCTGATGGGGTACGTTGCGTGGCTATCTGAAACACCGCCCAATTTCGCGACCATGACGCCGGTGCAGTTGAAGACTGCAGCCGGCCTCGGGACGCTCGCGGCCCTCGGCACTTCGGAAATGTGCGAAACAGAAGCCCGCACGAAGCGCACGCCTTGGCCCTCGAGATACTCCTTGAGGAACCGGAGGAATTTCGGCGGGTAAAAGTTGAATGTATCGTATTTGATACCGTAATTCGCACCTCTCTCGTGCAACCACGCCTCGTCCTTGATTTCCTCGTAGTTGTCTACAACGGCCTTGTATCGCTGAACGACACCCGAGTCGAGGGGCTCGCCAAACAGCTCGACCTGCTTGAGCCTATCCAGCCCCGCAGCCTCGAAATTGTTTTCGAATTTCTTGAACACGCGTTTCAGCATCTGGTAGGACACCTTGCACCATTTTAGGGCCTCATCGCTGTCGCCGGCTATGCTGCAGCTGAAGTGTGCGCCTGCAATGGGACTCGTGTACTCAGTTGACAGGTCTCCAGGCATGTGCTTGGCAAGAACCACCGTGTCATGGCCAAGACCCGACTCAGCCAACAACAAAGACGTGTAAAGTCCAATGATTCCTGCACCCAAAACAACAACACGGCCCATGTTTATTTAATTTAACAGCGATGACTTCTTTCGCGTGCACGACCCACGCACACTCTGTATCTACTACCCACTTATAGCCGCACAATGGTGCCTTAGTAATACTGATAGAGAATAGCGTGACTCATACACCCTGCATAGAGCGTTGAGACCTCGTTACTCTATAGGTTGTGTGCGTATGACATCTGACGTCCCATTTCATGACACACCCAATTACTTGTTGTATAATGCAATAAGTTGACAACACGGCACAGTTCGATCATGCATTTGGGTGTCCATTCCCTAAACACAGCCCCCCACACATCGTCGAGCTCTAACCCTTCACCTTATCTACGCGATTCCTCGGACGCTAGTACTAGTCAGATAAAAACACACACACCCGATATACGGCCTTTATATATTATCCCACTCAGCAGCATCTATAAGAACGCCTTTAATTGGAATAGATCGCGATTAAAGTTGATGATGAATAGCCAGGAAATAGGACGGATATTTGATGTTATTGAAACAGATATTATTCCTAAAACGTTCGAAGGAGTGAGTAGTGGCTGCAAGCTGTTCGGGGCTGCTGTGCTGAAGAAGTCAGACTTGTCGGTTGTTGTGGCCTCCACAAATACGGAGACAAGTAACCCGCTGTTTCACGGAGAAGTCACGGCTATCAACGATTTCTATAATTTAGCCGACCATCCGCCCGCGAAGGACTGTGTTTTTGTGGCCACTCACGAACCGTGCTCACTTTGTTTAAGCGCGATCACATGGGGTGGATTTGACAATTTCTGCTACTTGTTCACTTATGAGGACAGTAACAAAAAATTTAAGACACCTTATGATATTGATATTCTTGAAGAAGTTTATAGAGTGGCCGACCCGGGAAAGCACATCGATCCCGAGCGGCCTCTCTATAACCGACAGAACAAATATTTCAAGAGCTTCTCTATCAGAGCACGCATTGACGAGCTCAACGATTTAGCGTTGAAAGAACGGGCTCATCGTATTGAGCAAACCTACGAGGAGCTTTCAGATATATACCAACAACAGAAAGGCGGACTCATCCTTCCCTGAATGTGTATGAGCTGACTATAGATTGACAGTAGTATTTATCTAAATGTTTCGTTTTTGTTTCCGCGTATCGAGCACCGCGGGTTCAGCGCTGGGAATGTGTAGACGACCTCAGGGTATCATGGACCCACATGCACACTAGCTTATGTGGGGTCGGCGATCTCCGTTACAGAAAATGGAGATCCGCGAGGTCTTTTATCACTTGTAGGGTTCTGCCCTGCAGCACGCCTCGCCTAAGAAGAGCCGCAAGGCACTGCATAGTAACGGTTATAAAAGGGGCCGTGTTTGTCGCCTAAACTGTCCGAGGTTGAAACGTACAGCGATCAGAAGATAAAGACAACCAGACTACAATGGCTGCCATCACGAAACCGCAAGTACCATCTACTGCTCAGACACGAACTGCCGAGCTCGAGCTCGAGTCCCGAATCGGAGGCATCGGAACTGTTGCCGACCGAAAAATCCCCATCATTGATCTTTCGAATTTCGAAGCCCGCAAACAGGAGATTAGCGATCAGCTGTGGGATGCAGCTGTGAATGTAGGGTTCTTCCAGCTCAAGAACCACGGGATTCCCAACGAGCTTATCGATCAAATGTTCAGCACTTCGAAACGCTTTTTCGAGCTCCCTATGGACACAAAATCGCAATGGCCCATGAAGAACAATGCAGGCTGGGAGTACGAGTCCCAAGTGCGCCCGAGCACGGGCACTCAAGACAAGAAAGAGTCGTATCAAATCACCTTACCCCGCATGAAAGGTCTATTTCCAACCGAGTCTGAGATGCCTGGTTTCCGACAAGAAGTTGAGCACTTTGAACAAATCAATTGGGAGCTTGCAGTCAAAATTCTACGGATTATAGGCACGCGAATGGGGATGTCAGCCGACATGTTCGCCAACGCTCACAGCCGCGACTCGCCGGCGTACCAGAGCACGTTGAGACTGCTGCATTACTTTGCGCAACGTGAAGAAGATCTTGACGCAGGCGTTTGGAGAGCGGGCGCACACACAGACTTCACGAGCCTGACCCTGCTCCACCAGCGGGACAACCAAGGCGGACTCGAGGTGTGTCCTGGCATGGCGAGCAGTGATCTCGCGTGGACGCCAGTCAAGCCTGTGAACTACTTGATTACCTGTAACATCGGAGACATGCTCATGCGGTGGAGCGACGACCAGCTCAAGTCTACTTTGCATCGCGTGAGATCTCCGCGCAAAGGCGAGGACCTCAGTGCTCGGTACTCGGTCGTGTACTTCTGCCAGGCCAATGAGGATGCCGTGCTGCGTGGCCCGCTCGGCAAATATCCGTCTACAACAGCGAAGGAGTTCATTGATCAGAGACTGAAGGCGAACTATGCGCTTCTACTCAACAAAGAAGCTAAGGCCTGAACTCTAGCCTTGTACCACGCCTTGAGACGGGCACTGCACTTGACACACATTTTCCTAGATACATTTCCACTAGACTACATTTTCCTCTGTTCCTGCTTAATTCGCGCATTTTCGCTATACGGCCTGTCGCTATACATTGCCACTTGTACGTCACTACGTGACTACCCGCCTTGTCCAAATATACTCTGTTGTTACAAAAAAACTCCATGCGTTCCTACAAACGGTCCACGCACCCCACGCACACCCCCACGCACACCCCCATGCACACCCCCACGCCTAACATGCTGACACCCACCTGGGGTGCCGTTGGACGGCGGTGAGGTCGGTTCGAACCCCTAGCCCCGTGATCCTGCAATTACACTCCCACTCTTTTGCATTTTGATCAAAAAGCACGAGCGACCCGTACCAGGTATCCACTGGGAGTACTAAACCGTGACCAGAGCCGATGCCGAACCTCCCAGAGTACTCTGCCACTGGAGCGCGACCCAATCTAGAGACTCTCGGCAGCGCGGCCGAGTCAGGAGACCGGGACGCGTCGAACGCGTTCCACAATTCTGGTCCGGCTGCATCCGGCGACCAATTGCCTGCGCAGCTCGCGAATGAAGAGTCTCAGAAAGCAGCAGCCGCAGCAGCAGCCGCAGCAGCGGCCGCAGTGGCCTCCGTGCACACTACAGACCCGTCATTGCACGACCAAGGCACGCACGGCGCGAATACGCACGAACACGACTCGTCGTCGAGTGCGGAGGCCGCCCCGAACCGCAAGAGCGAGACTGACCCTAGCAACGGCCAAGCCGATGGCGAGTTCCCACGAGAAAGCACGAAAAAAGCATACGATTGCCACATCTGCGGCTGGCGGTTCGCGTTGAAGGGCAACCTTGTGGCGCATATCCGACGACACACGGGCGAGAAGCCGTACGTATGCAGCGTGTGCCAGCGCAAGTTCACGCAGAGCTCGCTTCTGACCGTACACATGCGTACGCACACTGGGGAAAAGCCCTTTGTGTGCACGAAATGCGGGCGGTCGTTCAGCCGAAGTGGGAACCTAACAACGCACATGCGCACGCACAGCGCTACAAAGCCGTTCGAGTGCGTCTACTGCCACAAAACGTTCTCGCAGCGCGTGAATATGGAGCTACACACGCGAATTCACACGGGCGTGAAACCGTACCGATGCGGAGTGTGCGACCGTGCATTCACGAGCTGCTCGAACATGCGCCGCCATTGGCGTCACATACATCCTTCATACCCAGAACCGGCCATGGGCACGCTGCATCTGCTTGGCGGCATGCCCGAAAAGTCTCTTTATCCGGCCCATACACTACGGAACGAGGCCGAGTTCAGGACAAACGACGCGAGCACCAACCAATTTTCCGGTGACCCCCAGAGGGGCTCGGGACCGCAAAACGGGAACTTACAACCTATAATTCGCAACGCGGCGCCTGACGCTGTCTACTCTATTATCGGCGAGCCCTCGCACATAAATGGCATGCCCGTCCCCATGGTGGGTCCAATTGCCGGCCAGATCATTGGCGATCAAATGATCCACATTGAGCAGCAGATGTCAAATCCGCTCGGGCACCAACTCCCGTCATCCCTGAGCCATCAGCTCATTGAGGCGCAAGTCGCATCTATCCCGCATGCCACGCAGCAACTGTCTGGAGGATCACAGCTGTCTGGGGGTCCCGAGACTGTTGGGCCACATAATGGCGGGTCCCACAATGGCGGGTCCCATGGGTCCCACAGTGCACACCAGGCACACTCGCAAAGACTTCCGCATTTCCAGCAAACCGTGGCTCACTATCCTAATCACAACCCGCAGCGGCACCTGCCTAGCCAGTTCCCGATAGAGACATTAGGAAGCCAGCAGCAGTTCCCCTCAAACAGAGTCGAGGCATCGCACGCTGGCTCGAAAGCGCAGTTCCAACAGCCGCGGGAATCGCCGGCCGAACCAAACGATAATTTTAACGCGAGAGCGAAGGATGGCGATCGCGCTGCTGCGACTGCGGCTGTTAACCAGTGACAGACACTGAAGTGTAATTCTTTGTAATGCACTTAATTTATTTATTTATGATTACTGACGCGTACACTTTTCGTCTCATTAATTTTTTCCTACAGCTCGTATTCGCGCAGGACATCTAATGGCTCAGACAGCCTAGGTTCTTTAAGGGCAGACTGGCATGCATAACACAACTCCGTTCTTGGAGTTTGAGACTGCAGTGACGGCGCAATTGTTTCCAACTGGCACAATGCACACGGCTCCGAGTCCTGCGATAGCCGCGAGGCCACCTTGGACACGGTGGAGACCACGGACGGGAAGTCCTTTTGAACGTCCGCGAAATAGTTACGGATGATCTCGTCAATGCTTTGCAGTTTCGTGATGCCTGGAACTGTGGGATCCGGGAGCACGGCCTCTTCGAGACCGTGCAGCTCGCAGTACGCATGCAGCTCGCGGATGGTGAGGTCACGGAGCGGGTATACTATTCGGTCTTTGACGACGTCTGGCGACACTAAAGACGGAATGCTCGCACCGCGGCCCTTTATCGTTTCAGACAGCGTGAGCTCGCTTAATTTTGTCATGGAGTACCCGAACACGGCTATGGACCCTGACTTTGCGGCAATGGACACGGCTGCATTACGCATGAGAACGCCGGCTAGGTCGTGCTTTGTGCTCCTGTCCATGTGGCTATTCTCTTCTTCGACCGGAAGGTGCGGCGGTGGCAATTGCTTGAGAGGGACTCCGGGCCATGGCCAAACGGGCAGTTTTTGTGTTCCAATGTTTATGCATTCGATGTTGAACCCGACCATGCCGCTATACTTCTCTCTCTGCTCTTGTTGCATTGAGATCAAAAGATCGGTTAGAACGAGCGAGCTGGGGCCGAATGATACAAAGACTAGAAGTGTCGGGATCTTCGCTGCATCATTGAAGCCATTGACGCGGAAATGCCCCATTTCCGACCGTAGCTTCTTGCTAACGAAGGACTCATAGCAGTTGAGGCAGAAATTCTCGCCCCTTGTACGCGTCACCGAGTCATTCTCGCACCTGGAGCATCTCACTGCCATTTTTTTAATGGTTCTCGGTTACCGCAACCAAGCGTTATTTGTGATCGACTCGAGATCACGATGCCGCTGGTTTGACTTTTTTTCTTTCTCCAATATGAGATGAGATCATGTGATGGTGATCCACACTACGATCTTGCACAGCACGAACAGTAAACGCGAAACTGGCAGGCGTTCTTCCCTTCGTAGTTCGGAATGGCGAGATTTTTTTTCAATGGAGCCAATTGGAGCTCAAAGGCCGATGATTAATGTACTGCTGGTTGTTGCAGTGGCGTATGTACTGGTTATTTCTGCGGTCTAGAGAAAAATAGCGCCGAAAGGTCCTTTTCGACCTTTTCAGATTCTGGGTCAGCGTGCAGAACGCGTTCTGGAGAGTAACGTGAAGTCAGCACGGCACCAAGCTCGGGGAGACTTCCCGCTTCGAAATACCAGAACGCAGAAGCGACAATGAGCCCCGTCATCGAAGTGGCTAGCATTGTTGCGTCGACTACAGCCTTCGCAGCGTCTTTCATGGGATTGAATTTCGGCGGAAGAACGTTGGAATCGAACCTCCGCGGGATGTATCTTCGAGCAACCACTGATCTTCGGCAAAGAACCGCTGCAAGCACTGTTGCAGATCCTGTGGCTAGCACGCCGTAGCCCCCTTTCCAGAAGTTGTGCGTGTTATGCTCAACGACCCTCGATTTATGTGCCGCTATCAAGTCTGCATCGACCTCCTGCTTGCGGCTGCCTGAGACCCACGACCATATGCTGCCCAACATGGTGTGTGTGGTTAGGCAGTACTGGTAGGTGGTGGTGTTGAAGGTAGCCGCCGAGCATTACTAAAACAGGTAATGACGACCTGGAGTAGCGGGACACGGTGCCGCGAGCTCGCCGTGTGAAGGGATGAGAGTCTGATTAGTTGTTTCAAAAACGCGAATGAATTTATGAGGGTCTACTAGAATTGGCTAGAGAGAACATATATATCTACAAATTAGTCTACCAGGTTATTAACTGCTCGAAATACTCGACGTAGTTCGAGGTCCGTTCAAAATTGTCGGCCACGGCCCTGCTTGCGCTTAGGGCCACGCTGGGCGGTCCGCAGCACATCAGTGCCAACGAGCCTCTAGAGTTTCGTACGGCACTCTCTATAACTTTTGGGATATCAAGTCGTTCAGATCTTGACGAGAATAGGTGAACTTCCACGCCAGTCGATTTTCGGAGGTGGTAGAGCTCCTCAGTGTAACACTTTTCAATCGCCGTTTCATCCTTTACAGCCCAGTATAGACGCAAGGTTTGCAGGTGGTTCGTGTACCGGTATAGAGATTCCTGCATGTAACCTAGGATGGGTGTAATTCCGGTACCTCCGGCTATGAAAACACACTCGTCAAACTCAAATAAATCTTGGCTGCGACCGTAAGGGCCATCAAGAAGAATACTCATCTCTGCATGGGGGATTGTGGCATCGCCAGTATCAGAGAACGAGTGCGAGTCGGCCAAGCTCTTCGACTGTTCAGGGCTGGCCGTCGCCGTGGCGCGATCAGTAGAGTTGTAGGCAACTCCTTCAAGTCTCTCGTAGTTTTTCAAAAGCCTGTTCGCAACTACCTTCGTAGCCCCGTTCCATACTTTGCAGAATAGTTTGAGATTATTTGGACTCGTTGTTGAGCTCACGACCGTGAACGGGTGCGACTGCCAAAACAGAGAAGGTTGCCAGAAGTGGATGAATACGTGCGGACTAGGATTGCGAACAAGGTTCCAGTGCCTGGGCTTTCTGATAGAAACAACGAGAGTGTTGTCTTCGAGTCGCACCATGGCCTTGCGGTATGGGCCTGAAGTTATTACTCTTGTTAGACGGAGTGCCCTATCAAGTCCCCATACAGCAAAACAGGCATAATAGAAGTACAGGCCGATTGGCTCGTCCAGCAGTTTGATATGGTAGTAGCCGCCGAGAAGAAACGCAATAACGATGACTATGTGGAGCACCACAAACACATCGTAAGCCCACTTGCGCAAGAATCTGGCTCCTTGAACAACCAGAATGCACCCGAACACAGTACCGGCTACACCCCAGTTCCAGTACGCTTGCGACCACATATCGCCATACCTACCCACGTAGGCCCTGCCAATACTGTAGCCGATTGAGTGGACAATGAGCAAGAAGATCTCTCCACGAGCAATCCACTTGTGGAAGGCGAGGTACGGTCCAATGGACCATCCCGTAAGCCACTGTAGAAAATTGTTACGGCCAGCGAACAAAAGCAAAATTGGCAACAGATAGAGACACAAAACTCCTGACCGTTGCCCAACGATCGTCCCGTATGTTGAGGCACGGCTGTTCATCCAGTTGTAGTTAGGATAAGACACGGGGAGGTTCGCGAATGTAAATGTCACGCAAAGCACAGCAAAGCCCATGACAATAAGAGATTGCATCGTCGTGAGCCCTAAATAGTCCGTTAAAGCATAGTGTTTGATAACGAAGTATTTGCGAAATTTGCGCACGGGGACGCTGTTATTAGCAGAAGCCATGGGAAGAGGGAAAACCTTGGTGGCCCAGTGTAGCAGCGCTTGAATGGCCGCAATACACCCCCAGTAACCAACGAGAACTGCGCCATACCGCTTGTTGAGGTACTCTGACCTATCATAGATTGTAAATGCACGGTATGAGGCTTCTATTTCGTCCTTTGGAAGCGCGAATGCCTCGTGCGCCGGCCACTTCCCTGGCTTATAACCGTTCTTCCACTCTTCGCGGTAGACGGGAAGCGAGGAACTATTGGCATGGAAAGCATTGAAATCAGCCATCGAGTAGTTGGAGCACACCATTTGGAAGGACATGTAGGCCTCCATCAGCACATGTTCCTGAGAATGGTCCGCGAATTCGTCAACCATTTGATCCATACAGTTAATGACAGTTTGTGCAAACGCAGGATCCGGGCACTGGCACTTCACCCGGTTGTCATATCGCAAAGACGCGCAATCCTGGTTGTTGAAAAGATAAAGGTAGCCTACTTGACCTGTGCAGGCGGACTCGTAAGGATTTGAGGGCATCGAGGCCATCAGCATGGCTGATGCCTGCGACGCTAAAGTCAGTAGAGTCACAAGAGTGAGCATACCTGGGCGTTCGTTTCGACTCAACAGGTTCTGACCTTCATATATACTCTTGGACTAAGACAGATAAATATTGAGCTCAACGCCCGCACCACACGCAATCTCGTCCCAACCCTTAGAGTCGCAGCAGGAGAGATTGCATAGCCCCTGCCCTTGAGACAATTGTGAGTGAATTGTGTGGAGGATCAGCTATTGAAATTTCATCACACATAAAATCAATAGCCGACGCTGGACAGCCGGGGCTTTTTCAATTTACATTTTATGCGTTTCAAGTTGAAGCTTACGAAGTGGCAAGTAAAACCTAATAACTGAGCTGGTTTGGAAGTCTCACGAGAATGCGGGTTAGCCTACAATACTAAGCAAAATCGGGATGATGAGGGTTATTTTTCCATCCCAGTGGTTTAGCAGGCGAGCAGCTGCAAGTATTAGGGAAGGCGCAGTTAGGCGCTGACGGTTATCTTGCATCGGGTTTACCCATCCCAATTGAGCACATCCTATTTGCCAACGGCAGATTCCCACTTGCGTCAGTTGCAGGTTGAAAAATTAGAACTAATGGTTTTGGTAAAACAGGACAGAATGTTACTGATTTCTATTACCTGCAACTGATCTTTCTGCGACGCATTTCAAAATCATTGGTTCCAACTTCCCTGTTCACGCTTGAGACATCCATCCACAAGCTAAGTGGATTTTATATTATATAATACAACCACTTCTACTGTCTGCCATTACCATTACTATCCGCACTGTCACTGGTTGGAACATAACTCCCGGGTAAACGACTCAGGATCTTGTTCTGCGCGACCCACCATGGTTGTTGAAAGGGACCCCAAGAAGGTGGATTTCACAAAAGATGGCGGTTATCGATTGTACCCCGACGATCCACTTTCAGAAGAAAGCCGCAAAGAGTTCCTGGCGCGAGAACAATCACAGTTCTTTGATCCTTGTAAAGACGCCGCGAGCATGAGCATGTCATGCCTCGCGCGCAATGATTATGACCGAAGCAAGTGTAAGCCATATTTCGAGGCATACCGAGATTGCATGAAAACCTGGAAGGAAAACCGTAATAAATGAGGTGCATTATCGACATCAGACATTCTTAATTGGTGAAACAAAATAATGGGGGAGGCTCGGCATCCTCTATCCTCCTCGCAGAGTCCATTCGACTTAATACTTATATCGCATACATACGTGAACAAGAACATAATATCTATAGACGTGAGAGCGAAATAATCTAAAGCTTCGACTGGGGAGCCTCGGTGCTGAGCAACTGCGCAAGTTTAGTGGCAGCCTCGTCCAAGTAAGCCTTGAACTTGTGGGATCCCTGGTACTTCGAGCAGATGTTGATGCGGAGGTCATTCTTGTTAATCATATAGGCGCAGCCGAAGCCTTCATCAATAACTTGGGACCAACCGTAGCCGTTCAAGTACTCCGAAGACAGTTGTGAGCTGCTGATATACCATGAACTCGAATAGCCATAGGAAGGGTCCTTGTAGAGGGCAGGAATCTCCTCCCCGGCCTGTAGTAGGCGTTTGAGACCGAATAAGTGTCGGTCCACACCGTAGCCCTCGACTGCAGCAGCCACATAAGAGCTCTGTGACTGCGTAGCAGCACGGAACGCCTTGATCTTCTCGCTGTCACCCACATTCGGGTCCCAGAACTTAGCGCAAAGATCAGCGCTCTCTACTGAAACCGATCGCGTGGTTTCGGTTCGGCCTTGTATGTACTTACGAGTCGTAGCACTTTCGTAAACAGGCCTCACGCGGCCGTGCATGCGGTAGTAAGCTAGCTGCAAAAGCATTTGCAAGTAGGCATCGGGCGAAGTCTTGAATTGCTTGATCAGGTTCTTGCCGTACTTGTCGAAAAGCCAGACAGCGACCTCGTGCTGCGAGATCTGCGACTCGAAGTGCAACTGGGCAGCGGCAATATCGGCAAGGACAACGTCGTTGACATCAAAGCCAAGCTCCGACGGTGCCGTCTTGTACTCCAAGCCAGACGTAAGCTCGACCTTGTCATTGAAGAGGCCATCGAGCACAAACTCGTTCAATCGCAAAGTCTGCGTACCGTCCATCATCGAGTGCTCGCCCATAAAACCGGCTGTGTTGTTGTCATTGACGATGAACTGAGCGGGCTTGTCGTAGAACCTGTTACGGCCATAGCCGTGCCAGTACTGGTGCGTACGCTCCACGGGCTCAACAGGGGCCGCCCAGTCGAGACAGACGACAAATGCGGCGCTTTGGATGGTCTCCAAAGATGCCGCATTCTGGGATGACGCAGCAATAAGACGTTCACGCGCCTCAACCCACGCGTCACGGTTCTGGCTTGTTAGGACACCGATGTTGATGCTCGTGCCCTTGAGCTCGGCATCAGCGTATACCTCACGGATCTGGTGCTCGAGCTCTTCTGTAGTGAGCTGGCGACCATTGACAACATAGGGAACCTTGTAGAACCGGTTGCGACGAATCACAATGATGTGCTCGTTGCCTTTCGACGGATACATTGCGGTATCGTCAACGTTCGGCTTAGGGATACGGCAGCTGTTGAACAAGAAACGGAACAGCTCCATATCAATTGGTTGCTTCTTCATATAATCAGGCTCCAGAGTTTCCGTCTCCAATAGGTGCTTGAATTGGAGCGCAGCCGTGATAATCGCGGCCGACCGCTTGGCTGGGTGGGGGAACTTCTCTAGCTGGTCCTTGTAGCTGTAGAAATAGCTCACATATGGCACGACCGGGTCACGGTAAGCCATGTAAGCAGCCTCATTCCACCACTCGTAGATCCAGTTCTTGTGCTGCTTCGCACGCTCTCTGAGCCGCTCCTGGAGCTTCTCGCCCTGGCCACCAGGCTTGATGAACTCTGCAACTGCCTGCTCGGTAGCCTTGTACTGCTCGGGGAGCACGAGGGGCTTCACCGTCTGCAAGTACTTGGCTGCCGTGTCCTTCAGTTCTGGGACTGGCAGATGCGGTAGCTGGTCCTGGAAGCCGAATGTCGAGGGAGTAGTTGATGTCGAGTACGTCATGCGTGGCTGAAGAGTCTTCGATGTAATTTTACTGAAAAACCGGAGCCTTTTCAATGACATCTGTTGGTTAGAGAGAGAGGCCACTTGGGTATGAGGACACCCTCCCCCTATTTATACATATGTCTACACTGCATCCATTACCCAGACACGCTTCTCTATGCATGGAGGGGGGAGGGCCCTGTGTGGGGTAGGTCTAGGGCGACCGGGCAAAAACTCACTAGCAAGGTGACGAAGCAGCGTGCATTTGGACTGCGTAAAGAGCTCAGCATTCTGAGCAGAATCCGTGCGTAAAGTTTAGCATAATTCTGAATATACATATACATACTCCTTCGACTTTCGAACTCTTGAATCTATCTAGTTTTGAACTCATTCCAACGGGAGCGTGAATGGCACGCGTTATGTGTGTGGATTGCCGAGGTACTACTGATCACGTATCATGTGCAGAATGCAGCGCAGCAGTGGGCCTTTCTACCGCGGCATCTTTAAACACCCCTTCATAATTACTTGGACCTGGTCCTTTTTTTAAAAAAAAATTTTAAATAATAAACACATGTTTATAAGCCTTTCACATTCAATTTTTCGCCTTTGAAACGACCTGTGCCATTCGCCAGCTCGAAACAGGAGGTAACGTGCAGGCTGAAGCCTATCCCCGATTGGCCGATATGCTCGAGTGCCAGGTATTGATGATGTACGAACAGTTAGGGTAATGGTGCATGGCTGGAAATCAGGCAGCATGTTTTCCCATAACACCGAGGTAGCGAGATTTTCCGAGCGGATTATTCCACGGATGCTATCGCAAACAAATTCGTTACCGAGGCATCGTTGATTTCGCAATGGAGGTGTGAAATTTCCAGGTAGGAAGCCTCGGCTACCTGAGCTCGAAGAAATGCCTGCTGCGTTTCTTACAGGCTCCCAGACCAGACTGCCTTCTTATTAACTGACAAGGCTCCCAGGCTCAGTAATCCACCTTGAGCCCTGGTTAGCATGCTTCTTTCGAATAAACCGCATTCAATGGTACGAACCTCGAATTTTTTCTTTTTCGCCATCAACAAAATTATGTTATCGTGTACTTGAAATTCAATGCCATCCTCCTCCCCCACACAGACAGCCTTGCCGTGTTTTCCAGCCCCAGCGGCCTATTGTGTGTGGTCTCCATGGCGGAAGGGGTGTACTCTTACTAAGCGTATGGAGTAGCGTGCTTACATTCATGGCGACGGCGTTGGAGAAACAAAGACATCAACACTTCGTTAAGTGAAAATTTCACGGTCATAACCACACGACATTGACATACTGGTCTCATGGATAGATACTTTGAGAACAAGCGGGCCGTTGTGGCCTCGCTAGTTGCCGTTGGCGCCGTCGGCCTGGCTGGGTACTGGCTGCTTTCGGGCAACTCCCCCGTGCCACCCTCTGACGGCGACCGCTCTTCAAGCTCTTCGGCGAGCAAGAAGAAGAAGAACAAGAAGAAGAGCAGCGCAAAGAAGAACACGGCCCAGTCTCATGGCTTCCCCACCACGAGAGATGCACAGGAGTCTCCTCTCTACCCGGTGATCAATGACTGGTCTAAGGTGTCGAGCCTCAAAGAAACCGAGCGCAAGGAGATTGGCGAAGAGTTCAAGCTTGCTGGCAACGCGGCTTTCAACGATAAGAAGTTCGACAAGGCGCTTGAGCTCTACTCGTCGGCCATCAAGGCCTTTGGCAAGGAGCCTGTGTTCTACTCGAACCGTTCAGCCGTTTGGGGATCATTAAAGAACTACGAAAAGGTCATCGAGGACACTACTGAAGCACTCAAGCTTCGTCCGGACTATGTGAAGTGCTACACGCGCCGTGCAATTGCTTATGAGAACTTGAAAAACTACCGCGAGGCTGTGATGGACTTCACCGCCGCGTGCATTTTGCAAAACTTCGAAGACGACAGTGTTGGCCAGTCCGTCGACCGGGCCCTGAAGTCGGAAGCGGAGCGCCTTGTTGCCGAGCGTGGCGAGCAGCTGTCAAAGGACTTCCCGAGCGCAAACTTTGTTCGCTCCTACCTCGACAGCTTCCACCACCGTGAGCTTCCCGAGAGTATTGCGAACGCCACTGAAGAGAACACTGCTGAGTTCGAGCTGAAGCTTGCCTTTGACGCCATTGAGAAGCAGAACCAAGAGAGCTACAAGCAGGCGTTGGACCACATCAAGCGCTCTATCGATATCGGCTTCAAGAGTGGCGACGTCGATGCTGAGGCGCTTGCATACGAGTACTTGGCGACCTTTGAATTCCTTTGCAATGACTGCGACAATGCTATGAAGTCCATCAACAAGAGCTTGGACCTCAAGCCCACCGTGCCGGCCTATCTCAAGCGCTCGGCACTGCAAATCGAGGCTGGCAAGCTTGCGGAATCCGAACAGGACTACTCGAACGCCCTCAAGCTCGACGCAAACTCTGCCGACATCTACTACCAGTTGGCCCAGGTTGAATTCCTGCAGTCGCAGTGGGACTCTGCCGTCAAGAACTACAAGCGCAGTCTCGAAATTGACGACTCGTTTGTGCTCGCTCACATCCAGCTAGCCGTTACCGAGTATCGCATGGACAAGACTGAGGACTCGAAGAAGCGCTTCCAGGGGCTCATCGAGAAATTCCCGAACGAAGCCCATGTCTATAATTATTACGGTGAGATTCTCCTCGACCTTAAGGAGGTTGACCAGGCCATCCAAATGTTCGATAAGGCCATCGAGATCGAGAAGTCGAAATCTGTGGCCGCTATCAACGTGTTGCCCCTGGTTAACAAATCTCTTGCCCTCATTCAGCGCGCCCGCTCTCCGAGCGATGTGGAGAAGGCCGTTGACATCTGCAAGCAGGCGGAGGCCATTGATCCCCTGTCTGAGATTGTCGTCGGAACCCTCGCTCAGTTCGCTCTGCAGCAGGGTCGCACGCAAGAGGCTATTGATTTGTTCGAGCGCAATGCTCGACTCGCACGCACCTCTGCCGAGCAGATCCAGGCTTACACCTTTGCTGAGGCCGCGCGCACGCAGTATCGCATCACGCAAGAACGCCCCATTGTTCGCGAGCGTTTGCAGCTACTGTCTCAGATACCTCGCCAGTAACGGAAGAGCTAAAATCATTCATGTAAATATAATGGGACCCATCATTTGTATTGTTACGCGTTTTGCCTACGCAAGAGCGACCTAACTATGGCGAAGCCAGACAGACGGACTACTTCGTCCGCGATCGAAATATTTCAGGGTTAGGCTCATGTTTCAAGGCCGCCCGGTTTCTCGCGTACGGGCAACGTAGGACGATCATTAAACGCGTCTTCAAAAGGCTGCGTTGCTTTCAATGACGGACGAAGTTGGGGCCATGGACGAAGACAAGCGTCTTCAAAGAATCAAATTTCTTGTGGAGCAGTCTAAGCTCTATACGCAATTTTTAACCTCCAGTATAGGACCGCAATCACAAGAAGATGGCCTAGCTGTACCTACAAATGAGACAGATACGAGTGGCTCAACAGGCGACGCAATCGGAACTAGACAGAAATCAACTACATCTGAGCCTGCACGTAAACGCGCGAAAAGATCGTCAAGGGCACAAGCGAATGGCACAGTGCCGATCACGAGCTTCTTTAAACCACCGCCCAAAAAGTCTAACGACCAGCCGCAATCCGTGGTTGTTCCGTTGCACCCATATCAAATTGCTGCTCTCAAATGGCTTACAATGCTTTACCAGAATGGACTTAATGGAATCTTGGCAGATGAAATGGGTCTGGGCAAAACTTTGGAGGTTATTGCCTTTTTAGCATTTCTTACGGAAAACGAGGTACAGGGCCCCTTTCTAATTCTAGCTCCATTGTCGACTGTCGGGAATTGGTGTAGCGAGCTCGACAAGTTTGCACCTTCTCTTACGTACACGAAATATTACGGCTCGAAACCACAGAGGACAGCTTTGCGAAGGAAAAAGGCTAGCTGGGGCCAGATAATAATTTCAAGCTACGAAGTCGTGCTTGCAGATGCTAACTACTTGCAAAACATTAATTGGAGATACATCATTGTCGATGAGGGTCACAGGTTGAAAAATGTAGACAGCAAATTGACAAAGGCGTTAAAAAAGTTCACGAGTGCTAATAGAATGCTTCTCACTGGAACCCCGCTCCAAAATAATTTGACCGAGCTGTGGGCTTTACTCAATTTCTTGCTCCCGGACATATTCACTGACCTAGACATCTTCCACTCCTGGTTTGAATCGGGCGAGGCCCATATCGAAGAGGGCGATGAATCTGCTCTTGTCACCTCACTTCATGATATTCTCCGTCCCTTCTTGCTCAGAAGACTCAAAAAAGATGTTGGCCTGCACTTACCCTCCAAACGAGAATACGTGATTTTCGCTGGCCTAACTAGTTTACAGCAAGATCTGTACAGGGCGTTCCTAGACGGCTCGGCCAGAGAGTTTGTCACTCAGCAAATCCTTGCAGAAAATGATAAGGAAACAAGTACCGAGGAAGCCGTAAAACAGGCAAAGCAGGAAATGAAGACGAAGAGTTATTCAAATCTCATTATGCAACTCAGACTATGTTGCAACTCTCCGCACTTATTTTGGTACCCACGCGACGCGGCCACGAAGCTCGAAGAGGCGAGTGGCAAACTTCAGCTGCTGCATCGGCTCATGCAACGGCTGAAGGCCAAAGGCCACAAGGTTCTTGTATTTACACAATTCACGAGGATGTTGGATCTTCTCGAGGATTGGGCAGTGTTTAATAACTACAAATATTCGCGGCTCGATGGAAGCACTCCGCAGAGCGAAAGACAGTCGATGATCGAGGATTTCTCGAATCCGAAATCAGATATAGACCTCTTTTTCTTGACAACGCGATCCGGCGGCCAGGGCATTAATCTCGTTGGCGCCGACACAGTCATTCTGTTTGACAGCGACTGGAATCCGCAGCAGGATCTCCAAGCCATGGACAGGGTCCACCGAATCGGGCAGAAGAACCCCGTGCTTATTTTGAGACTCTGCATGGGCGACACTGTCGAGCAGGAGCTACTTGAGCATGCGGCAACAAAACTAGAGCTCAACCATATTGTTATTGAAAGTGGCCAGTTCAAGGGACCCTCTATATCAAAAGGCACAAATGAACAGAAGATAGAGATTATAGGACAACAGCTGCGACAGCACCGAGTCAAATTCGAGAAAGGAGCCATGGCTCAAATATCGGAAACTGATATTGATAGAATGCTGGACAGGAGCACGACTGCATACGAGAACGCCATTTCAGATCCCAAGATCAGCGACAGCATTATATGTCTAAAATCCCAGCCATAATGATTAAACTTACATGAGTGACAAGGCTCTCACAGCGGCTTCATCTTCCCAGGTACCAAACACGGAATTGTCTACGCCGCACCTGGTTCCCGGTTCAGGAACAACGCCGTTTAGGAAATAACCCTGCAAAATTGCATCAATGCACTTGCTCGGTTGAGACACAGAGCTGTGGCCGTAGCCCTCTCGCCGTACACTCACAGCATTCGGGAAAAGGCTCGCCATCTTGTCTGCATAGCGGCCTGGCGTGGCAGGGTCATAGTCATTGCCAAGAGCAAGTATCGGGAACGACGTTTCCGAGGTGAAATTCCCCCAATGCCGCTCTGCTCCTCTTGTCCGCCACGATCCACTGCATAGTGGAGCAATGAATCCACGAAAGGGCGCAAAATCCGGAGAATTGTCGTAGATAGGGGCTATGTGCTTGTCATACTCCTCAATGTCCCACATTGAACTTCCGTCTGCTTTAGCCGCAGGCTTTCTGGAGTCACTGCAGGCAATTGCTTCAAATGCCTCGGTCTCGTCCCCCTTTGTTGGGTGCAAATTTAGAGGTTGGACTAAGAGCGAAGTTTTGTTGTTGGCAATAGCTTCATACAAGTTATCTGCCAGCTCCCTCCAGTCCACAGGAGTATACATCGCCCGAAAGAGGATCGACAAGAGTGCGTTGTACGTCAACAGCTGAGGTGGGTCGCTGGAGGCTACGGGAATGGGATGTATTTTCAGGTTGTTCGCGTATGTGAGGACAACATCTTTCAACTCTTGTGCGGAAGAAGCTAATTTCCCCAGTCTGCAGAAATTTGTGCCGCTCCGAACGCACTCCGTGAAGAAGTGGTCTAACTCAGCTTCCGTATCCGTCATATTGCTGGACCACTCGCCGGCGTAGTAACTCGGCGCATCATCAACGCCATCAATCACAAGACGGTTTACATCTTGGGGGAATGTGTCTGCATAGGTCGATCCTATGACACTGCCATAGCTGAACCCCCAGTAGTTGAGCTTAGCGTCCCGAGAGCTCTGTGAAGTAGTTGCATATCCCTCACAACGAAAGGCGTGCTCATGTAATTGAACAGCTCAGCGTCCTCGTGTGCAAAGCATACATCGCTAATAAGCTGCAATTGTGCAAGCAATGTGCCAATCTCGTGTTTCATGGGCTTTTTGCCGTGCTGTCCAGGGTAGCCGTTGTTTTCGGTCAATAGTTGATAATAAACCTGAGCATGGCGTTCGTGGAAGCACTTTACTTGCGGCCAGGTGGCGCCAATGCCGCGGGGATCAAATGACACGAGGTCATATTTCGAGCCCAGCTTTTTGTCGAGAGTGTCCGCTCTGTTCAAGTCATTGGGAAACTTTCTGGTGATAAATTGAATTCCCGACCCACCAGGGCCACCAGGATTTAACAAAATCGAGCCTAAAACTTCGGAGCGTGGGGTCGTGCCTTTCCCAGCCTTGTACCTGATGAACGCGATCGTGGCATTACGTTCATCATCGAGATTCGTGTAGTCGAGTGGGGCATAGAGTGTTCCGCATTCGAAGTCGCTATCATAACCATTGCATTTATGCCACTGAATCTCACCGCGGGCTGGATTTCTGTGCCGTCTCCATGGCCACCACCACAGGAGGGAGATAATCGCGCAGAACACGATTACCCTCTTGAGTATGGGCTTTCTTTTCTCTTGCCGCCTAGACTCGAATTCGAGAAGCGGAAGAGAATCTCTTGTGTTAAGACCTTTCATTTTCGATACGGATTTTTAGTGCCTAATTTAATTACTTTCAGCTATATATTCTTGTGTGGGAGACCATGATGTCACCTAGTTGCAGAAATCTATCTCACGCTAGTCCATCGCAACTGATAAGAACGCCGCCGTTAGCTCGTGGGTGTTCTCTATCACGTGGAATCTAGTCTTGAATTTAATGTGGGGTTACCATACACTGGTTCCTGGCATACTGCAGACGGTGGTTAAAGCGCGTAGTAGTATTATCCTTTTACATATGAACGAAGTCGTGGCTGGCAATGGTCTGAAAACCACCTTGATGGCAGGAAATCGTGCATAGTGATTGCCGACACAAGGCACATATCGGGCCTGATTGCCGTGTCATTGCACACACTGCAAATGTAAGACAATACTGAGGACATCCACGAAACTACGGCTGTAATTCCTCCTGCTATGCCACATTAAGAAGATAGTAGACATGCCCTCAAGTAGCCATTGTTGGGCTGCGAACCATGTGCTACGCGACTTGCACTGATAAGGGACACATGCCGTGCACAGGAACGATTTAAGGAACCACCAGGACTTTTTCCGAGAACGTTCACCACCGAATCTCTGATAACACCGCGAAACGTTTCGCGGGTCCCCCGTGCGAAGAGCCAATGACACCTGTCCTCGGAAACCTCCCGTACCCACAACCTCATGACCGAGCCGAAGCACCCCACGCATATATAATATCCCCACTTAATTTCAGGCACGTTTAAAGTCATACCCGAACTTCGCATTCCTTGACAACAACGGCAAAATGATAGCTACAAAATTACTCAAGTCTGGTGCAGGTGCCATCGCCATTAAGATGACCCGCAATTACAGCGTCGGATTGTCGAACGAGTTTGTTCTCGTGTCGAAACCGGCGACCGGTGTGCAGCAGCTTACGCTGAACCGCCCCAAAGCGTTGAACGCCTTGAACAACGCAGTTATGGGCGAGCTTAACCAGGCTTTGGACGCTGCAGAGAAAGACAGCAGCATTGGAGCTATCATCATCACTGGTAGCGAGCGTGCCTTCGCAGCTGGAGCCGATATCAAGGAGATGAAGGACCAGTCGGTGGCCGACATGTTCGGAAATAACTACATCCACAACTGGTCTCACATTCGATCAATTAGAAAGCCGATCATTGCAGCTGTTCGTGGCTACGCGCTTGGTGGTGGCTGCGAGCTCGCCATGGCCGCTGACATCCTCTACGCTGGGGAATCTGCAAAGTTCGGCCAGCCGGAGATCCAGCTCGGAATTATTCCTGGAGCCGGTGGAACTCAACGCCTTATCAGGGCAATCGGAAAGTCCAAGGCCATGGATCTCATTCTCACGGGCCGGCAGTTCACCGGTGCTGAGGCTGAACGCTGGGGTCTGGTTGCCTCTGTTCACCCCGATGGGGAGTTGTTGGATGCGGCTGTGAAGACCGCCTCCAAAATCGCGTCGCTTTCTCCTCTCGCCGTGAAGGCGGCTAAGGAAGCCGTGAACGAGTCGTACGAGTCCAGTCTCACCACTGGCATGAATTACGAGCGTCGTCTCTTCCACCTTCTTTATGGCACTCAGGACCAGAAGGAAGGCATGGCTGCCTTTGCAGAGAAGCGCAAGCCGACTTTCGAGGGCAAATAGACCGTTTAGCTTAAATACACTTACTTGATATAACAGCCTTACCTATGTTTGAGCCATCCTACAACTGTGCTCTCAGTATTTCATGTGGACCTTGTTGCTATTAGGGTAACGCTGGAGCTAGCTACGTATGTGCCGGACTAATGCATGGAAGAGTGTACCGAGTGTACGGTGATCGTGGTTGGGAGGGCTAACCACCACGCTAACTATCAGCACCTCTCCCTTGCACGACTTCCTCCAACACGGCTACAAAGGTACCTAGTAGCGGTTCCTGGTACGTGATTCGGATGGAATACTCCTTTTTGGTGTCACCATTGGCCGTTGTAGCCGGCATTCGAGATCCAAGAGGAGATGTTGCTGATTCTGACTACAATGGCTCAAAGACCCCTCTACCCCTTAAGCAAGTCTCGCTCTGTGATGGCTTCATAACAAACACTGCTACGGCAAGCAATGTGTCCAAACAGCTTGTGGACCTTTCAAAACCTCCAGGTCCGTGGAACGCACGTCTCAGCCGAGAAGATCGGATCAACTTCACGTTCTCGAACACAGCCCAAGTAACGCGCCGGTCCGTTAAGCCTTCGCCCATTTCTCCACGGAACCCTGAATGCGGCTTCCCGGTCTTCACTAACGAATGGATACGAAAGTATCTCTACTACCAGCCCGCAGTTGCTGTGTTGTTCTTAGAATCGCCCAATGGAGAGGACAGAGAAGATGCACTCATAGAAGCACTGATAGCTCAAAAGGAAATGCTTGCGCATTACCAGATACAGCTGGTCGTGGTCCTAGTTGGTGACCGGGACATAATAATGTCCCAGGCTTCATACATTCGAAAGCAGGTCGGAATGCCCGCATCTAGTATGATGACGTTGTCTAATAATGCGGACGACCAAGAATCGGCCACGTTTGCGCATTCACTGTACCAGGAGAGTCTTACCATCTCACAAGAGTTTTTCGCCAACAAAATGCGCTCACTGCGTACGAAGCGCAAGGCTGTCGCACCACCACTAGACTTGTTTTTGTGGGACACTCGATACACACTAAAGCTTGCGTACTGTTCAGAGTTCAAGGGCGACCTTGCCGGGGCCATCAAGCTTTATGAGTCTGCGTACGACTCTCTGGCGCTCCTTTTCGAAAACAAGGCAATAGACGTCACATCGCCGTCTTATGAGAACGCACGGCAGGTTCTTGATGCTGTCGCCGTGAAAATATTCCAACACTCGCTGCCCTCGAAACTAGCTTTTGACAAGCTCAACATCCACATTTCGACTGTCGAGCATATGTGGGGCGTTAATGGGATCGATAGAGCTGGTCCGAATGCACTTACTTGGAAGGCCATGCAACACGCCCTGTTTGCACACCTTTGCATGAGCGTTAAGCAGGCCGGAATGGCGACTACAGGACTGAGCCAACATCCCGCAGGTACGCCGACCGGTCTAATATGGCTTGATGCCGCTTCTTTATTTGCAACCGAACCAAAAACCGATGTCAAGGATGATCCGTACAGCTCGCCCATTGTAGATTCTAGCGAAGTTGAATCATTGGTGCCCACCCATGATCCGCAGGGTGCCTTTTTAAACGCCATATCGGAGCTCAGTGGATACAAAAGAGCTAAAGCATTTGCTTTGTCGCAATACGGTACCTGGCTTAGCCGAACAGACTCGGAAGCCGCATCCCAAGCTTTCAAATCTTCTCAACAGATGCTCTCTCCCAATATATGGCCAGAAGTGCAAAAATTCTTGAGCGCGAAGCTCAATGACCGCCTTATGCTATTCACTCTTGGTGAGCTCGATGAGATGCCTTCATTGTCGCATGAGGACTCGTCCAGAGTCCCGATCCTCTTTGAATGCACAGGAAGTTTTGAACGCCCTGAGACTCACATTGGCAGGGAAATCCGCGCCCAAGTACGAGTTAATCCTCTTTTCCCTGGAAAATTGAAGCTAGACAAGCTGCGCATAACGCACGGGTTGGGATCGATAACTTTTGTGCACTCAGAGTCAGATTTTGAAGGTGCGCCCAAAGTGCTGACAATGGCCAATGTGGACGAGAACAGTGAGCACAGACATGCGAATCTGAGGTTTGATAAAGGGCGGCCGCAAACGTTTCAATTTACACTGACACCTCTAGAAACAGGCGAGCTCGAACTTTTCGAGGTCGAATTCTTCAGCGGTGATAACTTTGTTCAACGGAACCAAATTGGAGAGGGAGACGGCGCCTGGCTCACGAGCGCAGACTCAACTGCTCCGCAGACTGTTAAGCACCTGCCTATTGCGGAGACCTCACTAGCCGTAAATGTGACGACGAGGCCGGCAAAGCTGGATGTCAACGATCTCACGCCATTAATCGCAGCGTTTGGTGAGAAGCTGAGATTCAATTTTGAGCTTAGGAGTCACGAAGACCATGACATAAAGCCCGACATGAGCATTGAACTTTCTGCCAAAAATGGCAGTGAGACAAGAACTTTGAACATTGCTGAAGACTATAGGCCAGAACTGATTCAGGCAGGCGGTAGCTATGCGAGTGTCCAAGGGGATTTTGATGTCCCGTCAACTGCGTTTGATTTAACACTGTCTGTTCAATTCGATACGCAAACGGACACATTACCTGTAAAATTCGTGTACAAAAAGGACATTGATGTTGTGAAACCTTTCCGAGTCGGATTTGACCTTACACCAGAATATCTTGAGCAAGAATGGCCGGCTGTATTTGCGCCTACGCTTGAGCTTCCTCGAATCTCTAGAAAATGGTGCCTCAACGCCACAGTTTTATCTCTGTTCACGGGAGAGGATACAATCCTCCATTCTAGTAGCATACGAGTGGAATCGGAGCTGGCGGAGATCAGCGCCGAAAACCCCACGGTTGAGCTCGCGCAGACAATGCACCACAACTCTCTAAAGGCACTTTCTCACACCTTTTTGAGCCGGCCAAAGAATCCCGACTTAGGTCACCCAATCAGAAAATTTGAGGCCGCTGCCTATGTGGAGCTCGTATGGTCACGCAGGTCTCTAGGTATTAAGAATAAGTTTGTTCTGCCGCCTGTGAGGTTGAACCTCCCCACTCAAGAGCCCCGTGTCCTTGCAGTCGCGAACAAACTCGGCGGCAGTCTGGCCACGAGCCAAGTCACCTTCCACATCGAGAACCCATCGCCGAGGCTGCTTAACTTCTCTATTTCGATGGCCTCGAGCACTTTTTTTGCATTTCAAGGACCGAAGGCAGTGACTATAAGGATGCTCCCATTTTCTACACGAGCATTAACATACCAGCTCACGCCCCTAGGAGATGGTGCAGTTCAAAATAAGCGGCCGCTTCCTGATTTGAGAGTTTACGACATCAACTATAAGAGGGCCTTAGCAGTTCTGCCCGGTGACAAAACTATCAGGTACGAACAAGGGTCGCTGTTCATATGAACATTAACCCAGTATGTACAGTAAATAAATATTTAAGGACTCGCGGACCTCTGATTTCTGAGAACTGGTTCAAATATCAGTCCCGCTTCGTTCGCTCGTGTGCAAAAACATATCTACTCCGCGTCATTACGAACCCGCCAACGGAGAACTGATCCATCACAAGTTCCGGAGAAATATTCATAGAATCCGGGTCCTCGTGCGATCATAGAGGCTTGCCTGTTGGCGCGAATCTCTCGTCCAGGTGGTGTCAATCTGCGGACCAATCTTCCATCAGAGTATTGAGACATTAACACGTCGCCGGTGTCAGACGGGAGCAGCACGTAAAGCTCTCCGTCATCCAGATCACCCTCAGGCGAGATACACGGCTCTAATGTCTGTTGGCGTCTGTCTTGGAAGAGCGGTCCAAAATTGACTGATTTGTTTGTACCACCACCAGGCGTTTCTGTCAAGTCCCAAATGCGTGCTTTATTGTCTAGACCCACGCTGATGATTTCATTTCCACTAGGATGCCAAGCAACGCCGTTGCATACGGCTCTATGAGCCCTGCGAAATTCCAAGGGCGTTAGAGGTTGCGTCGCACTGGTCCTTAGCATATCCATAGAGGCCACTTGCTGTTTGGCTTGACGAATGTCCCACACCCGTACCGTGCCATCACTACCACCCGTGGTGAGCATGTAATCTCTTGTTGGGGACCACTTCACCGAGCACACGCTCCCGGAGTCATGGCCCTTGAGAGTTTGAGCACTACCGCCTGCCCTCAGATCTAATAATCTGACCAACGGATGATCCATGCCAACGGCCACTAGCCCGTCTTCCTCTAACGGGTTTATATCAAACGCATAAATTTTGTGCTCCAATTTGAACGTGTATACTTCCTCAAGCTCCTCAGAGCTCCATACCTTGACAGTTCCGTCATAGCTTCCGGTCACGAATAGGGCGTTATCAAATGGCCACCAACTAACTTTAGACACGCCATACTCGTGGCCTTTTTTTCGGTCCAGGTGGTACGCTGGTTTCCTGTTGCTCTCGGAATTTATCCAATTGGTTCCTTCTTCGACTGGTTCTGGTTCTTCATCAATGTCCCATATCGAGAGTGAGCTATCAGCCCCACCACAGAGGAGAAGCCCGTGATCGGTTGGGTCAATTGACAAAGAGTTCACATATCCCAGTGTCTGTTGAGTGAAGAAGAATTGAGGCTCTATATCTTCATATGAAAGGACACCTTCCATGCAGCATGTACCTTCCGTGAAGCACTTATATAAGCGACTGAGGAGGTCCCACTTCAGGCTCTACTCGCAAGTCTGTGTGTGCGTTTGTGTGTATGTACCTGTACTGCTGCTATTCGGGTGGATATCTCTAAATTGATTCAGTGCAGGGCTACAGGTCGCAACAAGTTTCTTACGGTATCTATAAAGAAGAGATGCAAAATTATAAATCTACGAAATCGTGAATTTTAGGCACACTATTTTCTCGTGTCATATCTTTTGGATATTCATTAAGTGACGTATTAAATTAAAGAAAAGGACACGCAGCATGGAAACGTGTCCGGCAAAAGGTCGTCGCTATTTACTTGGCCAGGCTCTTTTCACTCTGAGCGGCCTCCGGGAGTTTGAGGTCATCTGAGCCACCCGACGACGTGTCAACCTTCATCATCGGCGACATGTGAGGCGAGGTCTTAACGAAGTAGTTGTGAATGCGTGGGCTAACCTTCTCGAGGTCGTCCTCCTCATCCTCTTCATCGGCTTTATCGAAGTTCTCCGAGAACTTCTGTCTCTGGCGCTCCTCCCACTCGTGTCGCATCTCATCAACTTTTTGCTTGAAATCCGCCTCGGGGTTGTAGTGCTTCGACACACCACGCATACGCTCCCATAGAGACAAGTGCATTGGGTTGATGGCAACACCATGGTACTCCTCGGGCCTGCCTTCCATAATATAGCGCCAGCGACGATCCTGCTCACGAAGATCTAGTCCAGTGACATCCGGCATCCAGATAAGCGTGAGAAGCATTCCAGCAAGACCGAACCATGGCACGAAGTAGAACTTGGTTTGGTCATCGATGTAGTTGTAGAGAACGGTGGCTAGCAACGCACCAAGCTTACCAACAGCAGCACCGAGACCGTGTGCAGAAGCGCGAATCGGCGTAGGGTAGACTTCAGCAGCGACAAGGAAAGTCACACAGTTTGGCCCGAACTGCTGGAAAAAAGACGACAAGAAGTACATCGCCTGGAATGCCTTGAGGTGGGCATTCTCCAAGTAATACTTGAAGTGGAACGCAGGAACAACGAACAGAACAAAGTCCATGAGGAAACCGAGTTGCTGCATCCAGTTGCGTCCATAGAAACGCGTATCGACGGCAAACGTCGCTAAGTAATAGCCAGCAAGCGAGCATCCAATGTTAATGAGGTTGTAGAGCCAGTCCAACATGACCTTCATATCCTTGTTACCCGACTTGACCATGAGGCTAATAAACTGGCCCTGGAAAATCTTGTTACCATAGAAAAACACGTCGTTCATGAACCAAGTTCCACAAGTCGCAAGCAAACGCCCACCGAATACAGCGAATGCCTTCTTTAGCGAATCAACATCATAGCCTGTAACATGGCGGTCCTTACGAGCGCGCTCAAGTGCCTTCGATAGGCCCGGCATCTTGTAAGTACGGAAGTAGACGAGCCACAAGGTTCCAACAGCGGGAATAGCAAAACTAACGCGGAAGGTCCATTGAACAGCAACCTTCGAGTACGGGCTCTTTCCTGAACCGTGGTGGAAAATTATCAAGCAAATGATCAAAATAGCCTGATTGAAGAATTGGCCCCAACCTTGCATAGAGAACGCGCCAACAACGCGGCGGCCACGATGCAAGCGGTCCTGCTGCAACTCGCGCTGCGTAAATCTCGTGCGCTCCATACCACTAGTGGCAGTCATTGGGTATTCGCCACCAACTCCGATGGAGTAGAAGAACACTGACCAAGCGTAGCAGATGATCCAGCCATTCAGCGACGTGCCCCACATGGCAGTGAGCATGAGAAGACCAACGAACATAACGACTGCATCCTGGATAAGACCCCATCGGCGGCCTATGCTGTCACCGATGATACCAACGAGGATCTGACCACAGATAATGCCGACGACTTGCAAGTAGTTGATGGACTGAGTCCAGGTCTTGTTGCATACCTCGTAAGTCTTCCAGCACTCGGGCCAAACGTCAGAAAACAGCTCCTTGATGTTACCAACCGAGAACAAAACGTAACCCTCGAGAAGAAGACCAGCACCAGGGATGACGCAGTTGCGGAGGTACCAGCCAATTGGTGACAACGGGTCCTTCTTGAACATGTTCCAGAATGACTTAAACTCTGCCTTGGCCTCGGCGGTCTCGACCTTCCAATTGAAGGCGATACGCTTGGCTAGCGGAAGATCTGCCCAGTATGTTCCGTCCTCGTTATAAATATCATTCGGGCAGAGAAGAGTCCTGAAGAGGGCCTCCTCTTCTTTGTTTGTAGGATAGCGTCCGAGGTTTACATTGTCGAGCTCGTCAATAACTTGGCCGTCGACCGTGTCGTATTCCTGCGGTCCTCCAGGGAGCGGAATAATGCCCGGCACCGGTGCATGATGGTTCGTCCGCTGATCTGACATCTCTGGAAGTTGAGTTGTTTTATTATTGTTAGTTGTCTCCACAACTATCTGATCGTCAGTTCTGCCCTGCCCCGAATTTCCTCGAGGCATTGGTCCTTTTATATTTACCTTTTAGGAACGGCTTTTTTTTTCGATAAGTAGAAAACGTGCTCCCGACTTTTTTCAGTGAGCCTCAATCGCATGGCATTCCTAACCCGAGAAAGCTCAAAACAGTCCCATCAGATCCTCGAACGTCTACACGTGGTGGTCGACACATGACTAAGAGTCACGTCGTTATCTGGCCACCTAGGCTGTCTTCGTTTGCCCAGATCGGCGGGGTATGCATGCAATTGCGTGCGTCCGGAAGTGCAATTTCAAAATTTGATCTAAGTTCATAAATTAGCTTACTTTTCGCTTAAAAAATCGGGGCTTTTCTATGGCCTGGAAAGGTTTTCCTCGTCAAGGGCACTGCGTAACACTTTTTTTTTCCTCGTTGCTCTCCCTCTTTGTTTTTCGGTAGGCTCGACTAAGCTGCACATGAGCGTTCTCTCTCTGGAAAACGGCTTCCACGTTCACGTGGCAACAAGCTGACATCACTCTGCCAAAGCCACTTTCTCAAGGTGCATGACTTCAGGAAAAAAGTATGCAGGGTTATGCAGCATGTGGGCCCTAGCAGCACGAGTGCTCGAAGCATGTGCAACACTGCATGGCTAGTCTAGTTTGACCCCGCAAAAGGCGTGGCGGGAATGACCGATTATAGCATGTCGTAGCGAATATTAACTAGATACTAGGGCATTTTTAATTTCGGTTATTGTCTTCGGAGTCGTGCGGCAGCATCCCCCGATAACACGCACCCCACGTGCACACCATTCTGCAGGAGACCAATAAACGCGCTTCAAATCGTGCGTCGGCAGGGACCACGTTTTCCGCTCACCGTCATATATTTCACCGCTGTTCGGGTATAGCAGCATAGGCAGGCCGAGCGTCGACAGCTCGCTAATGACGTCGGAGGCTGCGCTGACATCGAAGCAGTTCGCACCAACCAACTGAATAAGTCCCTGTTTAGGGTCGATGAGTTCGCGGATTTTGTCAAAACGTGATCCGTCAGCCAACGTGATTTCGTGCTTCTGCGAATCCGCCGCATCAGGGCCTGCAGCTGTGCGGAGCGACAGTGAGACCCAGACCGCCGTGCGCGCGGCCTTGGCCAACGGCGCCAATTCCTTCACAATGACCTGCAACTCCAAGAAGCTGGGCACAGTTTCAAAAAGCAAAAGGTCTGGTTCGCCCTTCAGTGCCGACGTCACGCGAGGAACCCAAAACTCGCGGAGCACTTCGTATGTTGTGCTCACGCCATAGTCCCCGGTATACTCCTCGCCGTTGCTGAGGTATGCTCCATAGGGCCCCAGCCCTGCAGCAACTTTCACGTTTCTGTGCGGCTTGTACTGCGCAGCCTCCTCCTTAGCGATTTGCACGCCTTTTCGGATCAGCTCCAGGCCCTCGGGCTCACTGAGACCGGCAGCAACAAACCCAGGCCCGCTGGCTTGATACGTAACCGTTGTCACAACATCAGCGCCGGCCTCTATGTACGCACGATGCAGATCGCGGATGTTCTCGTGGCCCTTGGCCGTCAGCAGCTCTCCAGAGCTCCACAGTTTAGGATGGAGAGCCACGCCTTTCGTCTCGAGATACGTACCAGCAGCGCCGTCCAGCACGAGGCTGACGGGCATTTCAGAGCCTTGTCTACTAGACATCAAATCGCGCTATGCAAGTGCTACAAATACCGCTGGCAGTAGCTCCAGAACGCACAGTCGCTTGCTCGTCTAGACCGGCCGGTGTGCTCTTTCAATTGAGTGCGTGATCCAATGTCACGTGGGCATAGCCATGTGTGGGCCGACTCTACACGCCTATGGCCTGACCAGTGGTAGTGGGATCACTGGTGGTGGTGGGACTAGTGGTGGTGGGGCGGGTGGTATAGGCGCACGTCTTCTCGTCTCTTTTATCTTTTTGACAACTGAGACTTTATCTCCGCGTTGCTCATGCTTCACAGCAGGGTGGTAAACGAATCTCAAATAGTGACTTGAAGTCTGCAGATGGTGGTGGTTGCGGCCCTGCTTGGGCTGCGTCGTACCTCCGCCTTTTGAACGACTCCTACACGTTCGCCGATCCAGCCAATATGTAGCTAATCAATCGAAATAGTCTCTGATGTGGTGGTACACATTTTGAACGAAGTGTACTTGTGAAGTAAAAACAGAGGTTAGATAGAAGACAACTAATTCTAACTAGAAATAAAATAAAATAAAAAAAAACAAAAAAAAACAGACACAAACCAAAGCGAGCGAAGCAGCGCAGAAAAAAAATAAAAATAAAATAAGGTAAATAGTGCTTTATTTCTTGGATCCGCTAGTGATCCGTTTGCCGAACTTTTTGAACCTGTCGCCGAGTGAGGACCGCTTCTCATGCTCCAATGTAGACAAGGATGCAGTAGAGCTCGTAGAGACATGTCTCGAGCTCGACGTGGACTGCGAGGCTGCAATGTCTGGCGACGCGAGTGTCGATGTCGGCCCCGAGCCAGCTCCGGTGCTGGACACGCCGCTGGCTCCTGATCCCGGCTGCGACGCGGCCTGTGAAGTCGGAGAGATGGCTGCGGATGTCTTCTGTTGCGTCTGCTTCGACTCGCCTGCACTGAGAGTACCAGCCTCTGAGTGGCTCGCCGTCGCATTATGAGAACCATCCACCGGCGCCACAGGCTTGAGCTCTGGTCCCTTTGCGCCCGCAGAAAGTTGCGGTTTCGCACCTTCGTCGAACGTTTTGCCTGGTTGCTTGGCCGCAGGATCGGGAGAGGGCTGCGCGAGGTGGGGGGACAGCGTGAAGGACTCGGACTCCCCGCCAATGCGGTCCAATGATGCTAGGTCATTGTCCACGAAGCTTTGCACTATTTCATTCACGTCCTCTTTTGTCGACATCTGCAGCAGATGATCGCTTTCGCACGCTGTTTCAGCAGGCCCCGTTCCAATCAGATGTGTGATCGTGGATCAAGCGCTGTCACGTGTGACACATCAAGGGGCGCGACTCCGCCTACTTCGTGTCATTACTGTTTAGTGCTCAAGATGCACCGTTGAGCTCAAATAGATACACTTAACCGACCCAAATCTCTTACCTACGCTTCTTTCCTTTTAGTGAGAGGCCTGCAACGTGGCCTCATGGATGCGTCGCCTGCAGCGAGCAAGATCGCCAGCAATTATTTAGCCCCGGATATATGTAGAGTTTTCGGATCTCTCGTATGAGTAAATGTTAAAAATAGCCTGTTGTGAAAGTTCACCCTTTTATTAAGTCTTTGGTTTTTTTAGGTACTCGCGCGCCCTCCGCTGCAAGCACCCCAAGTGTTAGTATTAGTATAGCGTCGGTAACGTTGAGAGAACCCTCCCAACTGGCTGCGTTACGTGCGTATCGGCCCGGACAGCCCACAGCGGGCCAAGGACGGAGCGTAGGGTCAAGCCCACGACGGGCTCATGCCGTCAAATAGGTACGTGATACTGTCAGGCACCCTGCATCGACCCGTTCCTCAACGTCGGGTATTCAAACCCAGGTGAAACCCATCTTGAGCGACACTGCGAGTTGGACACACAGCCCGTAAAAATGGAGGACTACGTGCCCTCCAAACGAGACAAGCGCCGGAAGAGCATTGTGTCGAAGGTCAGGTATCTCAATGACTCTTTTGAACAAGACCGCGAGGCGTACTACTCCGATATGCTCTACAAGCTGCAAACGCAGCTCTATGCGCTACATCGCGGAACTGATCCAGAATACTTGGAAAAAGTCGCTGACTTAGAGGAGTTGCGCGACTACCGGCTTACGGAGCTGTATTTGTGGGAGAAGTACCAGATCCAGCAGGCGCAGCGCGAATATGAGGAAGAGACGGCCTCGGCCATTGCTGCGCACGACCATATGATGAACGTCGTTAGGCAAAAACTTAAAGCTCGTCTCGAGAACCAGCGCAAACGGCTGACCGAGGACCGCTCGCTGCTTAATGTGTCCACGGATCAGAGCTTTTTCAACCTCGCGGCAAACCCGATCATACCCACTACAAGGACGGCTGCCGTGTCTGCGCTGTCCGGGACCGAGCGTCGGACGCTGCGAAGACGCGATGTGAACCTGAACTCTGACCTCAGCGGGCTCAGCGGTACCGAGACGGGCAATGGGCGTAGGCGGGGCGGCGCTGCACACATCTCAGACGACTCCGCCCAGAGCGGGACGAACGCAGGCACGGACCGCGTCGACCTCGAGCTGCTGAAGGATCTCGACCATCCTCGCGGTCGCGGAGCCGCTAAGAGCTATAATGGAGTGAAAACTCTTAAAAACGAAGAGGGACTCTCCGATCTAGCCGAGATCAACGACTCGATACGCCAAATGAAACGCAAGTATGGCGAGTGAACTCGCTTGCGAATATCCACAATATCATGTTTATTATTTTTTATTATTTTTATTGTTCTACATATTTACACGAAGGTATCGTAGGCCACATGTCCCTCGTGTGTGCACACTATGAGGTGGTTGTGCTCAGCGTATTGTGGTGGATTAGTGCCTTGTGGTCCCCCCCCACCCATTACATACGGCACGGCCACGAGACCCGGCCTCTACTACCACATCTATTACAGCCACTGCTGTAACTGCGCTGGTACTCCACGTATACGCACAAGCACACAATTAAAACACACACAGCTGCTAGTGTAAACACTCTCCGCAATGGTGGAGGACAAAATGGATGCAGGACTCGAGAATGTCGTCAAGCAGTGGCTTCAATTGGATGCCGACCCTACAAGCCGGGCTAAGGTCGAGGAGCTGGGAAGAACAGACGCAAAAGCTTTGAAAAAAGCTATGATGCCCCGCATTTCCTTTGGTACTGCCGGTCTGCGAGCCGAAATGGGTCCGGGGTTTGCATATATGAACTCGATCACTGTCACACAAGCGAGTCAGGGTCTCGCGAAGTACGTCGAGGTCGAAGTCGCCGATGCCAAAGACCGTGGCGTTGTCATTGGACACGACCACAGGCACCACTCGCTCGAGTTTGCCCATGACGTTGCGCGCACGTTTGCATATGCTGGCTTCAAAATCCACTTTCTCGCCCAGGTGCACACGCCCATGGTTCCGTTCGCCATTTCGCAGCTTGGGGCCGCGTGTGGAGTCATGATCACGGCGAGCCACAACCCGGCAAAGGACAATGGCTACAAAGTGTACTGGGAAAATGCGTGCCAGATCATCAGTCCGCACGATACGGGCATTGCAAAACAGATCGATGCAAACCTCGACCTGTGGGACGCACCGCTACCGAACCTCGACCGCATTGACTTGCTTGACGACTATTTCGAAGTAGCCATTCAGCCACTGACTGCCACGGGTCGTGCTCCACCGACTACGCCGCCTCAAATCGTTTACACGCCAATGCACGGCGTCGGGACCGGCCCAGCTCTCAAATGTTTTGAGCTACTTGGATTGCGCGATCACGTTCGCGTTGTACGCGAGCAGGCCGAGCCGGACCCGGACTTCCCGACAGTAAAGTTTCCGAATCCTGAGGAGAAGGGCGCCCTTGATCTCGCAAAGGCAGAGGCGGACAAGGTCGGTGCGCGCATCGTGCTCGCGAACGACCCAGACGCTGACCGCTTCACTTGTGCCGTGTGCGAGCCCGCGGGCGACGCTCACGACCCTAAAGGAAGTTGGACGCAGCTCACGGGAGATGAGATTGGATCCCTGTTTACAAACTACATTCTTTCGTCTGCTCGCCCCGAAAGTGGCCGTCCCGCAGCAGTGATCAACTCGACGGTGTCGAGCCGCCAGATGCAGCGCATTGCAGAGAGGGCGAATTCAGACGAGTTCCCCTGCGAGTACTTTGAGACGCTGACCGGGTTCAAGTGGATAGGCAATAAGGCCATTGATCTCGAGAAAAGCGGTTACCGCGTCCTATTCGCTTACGAGGAGGCGATCGGCTACATGGCTGGTGGCCATGCCATCAAGGACAAGGACGGCATTTCAGCGCTATTCGTGTTTACACAGCTGCTTCTCGACGTCTATGCGCGCAACTACTCCGTCCATGCCGAGCTCGAGCGTCTTTCCGAGTCCGTGGGCTACTTTGCAACCCACAACTCGTACTACACAGTTGCGTCGCCGAGTGTTACTGTCGACACATTCAAGAAAATCCGGACGCTGCCAAAGACACACATTGGCGACCTCAAAATTAAGGCATGGCGAGACCTGACAGAGGGCTACGACTCGGCACAGCCGGACGGGAAGCCCGTGCTTCCGGTTTCAAAGTCTTCGGAAATGCTCACTGTAGAGGTGGCTCTTGTTTCCGGCGAGCACGCGCGGTTCACGGCTCGAGGCAGCGGCACAGAACCCAAACTCAAGGTCTACATCGAGGCCTCGGCTGAGTCCGCTGCCAAGGCTCAGAAAGCAGCCGACTATGTTTGGGATACGTTGGCGGCCGAGTGGTTCAAAGATCTGTAAAACGTTTTGAAGTAACTAACACGTTTTTTGAAACAATTGTAAGATGAGATGCTGCTATGCGCACGGTGCCATGCATGCACTGCCATGCAGGTGCTATGTGCCATGTACGGTGCATCAAATCTAATTACATAGCCGAAAACTACCCGAGTTTATAGTTAATGGATCTATTATTGACTAAAGCACTCTAGTCGCGCGCTGAGTATTGGTCAAAAAATCGCGCGACGCATTATTTCTCCATGCTTACTGCACCGTCCAGGGCACTACTTCCCGAGGCAGGAGAGAAAAGACTGGGCCATGCACTTGCGACATCTCTCCGGGCATACCGACTCAAGACAGCTGCTGAAGGCAACCGGCAAAACTAGCCACTAAGATCAGGCCATGCGCGGCCGGCAGGGGCCCCCAGCCACCGCCCTACTTAAACCACCGCCCACAGAGCTCGTGTAGATTGATAAACCTGCGTGAGTCGCCTAGGTTTAGGTTGTCTATCCGCATAGCAGTCCCATTTAAGTCGACGACCCACGTATCTGGGCAGGGGTCGGGCTATCCCTGGCGGCCACCCTGGTGCGCGAGGGCGCTACAGCGTTGTGCGAAAGGGTTCAGGCAAGCGGACTGTGCCAGCTACCTGATCCTCGCAACCCGCCCGACAAGCGCGTTGAGAGCACTCTAGAACACAGGTGCACCGGCTCGATCTAGACTTCGCGGACGTTAATATCCGTAGTCGGGATGCACAGTGCATTACTTCCCGTCTACGACCAGTACCTGCCCAAGGAAAATGCTGGCCGGCGGCCGAGGAAGTACTCTGTGCGGTACTGGCGCATGACGCTGCGCCGCCAGTCTCCCGTAAGTTTGGCCAAACGCGTCGTCATGTTCCTGTTTTTGGTGCTTTTGGTGGTGAAGCTGTGGGTCGTGCCACGCCGTGGCCCCGCGAACAGTGCACCCCTGAGCACGAGCACGGAGCTGTCACGGCTGCAGGCGCAAGACGTGCGGGAGAAGTGGGGACCGGGCGTCGACATCTACGACTTTTCGCACCAGTCGGCCAGCATGGTGGGTGCCGCAACAAAGGGCGAGCGCCTGCTCATTTGCATGCCCCTGCGCAACGCAGAACCCGTTCTCGACCTCATGTTCGACCATTTGCATAACCTCACCTACCCGCATGCACTCATCGACCTCGCATTTCTTGTATCCGATAGCACCGATGACACCTACGAAAAGCTTCTTGCGAAATCAACCGACATACAAACCGGCCTGCTTGGCTGGGACGACGAAAAACTGTTCAACCGAGTCGACATCTACCAACACGACTTCGGGGCGCAGATCGGCCAGGGCATCGACCAACGCCACGGCGTCGCCGTACAGGGCGTGCGCCGTAAGCTTATGGGCCGAGCCCGCAACTGGCTGCTCAGCAACGCCCTGCAGCCGTATCATAGCTGGGTCTACTGGCGAGACGCGGATATAGACCGCAGTCCGCCTACCATTCTCGAAGACCTCATGAAGCACGACCGTGATGTGATTGTGCCAAACGTGTGGCGCCCGCTGCCGAAATTCCGCGATGGCGGTGGCCAGCAGCCGTACGACCTAAACTCGTGGCAGGAAAGTGATGCGGCCCTCGACCTTGCCGCAACGCTCGAAGAGGACGACGTGATTGTCGAGGGCTATGCTGAGTATGCGACGTGGCGCGTACATCTTGCTTACTTGCGGGCCGAGGACGGCTCTGGTGACCAGGACGAGATCATCGACCTAGATGGAGTCGGCGGCGTCTCGATCCTCGCCAAGGCACGCGTCTTCCGGGCCGGTGCAAACTTCCCGGGTTTCGCGTTCCAAAGACATGCAGAGACCGAGGGCTTTGGCAAAATGTGTCGCAATATGGACTTCTCGGTCGCGGGTCTTGTTCAGTATACGGTGTGGCATAAGTACGAGCCTAGTGACGAAGACCTAGAAATAATGAGGCAGATGCAGGAAGAAGGTCTACCGATTGACTGAAGTCTCATCCGTCCACGTCGAGAATTGCCGCGTCAGTTTGCCTCATGACACTAATAAGTTCTTTCCAACACTTTTTATCATCACGTCTATTGTTTCGCGCTGCTAGGATAATCTTCTATTTAATACAACCGCTAGTGAATGTAGAGCCTCTCTTACCTTTCGAATGTCAGATCCAAAAAACGCAAATAAATACGATTGTACAAGTTTGTTCGCGTTAGCCACGACCAAGCTTTAGCCGCGGCTCGTTCGGGTGGTTGTCGATCCCGTTCACTATGGCTGAGAGTCTTATATCATCTCACGCGTACCCCACGTAGAAGCGCCCCACGTAAAAGCACCCCTCCCCCCGCCTCCCGAGACTGCAAGAATCTGCAACAGTAGCCAGCAATTCCAGACCAATGAGCAGCAAAACCGTAGAGTCAATTCTGTTGCATATGAACAAAGACCACAAGACTAGTCTGTACGACTACCTTGCGGTCTACGGTGGCATCAAGCTCGATCTCGATGACCCTAAGCAGAGCGTCGAGCTCGTAGACGTCCGCCTGGACAAGCTCACCCTCAATTACAGCCGTGCGGGTACTCTCAAGTCTACAGTCATTCCTCTTGAACCGCCCATGAAGAACCTGGGCGAGGCTCGCAACCGCCTGATCGCCATGGCCTTCGAGTCTGCTGACGCCCTCGGCGTGAGCCCGTACCGCATCACGAAGTTTGTGCGGCCCTCACGCGCGCGTACCGTGTTCGGTGTGACCCTGGGTGTGCTCGTCCTCGCCATTGGTGGTGCCACAGTTAGCCCTTCGTTCGCGGCACGCACTGTGGGCCTCGACACGCGGCTGTACAGACTCACAAAGCTGACGTTCTACGGAACTATTGTTGTGCACTTGGTCGAACTCGTGCACAGTCTCCAGCCGCTGCTCCGCTACTACCGCGTGCCGGCCCGCTTGCGGCTTTACTACTACATTCTCACTACCCTTGTGGGCTTCCCTGCGTGGTTAGCCCTGAAGAAGAAGGCCGCAGAGCTGAACGAGCACCGTGCCCAGTTCGAGAAACGGATCTCTTCCTCGAAATGAAGCTCTGCAGCACTTAGACGCCACGAGGACGGAAAGGTCTAAGACTTTGATAATTTAAGGCTTTGCTAACGTCCGATCTGCCATAGTGGTATGAAATCAGATGAGATACGTTACGATTTAGAATAGAGTAAAGGGAAATATGAATGATTAGCGCAAAAAATTAATAAAAAAAGTAGGTATAACGGGCAGAAAATGCGGCAGCAGACTCCTTGCATAAGGCAGCTAGAACCGCATCGTATCGCCGGCAAGGCCGATCACGCTAATGGCATACAAGAAGGCGCTGAGCCCGCCAACCACGGTCGACAAAATCGAGTACTTGTGTTCGAGCGTGAATGTGGGCTTGCTGCTTGCGCGCTCCTTCGAGGGGCTCGAGCTCTCGGCCCTAACGTTGTGGTACGTGCTCGCACCAAGGCCACCGGCCACCTCCGAGTGGTTGACCTCGTCAAACTCCTCAGACTCGTCGCTATTCAAAGAAACAACCGTAGGCTTTGCATCGGCCTGCGCTCGGAGCTCACGGGAGCCGTAGAGTTGCAGAATGCCAACCAACGGTGCACCCAGCGCCAAGTAGAGCAGGTATGGGTGCTTGCCGCTCCTGCTCGCTGCTGAGTAGGCGACAAAGTTCGCAATGGAGGCGATGCCAGACAAAATTGAGACGCGGAAAGCGCGCGAGGTGTAGTCAAGAACGCGTCTCGGGGAGAAAGAGCTCCTCGAGGTCTCCTCGCTCGGCTCTCGCGGAGCTGCAGCCTCCTCATCCCCGCCCTGGTCTGGCTTCGCTTGCCGCACGTACTGGTTCAAGATATTTAGCACTAGCTGTTTCCAATGGTTGAATGCGCTCGCAGACTTGCGGTTCACGGCGGTGGCCACAGAGTCCCCAAGCGGGCTGTGGACGAGAGAGACATTGTACCCCGCCCAGAGCCCAATTGACATCGTGCCAATAACCTTGGCAGTGAAAACGGTAGCAGGCATGGTATCAAGCAGAAATCGTGTAGTTTCTTCCTATGAGCGCTGCGTAGGCGTGCGAGGAGGGAACGTTGTTCGTGTGTGGTGGCTACGGGGTTCAGTGGGACAACTGAGATGGGGGGACAGGGTCCGAAAACAAGGGCACGCTTACACGCGGAATATGCACACAACTGCCTGGCTCTCTTCACGGTCCACGCTTCATAAGTGTCTAATGCAGGGATAGGGTGCGTAATTCCCAAGTCACGTCCGTTTCTATTGGGCCTTTGTCTACTGGGCGAGCATTGCTATGCAAGCGTGAATGAGTTTTATGTAGTAGATATGGAGAGGGCGCACGCAGTACGACCACAAAACGGCACCAGCATATTCGCAGCACGGCCCCAGTATCGTCATAGCACGCATTTGCTAGCATTAAGCATTTTTTTTAAAAAACTATACATGTATTGGGCTGCTCCAGTTGACACACCCATCTATATCATACGGTCGTTATACATCCACCTGAAAGCTTGATACTCTGAGGCTCAATTAGGCCCAAAAATACCAGCAACACTTCTTCTTTGCGAGATCTGCGTGATCACGAGCCTACAGTATCTGACTATGAGATTTCTTGTGCCGTCGCTTCTGTCTCACGTGCGGTTTCTCGTGGAGCTTCTTGTGGAGAGTCTTGTGGAGTTTCTCGTGGGATGTCTCGTGGACTTTCTCGTGTTTGCGGTGGTTCGTGCAGCGTCTGCACTTCCGTGTCATCGTGCTTCACGCCAACAATTGACTCTTCATTATCTATACGCCGCTTTTTGCGCACGACTTTCTCCATTCTCAGCACCTCAATCGAGTCTTCATCCGCGTCTTCGTCGTCGTTGCTCGTTGGGCTCTCTTTTCTCTCACCCGCTGAGTTTGATGGAGAGTCTTCGCGATGATCATCTTCCTCTATGTTGCCGACAAGCTTCAATTCCCGTTTAAAGGACTCTCTTTTACTGTAAAGTTCTTCGGCTTTCCAAAAGTCGCCTCCCATGTCTAGGACGCGTGTGTCTGCCTCTGCCACCTTCGCCAGGAATACATCTAAGTGCATCAAGACTTGTTCGATGTAGTGCAGTAGAAATACACCGCAGTCAGTAGAATTCGTTTGGGCAGGAACAACAGCCCGTAAGGATCGGTAATCAGAAAATGGCGGAATGGGTCGCTGCTGAGCGCGGAAAACATTGCCGAGCACAGTCACAACCTTGCGAACTGAAGGATGAATTCTTGTTGGAGCCAGCGAATCAAGAATCACGATCGTGGGTTGAACGGCCCGGCTCGCCGAGTCGTCCTCTCCGGTGGCTGCGTTCTTGTTGAAGTATTGATTGAGTCCAACGATAATCGCGACTCTCCAATGTGAGTGCTCGTGTATGGGCATAATGACAACGCTCTTATCTAGGATGCGCATTTTCGAGACCCACGAAGGAGGATGGTCGCCGTTCCGCATCGTGAAGTAGAAGAATGTGTCAAGCATCAGAATGCGGCTCGTTACTTCGGGATCTTTCACAGCTAGATTCTCCATGTAACGTCTCAGAAAAAACCAGATGATGTTGTCGTTCACGTAGATCCGTGGATTGAGCCGCGCAATATCCTCAATCTCGATGGTGATTTGTTTCCCGTCCCAGAACTGGTAGTTGACGCCCTTGAATCCTTCTGCCTTAAGCAAGGCAAAGTCTTCTTCTGTGGGTTCGACAAGCTCGTCGTCGGACTCTGTGTAATCAATGACTTGACGCCTCGCTCTTGGCTGGCGTCCCGGCGATTTGAAAGGAGTGATGTCGGAGCCGTTACTCTGTGGCCGCCCGGTGCCTTTGCGAACGGAGGAGGAAGAGTCGCCTTCAGGGCTCCCCGGAGAAGAAGTGGCTAACTTTTCTTGAGGTGATTTCAATGGCGCCCGTTGTGGTTCGATCGGCAAGAACTTCTTGAGCGGCGTGAGTTGACCTTTCCTATCCAAGAACGACGTTGCATTCCTCGGCGACCCATCGCTTGGTCGGGCAGGCGAGGAAGACATGCTATCCTGGTACGGCTTCGGTGAAGAAGCAGAAGTGGGCACCTTCGATCCTGCGAAGGGCATTGCCGGTCTCTGTGGGGGTGGCGACTTGTAAAAATCTGTGGGCTCGATGGTTTTGAAAATGTGCGGTCTTGGAGACTCGCTCGCATCGTGCTTGCGTGCGCTTAAGCCCGGTGAATATTTACCCCATCGTTTGATATCCTTAATCAACAGACTATAGCCAGCAGCATCAAGCCCGATAGTTGCAGTCACTTTGGCCGAGTCTAGTCTCAGGAAATGCACGAGCGTATCGCTGTACTTTCCAGCATTGTGCGCAACATCATCGATTCTCGTATTATTCCACTTGAAGTTCTTGTAAGGCCTCGTGACGAAATTCATTCCGTCACTGTTGCTCTGGACTTTCACTGTGTTGCCAAGCACGCCTAGGTCATATGCTGGTTGGAGGTCTAAAAGCACAGCGTCCACCTCAGTTCGTAGCAATGGAGGTTCGAGCGGCTGGACCTTCGTACTTATTGGCGGCACATTGATGCCGACGTTTGAAAGACGAACATTTTTGTGAGCCGCACACTCTGACTTGAACGGCGTATGGTCAGAACTTCGGATATCAAACTTCGATAATAGCTTACCGCGCTGAATCACCGCGTACCTGTATCGCTGCCTGTCTTGGCAAATTCTGTACTCCAAAAGCATCTCGTGTTCGAGGGGAACGGTGAGATCTCCCACTGAGAATGAAACGTCGTTAGGAAAAGAAACGCGAGCCTCGTTTTTGAGAGGCAGCACTTGGCATATGAACTCGCTTCGCGGTCGGTGCGCCGAGGGCCTGTATGCATTTGGCTTATGCAGAGGAGGTTCATTATGCTGTTTCTGTTGCGGCTGCTTTTGATGCGGCTGCCCATGGGGTGGCGACAGCGAGGATATGATCTTGTTGCCGCCATTTATATTGGGTTTGCGCAGAGTCGGTGCTTGTAGAGGCTGCGGGCCCGTCAATGGATCTTTGACTGGCCTCAGCGTTTTATGCAAAGAAGAGAACTCATTATGCGATTTAAGCGGCTTGAGTTTGCTCTTAGGTGTGGATTCAGATTGAGGATACTGCATACGTCCTCATCCACGCGCCAGAATGTCGTGACCTGTTTGGAGCGCAATTGACTCACTACAAGACGCGGCAAACTCGTGTTGATGCAGTTCAAACGTGGCCGACGCCCAATTCCTTGCTTTGGAGTACCTGGAAGCAGGTGAAGTGATAAGTCCCTGCCAATTCCTTTTTTATAATAAAAGGAGAAGGCTATCAATACACGTCCCGTCTAAACGCACAAAAGTAAGCCAGTGGCGTTTTTTAAAGCTTCCAATTTTCCGGGCGGGTGCTTTTTTGCCTCTGTCGAACGCCAGTGAGGTGGCTGCCCAGTCACAAAGCTTCTCAGTCCTTTGCAGGCAGACCTGTGTGTGGTGTGTGGTCACTCCTCCTCTCTTTCTTCTCTGTATACTCTAAGCTGTGTTTGCAACACCACTGTTAAACGCAGGGTTCGGGCTTTCTTCGGCCCCATCGCGAAATGTCCCAAGGACTGCGAGAGCGTGTGGTTGAGGCCTGGTAACCCTGGCCCCGCCCCTTCTGACCACAGCGCCCGCCCCAAAATCGAGAAGACGCACATTCGATATTACTCCCAACGAGCACACCCGCAGACCCGCACACACGCACACCCGCCCACACGCACCACACCACACCCTCACGTTGGTATCATCACCACCAGAAGATGGGGAAGAGGACGCCGCTGAGAAAGGCAGTAGTAATCAGGTGACGTCCACACCCAGCGTCACCGCCGCCGAGCCCGGTCTGAAAAATTCGGCCTCCCAAAGCGAAAACACCCGCGGGCGTGGCACAAGTACACCAGACAATGTTGCGTGCCAGAACCGTTGTACGCGGCTTCCATAGCAGTCGGCATGCGTTGGAGAAGACGCCCTTCCAAGTCTTCATGGATACGTTCCGAACCGAGTTGAAGAAGAGTAAGGAGCTGCAAACAAACATCAAGGCATTACAAGACGAAACCGGCCGCTTGAGCGAGAGCTCGGCGTTCAAGAGAGCCAAGGAAGCGCTGGAACGCAGCAGAGAGGCCCGCAGCGCGACCTCGAAGGGCCTGCACAAGGCCGGCGAGGCTGTTGGCACGGCGGCCTCGGCTACGTGGAACTCTGCGCCGCTCAAGCTCACGCGAGATGCGATGTCGACGGCTGCAGACACCGTCGACAAGGCGAGTGCCCCGTTGCGACAGACCTCGGCGTTCAAGGAGGTCAAGAACGTGATCGATGACGGCACGTCGATCCGGTACGGAGGCTTTGAGTCGCGTGAGCAGCGCCGCAAGCGCCGTGAGGCCGAGCTCGAGCGCCAGCGCAAGCTGTTTGGCGAGCACCGGGCCGTGAAGGCGAACGAGCAGGCCGGCGAGAACCTCGTGGTCCACGAGACGGCGAAGCCCGACGAGCCGCAGGGCGAGAGCCGGCTGCGCAAAACGGCGTCGCAGTGGCGGGTCGCTTACGAGGAGTCGGACAACGCCCTTATAACCGCGGTCCGGTCCGTGACGGACGCGATAGGCTCGTTCTTCGGCGAGACCGAGCAGGCTCGTGTCATCAAGGCGTTCAAGGAGATCGATCCGCACTTTACTCAGGACGCATTCCTTCGCGAGATGCGCGCTTACATCCTGCCAGAGGTTCTCGACGCATACGTGCGTGGCGATGGCTCGACGTTGCAGAAGTGGCTCTCAGAGGCGAGCTTCAACGTCTGGAACCAGATCACGAAGGAGTACCGCGACAAGGGCCTGTACGCGGCAGGCCGAGTCCTCGACGTGCGTGGCGTTGACATTGTCCAGGCAAAGCTGCGCCAGCCGGACAACAAGCCCATGTACGTGATTGCATGCCGCGCGCAGGAAACGAACTACTACAAGTCGCTGAAAACGGAGGAGGTCGTTGCGGGCGTTCCCGACCAGGTCCTGCTGTCGCCGTACGTCATGGTTGTCACGCGCGTGCCCGAAGAAATGGACAACGAAGAGACTCGCGGGTGGAAGATCCTCGAGTTCGTTCGCGGCCGCTCGAGCGAGTACACTTAGACCTATTATGTTGAACGATCCCTGTACATACGAAGCTGCGCAAGCAATCGGAGCAATTTGCGGGCCACCAGGCCCCTCGCTCAGATAGATATGACTCTTAATACTTTAAATTGTTGTCCCCTGTGCGCATAGTGAGTATGCGCAGCGTGCTTTTCCACTGCGTGCAAGCAGACCGAAATGCAGTGTGGGCTTTAATTATATAGTGCTGGAGCCCGGCATTTATTGCATTCGCTGTACGTTTCATGGCATTCAGTGTACGTATCCTTCTCAATTATAATATGAATTTCAAAGGTTTTTTCTACTTTTTTCTGTTTATTATAGCTGCCCGCCTGAGCGTTTAGAGCCCACACTCACGCCCACGCCTTAGTCAACTGGGTGCTCCCCCCTATCGACTCGGCCTTTAGGTGGTGGTGAGTGAGGGAGGGCAGCAGGTCCAAATAGCAGTACCACACTGGAGAAGACCCTCTCCACCTCTCACCAAGGATCCTCAAGATGACGGCACTTGCTGGGCTCTCCGAGCCGCTGTCTGCAGAGGGCCTAGAAGAAAATCACTTGCTGAGCGAAAAGAATGGACATTCGCGCAACATTGATGGCAGCTTCAATGCCGATGATAGCGAGGCCGAGACGGAGCGGCTGCACGAATCACCTACAAAGAAACGAATAACAGAAGAAGCTAATGTATCTGGGTCCAAAAGGATGAAACTCGCTGGTCGAAGCCCTGGTGACACCGAGAAACTAGTTCCTCCCTCTGCGAACGGCCTGAAACTCGAAGCCGCAAAGCCCGGGCTCGAAGACGAGGAAAGCCTCGAGCCCGAGGCCGACGGGCTTGAGGCCGACACAGCGCCCGCCGACAACTCGGAGCGATCGAGTGCGGATGCCGGTGCCAATGAGTCGGACGCGAACAGCGATAACGAAGAAAACGAAGAAGATGACGAGAGCGATCGCGAGAGCAACGAGGAGCGCATGAAGGCGATCAAGGCGCTCGGCGAGATCGAGGTCGAGTTTGCACACGCGCGCGATCTCCTGCACGACCAGCAGATTGCGAAATTCGACCTTGAAATCGAGATGTGCAGCGAGGGAGTCCACCCGGAGCTGCGGCAGTACCAGATCCAGATAAAAGAGGAGTGCGACGCGCGACTGGAACGCACAAGAAACCTTCTCAAGTACCAAATGAACGCAATTTTCACTCAATCGCGGTCGAACAGGTGTTCGGTGCACCAAACGTTCCTAAAAAACAAGTATGCCATCCACAGCACTCTGCTCAACGAAGTCACTCAAAAATGGTACCAAATCCAGTTTGAGCGCCGTAAACAGGCAAACGCCTGCCCGGATTTTGGCTACGTAGCCTCGTCCAAGCCGTGCCGCATCCAGCGCCCGACCACTCAAAGCATCGGTGTTCTGCACCACAAGGGCCTTCTGAACCTGCCTCTTGCCCCGAGCATGCCGCAAGTCACCGATTCAGAATGCGACGACGATCTCCGCGACCTGGGGCTGCGATGATGCCACAATCACCCCTTACGTTTCCTAATAGCATGTGCATCACAAAGCCGAACAACTTGTTTGTGTACCATAATATATATATACATAGATATACCCATCAGTATACATCCACGTCGACTCAATTACTTCGCCAAACGTGCCTTTTCCGGTTACTCCCAGGCTGAGTACGTCAAACTCGTGGTCTCTGTTCGTCGAGGGCCCGGTCTCGTCTCGATCTAGATCTCGCCTAACATGGCATAGCCTCGCCTCACCTTGCCTCGCTTCACCTTGCCTAACCTCTCGCTCCTTCCCTAACAGGCCCGACAGCGGCTGCGTCTCGCTAAGTTACTAAGCTAGTGGGGGCACCTGACTCGTTGCCCGCACGAGGTACGGCCCAAACTCAGGGCGAGAAAAAGCCAGTCCCGTCATTTTTTATGAACCCTCGCCCTGACGTACCCTGTCAGCATATTTCCTCGGAAGGCCAAGGAACGGGTGGTGTAGTAGGGAACTAAGTCGCGCCAAGAAATTTTTGTCGTCTAGTGTAGAGACTCCCGCGGTCCCAAGCCGACATTTTCTCGAACCAGCCGCGATTGAAGTCTATGGCTACAGGGAGTGAGGAGATAGAGCCTGTCATTCAGACTTATGCCGTCCCCTATCACATCCGTAAGCAGCAGTTAAAGAAACTTCAACAACAACAGCGCTCCAAGGAAAATCCGCGGTCATCCGGGCTGTCGATTCTGAAACACGCCCGTCGCATTTTAACACCGCCTCAGTCGCCCGAACTTCTTGGTCATAAACAGGCTCCAAAACCGCTGAGAATGCCGGACGAGAACAAACAGCTCATGCGGTTCTGCACCGTATGCGCATCGAACCAGAATAGATCCATGGAGGCACATAAAGTGCTCGAAGAGCACGGATTCAACGTGCGCAGCTTCGGTACGGGGTCCACGGTCCGGTTGCCGGGGCCCTCGGCCGATAAGCCGCAGGTCTACAGCTTCGGAACGCCCTACGACCAGATGTACAGAGAACTGAAGTCGCAAAACCAGAGGCTCTACACATCCAATGGCGTGCTGAACATGCTGGACCGGAACCGTAAAATCAAGGACCACCCCGAGTCGTGGGTTAAACAGCAGGAGGTCTTCGACGTCGTCATTACCTGTCAAGAGCGATGTTTTGACTCCGTATGTCTGAACCTGCTGCACCGTGGCGCAAAGCTCAGCCGACCCGTACATGTTATCAACGTCGAAATCGAAGATAACCACCACGAAGCTGCCCTTGGCGGCCAAGCCATCCTAGAGCTCGCAAAGATGATCGCCGAGTCGAGCGACCCAGACTCGGAAATGCTCGAGGTTCTGCGAAAATGGCAGAAGACTCACCAGAAGTTCCCGTCCATGTATCAGCTGTGCTACTTTTAAAAAGGCAAGCCTATGGAGTAGCGTACGAGGATTTCGTACCAAAAAAATTAAAAGAAACAGCGAACTCGGCCACTCAATTGGGAACCGCTTCTATTACAAACTGAAGGTGCTCCTATAATAAGCCGAGAGGGTGTTTAGGTCTAGCTTTTCTAACTAGCCGTTAACGAAATATTAAGATAATTTATAAAGGAACACGACGAAGCAGTCCACGTAAAATGAATTCCTTGTGAGCGTGAGTCGCTGACTGCCATTTCAGTGTGCGCTCTTTTGTTTCTTTCGTTCAAGCCACTTCTTGTTCACAGTTTCTGGGTCCTCAGACAACGGGCGGTCCATGACAGGCGTGTATCTACTGCTGCGCTTGCCAATGCCTTGTCCAACATTGATCCGCGATTTGAGGTCTTCAGCACTTGTGGGAACCGTGTGGGGGAACACAATGTGCTGCATGGTTTGGGCAAGCGCCTGCTTGTGGAGAAGTTCGTACCACACATTGTGTACGGCCTCAGTGGAGGTGTACCGCGAGGTCGTCCAGTCCATGGCAGGGAACTCGCAGTTGTAAAGTACAAGCGGCACGCCCCAAGCAATCTCATAGCCGGGTCTCTGCGGAGTCGCAGCCACGTCCAAAAGCTTGTTTACAAGCGTGGGCTCCTCGAGGCGGTGGCCAATTAGGAACAAAATGGCCATGATTGACCTTACTTGGTTCCATAGAAACGCCGTTCCCTTCAAGCTCAAATAAAACAGCCCCGACTTCTCGTCTTTGCGAATTTGCGCCTCGAGAATCCTGCGCTTGAAGTTCGTTATCTGCTTTGAGCCGTCGATCTTGCAGAAGTTGCGAAAATCGTGCTCACCAACAAACCGGGATGCTGCGTTACTCATGGCCCCGATGTCAAGATGGTCGCCGTGGAAATAGTAATGGTAGTGTCTACTCAAACAGCTGAACCGGGCGTCGAACTCGGGAGGAGGCCGAAGGCATATTTGATAGGCGAGAATATCCGGTGGTAGATGGCTGTTCAATATCTTCAGATAGTCTAGCTCCTTCTCATCGTTCTCGGAATTAGTCTGCTCCTCAGCACTTACAACTGATCGCAAGTCCAGTGAGATGACCTGCGCCATCGCACTGACGTCCGCATCAGTTCTTCCGCACCGGCTGAAGTTTGATTGAGCTGGATCCATGCTCGGAATGCACCTTGTTTTGTAAAAAGCATTCAGAATCTCGCCCTCCACAGTGCGATGGCCCTCCTTCTGGTACGCCAGACCGTGGTAGTTCCAGCCTAAGTACGCAAACCGGATTGCAACGCGCCGTTTCGAGAATTTCGTGAAGTCCATCTCCTTTTTTTTCTTTTTTTTTTCGGGGAGCGTTTGTTCAGTATTCACGGACTGAGGATCCGCCGCTAAATTATTTGAGCCATCCAGCATTGGCAGTCCTCGGCCAGATTTTTGCCCAGCCTCTAGAGCCAAGACTCGTGAAATTAAAGCTTCCTTGCTCCAATTCGCATAGTTCGTCATCCTGAGCATGGCGTATAACCACCTTCAGTGGTGCACCCTTCCTTAGAATGTGCCGAGATGATGATGGCTGTCTGTATGCAGTGTGGTGAGCGGTCGTGGGTGGGTGTGCTTTGAAATTTCCAGTTTACATAAACTTTTTTTTTGGCACATCAATAATCTCCTCCCCAGCGTATAAACAGTGTGAGAGGATGAGCACTTCAACCGAATGGGGACCTCCACTACTTCCTTGGATGATTGATGCAGTCAATACACTTGGATTTCATTCAATGACGCCTGTTCAGGCAGCAGCGATCCCATTGCTTGCAGCCAACAAGGATGTAGTTGCTGAGGCGGTGACGGGCTCGGGCAAGACTCTAGCGTTCCTCCTGCCATTGCTCATTAGATTGAGCCGAATAGAGGATCCCCTGCACATGGGCCAAACGAACGCGATCGTTGTAGAGCCTACACGAGAGCTTGCGTACCAAACGCACCGCGTCTTGAATGAGCTGATCGACCTCTCCCCGAACCCAAGTGCCATACGAGCTCAATTGGTGACTGGAGGTGACCAAAGCTCCCGCGTGCAGGATGTGAGAACATTCCTGCAATTGAAGCCGCATGTCGTTGTGGCTACGCCAGGCCGGTTGCTCGACCTCTTGAAGGCGCAGCATGTCAACACGCGGGCCGTGGATCTGCTTGTTTTTGATGAGGGAGATCGGCTTCTGGACCAGGACATTGACCAGACTATCCCAACAATTCTTTCTTTGCTTCCGAAACAGAAGCGCGCTGCTCTTTTCTCAGCAACTATGAACACGAACGTCATCGGTGACATTGTCCGCATGGGCATGAGAAATCCCGTGAAAATAAAGGTCAGCGGCCCACAGAGCTCCACACCAGATCTTCTCAAGCTTGAGTATCACAACTACGGCAAGGATCCGCTTGCCAAAATCCCGTTGGCACTGAACTTATTGAATTCTACACAGTTCCACAAGGCCATTGTATACATGCCTACATGCACTTCCGTCACTTTGTGGTACCAGGTCTTCCGTCAATTTGTTTCTGAGGATCTGGCTAAAATATATTCCCTGCATGGCAAACTTCTTCAAGGGCCGCGTCTCAAGACTCTTGCCAGGTTCACAGAAAGCCTCGATAAATGCATTCTTTTAACAACGGATGTCGCAGCTCGCGGCCTTGATATCCCAGGCGTCGATTTCGTGTTGCAGCTCGACCCTCCAACCGATCCTAACATGTTCGTGCATAGAGCAGGTAGGACGGGACGCGCTGGGCGTTCTGGACTCAGCACAGTGCTTCTGAACGACAGTTTGGAACTAGGCTATGTTGATTTCATGGATGTCAGAAAAGTTGCTCTGCAAGAAGCTGAGCTTTCCGAGTCAGCATCGAAATTGGATCCTGAAAGCTACCTCGACCAGCTTCAAACTTGGGTTAAGGCTGATAGAGCGCGGCACGACCTGGCTATTAGGTCATTCCTGTCTTTCGTGCGTTACTATATGAAACATACGGCGACGTCAATTTTTCGGGTTTCGGACTTGGATTTGTTGCGCACGGCTCAGTCTTTTGGCGTTCTTAAGATGCCGAGGATGCCCGAACTGAAGAACAAAGAAGTGCCAAACGACGGCTGGCTGTGCGAGCCTTTTGACATGGACGAAGACCTCAAGTACACCGATTCCAAGCAAGAGGCAGCAAGACTAGAGCGTCTCGCCAAGAAGTGTGAATCTTCTAGTCAGAATGTGAAGGTCGATGACGATCGCGTTTCAAGGAAAAAGCGGAACGCTACTGCCTGGTCAGGGACCTTGGAGCGTAAGCAAACCGCTCAAGAGAGGCGCGAAAAAAGGCTGAAAAAAGCTATCAGCAAGAAGGAGTCCCAGCCGCACGAGCTCGATGATGAAGATATTCAAGAGGATTGGAAGGTCCTTGTACAGCAGAACAAGCAAAAGAAGCAAACGCAGCTAGCTAATCCGGACTTCTCATTCGAGTTGTAGGTTTGTTGTAATTTATTTACTCACTAATTTATTATCCTCATTGTGTTCTTTATTATGCTCGTTTTTTGAGTGTTGCCATCATACAAAAGGACGCCTATTATCGGCGTGAACTGACCCATCAGTAACTTCATTGCTTCTTGTGCTGCTATTCCGCCAATCATGGCCGCAACTGGAACAGTTGCTTTTTGCGCTCCCGATTTCAGCTCATGCAAACGAGCGATCAGGGGAGCCTCTGCAGAACGGAGGGCCTGGGGATCTTCGTGGTCATCATTGTCATTGCCACTATTGTCCTCAGAAAGGGGCACGAGCGCTCTAACAAATCGACTGTTTTCGCTGAACTTCTTCACGTAGCTATGTGCGATCTCCCTCTCAGCGTACCTGGCTAACTCAAGCGCATCTGCATTGGCCTTGCTCTTGTATAACCGCTTCAGCTCCAAGTAGTTATTGGACGTACTAACCATATCCGGAATGTGGCCACTAACCGGCAGACAACCATTAGCGCGAATAAATGTGTCCAGGGCCTTCACCAAGACCCAGAACGGCTCTTTGCCATCCTGCTCGCTCAAGTCGCTCGATTGGGCAAATGCAATGAGCTGCTCGACTCCTTCTGGAATATCGGGTCTCTTCAAACGCCACAAATGTCCTACGGCCTCTCTGAAATTGTCCTCATTTGGGTAACGCTGCATTTTGGCAAGCACTTCCCGAATATTCGTCTCCGCACTGTTGCATTCCTCAGCGATTGCCTTCACAAGTAGCGCGCAGAAGGGAACGTGGCTGTGCTCAGTCTCCTCCAAGGCGTCTAAGTCGAACTTATCGCAATACGTCTTGTACTCAGTCCAGACTTCATGCGGCTTGAAGCGTAGATCGATCAACCCAGAGGCTGGGTGCGGTTGCAAAATTGGAATTGCGCGTTCGTTAGGCTGGACCTCTACAAATCCAGACATTTGGTGGCACCCTATCGCTATAATTGGTACCTTTTCAGATCCCAAGGCTCGGCGCTCGTATGTTCCTGTGGTGATGACAAGATCAACAGGGCTCGTAGGTCTATCTGCATACTCGATGCACATATTTGAGTTCATGGTGCGCAATTGCTCGTCCAATTCGCCTCCTTTGAAATCAAAGAACGAGTTCTCGGGCGTCCTATGCATAGTCAGAGTCAGTTTACCAACGCCAGCCAAGGCCAGGTTCTTCAACGTCTCCACCATAGCCAGCGATTTCCCAAGGACCCATACGTGCCCGGAAGTCAGGCCTTCTTGGCCCTCGCGACTCCACAACCGTTCCTGCCGGTCATATCGCTGCATATACGCTCGCACGCCAGAGACGCGCGATATGAGGTATGTACTGGCGTGTGTTTATAATGTGCGCATGGCCGGCCCCCTCTACCCTAGGTACCTGACTCGGTCGCTGGAAGTTCTGTTTTAGAACGTGTGCGGTTCTCCCCCATATATATGCCGCGCATAGTATGATCGAAGATATAGTAAAGAGTTTTGGTGCGGACCCGGTGTACATGATACAATGCTGTCATTCAAGCTTTTAAATAAGGCGTGTAATCTGTCTCTGCCACTTTTGTGTGCACAAAGGCGTCTTTTTGGCTCGGCCTCACCACGACTTCTGCGGTCCACACAGCGTTGCCTGGATACCCTTCGGCCATACCAAAACCAATGCATTGACGCAATCAAAGTAGCACTCCAACGACGCGTCCGGCCTGCAATCTCATTGCCCACGGGTAGTGGAAAGACGCGAGTCTTCAGCTACCTCCTGAAAATCGCAGAACCCATGTTTCCAGAAGACGCAGGCCACCGTTCTAAAACGTTGGTGATTGTGAACCGCAAAGAGCTATTAGACCAAGCTATACGCACAATATCCAGCATGCATTTGGGAATGCGTGTGAGTTCTCTACACGGTGCAGCTACGTACGACCCAGACGTAGACGTTTTCGTTGGCACATACCACTCTTTGAGAAAAGACAAGAAATTGTACAGCATAGACCCGGAAGCGTTTAAGCTTATCATTATAGACGAGGCACACCATGCCGTAGCAGGTTCTTATCTCAAAATTTTAGAGCACTTTGATGCCATAGGCCCTGCTCCGGACCATGTGCTCGATAGTAATGAGTCTGAAGTGCACGAAAAATTCTACCTAGAGGATCTGGATCGGATTCCCGACTCGTTGCCTGATAAAGCTCAGTATCGTAGCGCGCGTCCGGACAATGTGAATCGCCGAGTGCATGTTGTTGGCTTCTCCGCTACCTTTTGGCGTGCAGACAGGGAGTTTCTTAGCGATATTTTCGATGAAGTTACTTACCACGAGAGCGTAGAGGAACTTATAAATTCGGGGTATCTATGTCCAGCGAAACTACAGAAAATAAAGCTTCCACAGGAACTTCTCAAGCAACACGCAGATCCTGAATCAGGGAAAATACGAAGCCGAAACGACTTTTTCACGAGCAAGCAGGGTATTCGTTTCACATACGAAGTTTGGGCGGGAAACCCGCAATCTGAGTCTACAGTTATTTTCGGTCACAACCTCAGTCACATCAACGATCTAGCACGCTGTTTCCGCGAGAATGGAGTAGACGCTCGAGTCATGGATGGCAGCCTCAGAAGAACGAGTCGAGAAGAGATCCTCGCGGAGTTTTCGGCAGGAAAGTTTCCCGTCCTTTTGAACTGCACTGTCCTTACCGAAGGAACGGACATCCCTCGAACTGATCAGATTATAATTGCACGCGGCTTGAGCAGCAGCGGTCTAGCGATGCAAATGATAGGCAGAGGTTTACGTCTACATCCGGGTAAATCACACTGTAATGTGGTGATCTTTCCAGACTTCCACCGTTTCGATACAGGATTTATTCCTCAGCTGGAGAACGTCAGGAAGCTGCTGTCCAAAGCTGACAGCTCATTGACAGAGACCCGGCCAGAGCCCAGAAAGATGGGGACGGTCAATTACCGAGATCTACTGTCTGAGAGCGATGATTTCTCACTAAGTCTTCTTTCGTCTAATCAATACAAACCAGCTTCTCCGCTGGACAGTGCTTTGCTGTGGATGGAACGACGCGGCAAGTACTACTTGTTCAGTCGAAAGAAATATTTTGTCATAAGCAGAGTCAACCGGGAATCGCTTTGGCAGCTCATAGCGCTCGTAAATTTTGGGAAATTCAGCAGCAGGAAGACACTTTTTGGCTCCAGCGATCTCAAAGAAGTGATCCAATTCGCTGACAAGCACATTTATTTGACAGAACGGAGCGAGGTGCGAAACATGACGGTTAATAGCCGATGGCTTAAAGAACTGCCCACATCAAAGCAACTTTCGGCGCTTCCGGAATTCCGCGATCACGAGAGAGTGTCTGAAATTACGCGTGGTGTGGCGTCGGGTCTAATCAACTTAAAATCGATAGGGTGCAAATTGACTCCGGGAGATTTAGATTCCGTGCTGAGCTTAATGTCTAAAGCACATATAAATCAATCTCAAAACATCGTGACTCGGGCTGCGAAACCACTCTACCGTAAAGGCTCGTATTTCACTGGGCCACCACGAAACCGGCTAATCCGCGCAGTGAAATGAACACTTTCGTGAGCGGGTTCGATAGAAGCCCTGAGCGAGCGACTGCTGGTGCCCAGAGCGGTTTCGGTATCGTTGGCCCTCAGATGAGCGATTCCGATGACTACTCGTCGAGTGAAAGCGACGAGTCCAACTTTGAGGAGGCAGAAGATTACCACAATGCCGACAGGATGCATTGTCCCGGAACGCTCGCGAGTCATAGTCGCTCAGCAGCCTCGAGTCCGGAAAATGTCGCTCCACAAGGTGGTGCGAAGGCACCAGGCAGTCTCAAACTTGATATGAAGAAAATCCACGACTCCGCTACCAACACTCCTTCGTTTCAAGAGGGTCGCATCAAGAAGCAAAGTTCTAGGCGGTCTCGAGTACATCACCTCCGAGACTTCAGCACCGATACTTTCCGCTCCTCGGCCACCACTCAGATGAAATATTCAAAGCGCTTCAGCTTGCAGCCACACAGCAAGAGCCCAACTAAAAGCGAGTTTGGGGCTTACGAAGATAGAAAATTGGACGATTTCATCGAAAAGGTTGGCGAAGAGCCCGGTGTGGATGTCGAAACAATGTATGTAGACCTTCCTGATAGCCAGGGATCGCAACTTACTATTGTCGACTACAGTCCAGAAAATTACAATATAGCGCATTATGATGTCGAGAAAGATGGGGGCTGTATTATCTCTGGAACCAGTGATCGAGAAATGTTGCGCCATCATATTGGTGACGCTTTAGAGTCGAGGCCCAGCTGGAGCAGAGTAAGATGGATCATGGTTAACGGTCTTTCTTGGGAAGCAATCCAGCCTATTGCCACCAAGTATAGATTGCATCCACTGGCCGTGGAAGATATGCTTGACATCCCTCAGCGAACCAAAATGGAGGTTTACTACGAGCAGATTTTCTGTTGTTTCCCCTTACATTTACTCACTACGTCACCCACGCCATACTCATTTTTTCACAAGTGTACAAGGTACATTATTTTGCAGATAATTGCGCTATACGCAGCGATAAAATGGGCCGTGCTTGCCATTTTTACGATTACGAAAAAGTGCTTCACGCGGAAAAGTGGGACCTCAAAACAGAGCGACCCCGAGAAGGAGCCACGAAGTCCAAAAGTCGCGTCATCGTCTTTCTCGTCTTCAGACAGCAAACGATTCAGAAAGGTCTGCTACGGGCCCACTTGCACTTATCTTGACTTTTCTGAGAGCTATGGCTCTGGCGAGTCTTCGAAATACCCCTTCAAGCTCTCAAAGCGTTCTGTGGATTGGAGTCAAACGGCAACCTCCTCAAACAGTTCAAAAAGATGGATGAGTTCAGAGTCGACTTTATGCGATCCATTTGAGGAAGATCTTGATGATCAGTGCATACCATTTTATACCTTGGAGCACGGGACGCTCTGTGGGGGCGCAGAGACCTCTCCGGTCGCCGAAAAGCTTAGGAAAATGCCGTCAAGGTCTTTATATGAGTGGAATCAGGGCAACCTGGTCTTGAAGCGCGAGGCCCTCCAGAATATGCGGATCCCTGGATCAGGTAATAGCATTGAAATAGCGTTGGAACAGGTGTCTCTGTTCATAGTCGGCGACACCATCATCACGTTCTTTGAAAAGAGCGCTCCGGCTATTTATGGACCTCTGGAGGCCCGGCTGAAGTCGTCTGACACAATGCTTCGGCACTCTAGTGATCCCGCGATCCTCGTTCAAGCTTTGCTAGACGCAAGCGTTGATTTAATTGGGCCTATTCTCAATGAGTACCGTACACGACTGAGCAATTTGCAAATACAAAGCATAAGGCAGCCGAACCTCCAGCACACTCGCGCCTTGCATGCTTTCATAACTGATTTGACTGTTCTGAGGCCGCCACTGAGCTCGCTGGCCTCAATAGTCGAGGCTCTGTGGTCCAAGTCGTTTGTGCCCCGGAGTGCGCGGCGCCGCGACAAACGAAGACGGCATATGCGAAGGCATCACGCGACAGATTCCTTTAGTGATAGGGAAGATAGCGAAAGAGAGGCTGAAGGCGAAAGCCGATCGCGGACTAGTAGATTGAGACACCAGTCACTCAAGGATCACCAAACCATCAAGAGGCTGATATCGGATTCTGCGGCCCTTTACTTTGGCGACGTTTCTGACCACGCGCTGCGCTACTTGCAAGACTTGGATGATATGCGCAGCCAGTCGAAGACTTTGAGCAGCTTGATATTCAATACAATCTCGATTCGCGCAGGCGACTCTGTAAAAATGCTGTCGCTCGTGTCCGTTGTGTTCTTGCCCCTGACATTTCTGACTGGATACTTCGGCATGAACTTCCACAGCTTCAAGATCCTCGAGCACGATGTTGGCTACTACTGGATTGTGGCCACGCCCGCAGCTGCAGCTCTCACTGCATTTTTGATGTACCCTACATTGGTGTCGCAATGCCAAGCAACTTGGTCGTGGATAAAGTCACTTGCTTAGTTCGCGTAACAGCAGTGCGAATGATCTGGTAATTGCATTCTTCGTAGACGGAACGTGCCCATATGTAGATTTGTAGATATTTATAGATAAATCCTGCAGCTGAACGCATGAATATGATTAGGGTGAAAATGTGGATGCAGCGCAGTGAAAGTGTGCTATCGAAAGCACATGTGTTACTGTTCCACTTCCACTAGTACGCTGCTGTTTCTCAAATTAGCTTCCTCGATAGTTTTTCCAAGCTCGGACTTGAGTTCGCGTCGCTCAGATGTCAATGTCACTGAGCCGGTGACACCAAGGACATGTTTTGCAGTGGCGAACAGTTTTTCTACCGGGTCTTTGAGCAAAAATCTCCTCACTGTTCGCTGGCCGTTACCGTACCTTAGCTGTATGTTCGTAGTATCGGGGCCTCTAGGCGGCTCGGGGTCATCGCACGGCTGTATATGTGCCACTGGGTCCTGGGGCTCTACTAGTGAATCAGGTTCATCTGTCGGCCTTGGCTTTTCGTCCTCAGTTGGACTAGCCGCTGCCGCTAATGGGGTCTCTGTTTCCTCTGCCTCGTCGCCGCTTCCTGCGACGTCAACTTCGGCATTTGCAAGGAAATCCACGACATCTTCGATAAACTCAGCCTCTTCGGGCACTTTCGACCAGATTTTTTGCTGCTCGCCCGTCCACGGGTCGAGAATAGCGACATGAGGGTAGCCCTCGAACGGATAAAGGACTCGATATTCCTCGCCATCAGGCTCCTCAGCGTCCCATTGTAAGAAAATGAAGTTTTTGTCAACAATATCCTTTACTTGTGGTGACCGCCACAGATCTCTGTTCAGACGTTGACATGCAAACTCGCCAGGGTCCTGAACATTGACCATAACAAGCTTTTTCTTTTGCTGCGCTTCCTGCTGTGCCTCTTCTAAGGAAAGGTCGCTGATAATATCAAACGGCGGTCGGAAAAGATTTGCGAGTCTGCGCTCGTGTTTCGACATCGGTTGGTCTGTGATGTCAATGTCGCGGTCCTGGTTGAATATACCTCGTGGTTTCCGTGCCTTGGCCTCTGCTCTCCGCGTGTTGCGCATAACTTCGTTGTAAAGTTGAGCCTCTTCATCCACAAGCTGGTCGTCGAAGCCTTCAATGCGCTCTCTTACTTCGTCATTCGTTGCCGTTGCATTGCTCGGCTGCTGAGACTCCACTGATGCGCCACCAGAAGCAAAGAATAGCTCAACGGCTTGCTCTAGATTCCAATCTGAGGCCTCAAGGTATTGCTGAGCGGTGGGAGCCTCACTTGAGGTCACCGCCATGAACTGGGCGACAATATCATCCATTGCGAAACGTTTGTGGCCTGAAGTAGTGGTGTGGACTGAGATAGATTTAGTGTTTTATTATTAGGGCGTCACGTCACACAGTCTCACTTCACACACGTTTCGTGCTCACCATCGAAATAGTGTGCACCGCGGTTAGGTAGTGGTGCTGTACTAGTACTAGGGCGTAGTAATAGTCCACAACTACCCGACTAAGAAGTGGAAGCAGCGCGAACTGTAGCCCTTACGTTCGCGGCGCCGTTTCCTGATATGCAAGTCCAACGGAGCTTCTAAGTATATCTCTGCTTATGCCCCAGAGTGTAGCCGATAAAGAATGGCAGTCGACACAATTGAAACGGTGGGGTCCCGTTCACGTACAACCAACGGAGGTCATGGCTTCATATGAGAAGCTAGAAAGAGCAGCCTTAGTTCTAGGCAGGGATGACCTAGCTGCTGAGTTGTCAAGCAGAGTGACGCCGAGACTCTGTCAAAGATATGCTCCACTCCTCCAGGTCCTGAGGCTTCTCGCGAGAGAGCCTCTCACGAAGCCTATGCCCTCGTTTTTAGACAATGCCATGTCTATAGTCACTCAGCAAGCCACTGATCCGCAAGATATCTGGAGGGAGGCAATGGAAGGCCTGGAGACTCCTGAGCTCTTTGATTATGATGAGAGTGATGCCCACGACTCTGATATGGAGGAAGAGATTAACATACAGAACAAGAACGGCAGCAGCGAGAAAGAGCATTCCACAGGTGATGCCTCACAAGCTCTTACTTCCTCTTCAGATAATGCATTTTCGCAAGAATTGCCAACACCACCTCACGATAACTCAATTGAACCAGTGTCAACATTGCACGAACGGTATGGGATGGCCGACTTGTCATACCATGTGTCCTACAAGACTTCCGGTCCAATTCCGCAGAGTCAAATAGTAAGAGAACTGGTGCTTTATTTGCAGAAATACCCGTGCCTTGAGTATAACGACATTAATGGGATCACACCGAGGTGCAGCATGTCAGTGTGGTCCTCCTTCAGCCGACTCGCAGAAAGCCTGTGGAGCCTCCATAGCCATGACCGAGAGGGAGCGATCGCAGAAGTTCAAGAACTTACGTGCACTACAGTCGTAGACCTTTACACCTGTGTTGAGCAGATCGTGTTCAAATACAAATTATCTGGCCCCTGCGAACCATCAGATATTGCCATTGTCAACAATTGGCTGGGTGGTGACATAGGCATACAATCCCGCGTACACGACGTGAGCTCGCTGAGCCGGGAGACTCTTTCATTACAATTGAACGTTCACCGCAGCATGCGGCATGAAAAACTTATAGACGCTGTGAGTTTTGCTATTATCGCACAGGAGGTGTACGGTGTTGAGGTGCCCGGGGCTGTCGTTCGGTACAAAACTCCCCTTCAATACGCGCGCTCGATAAGCCGAATCTACATTCGCAATGCCGACCTCGCAATGAGAGCAGGACTCCGCGATTCGATGCTTGAAATATGGAGTCAGCTGTCGTCTGTTTATCTTGCGCAAGACCCTCGTATGTTGATGTTCATATACGAGCTCCTTTCCTCACGCCGAGTCTCAGGAGATCACGCTTTGCGGACAAGATACTCAAACAGGGATGCTACTGATTTGTTGAGATCGATCTGGCCCGAAGTCAATGTGTCCTTTCCCGAAGACATTACTCCTGAGCTGAAAATCAAAATTCCCGCCCTGTTGTCGAGCTTGTTTGGCCAGAACCTGTCGTCCATCTTTAGCCCGAGCTGGTTAAAAGAGCAATGGCTGAAGGTTCTAAACGCCTTTGAAGCGCAGGCTCAAGAAGTGGAGCTCGAAATGGTAGCATTGAGTCGTGATATCCAGCTGCGAATCTCCGAGATGAAGGTTCCCGAAAAGCTTCTCCTCGACCAAAATCCGGGTGTCCCCATGTCATGACTGTATATATGCATGTGCGGAGGCTGCATGTTCATAGAGTTCTGATATCAGCAATAAATATAAATACAATCTTTTCTATAGACTTCCTGTCTCCCGTTTTCTGGTTGCAATCGCAGTTCAACGTCAGTATAGTATTTCAAGAGTGTTTGTTTTCCTTTTCTTTTTCTCTGTTTGGTCAGTTACATTGCGTGTCACATTAGACCATTACTGCTGGGGTGGCCAAACAGTATACTGAGCGGGCCATGGAGATCCCGAAGTGGAGCCCACGCTCTGTGGCGGTTGCATGTATGGCTGCCACTGGTTCGGGTAGCAGTAGACATAGCCTTGGTTCGGCGAAGGTTGCGGCGCCTGAACGTTCGGTTGTTGTAGCGAGAACTGGTACTGTGGATAGCCCTGCACAAATGGATAACCAGAATAGTACGGGTAGCCGGCCAGCATGCCCTGGGCGCCCATTCCCTGGGGCATTCCCTGCGGAGGAGGCAGCATAGACGGCTGGTACATCGATTGTGGCGACTGCGCTGCGAGCGGGAGATTCACGTATGGAGAAGACGGTGTTTGAGCCATTTGCTGGGGAGGAGCAGAGTGCTGTGGTGGTTGAGGTGGCTGCTGCATAGGCGCCGCATGCATCGAGGATGCCGACGGCGACATTTGCACCGCCACGGGTTGAACAGCAGGTGGCTGAGCATGCTCAGCATGTGGTAGTGGTTGTTGCTGATCCGCTATAGATTCGACCTTCGGAGGGCGCTGCGATGAGTTCGCAAGATGTGACTCCCTTTGGGGATGTGGCAGCGCTGTCACCACCCTGGGCGATTTTTTCACATCGGCTATAGCTGAGGGCTTCAGTGATCTTTGCTGAATGCTCTGTGGAGTGCTGTGTTGTGCGCCAGGTTGCATGTTTGGCTGGTGGTGGTTTGCTGAGATGCTTAATGGTGTGCTTGCATTCGCCCCCGCATGAGCATTTGCTTGTGCATCCGCCTGCGTATCCGGCTGTGCGTTCGCGTGCGCGTTAATTGGTGCATCTACCTGGACACTTCCTCCAAGGCTCGGCTGCTCTGATGGATAGTACAGGCCGTTTGCCTGCATTGAAATAGGCACTGCATTAGGCCCCGGTATTGGTCCCGTTGGCTGATCAATGCTTGCTTTTGGACCATATGCGACCGTGGGCAGCCCATTTTCAGCGCCCTGAGGAGTCCTTACTGCCAATGGTATCGGGATCGGAGCATTAGTGTGCGGATTCTCGGCCAACCTTTGGCGCTTGGGCTCAGGCGAGCCGATGACTGCCGTCAGCTGGGACAGGCCTCCGTTATGGGCCGTGTTTGCGAGACCGTTGTAAGACACGGGTGACGCATCGTTTTCATACTCTTCTCCGCTGTCTTCATCGTCCTGGTCCTCCTCTTTGTCGCTTTCAGGAGCCTTCAGCTTGTGGGCCTCGCGCATGAGCTGGAGATCAGCGGCGGCATCCTCATCCTCAAGAGGAGCTATGTGTTGGTGGGCTGTCAAGTAGTGTACAGTGTCCAAATTCTCGCTGATCCAGTCCATCACAGGCACGTCTGTGCTTCTGGCCAATAGCGAGCGCGCATGGTCACGCTTGAGCCGGGCCAACGATTTCTGCCTCGCACTCCCCATTTGTTCGCGAAGGTCCATTTTTTGGCGGTAGAATTCCCGCCAGATGTTGAGCGCCTCGTGTCGTGAATTAGACTGGATCGACGTGACCTGGTATGAGAGCAGTTTCCCGAGTCGCGTGAGCGGTGGCCTTTCGATCTGCTGGTCGCTATCTCCATGATCTCTACCCCGGCCTTTTTCGCGCCTCTCGAGCTGTTCCATGCGTCTCAGAGTTAGCGAGATTCTCCTCTCGAGCGCGCGTGCAACGACCCGAGCCAGCTGCGAGTACTCGTTAGCCAACGCCGCTTGCTGCACCCTTATTTCCTCCTCCGTCAAACCCATCATGGGGCCTGCCTTGGGAGCCTCCGTATTGGGCGCTGGCGAGGACTCGGGTTCTTCATTTCCTTCTTCTACATCAAGTTCCGTGTCGGCAGCCCCCTCGCCGTCATCTTCGCTTAATACGTCATCTTCAGTTTCCAAGTGCAGAGCCAACGACGGCTCGTCAGTCGGCTGCGTAAAGCCTGGCTCTGAACTCGTGGCGCCTGGCAGCTCAGGCTTCCCTAAGGACTCCATGTACAAACAGAGAGTAACACCTGCTGTTGTCTCGGGGTAACGGGTAATCTGCAGATCTCTGCAAGGGTGATGTCAGCCCGTGGGTTAGGTGTGTGGTAAAGTTTCTGAGTCCATGATACCAATTCCAAAATTGTGGAGGTTGCGCCGTCGGAACGCACAGTTTCTGCGCTCGATGGCGAGGCCCAGTCACAGAGTCGACAGGGGCCGCTTAAAATATCAATGTGCGGCTTCTGTTGGCCGGGACTTCGATGCGGAACAGGAGCATAAATGGCTTTCTTCGCACCCGGTCCCTGCGCGGCGCCAAGGAAAATTCAGGGGCGTTGGAAATATCCCTGGCTCTTCTCACGAGCCTTACCCTTCACTGGTGTGTGTCCTGCGCCGTGTGCCATTATCCTGGTACCACAATTGGCCATTGTTGAACCATCGCCAAGGTATGAAAATGTGCCTTGCTTAACCCATACCCTCAGTGCCGCTCTCGCTCCGGTGATAGGATTGTTGCTGCATCAGCCGCTCTGGCTCGCGTACGAGCGAATACAAGGCGGTCTCGGGCTGGCCACAAGAACCAGGCACAAACTACGTTAACTACCTATGTCTAGAATCCCTGGCAAGGACTGCCTAGCTTTATGGCCGCCGATCGCCACCCAGTGGCTGCAAAACCACTGGACCGTCAAGGTTATCTAATCTCTTCTATTTTTCTCTTGATCCCTTTCTGTCACATTATTTTTTGGCATGGGTCGTGCTTCTCCCCCCCTCCTCTTCTTCCTGGCCACAAACCCTGGCGCCTTACAAACGCCCACTTAGACATGGGGCTCCAAAACCCGCATTGCTCATATCAATGATAAATTCACATAATATTTTACATTTATTCCACCTTTCACAGCACTCGTGTAGTTCTCATGAGCTAATGTTCCTGATAGAGTGCCACCGAATCTCCGTTACGGGCGAGAAAGTCGCGTGCGGCACTACTCAAACTTAGCGTGCTCGTAACTAGCTCTTGGCTGATGTTGTTATTATATTTTTAGGGTTGAGGATCTCGAGACGAGGGGAGGAGAGCATATATCCGTATAGTTTTGCTACTTGCACTTGGAAATCGCTGGTCGTGTGCGGTTCGCTGGGCTGTGCATGAGGATCCTGCTGCTTCCAGTAACATCGCAGCGGTCCATTATATTCTGCCAAAAACTCGCTGCTCCACGAGTGCGGGTAAAGCCACGGCTCGATGAACGCATTGCCTCGAAGGCGACGAACGTCTGGGACGGGTTTGAGAAGAGCGACAAGAGATGGAAACAGACCGTGGTTCGCTGGGCCAGCAAACTGCTGGACACAATCCCGTTTGAGGAGAATGGGCTCAGAACAGTGCCACCAAGGAACACATACATGCGGACTCTGAAGGACAACCACACCCACATATCGGAGAGGCTGGCTATAAGCGATGAACTCGTCCACAAACTCACGCCAATTGAAATAGTGTACCCATCTACAGCGAAGATTTCTCCGAACTTTGATGCGGTGCATAGCGTGGTGCAAAATATCGTGTCCACGGCGTCCAAAACACACAGGAAGCAGATCCTCTGGTGCGTGCTGGGTCTACCGCTCACTATTCCATTTGCCATCAACCCATTCATACCGAACTTTCCCGGAATATACCTCGTATACCGCATATGGTGCAATTGGAAGGCCTTGAAGGGAGCGCGGCACCTCCATTTTCTACTACAGCATCACCAGCTTGCCGGCGTGAATCTCCCGCAACTCGACCGCGCTTATGAAAAGCACGCGGAGTCGAGCTCCATGAGCATTGACCTCGCGAAAAATATCAACAGCATTTTCAACGATGAACATCTTTATCGTGAATTGAAACAGGCAGTCCGGCAAACAACGATCCACTCGGACGCGCCAAAACGATAAGCGTCCATCTCAGTTTAGACACCCTTGTTCGCGAAGTTAAAAATAAATGAAACAGGAATGAACCCTTAGATAGAAGACTAATCATCCAAGCTATAGAAAACTTAATTTTTAGTACGTGCGTTTGAACCCAGTGTACATCTTTTTTGATTGTTTTTCAATAACGTTAGATCCCTCCCCTCTATTTCGTTTACTGAAGCTTTTTGCGCATCCACGATTTGGTTTTACACATGCTGCTGCTACCCCTTCCACCGGTCCACACGGCACCGGCAATGACTCCCGCACCACGCACCATGCATAAGCTGGTGGGGTGGTGGAAGCTGGGACCGTAAGTTAAGGCGAGCGCTCAATCATATCTTGTGTCAGTGGGTGTGTGCTACTGCAGCACCGCACAGCCTGGATCTCTCAGTACTTAGTCATCTCTCGTATCTAATCAAGTTAGGTTCGAGCGCTGAGGGCAGTAGCAGCAGCAGCAGTAGCAGCAGGCACGCCATGCGAAGGCGACTGGACTTCAACTGGCTTCTGAAGATTTTGTACCTTCTTTATTTAGTGCCATTGTGGACGACCTTCTGCTATGCTGATGGTACAACAGTGACCACCGATAGCTCTTCACTAGTAGTCACGCGGCGTGACCTCGAGCAGTTTGATCTCGCCGATATCGTGCTAATATCGACGTTGGATGGCTCGTTACAGGCTAGGAGCCGCGAGTCGGGGCATGTGCTCTGGAGTTTGCAGAGCTCACCGCTTGTTTCCATCCTTGAAACAATTCCTCGTGAAACTGCATTCCCATTTGGAGACACAAAACTGAAGGAATCAGAGTCAAAGATAACTTGGCTTGCTGAACCCTCGGAAAATGGGGGCCTTTACTATTTCACGGCCGACGGGGGCGTCGAGCGGATCCCGGCTTCAGTGCGCGACCTTGTCCAGAGAGCTCCGTTTGGCATGGAGGAGAATATTGTGTACACAGGCTCGAAACAAACGACATTGTATGCTTTAGATGTGCATACCGGTGAGATTCTGCGCACCTTCGGTGATCTCGTGGAAATGAGCAGTCCGAAATCAGACATAGATTCCACAAAGGTGTTAATGATCGGCCGCACGGAGTACACACTCGACATCCATGAGAACGTTAGCTCTCCGGGGTGGAGGATCCGCATCGGTATATGGTCGCCGAACACGAGGGACCAAGATCTGGAGATGCAGTACTCGGGAGCAATGGACTCCGTGTACATCACGCCATTAACAAACTCAACAATTATGGCACTCGCAGAAAACGATATGCGGCCGCAACGGTGGCTTGGAGAAGTGCCCTCGCTCTTGGTCGATGTCTTCGACATCCTGCGCAGCAAGTCAGATAACTACCTATCATTGGTGAGGCAGCCTCCACTGAAGCTCTCTGGCATGTCCACGGAGTGGGATATATACGTTGCTGAGACCCCTGCGGGCTCTCCAGTGGTTGTAAGCGGGCCACGCTACGCCGCTTTGTTGACCTCCGCACCAAACTCAGATTTCTGTGAGGGAACTGGAAAGAGCATTCAAGGCGTCCATCCAATCTGGTGTCAAGAAAAACGCAGACCTAAGAATAGCAAGACGCCGGCGATCTCACTTTTGCCGCCCCTTTCGACCCCAGTTAACCAATATCCTCGTCTTGATCCGCCCATGGATCTGGACACGCTGCCAGAAAATGTGAGCAAATGGCCGTTTGTGAAACGAGTGCTCGAAAATGTTGGTATCGTGGCCATCATTCTACTCGTGTTGATTATCTGTGCATCACAGGGCTGGCTCCCAGTGGACGTTGTTTCTGCGTTACAAAAACTCGCTGGTAAGGCCGGTCAGAAGTTACAACAGCAGAAATCACTAAACGAGGAACCGAAGAAGCGGAAACGAGGAACTCGCGGGGGGAGGCGCACAAATAACAACGGCAATACCAACAATGCGAGCAATAACAGTGGGAACAGTACCAGCACGAACAATACTAGAGACAAAGAAGCTGAGAAAGAAAAGGAGAGGGAAAAAGAAAAGGACAAAGTTGGTCGCGATTCGATCCCGATTTCTGTGGACTCCCCTATCACCATCAGCGACACGGTGTTAGGATATGGCTCGCACGGTACTACAGTATTCAAGGGAAGGTTTGAAGACCGTGACGTTGCTGTGAAAAGAATGCTGCTAGAGTTTTATGATGTTGCATCACAAGAAGTGGATATTTTGCGCGACAGTGATGACCATCCTAATGTCGTGCGATACTTCTGCAAGTACGAGACGGACCAATTCCTGTACATTGCTCTCGAACTCTGCCCTGGAACGCTGGAAGACCTCGTGAGACGCTCGATTCAGTACAGTGTACTGTATGAGCCCCTAGATGCGCTGCGTCAGATAACTTTGGGACTTCGACACCTTCACAGCTTGCAAATCGTACACCGCGACATCAAGCCACAGAACATTCTCGTCGCCCTACCTACGGGCCGCACAAAGGGTCGTAAATCCACGATGCAGACTCTAGGGGTGCGCTACCTGATCAGCGATTTCGGGCTCTGTCGCCGTTTAGAGGGCGAGCAGTCGAGCTTCTTGCCAACAGTAGCAGATTCTGTCGCGGGCACTGCGGGCTGGGCTGCGCCAGAAATTATAAATCAGGATCCACAGGGGCAGTATCGATTGACAAGGGCAGTAGATATTTTCAGCATGGGCTGCCTTTTCTATTATGTGCTCACTGGAGGCAAGCACCCCTTTGGCGACGAACATATGCGTCAAGTGAATATCAAAAACCGCCGCTCCCCGCTACTCGAGACCGGTGGCTTGGTGACCCCAGAGGCCATGGATATCATTCCGCAAATGTTGAGCTTCAACCCGAAGCTCAGGCCTGACACGCAACGCATTCTCAGACACCCACTGTTCTGGGCTGACAGCACGAAGCTGGACCTATTAATTAAGGTCAGCGATAGGCTAGAACACGAGAGCCGCGAAGAACACTCAGATCTCATCGATAGGCTCGAGGCTCATGCTGCTGAGGTGGTTGGCGAAGACTGGCACGTCAAGTTCCCACAGTTGTTTGTGGAAAATCTTGGCAAGTACCGCCGCTACCATGGAGACCGTATTCTCGATTTATTGCGTGCATTGCGGAACAAATTGCACCACTATAACGACTTCTCAGACGAACTCAAACAATGTGTCGGTAGCGTTCCCTCTGGGTATCTCTCGTTCTTCACGTCTCGGTTCCCGAACTTGCTCATGACTGTATACTATTATGCAGAGCGCGAGTTCAAAGACGAGGATTCGTTCCGCACTTTCTATAATCAAGTCTAGCATCGTGGACGATTGTCTAGTGTTTTAGACGCTTATTTATTCTTTTACAATTTAACGACTTCAATTATACCACTCACACGCGAACTTAATGAATTCTACATTTTATGACTCTATCCTCTCTGTTCTCGCGCTACTTCTCCCCCTCCTCTGTGAGGCCAGTCTTATGTAACCAGGCTTCAAGTCAAGATTGTTTTCAGAACTTTACGATCAGTTCGTCATTGCATTTTTCGCCCATACTTGAGCGGGATTTAGACAAAAATGGCAGTCTCTAACGTCCAGCGCTTGACTCGTGGCGACCGCAAATATGCTGCCAAAAAGAAGTCAGCAAATGTCCAGGAGGTCAAGTTTGACCCCGAATCTCGAAATGACTTTTTGACTGGATTCCACAAGCGTAAACTAGCTCGCCAGGCAGAGGGCAAGCGAAGAGCCGAAGAATTGAACAGGCAGCAGAGACTGGAAGAGCGTCGCAAGATTCGTGAGGAGCGTCGAAGTGAAATCAACAAAGGGTTAGAGAAGCTGAAGGAGGCCGAGCGCATCATTGGGACCAGTGATGCGGACGCTACTGGCCGACCAGGTGCTCGTCTAGATGTTCCCGGAGAGAGCAAGGGCTCTGACTCGCGTGTAGCAGGCGACAATGGGGACTCTGATGAATTCGAAGGGTTTCAGGAGAACTCGGGCATTTTGAAACGGCACAATGTAGCTATCGGAGACAGCAATGTGACCTTCGAGGAGGTTAACCTCGACCCATACGTTGATGTGAGTAGAAGCGAGCAAGTCTTGGATGAGGCCACGCGCAAGGCGAACGAATACGCTGCCTACGTTGCGTCTCTGGAGACTGCGGAAGCTGAGGCGAAGAAGAAGAAGGCGAAGCAGACGAAGAAAAAGTTCAGATACTTGCCGAAGAGCGAGCGCATGCTTCTCAACAGCAAGAAGCGAGTCCGATAGATTCAGACGTATTTCCCTGTTTTCACATAGTCCACCCCTGGGTGATGCGGGTGACGTCTGCGTCTGATCATATGTATATTTATTTTTGAGAACAGTGTCGATTCTAATTGTACATACGTCCACTAAATTATTGCCATTCTCCGCTCAGTGTCTTCTCTTGGCGTCCCGTGAGCTTACTCTGCATGGTGAGCCGCCGATGTTGCTAGCTCTATTTCGTTTGTCAGTTCGAGTGGCTCGCTTTCCACTCGGAAAAGAACCCACATTCCGCGTCGGATGAGCTCCAGCGCCTGCAAAGAGAAAATGACGTGCTCTATAGGCATTGCTGCGAGGAATGAGAATCGCAATACAATGTCTGTTGCGGCTGCTGCATAGTACCAAGCCTTCGGAAACCGCAGCGATGCTCCAGGGTGCCTCAGGCGAGACAGCTTCCAGTCTACGATCGTGTCCCACAGAACACTATAAATGGCATTCGCGTAGAGTGACCTGCGGAGCACTGACTCAAGCGTGCCCTTTACTGCCGCTTCCTCGGGAATGTCGCTGTGCAGAAGCACGATTTGTGCCCTGATTGCATGCGGGAAGTTGCCAACGATATACTTGAGAAGATTTAGCAAATGCTGTTTGTCTCCGGTCCGTTTGAAGTCGAGAATGCATTGCTTGGCCCGGATTCCCTGCGGGATGCAAGCTAGTAGCAGGGTTTTATAGCCAATGTGGCTGTACCGGTCGACGCTGCTGGATATGGGGACTCCGTAGTACGTGAGCGAAAACGAGTATCCAATGTCAACAAGTACCGTGCCCATGGAAACTAGCGTGTCACTCACTAAAATGTCGCCGAGCCTGTTCTCTGCGCTGATTCCGCCGAGCGCGACTCGTCTAAGCACGCGAAGCAGCCTGCGCTGCTTCAGTATGACTGACAATATCATCAAAAGCGTAGCAAGCGGGATTACGCGGTTCTCGACAGTGGGCAAAAGCATCCGCTGTGCTGTGAGCAGCAGGCACCCGGCTCCCCAGTAAATGAGCATCAAGTCTGCTGTCTTTCGCGGGCTCGAAGTGACATCATGGTACCCGAACGCGTGTGAAATGTCGATCTTGTACCATGAAAGCACGGTAGCGTCTATGCTGAAAAGATAGGCAATGAGCACAAGAAGCCCACCAACCCGAAGCTCCAGCATTAAGGGATGGAGGTCGCGTCGTAGTTGAATGCACCCGGTTCTTTTGACTCAGAAGCGTCGTCCTTTCTGTGTGGTGTATAGGAACACATACACACCCTGCCCTACACTCTTCGCGGTCTATCGCGCGCGCATCAGTCGAAGCCGTGTTGAGACGCGTAATAAATGCATACAAGCAAGCAAGGAAGTATGTGTCGCATTATATCGCCATAAAGTTGTCGAAATGATTATTTGGTAACATAAATATAGGGCTATCATGCTGCTAAGTGTCTGGATATGGTTAGCTTTGCTCAGAATTTTCAGTGTGTTTGGTTGGTCGGATCGTCACTGGTAGTCTCCGTTTGGGGCGACATCGGTCATCATGTACGCTACATACTTACTGGCCGGAGCCGTCGCCTTTTGAACGGCTCTCTTAGCGCCCGAATTCTGAACAAAATGTGAAGAAATTGTTCAGCGTTGAAGAAATTGTTTAGCATGGGGTTCGATACTTTATATACCCTTTGTCATCTAGGAATACGGGTTACTGGTACTGTCTTGAGCGATGTGTGGAGAGCTGGCAGTTGTTCCCTCCAAATGCGAAGATAAGTAGTGCGTTACCAGATCTAGGAAATAAAGACGCCGTGGAAAAATATAGTCTATTTTAATGTGCTGAATTGCTAGCGGATGCCGGTCCGTAGCGTTACCTCAGGGCTCGGGTGCGGGACCTATTTAACGACCATGCTGGTAGTCCTCGATAGTGTACCAACTACACAGTCCAGCAATCATTAAAAACGAGCTTGCGGTACTCTTTATTATAGCTCTATCCCCGGCCAGATCGCCGTGAGATGCAAGCCATTTAGGCGATAGTCTGGCGAAGTACAAGTATGCGATAATGCTGTATACAGCCCGCAATGCACTCCCAACGTAGCCGGGTGCATGCCAGGCCACGGTTTCGAACGCCAAAACCAGTAGCACCCAATAGAGCACGAAGGCAGAGATCCGTTTCAGAAAGTTTTGCGCAAATCCAGGGCTGTACAGAAGCTTTTTACGTGCCATGGAGGTCTGGAGGATGTCGGTGTATACTAGACAGGTGTGATGACGGGGGTTACTAACGCTGTGGCGGTGATGATAGCTGTGGTGATGATGTGGGGGTTGTCGCATCTACACACACCACACACACACCACCACACAGACACACAAACGCTAGGTAGACGTCCAAACGGTAGTTCAGCAGGTAAACTCAATTGAAGCCGAGAGACAGTCTGCACTTATTGCGCCGACCACACAGGCCAGAAAGAATGTACATATTCAAATAAATAGAGAAGAGAAGGCTCTTAAACCGAACGACTGGGATTGACTGGCAGGGGCCGGGCCGAATACAGCAAGTGGGAACAACCGTTACTCGAGATCGACGATGAGAACGCCGCTCGGCCAAACAGCATCAATGTTTTTGACGATGGTGTCGTCAACTGGCAGTTCCTTTCGCAACACCGTGCTCACGAGAGCGAATCCATAAGGGGGCTCGAAGCCCTCCAGCAGCTCCTCTGGGGGTTCTACTATCTCGCGCCCGAAGGCCGCTGTGTGCTCGTCCGGGTTCAGAAGCGCATACGTAGCATCATAGATAACACTCACCGGCGCATCCCCAGGCACAGCGAGGTTATGCCGCTTTCCGTCAGGAAGCTTTACACACACGCGTGCGCTTGTCGGAGCGGGGTCCCTGCCTGTGACCACAGACGCGCGCTCGAAAACGCCAGAAAGCCAGACTTGGTGGCGTTTGTGCTCCAAAGCACGCCGGGACTCCTCAGCCTTAGCCTCTTCGGCTCGCTTCTGGTCCCTTTTCAAGCTCCTTTCGTATGCTTCGGTTTGCTCCTGTCTAATTTTTCTGTCCACGTCAAAGCGTTCTCTATCCAAACGGAGGGACAGGAGCCTGGGCTCGTGATTTTCAATAGAAGCACTCACCAACTCGTCAAATCGGTCGCGTTTCAATGGCTCATCTAGTAGGCCCTCGCCAGCCAGCTGGAATAAATTCTCCATAACTATCACGTTTGACTGGGCCGACTTCGGACTCGGAGACACAAAAGCTACAAAAGGAAGCGCAGGCGCGTCATAGGCAGCGGCAACGTTAAGCCCCTCAACTGTCAATGCAGAGCCGAACCAGAAAAATACGTTGTCACGCGCTGCAGCACTAGTTTCCAGCACCTGTCTCACGAAGGGAGACACAGGTGTCTCGTGGACCTCGCTAAAGAGAACGACGACTAAGTATGCAAGCTTTGACTTCACATGCTCGAGGGCTGCATTGTACGTGATGCCTCTTAAGAGCTTTGTAGATTCGACAGACCTTGCTGGAGAAGATTCAGGAATTGAGCCCAACACTTTGTCGAACGGAGTGACTCTGCGCGTAGTCTCGGTGCCGCCAATTGTGAGTCGTTGCGAAACACCCTCCGGCAGAAATAACGACAGCACGCCGGCCAAGCTATTCAGGACAGAGAATAGATAACACAGAGGGCGAGGGAACGCCAAGGAAAGGATAGCGGTAGCAGGACTTGCACGAGGAGCTGCATGCTTTACTAGATCATGCCTGTACTCATCATTGAGTTCCTCCATCAGCGACCTCGAAGGGGCCTGCGGGGTTCTGGCTGGCCGAGGCTGCTCTGTCGATGTGGGCTCTCCTGCCCCGCCCGTTTCGAAGAAGAGCACGACAGCCGCGTTCAAATCACCACCGGCAGCCTCCAAATAAGCCTGTGCATCTCGGCGTGGCCCCTTCCATTGCGTGAGTTCGATAAATGCATTGACTGCGCTATCCATTTCGATCGCCTGCTCAAAGTACAAGCACAAAAAGGTTTATGCAGGCTCACGCAGGCTTATTTCGGGACAATTAAGGATTGGGCCACAGCTAGAATACTGTGGGATCCAAGGGCAAGTTTTGTCTGATCTCTACACTGAGAGTGAATAGAGACGTGAGCGTATGTACCTAGGGCGCTGTGGGCCACGAACAACACGAAGTACTACTTCACTACCTACCCCTTATACACGAGCGACGGCCATACATACGTTGCGGGTGACGATGCACCGAAGACGAGAGTCACGTGAAGCAGTTACGGCCGGAGGTGTGGTGGAGGGTGTGTGGGTGGGTTGTGAGGCGAGGGAAAGAGAGTTCAGTGAAGCCTGCCTGCGTTCAGTACCTACATACGCACACACACTACACACTCACATCCTCAGTGTTTTTACTGCCACAGGGCGCCGGACAGCATCTTGGGTTGCGTATTAGCATCGTTCAAAAACAGCCGGACAAGTAACATCCTCAGGAATAGGAATGTCCAGCAATCCTGCGCAAGTGAAACGGGAGGAGACCTCGTCTGTCGGCGGTGCCACGGGAGAGCAGCTGGCCAATGGCTCGCTTGCCACCGACAGCCAACTGGAAACAGAGCAGAGCCCCAACGGAGCCGAGACCGCTCGACAGCGGGAAGCCGAGAGCACGAAAGAAGAAGAGGATGCCGCCGCGGACTTGGCTGAAGACAGCGACGTGAACGACGAGGACGAGGAAATCCAGCAAGAAGACGAGGATGAAGAGGAAGAGGAAGAGGATGAAGAAGACGATGAGGAGGAACATGGCTCGAGAAGAAAGCGACGAAGATTGCGGAACCAGTTCCTTGATGTCGAGGCCGAAGACGACGACGAAGAGGACGACCTTAGCGGTGATGAAGAGGGACTCGCTGGAGAAGACGGGTTCGTTCAAGAGCAAGCAGACGGCGACGAGGACCGGGGCGCCGAGCGCGTTTACCGGCAGCTTGATCGAAGACAAGAGCAGGAGAGGTTCACTGACGAGGATGCAGAGAGATTGGCCGAGCAGTACCGCGAGCGGTACGGCCGCAGCGCAGCCAGCAAATACGGCAGCGGGAGTGGCTCAGCGTCGGTGCCACAGCAGCTGCTTCTGCCCTCCGTAGACGATGCCCCTATTTTTGGCATAAACTGCCGCATCGGCCGCGAGAAGGAGTCAGTGAAGGCAATCCTCCGTAAACAGCTCAGTTTGCAATTCTCATCGCGATCGCATCCAGTCTATTCAGCCTTCCAGCGTGATGGCTTTCCGGGCAGAGTATACGTGGAGGCTGCCACCGAGGCCGCTGCGTTGCAGGCCGTAGCTGGAATTCCGAATTTATTCACACAAAACCGTGTTTTGAAGGTCCCCATCCGTGAGTATCCGGATATGTTCCGCGTGGTCAAAAAGCAAGAAACGGAGCTTGTACCAGGGAAGTACGTGCGCATCAAGAGAGGCAAATACGCTGGCGATCTTGCAATCGTAATCGATCTCAGCGACAACGGGCTGGAGGTCAGACTCAAGCTTGTTCCACGCTTGGACTACGGCCACACAACGAACATTTCAGGTACTGCAGAGAAGCGGAAAAGAGCCGACCGACCGCCGCAGCGCCTGTTTTCTACGCAAGAAGCTGCAGCACACGACCCGCGGAGTATACAGGCCCACGGCGCAAATGCCTGGAGCTACCTCGGCGAGGAGTACGTCAAAGGGTACCTTCATAAAGACTTCAAGCTCGCAATGATCGAGGCTGATGACGTTCGACCAACACTCGCCGAGATCGCGAGATTCCAGGACGGAGCCGAAGACGCGGACATAGATCTTGCCAGTATAGGCGAGGAACTGAAGCGAACAGCTGCTCAAAGCACGGCCTTTGTCGAGGGAGAACGCGTGGAGGTTGTCCAAGGAGAACAGACCGGCCTCCAAGGCCGTGTAGTCATTGTTAACAGCAGCGACGATATAATCACAGTTCGCGGCGACCGCAGCCCTTATAAAAACCTCGAGGTCTCGTTACCGGCGGCTCATCTTCGTAAGCACTTTGCTGTTGGCGACCACGTTCGTGTCGTGCGTGGCAATTATAAGGATGATACTGGTTTGGTAGTGAGCACCGATGGCGCGCGAGTCACTTTGTTGTCGGACGCGAGTCAGGCAGAGGTTACGGTCTTCTCTCGGGATTTGCGGGCCGCGTCCGATACGACCGTTCAAAATCAGCTCGCTGGATTCACTATCCAGGACCTTGTGCAGGTCAATGCACAAACGGTCGGTTGCGTCGTCGACGTCGAGCGTGACACTGTCAAGGTGCTCGCCCAGGATGGCCAGGTCCTCACGCTGAAGCCGGAGTCCATTGCAATGAAACTCAGGGCTGGAGGCCAACGAAATGCCACTGATGCGCGGGGTCGCGAGGTATCTGTTGGCGACACGGTTCGTGAGACTGAGGGCGAACAACGGCAGGGTACAATCATCCATTTGTACCACCACTATGTCTTTTTGCACAATAGAGAGCGTACGGATAACTTGGGCGTCTTCGTGAACAAGACATCGCAGGTTGCAACCGTTAGCACAAAAGCGGCTCGTGACCGTGGACTTGACTTATCTAGAATGAACCCGGACGCGCAAAGCTCAACGCCAGTGGCACAGGCTCCGAAGGCCGCCCATTTCAACACGCGCCGCATTATTGGCCAGAAGGTAACCATAGGACCCGGGTCGGGCTATAAGGGCCTCAAGGGTATAGTGCGCGATGCTTCTGAAACAAGTGCACGCATCGAGCTCGAAGCTAAGAACAAAGTGGTTACGGTGGACGTCCAAAAACTGCTCTTCATTTCGCCGGCCACTAAGAAACTCGTGCCTTTGCGCGACTTCATGTACCCGAATGGCAGACAGGGCTCGGCAGGCCCTTCTGGTGGTTCGAGAGGCGGGGCTACGCCTCGCACAAACTGGAACGGTGGCCGCACGCCAGCATGGGCGTCCGGCGGGAAGACTCCGGCTTGGGCCGCAGGTGGCAAGACGCCGGCCTGGGCATCTGGCGGCAAAACACCGGCGTGGAACTCGGGAGGCCGCACCCCGGCATGGAACTCAGGCGGAGGGCGCACGCCAGCGTGGAACTCCGGCGGTGCCAAAACTCCGAGTGGAGGGCGCACGCCAGCCTGGAGCTCGAGTGGTGCCAAGACGCCAGCGTGGAATGCCGGCGGGAAGACTCCTGCTTGGCATGCTGGTGGCAAGACCCCGGCCTGGAGCGCGGATAGCGGACGAACGCCTGCTTGGAGCGCAAATGCAGGAGGCAAAACTCCTGCATGGAGCGATAGTGCATCGGACTCTTGGGAATCCCGCACACCAGGTGGCTTCTTCTCTGCCCAGACTCCTGTGGCTCCGACTCCCGGAGTAGCACCGACGCCTGGTCCGACAAACTGGCAGGGTGATGAAGACGACGACGGTGAAGTACACTACGAAGACGATTAAGACAGACAATTGTACATCATTTTCCCATTAATTTTAGGCCCAACGAACCTACAAAAAATGAATCTAGTTAATTTGGTTACGTATATACATATATCCATGTAGAAGTATTTACATGGGACTCTCACTTGAGTGTCAGAGAGATAAATATCAATGATTGCCAGCTAGTAGCTGAGTTAGGAGCAGCACAAGCAAAGCTCAATTTTTCGAGGATCCTTGAGGAAGCTTTCTCTTCCGTCCTTCAGTGAACAGCACATGGCGCATGACTATAGGGTCGTAGCGGACTTGCTTCATGAGGGGTGCTGTACGGGGCCGATACACGTACCGCATGAACCCTGTTTTCGCGGTAGACACGAGTTTGATGAGCGTGTGTCTGGACTTGGCTTTCGCCATTTTGTGTGCGAGGTCAGTGGCAGTTAACGGTGTATTTTTGAATTCAGGTAAGGCTGATTACTACACGTCGATGGGCCCTGGAGAGGCACTGCCATACTAGCTACGGTGGTGTCTCTACCGCACCGTGCGGAGAAACGACAGGGTCAGTTCTTTGAAAGTGCTGCAGTTTTCAGATAAGTGCGTATTTGTGTATCTACTCCATCTATATAAATTCTGAGCATTGAAGTATGACCTCGTCCAGGTGGGGGAGGTCATGATGCTAAAACTTCATTTATGTTCTGCGATACCCTGCAGTACGGGTTCCCCCTACCTACGTTCCTTGTCAACCCGAGTATAACGTAAGTAGAGTAGCGTGTGATCCCGACAATAGAGGCGGGTGAGCGATGAACGCGCTATTGGATGAGCGTTTCCCGAATTTGGAAAGCTTGAGTGCTTTTTTAGATAGTGAAAATGGAAACCCAGACACTATGCAAGCAGTTGCTGGCGCGAAAGAAGCCGAGCGCAAGAAACGCGACGCGCACCAGCGAGACAGCCTCATTGAGCGTAGACAGGCTGCCATACAGGATGCAGTGGCGCAGGGCGTACCATTGGACAGCAACGAATTTTCGGAAGAGACCCAGAGCAAGCTGATAGGTCTATTAAAGCTGAAGCAAGAGCGCGTGCTGGTCAAGCGCGCAATTGACCTAATGTCCTATTTGGCTGAAAATCCGTCAGACCACGCGCAAGAACTTAAACAATCTTTGATTGACCTTGAGGGAGATAAGAGCGAGCTTGCGGTCACATTGGTGGAAACAGTTCGCTCGAAGTGGTACGATACTGAGATGAAAGACCGCCTCACCCATTTGAGAAATGTGCTCGAAAAGGCAGGTTGGCCGAAGTCTGACCCGCCGGCTAATAGTGCAGAGGTATCAAATGCTGTGAAACGAGCAATTGAGCTGGAACTGCCAGGTAAATTGAGCACCTCCCGAATTTTCGCACGGCCTATCATTGAGCGCATCGTGTTCAACTTCCAGCCGGGCCGGGACACTGTGCGCGCAGACAAGCCAGATTGGCTGTTTGCGTACATCACAAAGCTTTTAGATCCGCGGGTGAAGTGGGTGAATAGTGAGTTGAGGAAATTCATGAGCGAACCATTAGAGAAGCTCTTGATTGCAGTAACGCCTGCGCTCATCAAGCTGTGCCGCGATAACTATGCTATAGACAGCAACTTTGTATCCCAGCTCCTGAGCTTTATTTCTGAGCTCGAGAGCAGATACTGGTGTTCTTCGGAAACTACAGATAAGATTGCATTCGGTGTGCTTGATTCAGATTGGCTCGAGCTATACCTTCTGTCTGAGCAGAAAAACTATAGTGGGCTTCTCGAAACATTACTCAAGACTGGATCTCAAAAGCTTGACCTCGACGCAAATGTCCCTAGTGCAAAGCCGACTTTCGTTGCGGAAAATCTCCACCGAATGTTGCAGGAGGCAAAATACCTAGTCCGACTCCATCCAGAGTTTGTACTGAATAATATACATCTGGCACTGACGAGAAGGTATGCTGAGTGGCTCGAGAACCAATTGGATATTTACGATCGGTCCCACTCGTCTTTGGCGAGAGCCGTGGGCACAAAAAAGGAGGTGCTGCCAAAGGATGTCGAGGACCTGGAGTTCCTGGCAAGACTATTCGGGTCTTCCTCCTACTTCCGAGGAATTCTGGAAAACTGGTCTACGGATCTCGATACGGCTATAATAAGGCGCGAACTGGAGGAGCTTATCGAGTCGTTCGGTGACCTGAGATCCAAAGCCGGTTCCCGAATCGCGAATACCGTAACGAGGGAAACCCAGAGGAATTTAAAGCCCTACCTCGCGTCAGATTGGAAGGCCAACGATGCCAACGACGGGAAAACATTCGAAACTGCAAGCGTTTTTCTAAGGTCAACTGTTGAGGCTTTAACACCATCCATGAATTTGCTTGACCAATTGTGTCGAAACAGTAAATCAGACCGAGCCAGAATCATGGTACAGTTCTCCGACTCGATGGCGAAAGTGTTCTGGCGTTTGGTAATCCAGGCAAACGTGTTCACGGTTTCTGGAGCTGGGCAGTTGCGCGCCGATATCGAGTACTTCTGGGTATCACTAAATTTACCGAAAACTCCATCTTTCTATCAGAACATCGAGGCCACAGAGGTCTTACAGGGGGAGGGAACGGGCGAGTTGAGTACTCTCTCAAAAGATCAGGTTGATGGACTCGAACGCCGCCGTGTAGATAAAAATGCATAGTAGGAATCAGTAATGTCTAGATACTCAAAGCAAGGAAAGGAGACAGAGAATGCAAAAGCAGAAGTGAAGGAAAAAAGCCTGCGAAAAATTACATACGTTACGGAAAACGCTAGATTATTGTCTAAATGCGAGTTATACCTCGTTTTGTGGTATGATTTTGAGCATTGTGGCGGCATGAGGGTCATAGTTTTTATCAGGCTCGTTGCGTTGCTCATCATCGCTTTCTGTCCAAAGCGTGTCCTTAGTCGTGGTGCTTCCATCCTCAGGATTAGGCTCCACTTTCTGCTCATTCTGAAGATCTTGGTATTCTTCGGAAATGTCCTTCTCTAGATCCAGACTAGCAGTGCGCGCGCAAAGATCTTCAGCCATATAGTCTCGAGAGGCCGGAAACAGGAAGTGTTCCCTTGCCAAGTGGTGTACGACTAGCCAGCCATATGCATTGCTGAACCTTCTGCGTACGATTATATTATTATGAGCCTCGGGCAGCAGTCTCACCAGCACTTTCCTCCAGCTAGTGCCACGGTGATAATTTCTGGCAATCCTCTCCTCGCTTTTGGCAATATCGACCTTGTTCTTAGTACCTTTAGTTAGAGACACCTTAGATTTGAATCTCCTTGGTGGCAGGTCTTGCTGATAGTATACCCGGTCGTGGAATATAACGTCGTCCCTGCTGCTTGGGTCGGTGACAAACTTGTCATCGGGATGCGGCGGCAGCAGAAGCGACATTCCAGACTCAATCAAGGAGGTCTTTTTCGGGAGCTTCTCGCTAACAGTATCCAGATCCTCACTATTGCTGATTGTTTGTATGCGTGACAGTTTCTGCTCTTTGCTCTCTCCAAACAAAAAGCTCGAAAAAGGACTGTTATTTGAGTCAGTGGGACTAACCGACGATGCGTCACTATCGAAGCTCCCCCGAGTCTCATATGCTCGCTTCCCGTGTACAATTTCTGGATTCTTTGTGTTCTTGGATGGCTTCTTAGGTTCGCCCTCATCGGTGAGAACATCCTGCATAGCCTGCTTGCCTCTCGATCTCGCATGCAAAGGGTTACGGGACTCCAGGCTTTCGGCATTCTCAGCAGCCGAGCTCCTACTCAGAGCTCTCCAATCGAGGTACAGAAGTGAAGCTGTTCTCAGGGGCACAATACCGTCATGGACAGCATTGGCGTAGACCGTTCGATGCGCGAACCGGCGAAGCACCGCTAATGTGTGCTCACCAGGAATCCTCTCCAGGAGCGGCCTGGATCCAGGAGTCCACGCAAGTCCAAGGTCGCGGCCGGTCTTTCCAACAACACCGAAGCTCAAGGCGAACTGAACGTATCCAGGATTCTCATGACTGATACCAAGAAACGGCGAGGCAAGTGTGATGAAGTTGGCAAGCTCTATACCTTGCAGTGCCTCAGGCCGTGTTGCCTGGATATATCCTAATGCGTATGTCTGGACAACTCCGCCCAGCGAGTGGGCAATGAATGAAAGTTTGGAGGGTTTATAGGTTGGAATGAGCTCATCGACTAACCAATTAGCTAGTCGGGAACCTAAATACTTGACACCCCGCTCTGTTCGACAAACATTGCCCGTGTATCCTTTGCAAACAACGTTCTCGCCTGACATGTCGGCGGTCCCATCAATGATTTCTTTCAAGTAGAGCATGTCGGCGGTGACATTCGAAACGAGACCGTGGGTCAACACACAAACATGCAACGGCTCGTTCGGCCGCGGGATTGGTGACTGCCATATGGCCGCCGTGTCGTACTTGCTGACTTTGAACTCTTTGGCAAGGGGATCCGCAGCCACATGCTTCGCAGCCTTGCTGCCGTGGTGCTTCGTTGCGTGCTTCGTCGTGCCTATTATTACCTCGAAATTCACCTCTGCATTGCGCGAAAATAGAATTTCTGAGCTGATTGTGACCCGCCATCGCTGCTTGGGATGTCTTACTCGTAACTCCGCTGAAAAGTGTGACCCAGCTTTCAAATGATTCTCGTACTTTGGTTCAGCGCCCTTCGGTGTTGTCACATATTCACTGTAATCCATTGGCACCATGTCAACATATAGCGTAAACGGACCATTGAGATATGCGGCACGCATGGCCGCCAACTCCGTGTTCCGGACTCTCAGGAATAGTGTGCGATCCACGGCGTCAGTATCTAAGTATATGTCATATCTGAAGACACCGCCGACACGGATTTTGTCTCTATCATGAAACAATACAATATCCTCAGTGCCCATCTTGTCCTGGGTGCAGCAACACGCGCGTTGTTGTCCGGAAAGTGATTGGACGTGCCCAGTAGTAAGCAATTGTGCGGGAAATATGGTTGTGACAGACCGGTGGCCATTTTTATAAAAGACGATAATATGCGCCTTGCAGCGTTCTAGATCTAGCTACATACATTTTTTTCCGGTCAACAAATACCCTCACGGCTCTAATGCCCGACTCCTCAGTGTTGCCCTAGATCCCCCATTCCGATGATGCAGAAAGATGTGGGCGAGTCATATCCAAATTTTTAACGATGATCGCATACCTTGCAATGGTGACGACTAATTAAATTGTAAATTTAGATGCAACTCTATTTTCATCAGAACTCAGCGCCTCAAGACCTCACACGCGACTCCGATGAATCTTTCGTTTCCCCCCAGCCTTTAGGAGCTGGCAACCACTGTCTCAATCATTTGGACACAAAACCACTTCATCACAAGATGTGCCCACGAACTAGAGCAATCACCTTTCAGTGCAGCACATCTGCCCCAAGACGAGCACCTCAGTCTCCGCATTGTGGCTGCATATGCATGCAGCAGGGCTGGGGCACTTTAACCGTAAAATAATGGGTTTGTCTCCGTACACCGAGCTTACGGCCAGTTGGTGAACCTGAATTTAGTTGTTGCATACCAGTTCTATACATTGGGGGTCTTGTATTATTGAGCCGTCATGAAAGTCATTCTTGGTATTCTTGTCAACCTCTTGCTGTCCTCAGCCTTGGCGTCTGAGGAGGCTACGAATGCATATGGACTCCAAGAACTCGCTCCTGGCGTCGTGGGAGCAGTAATGCACCAAGTGAGAAACAATACCAGCCTCGACCAAGGCATTGTAGCTCAACTCAACGAAAGACTAAGAGATAGAGTGCTATCCAGTTTTAAGCAGCCGATCGAACGTGCCAAGACTAAATTGGGCAAGTTCATCCCTAGACAAGACTCAGGTAATGATTTGGATGGCACGAACAATGATAAGGATTTCATATTAGATGACAATTTGGGCTCTAAGGCTGATTCTGCAACGGCAACAACGTACTATGCCATGCCAATGCAGAATAAGCTAACTTACTATCTCCTGAATATCACACTCGGTACGCCGCCTCAACAGTTTATGGTACAAGTCGATACTGGATCCAGTGATCTTTGGGTTCCAGGTAGGATCATCCAATTCAATGGCTACGACTCGAAGCATAGCTCGACGTTCAAGCATCTAAGTGATGATTTTACGATTAAGTACGTCAAAGACTCGGCCCAAGGGTTTTGGGGAGTCGACAACTTTGGTTTTGGCGGAACAAATGTTCAGGTCGACAATTTACAATTCGCAGTAGCTACCTCTGCCCCCGACGCGACTATGGGTATTTTGGGGATTGGACCACTAGAGTCAGAGGTCAGTCAGGTAGCATACCCCAACTTGCCTATTATGCTGGTGCGAGATGGATTGATTTCACGCGCTGTCTACTCAATGTACATGGGTGGAATCGAGGCCGACGAAGGTACTATTTTGTTTGGGGGTAGCGATAAAGCGAAGTACCGCAAGCTGACCACGCTTCCCATAGTTTCCAAATCCACGATTACAGTGGCACTGGACATTATTGCTTTGACAACGAGTCAGGGGCCGAACAAGGCTGGTGATGAGAACATGATGTTCGACGTTTACGAGTCCCCGTATGGGTACTACGGTGATGCAAACAAAACTGAGGAAGACCTTAGTCTCCAGAACAACGATGTTATCGTGTCAAGGCAAACAATCAACGTTCTGCTAGACACAGGTACATCATTGACGTATCTCCCAGCTTCAATCGTCAACTCGATTGCTGCTTCATTCAAAGCCACTTTTGAGAACGACGTAGGGATGTACGTTGTTCACCAGGACGAGCTCAATAACAACCCAATGCAAGGTATCAACTTCCAATTCGAGAATCAAATAATATACATGCCGAAGGAAGAGCTGTTTTGGCCGCTATCGTGGTTCTCGCTAGAGCCAAGTCCCTATTACGCTATGACCATCCTTGCTAGCGATAGTGCATTGGGTTACAATATTCTCGGGGACAGCTTTCTTCGAAATGCTTATGTGATTTACGACCTCGACGAGAAAGAAATACACATTGGCCAGTATTACCCGTCCCCGTACACTCATATCGTACCCTTCTAATCTGTACTGCAAAGAAGCTGAAGAGACAAGGCCGGCGACCGCGGCACGTCCCCTGAAAAGTGGTGACCAATGCCTGAGCTGCCCACGCAATACAACAGATTTATGCCGATATTCATATTATAGCATTTAGACATGCAGAATTAAATATAGCTAGACCTATGCAGTCATGGGTTCCAGTGGCGCTCGATCATCTTCAGTATTAAAGTCCTTCCAACGAGCATGAGAATCGCTGATATCGTTATCGGCACTAAAAACAATGATACCGAAGGAAAGAAAACTATTAGGATGTGTGCAAAAAGCTCACATTGAGTTCGTAGCCATATGGCATTTTCTTTGTAGACCTTGTGTATTTCTTCGTCTGCCAAATATTCTTCCACGAATTGCTCGCCAACAACGTTGATGGTTGGTATACCGCACCTAGTCAAAACCACTGAAGCTGCAAACAAGTAGGCCCAGAACTTGCACCAAAACTCCGCCTTTTCGAGCGCGAACAGAAAGAAGACAGAGAGAAGGGCCCCTGCCGTTGTAAGAATGAATGATCTTTGAGCATCGATCGCTGCATGTAAGGTGACCAATGTTTGAAGCAGTTTGAAAACACCTATTGAGGTCGGATTCATCCCTTCTCGCAATAAGAACCAGACCATGTGAGGCCCTATCGTTATAAGTGAAACATTTATGAGAATCACGCCAAATGTTACGGTGACCGGCACTGGCTTCCTCTTGACGTATTTCAGCACTCGAGCCAATGGGCGGTTGTAGACATTGACATGCCTATTAGATGCCCACAGAACATCAATGGGCGTGGTAAGCACGCCAATCATGGGGTGTGCTTCCAAAGGGCCGAGGAAGCCCCTTGATATATGTTCAATGGCGTCAAGTGAATGCGTGGGCCGAGGGAGATAAAGGGCGTAGCACGTGGAGTGCAGTTTGTAAAGCAGCGACGTCTCAACGAGCAGTCCAGCAATAGCTATGAATGCCATTACACTTGCCAAGTCGTCAAGTGTCATGGACGACGCTAATAAACCCGTGAACACGGGTAGCAACAGTTGCAAGACGACCGACAGTCCATGCATGGACTTCTCGAACTGTATGGTGATACTGTCCTTGCCATTGGACAAGATCTGTAGCCATTCTCTTCGGAAGGTCACTTGGTAGAGATGAAAGGACGCTTTGAGCCAGACGACGCAAGCAATCAAGCCTGCGAGAGTGAAGAGTTTGTGAGACAAACGATCAACTCGCTGGCCGTACCAAATCAACAGTGCAAAGAAGAACATTGGGAGCCGCTGATCTAAAACAGCGGTCGCCAAGAGTCTCAGACGTGATCTGAAGAAGCTTGATATGAAATGTGAAAACATCATAGTATAGGATGTGGAGGCTAACACAGCAAACGAGAAAGCTGCTATAGGAAGCATATTATCCGGATACGCCAACGCAATGAACAGCGTGGTACTTACCTCGAACAATCGGGTAATTGTGCTTGTCAAAGCGTAGGAGGCAAACATCAAGTGCTTTTGCTCATCAGAGGGAAACGTGCGCGCCTCATGACGGTAAGACTCATCATCAATAGGCGGATCAACTAGCAAAGGACTTGTCTCCTGAGAGGAGACCATAGGCATACCTTAGGTCTTGTCTAGAATCCTTCTCGTCAATACTGAGTCTACGATCTGCCTCTGGATGTAAACCAGGCGTAGGGTATGTTCGTTACAGGGCGAGGTCCACTGGACTTGAATCATACCCACTGGTTTTATGGGGAGAAAAGAGCAGTCATGGAAACGACAAAGACCATTTGATTAAAAATTTCGAGTTATGTTATTGTGATTAGTGGAAAATGCTATTTTAGTTGATATTCTTGATAATTTTTGCTGGAACTCCTCCAACGAGAACCGAAGGGGGAACATCTCGTGAGACCACAGCACCTGCTGCTATAACAACATTGTCTCCCACAGTCACCCCTGGCAGGATAACTACATTAGAGCCAATCCATACATTGTTACCAATTTTCACCTTTGCTGCGAACTCTACGCCTGCGACTCGGGGTTTTGCCTCAAGAGGATGACTAGCTGTAATTATAGCGACATTGGGACCTAGCAGCACGTTGTCTCCTATGTCAATTATAGAGCAGTCCAAGAACGTCACATTGTTATTCGCGTAGAAGTTGTCCCCGAATTTGACATTGAACCCATAGTCCACATAGATTTCGTCTTCTATAAAGCAGTTTTTGCCCATGCTGCCGAAGACACCCGCGAGGTGCTTATTTCTGGCTTCAACGTACTCCTCGAGCGACGAATAGTCCCTCAACCGCATAGCACGATAGTCATGCAATCTTTCAGTGGCTTCAATCCGGAGCCGCGAAAACTCTGGTGTTGTTGCATTGTACACAACACCGCTTATCATTTTATCATAGTTGTCGCCCTTAGGAATATGATTCAGATTTTCTCGCGCCCATTTCACCAGTTCGTGATCTATTTCATATTTTTGCGAGCCACCTCCCATTGGCTTTGCTTTTAATGCTTGATATCGTTTGCCGTGATCGCCTTGTTAATGAAACGAAGATGCGGAGGTGCAGGTGTGGAAGATGCTGATAAGACGTGGCTGATAGTACTTGACCCTTTCCGTCGTGTGTGTTCTGTAAGCGGTATACCTCAGAGGCACGGGGTGGCTGTGCCATCAATATGTACCGTGCCATGCAAGACACTTACTTATCCTATAATCCCCCAAAATAATTAGTACACAACATTTTAGATTCACTTAAAGCTCCAGCCTATGTCGATGGTATGCGTATCCGTGGCCTACATATGAACGAAGCTACTACTTCCTGCCATCTATTTTCCACCACTACGTAGTTGTCGCACCCAAGTGGGAGGAAATGCAGCAGAAGTTTACATATTACGTAAACAACAGAGAGGAGATCTTGCGTTATCGGACCGGCACTACACTGCCGGCATGCATGCACCCTTATTTTGCAGTTTTCTAATACTCACTACGTGTTAAGCAAACTTCGTCGGACGAACGATAGTAATTGACACATGAGTCGTGGATTAGCAGCCATGTACTGCAGGACTATTTGTGGATTGCAAAACATAAGATAACGAAGCTTTTCCATGCACTCTAGCGCCCGAGCTGCGGTGGTTAGGTCCGTGTTTTTAAAGGTTAAGAAAAATAGAGTATCACGTGCAATGTTTATCACTGGATGCGACTTACGAATGGCCGAGGCATGCAACGGAAGCGGGTCGCTAATAAGAGCCTCAGTAGTTCCAGCCTAGTGTGACTTTGCCCGGGACTATATAAAGGATTCTGACGGAGTGTTGTGACGGCGTTGTTGATCTGGCTGGTCTCCGAAACATCACGACATTGAGAAGACGCCAGTCCTCGTATGAGTTTGTTTTCGCCCCATTGGGCTTGGAAGGCCCTACATAACTATATAAACGGCAAGTGCGTTAAGGGTTATGTACGACCTGGTGTACTTACTGTGACGGCCATTGGACAAAAACTACCCTAATCCCGCAGGACCAATGCGAGCTCAAAAAACAACGAGCATGGCCGGTAGTTGGGAGGGACCACTCAACTGCCGCACCATTTTGAGGGCACGGGTATTTGTCATATTTATATATGTTCAGGACTTCCCATATACCGGCGAATCCCTTCCAAACACATTTTTCTATCGTCGTAGAACAGTAGCCTAATAACTGAATTTTTTGCTGGATTCAGTTGTCCTTGTTATACCCAAAAAGGTTTTACTGCTCTGATTAGAAGAAAAAATGTACTCTGCTGCTGCTTTACTGCTGCTCGCAGGTGCCGCTCAGGCCGTTGAGCGTACCTTTACGACCATCCAGCCCAGTGGCACTTTCGCCCCGCAGGCTGCCACTGCCGTCCAGACCGAGTACCCGAAAAACCACCACGTTGTTCGCGGCCGCTATGTGGATCACATCTGGCACATTGTTCTCGATAATGCCGACTTCGATGATGCTGCCAACAACGAGGACCTCAAGTATCTTGCCTCGAAGGGTTTGCTTTTGGACAACTACTACGCTGTTGAGAGCAACTCCCAGGCAAACTACCTCGCTATGATCGGCGGTGACACTTTCGGTCTTAACGAGGAGCGTTTCGTTAGCCTGCCGTCCAACGTGTCGACCCTTGTTGAGTCTATGGAGGCTGCTCACGTCCTGTGGGCTCAGTACACTGAGGACCAGCCGTTCATCGGTTACAACGGCTGGGAGTACACTGCTAACAACGCCAGCTACAGCCGCGCCAAGAACCCGTTCGTTGCTTTTGACTCGATCATGGGCGATGAGAAGCGCGTTGCCAACTTGAGGTCGTTGGACTCGTTCCAGCCGGACCATGACAACAAGCATTTCCCGCAGTGGCTTTTCATCCGTCCCAACTTGGAGCACGACGGCACCAGCAGCGACCTTGCTACCTCTGCTAAGTGGGCCCGTGACTTCCTTGAGCCGTGGATCAAGGACCACAAGGGCTACCACCGTAAGCTCTTCATCCTCACCTTCGCTCGTGCCAAGAGTAACACTGGTCCTAACCGTGTCTACACTCTTATTTTGGGTGACATGCACGACAAGTACCGTGGCACCACTGAGCACAAGTACTACGACCACTACTCGATTCCGGCTTCCACTCAATCCAACTACGACTTGCCGTCGCTCGGTCGTTACGACTGCAGCGCTAACGTCTTTAGCTTCATTGTCTCTAAGTCGCACACGCGTAGCGACAAGACGGTTGACGTCCAGGGCGACTACAACCAGGGTCCGTACGCTGGCTACTTTTCTGACGACCACATTGACCTTCCTGTTCCGAACCTCAACTGCGCCGGCCGTGGCAAGAACGGTATCCTTCATCGCGTTAAGAAGGTCTGGAAGGACTGCTCTTACAGTTATGAGGACTGGAAGCATCAATACTAATAATTAGTTCAGTCGACTTAGAACATTTTAGAGTAATAACTAATGATCATAGGCTAATTTGTGTAGGCATTATCCGCTCAGGACATAATTTCTATTGTTAGATGGTAAAAAAGCAGTAGACCCTAACAGGGGCAACACAGCAGGAGAGCAACATAGGTGCCGACAAATGCCAATGGAGGAAAAAAAAACTAAAACAAATCTTAATGAAACCGGCCCCTGAGTGCCAACGTTTACAAAGTATTTCCGCAAGGGCCGCTGTGAACACCCTTCGATCTACGATCGATCTACGACCCGGCGAAATCGAGACGGTGGTGTTCATTTCTCCGGTAACTGACGCGAATCCCAGTGGGCTCGTCGTCTCTCTCCAAAAGAACAGACCCTCCAAATACTGTATGTATGTGCGATGTTTTGCTTTTGTTAAATTAATAAAAACCTTTATGTTAAGTTAATTTAAGCAGCAACACGGGTGTAGGTCTTCTGCTTAGAGTGGGTAATGACCGGCTTGATAACACCGTCGGCCTCAAGAGCCCTGAGAGCACGGCGGGCGAGCGAGCCGTTGATCTTCAAACGGTCAACAAGGACAGAGACCGTGACGAGCTTGAAGGTAGCGGCGTCCTTGTAAAGACGGTCGTACAAAGCCTGCTCCAGAACGACGTGGTGCTGGGCCTTTTCACGGGTCTTACCAGTGTTCCACTTCTTTTTGCGGGCCTTACCACCAGCCATGGCGGCAGCCGCCTTCTGGGCTTTCGTAGCCTGGATCTTAGGCGCCATTGTGTATGTTGGATATCACTAGGATGTGACGATGATTTTTGAGAAGGCGGGAGGTGCGAGCCCTGCCAAACGAGCTGCTCCACCTTGAGTCTGTCAGGTGACGTTAGGGCTGGCTTACATACACAAAAGAGCACAGGCCTGCGCAGGCATTCCACAGTGTCCACCTCCCACGGGCCGTGGCCAGTGTGGGTTAGGTGAAAATCATGCCGGGTGGTGGTAGGTATGAAACCAATGGTTGTTCAGCGATGGGCAGTACGGCCATGTAGCATAATATATACGTCGGTCGCCTGAATACAGCTGAGATTATCTCAATTTCAAGCCTGAATTGATAAATATATTTATGAATCCAAATTGAAACCTCAACCTTGTGCTCTTTTGTAGTAGAATTGAAGCTGTTGAGGCCTAGTCGCTCTATCGAAGCGCGAGTAAACAAAGGGCGCGGCGGGGGTAAGCCTTTGTAAGTTCTCCCCACCCATACTGAACCGTAAGAAAATTCGATCGTCTCATTATTATGCGTATGTAGTAAATCACCAGGGCACAACAACAGCACTACAGCCTCTCCAACAATAACAGGCCGTGTTTCCGTTCACGTACGTTCAATAAAATGGCGAAGAGAAGAGCGGCTGAGCAGATAGCTAAAGGATTCGCAAGAGACGACGATGACAGCAGCGAGGAAGAGCAGCTGGATCGAGGAAATGCGCCTCCTGAGGTCATTGCAGGGAGAAAGATAGCCATCCCGCGTACCAGGCTAAGGAAGCAGGCCGAAACTGGGTCCGCGTCTTCGACGCCAGGCTCCAATCCTTTTGGACAATTGACTCGGCCTGGTGCCGGCTCAACTACAGAGTCTGCTGCTAACCCCTTTGGCTTTCTTGGGGCGGGATCGAAACCGGCCGAACCGGGTGTTCCTCAGACTAGCGCCGGCGCTTCTCATAACCCCACGCAGCTGAAACTGCGGGGGCTGAACTCGAACTTCGCGTCACAGGTCGCAAAAGCAAACACTGAAAGCCCTTTCGAGGATTGGACTGAAATGTGCCAGAAATATATCAATTATGCGAAGAAAATCCGGACTGAGCAGCCAATGGGCCCCACCGCGGGTGTTGCGCCTGGTGGTGTTGCACAAAGTGGGGGCTTGTCTGATGCGGGCAAGTCAACGTCTGGTGGAAATGGTGCTGACACTAGTGCGGCCAAATCGCACATTACGTCTACGGGGTTCAGTTTCGGATCTCAGGCAACCAGCGCGAAGACATTCCAGTTTGGCGACAAGACCGTCAATAACACCAAAACTCATACATCGAAACCATCGGGCGGTTTTGTTTTTAACCCCAACGGAGCTGGAGAAATCAAAAGTGCTCCGGAAGACAAGAAAACCGCAGACGCTGCGACGCCGTCAGAGAAGCCGAAGCCTTTGTTTTCGTTTGGTGCGAATGCGAATGGAGGTGCCGCGAGAAGTACCGAAGATTCCAAGCAAGGCGATTCCCCAAAACCCAACGAGACGAAGCCGGCTTTCACTTTTGATAGTGCTGCGGGAGGAGCACCCAATTTCTCCTTTGGCAGCGGCGCTCCGTCATCAACAAAGGTAGAAGAGACTAAGGAAACGAAACCAGCTTTCACTTTTGGGTCTTCTAATAATGCTAGTAAGGATCAATCAGACGAAAGCAAAGCGAGCAAGCCAGCGTTTCAATTCGGCGCTTTATCGAAAAGCAGCGAAGGGTCGGACGCGAAGCCAGCTTTCACGTTTGGTGCTGCGTCCACAAAGAGCAGTGACGAAAGCAAAGAAAACAAACCTGCTTTTACCTTTGGGTCTTCCTCGAAGGCTGATGAGGATGGCAAACCAAAGCCCGCTTTCAGCTTCGGAGGTGCTGTCGCTGCGCCAAATAAGGACGCCAGTACATCCTTCTCATTTGGTTCCACAAGTGCAGCAAGCGGGGAGTCCAAGCCAGCATTCACGTTTGGTGCTATGCCAGCCGCACAGAACTCCAACGAGAGCAAGGACTTGAAACCTGCTTTTAGTTTCGGGGGCTCATCTACCGGCAATGCTACGCCGACGGAAAAACCGAAATTCCAATTTGGCGCGGCAAACAAGACCGAGTTCTCGTTCGGAACTGGCACAAACCCATTTGGGGCCAATCCGGATCCCGCCAAGGGCAACGACACCAAGATAGATGCTGCTTGGAAGCCTAACCACCCCGTTAAAATTGCTACTGTTGATGATGTTACTGGCGCAGGCCAGGGATCGACTGGAGGCGAAGGCGAGCCGAGCGAGGAACAGAATGATCCACAAACAGACCTCGGAGGCCCAGGGCCCGGTGAGGAGAATGAAGAGTGTGTATATGAAAAGAAGAGCAAGGCGTTCGAGCTTGCAGATGGGGAGTATAAACCGTTAGGTCTAGGATTTCTCCGCATTCTTGTACACAAGGATACCAAAAAAGCTAGGGCCCTGATCAGAGCAGAGGGCTCCGGAAGAGTTCTTCTGAATATCCCCATTCGGAAAGAGTTTAATTATACTGTTGTTGGAAAAGGCCAAGTCAAGCTTCTGGATGTAAAGCCTGGCAACGACTCTCCCACTGTCTATCTTGTTCGTGTTAAGACCGATGAAGATGGAAACGAGCTCAAAGACAAGCTGCAGGAAGTCAAAAGTTGAACTCCCGTGAGTCTACTACCAATATGATAACGTATATATAAATAGATATGCCCATTAATTTCACGTAGGCTGGCCTAGTCAATTGAGTCTCCACAGCCTCTGAACAATGCCATGCCTGAATCAGTCGTTAGCTTCATGTACAGTCGCTCAATCCAGTTACTGCACAATTTACCTGCATACTGCCATGTTCCCGACGTTTGTCCAACGACTTTATCCCTTGTTTCGGAGAAAGAATGCTGATCCAGTGTTAAAAATTCACCAGTGCTTTCTGAGACATCCCCTGACCACTGAAAAGGAACTGAAAATGGTTCATGCAGCCCATTTGCTACATTCTGTTCATAGTACTCAAAATCAGCGAAATTGATGTTTACGTCGTAATCATGTTGTTTCAAACAATCCTTGAGATCATAGAACGCATCGTTTTGCTGGCCACTAGTGGTGGCACCAGAGATATATGCCGCAAGTAAATCGTCATCCTCTTCTGCTGTAACGTTATGGCCCTTGGCCAGCATACATGCCAGTATTGCTGTGATGTTGACCGTTGAACTTGTCATGCACTCAACACGATCTCGCTAATTGGCCCAGTTATTTGTTCCGACGATGTTCTTTTCAATGCGATTCTTGGTCGTTATATATTCTTGGTCGTTATTCCAAGATAGCCTGATCTGCAAGCATGTGACCGCAATATCGCCATTAGCTCATTTACTTGCTCCCATGAGCAGAACCCATTTAACGAGAATATTCGCCTATTCTATGTCATTTCTTACCGTATTTACTGTTCCTAGTTACGCAAGCTGATTACCGCCATATGGGATCCTGTACCCACGTAGACGGCGACCTGGGTTCAGTAGTGCGGAGAGCGTGTGGCATGTGATAGTATTGTAGGGTAGCCAGGACCTCCGACTCCTCTCGCGTGCTACCGATATCGGAGCGCACTGCGGTGCTACAAGCACTGGTCCGCAAAATGACTCAGGCAATGTTATACACACCCTTACCCATATATTTTTTGTGTAACGTGAAATTTCTCAGGCACACACATTCAAAGCGTCAGCTAAATTTCGTCTTCCGCAGCCCATCGATTTCCAATGATTGCTGCGCGACGCCTGACGGGCAAGCTTGGCAGGCGATCTCTGACTCCGCTAAACTATAAGCAACTGCGCTTTTACGCTCAGACCATATCACCAACGTCGAAGGTGCCGAACCCCACAGATGGCCCTCGGGAGGTTCCGAAGAGCGACAATGACCAGGATTTGAACAAGAATGAGCGTCCGATGCCAGCTCCTAGCTTCAACACGGCCCCGAGTCCAACTGACGTCATAGAAGGAAAAGCACTTGACGACAGCTTAATAGGCATGACTGGCGGACAAGTTTTCCACGAGATGATGCTTCGGCACAGTGTTGACACGGTGTTCGGATATTCTGGAGGCGCCATTCTCCCTGTGTTCGATGGCATTTTCAATTCTGACAAGTTCCAATTCATAATGCCTCGCCACGAGCAAGGCGCTGGCCACATGGCCGAAGGGTACGCGCGCGTAACTGGCAAGCCTGGTGTCGTTTTGGTGACTTCTGGTCCGGGTGCCACGAATGTCGTCACTCCTATGCAAGATGCACTCAGCGATGGTACTCCTATGGTTGTTTTCACGGGGCAGGTCGCTACTTCAGCTATCGGCACGGATGCCTTCCAGGAGGCCGATGTTGTGGGTATTGCGCGCAGCTGCACGAAGTGGGCCGTCATGGTCAAAAGCATTGAGGAAATGCCCCGTCGTATTAACGAAGCCTTCGAGATTGCGACTTCGGGCCGCCCCGGTCCCGTTCTCGTCGATCTGCCTAAAGATGTGACTGCTGGCGTACTGAGGAAGGCGATTCCCACTGAGACGACTATCCCATCGCGCCTGCTGGCTGATCTGAGCACTACCGCTGCCGGCCAGGATTTTGTTCAGGGTAGCATTGCTCGCGCTGCAGCATTGCTCAAGAAGGCCAAGCGACCCGTGCTACTTGTTGGCAACGGAATCATGGCCAGCGGCAAGAATGCCACGGCTATTGTCACCGAGATAGCGCACAAGGCACAGATTCCGGTCGCTACAACCCTGCATGGTCTCGGCTCCTTCGATGAGACTGACCCGTTGGCCCTGCGCATGGTAGGTATGCATGGCTCGTTCTACGCGAACAAGGCTATGCAAAACGCCGATCTCATCATTGCACTTGGTGCTCGTTTCGACGAGCGCGTGACGGGCAAGGTCCCCGCATTTGCGCCTAAGGCTCGCGAGGCTGCTTTGGAGGGCCGTGGAGGTATCGTCCATTTTGAGATTCAGACGAAGAACATTAGCAAGGTCGTTGATGCCACTGTTGCGATTGAAGGTGATCTAGCTGAGACTCTGCCCAAGTTTGTGCCTCTAGTCGAGGCGGTTGAGCCCAGTGCGCGCGCCGAGTGGCTCCAACAGATCCAGGCCTGGAGGGAGAAGCACCCCTTCCGATACGAAAAGGATGACCCCAACGAACCGATTCGCCCTCAGACCGTCATTACGACTTTGTCTGAGATCGTGGAGCCCTACAAGGACAACGTCGTTATCTCAACTGGTGTTGGTCAGCACCAGATGTGGGCTGCCCAGTTCTTCAAGTTCAAGTTTCCGCGGAGCATTGTGACGAGTGGCGGTCTTGGCACCATGGGATACGGCCTTCCGGCTGCCATTGGAGCTAAAGTAGGCCGTCCCGAGGCAATTGTCATTGATATTGATGGTGATGCTTCCTTCAACATGACGCTCTCCGAAATGGGCACGGCGGCAATGTACGGGATCCCCATCAAGGCTATTGTGTTCAACAACGAGGAGCAGGGAATGGTCACGCAGTGGCAGTCGCTCTTCTACGACGACCGCTTCTCTCACACGCACCAGGTAAACCCGAACTTCATGAAGTTTGCTGAAGCCATGGGTGTTTCTGGAATCCGCATAGAAAAATTGTCCGACCTGCGTTCAGGACTCGAGCAGATGATCAACACTAAGGGCCCCGTGCTGGTCGAGGTTGTTGTGGACCAGAAGGTTCCCGTGCTGCCGCTGGTTCCTGGCGGTAAGAGCCTTGACGAGATCATCGTTTACGATGAGGTCGTTGAAAAGGAGCGTAAGAAGCTTCGTGCTGAGCGCCTCGCCAGAATAGCAATGAAGGAGAGGAAAGAGTATGACGGATAGATACGAGTCAGATCTCGCACCTTAGAGAGTTCGAACTCGGTTTAGTCTCATATTTTGCTGGCTAGCCATCTATTTATCAACGTAGAAATAGCATTTTGTATAACGACATTTTTTCCCTTTCTGCGAAGCGCACGCACCGGTCTCATTATATGCTGGACCCTGTCGCTGCGCTAGATTCGCTTGACCAATAGCTGTATTTCGCACGGCGAGTAGTGGCAGTAATACCACTCTCAGCCCTTACAACGGTGTTGCTGAGTGTGTCGTCGTTCATATATGTCTATATATATATCACTTACTAGAACCTGAGGGCTCTATTCTTCGTTTAGTGGGCAGCATCCTGAGCATCAAAGCTCTCGATAGGGAACCAGTCACCACCAGTGGGCGCGTCGGCCTCGGCCTGGCCGTGACCACCCTCCTCGACCTCAACGGGCGAGCTGGCGTAAGAGTCGAGGTCAGAGATGTTAATATCCTCGCTCGGGGCCTTTGCATTGGTAGGGGTGCTCCACTTCAACACAGCTCCCTCGGCATCCTTCTCTGTAAGTTGACGGGGCTTGAAAGACTTGATCTCCTGGGTGTAGAGGTCCTGAATGATATCACGGCGGACTGCAGACGCGTGCAGCGCACGACGCGACGCAACACCGGACAAAGTTCTAGGCGTAGCCCTCAAAACCCTCGACAGCATTTTTTATTGGTTATGTTGGTGGTAGATCGCTAGTAGATGTCGACCAATCCTAAGTGGGTGCGTCTATGATGAGTAAGCTACGAATATCCTGGCGCCGACAAGCTGCGTCATCTTCGCGGTGTGGCTTAATCAGCATGTCTCGAAGCTAATGCTCAAGACGACCGAGACCTAATGGCGGGCAGTAGACGGAATCCTGACAGGAAGATTTGTATGTTTGCGCGCGTTTGTACAGATTTTGAATCACAGCTTCAGACGGCTACGCAAGTATCAAATGAATAGCGAGTGCCAGATATTTCACCGCATCTCCGATTGAGCTGCTGTTTGTGCGTGCCGCATGCATCACTGAGATAAAGGGTGTGTGTGTGTCCCCATCAGCCCACTATGTAGAATCATTATAACAATGCTGGTAATAGGGACCTAGCGCAACTAATTGATAGGATTTATAACTCCTAGTCTCAAATTGAAACGATGAATATTTATTGAGCCCCTTGATTGCATGCCGATCCCGTGTTTACCACACACAAACTATTTCCAGATAAATGGCATTTTACTACAGCGCAAACCTGAGTGTCTCCGTATACCACGAGGAATCAGAGGTCTATAATGTGTATATTTCTTTACGCCGAGAAAGTGAATACATCTTGCGTTGGCACGCTGAGATCATGCTCGTATCGGCGACGGCGCATTGAGGTCGAGCGAATCTCGTACCGGGGAAGCCGCGGGGTGCCCCTGAATGTATGTGGGTCTGCAACCACCAACGCCATTCCCCGCCATTTTAGTCACCCAACCCTACATATAGGCGGGGCGGCTATTAGCCGCCGACCTCTATCGAGAAGCTTAAGTAGACAACGGTGTCTGATAGTATTGTGTGGGCATATCCTAGTAGCAGAATTCAAAATGTCAATTTTGACCAAACGAGTAGGTTATATTGCGTCCAAAGCAGCAGTGGGGTCTGGTCCAGTCCGCGCACTCCATCAAACAGCTAGTGCGCTGTACGACTTCCATTTCCCAAACTCGCACGACAAAATCAAGAGCCCCCAAGATACTCCTCTTTTTGTTGGCAACAAGTTTGTCGCTTCGAAAGGTACGAGTTTTGTAGACGTCACGGATCCGGCCACTGACGAGCTTGTTACTCGCGTACCTCAAGCCACAGATGAAGAGCTGCATGCAGCAGTGGACAGCGCTAAGGCTGCCTTTGAAGAGTTTAAACTCACTACTGTCGTGAAACGCCAGCAAATTGCCTTTAAGCTTGTTCATCTTGTTCGCGAAAACATGGATAAACTTGCTCAGCTTATCGTGATAGAGCAGGGTAAGACATTTGAGGATGCTAAGGGTGATGTTCTCCGCGGCCTTCAAGTAGCAGAGGCCTCATGCGCGGCTCCGCAGGACCTTGCAGGCAGTGTATTGGAGGTGAGTAGTGGTATGGAGACTCGCATGTACCGGGAGCCTCTCGGCGTTGTAGCAGCCATCTGCCCCTTCAACTTCCCGGCCATGATTCCGTTATGGAGTATCCCACTATCCATTGTCACTGGCAATGCTCTTGTGCTGAAGCCGAGTGAGCGAGACCCAGGCGCCGCCATGTACATTGCCGAGCTTGCTCGCCAGGCTGGGTCTCCTCCCGGTATCGTAAATGTTGTCCACGGCCAGCACAAGACGGTCGATTTCATCTTGGATCACCCGGATATCAAGGCCATCTCGTTTGTGGGCAGTGACAAAGCCGGCTCCTACATTTACAGCCGTGGCACAGCAAACGGTAAACGCGTGCAAGCGAACCTCGGCGCAAAGAACCATGCTATCGTAGTGCCGGACGCAAACAAGAATCGAACAGTTGGTGCCGTAGTTGGCGCTGCCTTTGGCGCTGCTGGCCAACGATGCATGGCACTTTCCGTTCTTGTTACTGTCGGTCCCTCGCGCGAGTGGGTCAAGGACATCATACAGGCTGCGAAGCAACTCAATGTGACTGGAGGCTTCGTCAAAGGTGCAGACTTGGGCCCAGTGATCTCGAAGCAGTCGCAGCAGCGCATTCACGACCTCATCTCGTCGGCTGAAGAGGAAGGTGCGGCTATTGCACTTGATGGTCGCAATTATAAGAACCCTGATTTCCCCAATGGCTACTTTGTGGGTCCCACTGTGATTACTGGCGTGAAGCCAGGCATGAAGTGCTACGACCAGGAGATTTTCGGCCCCGTTCTCGTCGTTGTGGACACGGAGTCAGTGGATGAGGCGATCAAGTTTGTTAACAAGAACCCATACGGAAATGGAGCGGCCATGTTTACGCAATCTGGTGCCATTGCTTACAAGTTCCAGCGAGAGATAGAGGCTGGCCAAGTTGGTATTAACGTCCCCATCCCAGTTCCGTTGCCGATGTTCTCGTTCACTGGTAACAAGCGCTCGTTCCTTGGAGACGCAAACTTCTACGGCAAGTCGGGTCTCTACTTCTTAACGCAGTACAAGACAGTAACCTCACTTTGGAACCAGGAGGACGCAAGCGTTCAGGAGAAGCAGGTTGTGATGCCTACACAGAACTAAATTTTATAAGTGCTTAAAGTAATAAAGCGTTAACCGATTAACAGGGAGAGTCTAGCATTGAAAGAGGAGATGCCTATTTCCTTCTTTCGTGGCTCTCTGTTTGCAGTTCAAAAAGTCTCGAGGGAAACTTGAACTTGTCGGCTCTTCTAGCAGGGTCTAGATACTTGGGATGTGGACGCGCGTGCATATGCTAGTTGGGTGTTTTTTTCCACTGCCAGCCAAATTAAGCTCGTACACGTGACCCAAATGGAACATCTGGCGAAGCTGGCCATCCATAGTAAAACTATTACTTTACTTCCGGCATCGATACGAGACGTACTAAACACTTTGCAACGGTTGTTGGAACATCAACAAGTGTACATGCTTAATTTGACGACTATACAGAAACTCTCTCGGCGAGCGTGCACCGGAGCAGTCAAATTGAACACGAGAACATATATCGGGGTGTCACGGCCACGGACATCGCGATTGCATGGTCGTGGCTTGCATGCGACCGTCGGCCGAAACCTGAGGCGCTCGTTCCATGCATCTGCATCGGCCCGCATGGAGGATCCGTATGAGGTTCTCGGCGTAGCACGGGACGCAAGCGCGAAGGACATCAAGAAGAAGTACTATCAGATGGCCAAGAAGTTCCATCCTGACATCAACAAGGAGACGGACGCTGACAAGAAGTTCCAGTCAATTCAAAGCAGCTATGAGATTCTCAGTGATGAGAACAAGCGTCGTCAATACGACCAGCTCGGTGCTGCTGCGTTTGAAGGTGGCGCTGCTGGTCCTGGAGGCGGCGGAGCCGGGAACCCGTTTGATGGCTTTGGTGGGTTCAACCCATTCGGCGGTGGTGCGTCCGGTGGCTTTGGCAGCTTCGAGGACATTTTCTCTGCATTCACTGGCCAGTCTACGGGACGCGGTGGCCGCGGGCCCGGACAGCAGATCTTTAAGGGCGAAGATCTTGAGGTTGTGCTGCAGCTGACGCTCGAAGAAGCTGCCAAGGGCGTGAAAAAGCAAGTGAAGTACTCGGTCATTGATGAGTGCAACACCTGCCACGGTTCTGGCCTGAAAGCCGGCGAGTCCGCCAAGACTTGCGGAACTTGTCATGGTACCGGTTCGGCCGTGCATGTAATCCAGGGTGGTTTCCAAATGGCATCGACCTGCCCAACCTGCCATGGTACGGGTGTTGTAATTCCAAGGGGCTCGCAGTGTGGCAGCTGCCATGGCGAGGGAACAAAGACGTCTACAAAAGGATACGAGGTCGACGTTCCTGCTGGGATCCAGGATGGCATGCGTATCCGAGAGCGTGGTGAGGGCGATGCTCCTCAGGTTCGTAAAGGCATGGGCGTGATGACGAGCAAGGGTGACCTGTATGTGCGCATCCACGTAAAGCCGCATCTCCAGTTCAAGCGGGAAAGGGACGATTTGAGGTATGTTGCCAATATCCCCATCACCACGGCTGCACTGGGCGGTAAAATCGATGTCCCTACTCTCGAGGGCAACATGCTTCGCGTCTCTGTACCTTCCGCGTCTCAGTTCGGCGAGGAAATCATCATTCCCGGCCAGGGCATGCCCGTGTCCCCTCTCAGTAGCCGCGCGCAAAGCTCGCGCGGAACCGCTCGCGGTGATCTGAAGGTCACTTTGAAAATCAAAACCCCACGGCCCGAGGACGAGACTCAGACCGTTTTGCTAGAGGCCTTTGCTGACGCCATTGGTGATAAGAACGCTCGAAGGAAGTACGCTCCCCTCCATGAGGTACACGACGAGCATCACGATGGAGCTGAGAAGAACACGGAACACAGCGAGGGCCTTTTTAAGCGATTGCTGAATAAAGTCATGAAGAAGGAGTGAGCAAAATATGTAATGTGGATGTTCCTGGGCTTTGGCGGACCAACTGCATTAGCGAGCCCGCACCCAAGAATATTGTACGCACCCAGCTAAGCGTGCGTTGAGAACATTCAGGTTCGTTCCAGGACAAAAAATGTACATACATGTAAATAGAAATGCTTATCTAGAGATGGCTTCCTGCTCACGCGTGCTTGGAAAACGCCATTTCTACGCGATTGAATACGGAAGGATGTACACCTGGCCGTATCCAAACAGATGTGGCCCCAATCAGATTGGCAAGAAGTACATCGGTCACGAGTCTGTCACCTACGACTAGAACTTCCTCAGGTCTGCAGGACAGTCCGGTTCTCAGTTCCTCGTAGCACATGGGCTTCTTCTCTTTGTGTCGTAACACCCTTACCCCTAGACGATTCTCAAGGCGTCTGGCAAGTTCACCTGTAGGGTCGTTGGCAGCATCTCCCGCCGTATTACTGAGAACACAGACTTCGTATTGATCCCTGCTCGTTTCTAGTAATTGCTGCCACCTTTTTTCGAAGTCGGGCCATACTTCAGTAGAATGGGGTTTTGCGAAGCAATTGTCTTTGTCTAGTATTACAAGCTTTGTGTGGAGTGGGATCTCGACATCGGCGAAGGTATTAGCTGTGAAGGTAGGCTGTAGTAGGTCTCGTCGGAAAAGACATGACCAGGCCGTGTACTTGATCTGGCTTACCAGCCCAAAGAATTTAGATGCCATACAATTATTTCGATTAGTGTGTACCAGCGCGAGTATACTATGAGAGCAGCAGCCTCGCGCAGAGAATCGAAGCAACGGAACACACTAAGCCAGTGAAAATCAAACGAAGCGTGCAGGGTGCCTAACCCTGGAGCCTGAAGCGTTGAAAATTAGGAGAGTTAGAAAAGTCTCGAAATCCACGTAAACACGAGGTTCTGATATAATCTGCAAGTATATAGTTCCTTCCCTCTATTTTTTTGTCGGGTTAATTTCTCAATCGCGTAAATGGGTCGCGCGGTTTTGAGGACGCCTCTGTCCTCGTAGAGCTCTTCTGCTATTACTACTCGCACTCCCTGCTAAGGTAAGACGGAGACGAAGATTAGTAGCTGGGATAACTTCTTCCAGGAACCATATACCATGGTCGACTACTGTGTGTGCGCGGAACCTTTAGAAGAAAGGGGCGTATTTTCATGCGGGCATGCACTTTGTCTGTCTTGCACGCTTAAAAAAAGGGTGCTGATGAAGGACAGCCACTGCCCGTACTGCCGCACTCAATCCGAGCAAGTGGCGATTGTGGCTAGTGGCTCGAGTGATATTTCAGATGCGCGCTTGAGCTTTCAAACCGGAAATTTGAAAGTCGAGAATTCCGAATTGATAGGCAAGCTGCGACATATTCTGAGTTTCCCTTGTCCGGATTGCGATGAGGAACAGAAAAATTACAAGACATTAAAGTCACACGTGCAAAAAGATCACGGCAAGGCACTGTGCGACGTGTGTGCCAAACATGAGTTTAATTTCAGCGATGAATATCGTATCTTTGAACAGAACAAGATCAAGGACCATTTGAAGAAACAGCACATATTCTGCAAATACTGCCACTCGTACTTCTACGGGAACACGGAGTTTTCAGCACACTGCCGCGAAAAGCACATCGGCTGTGGCATCTGCGAGCGCCGTAACCCGGAGAATCTCCAATATTTCAAGGAGTACGATCAGCTGTACGAGCACTATAAAGCGAAGCACCATTTGTGCATGGTACCGTCGTGCTTAGAGAATAAGCACATCGTATTTGGCACTGCCCTGGAGCTAAGAAGACATATGATTGAGGCGCACAGGGGCTTGGTTAGCAAGTCGAACCGATCTCAGGAGGTCGACCTTGAGCAATTGAATCAAGACGCCGAACAGGCCCAAGCAGCGACAGCAAACGGACGCTCAGACAACCCTGCTAATGAGTCGGAAAAATCAAGATACGAAGCACGTTTGAAGATCTCGGCTCGTCACGACAAGGAAAAGATCCTGAAGTTGCAAGGTGCGAACTCCACTTTCCTGAACAAGTCGGTTCCTGCCGAGATCTTCATTGCTACCTATGAGTCCGTTCTAAAAGACTCGCCGCGAGGCGAGATTACAGCGCTTCTATCAGCGTTCAAAAAGGCCTACAAGCCGGTTCTGAGCGAAACTGCATTCAGAACGCTAGAGTTCAAGCTTATGCAGCGAAGCGAGGAGGAGCGAGGTGAAGAGGAACAGCGAAGCATATTGAAGCATAAGCCCGCGACCGGAAAGAGCAGTTCCTCGGCCACTCCAAAACCTTCGACACGGGGACCAGCTCCTACCGATGTCCACAGATTTAACTGGGGCTATAACGTCACTGCAGCTGGTATCAGCGACATTTCTAGTTTGCCAGCTTTAGGCGGCAATAAGAAGCCGTCAAGAGCTAGTAATGGAACGGCAGCGATGTGGAAACCTCAAAAGCCCACAGGAGTGACCAGTGGACTGCAAAACTTGCCAGCATTGCCCAAAAAGCCAAGCAAACTACCGGCTTCCCGGCAGGAGGCTCTGTCTACTCGGCAGACTAGTATACCATTGGGGAATAGAAGCGGGCAATCTAGCTTCTTTTCGTCGTTGAGGTCGAGCCCCTCCTCCTCGAATTCGGCGTCCTCCTCATCGCTATCGTCTGCATCATCGAGTGCCGCACCTGTTCCCGCGTCTGCGTTGGGCAGTAGATCTGCTGTCGCAGCTCAACAGAATGTAGCTTTGGGTAGTCTCCCGGCACTCCCATCAAAGTCAAAAAACGATGATAGAAACAAAAAGCGGCAAAATCACGTTCTACGAATAGTGTGAAAACAATGTATATTAGATCTTGTATTTATGTACATACAAATGCAGCATTTTCCGTAGCGCGCAACAAGTAAGTGCCATGGTGTAACAGTCTAGGGCCGCAAACATAGCAGGTGCTGTTCATGACACTCTTGTCGGCACAATGGGCACTCACTTTGATCACGGCACCATCCAGTGATGCACGACCAACAGAAAACATGCCCGCATAGTGTGACAGTTGGTGCCGACAAGTACTCTAGGCACAAGTTGCACTTTCGTGACTGGCCTCGTATGAATGGCAAGACTTCTGGGTCATCCAGGCAAATGGAAGAGACCTCAGCAACCTCCTTTATTTGCTCTTTGGCTGACGGGAATTGCGACTTCACGCGCGAGGTGATTTTGAAAACTGCTCGGATTATCATTAGAACACCAATGAGCTCGTAACTCGCAGGCGCCTGCGACAGCGGGTCCACCCTGTGGCCAAAAGCGTATCTCAGACCAAATATTCTCTTGGACACTTGGTAGTACGCTCCGCTGAAATAAAAAACAGCAAGGTTCAGCGAGATGAGAGTCATTGGCGACAGATACTCCTCGGCAAAATCAGGCTCATCTTCATCATCGTCCGAGTCACTGTCATAAGATTCGTCCTCTTTGCCTGGCTTTGTACGCCACTCCTTTTGCTTGCGGCGCAAGAAGGCTCTAATTGCCAGACTCAACTTCGGAATCACCAATGGGGCCAGCCCGCTGGTCAAAACATACAGCCCTACGCGGATACTTGATGGTATCTTGCGGTCCGGTGTCAAATAGAATATGTCCGTGTACTCCTCGCCCAAGGTTCTGCTTCCAACCAACGAGGTCAATGCTAAGTAGAGAAACGTAGAGAAAGCTTGAATTTGGGTGGCCCAATTGTGGGTGAACCTCACTCCCTTCACAGCCTGCAAAACATCACGAATCCGAGCATAAAGATCAACTTCAACGAATGAGTCTTTCTGGTACGCTCGAATGATGCCAGGCGCATCCGCAAACGGAAAGTCCATTGTCCTCCCCGCTCGGATAACAAGGTTAATAGCCACACTCTCTCACTTCTAAGGTGAGCCTGGGTGGGGGTTACTCGGCTTCCAAGAGAGGCGGGGGCGGGGAGGATAGTGAATGAATGGGGCGAGCCGCGCTGGGTTTGGCGACGAGTGAAGCTAAGTATCAATGGACCATCAGTCAAGGGGATATGATCGTTCATGTACCCTAAGGATAGTATGGTTCTCTGCGAAGCCGGATTTCTTGTATATGATAAATCACTAAGAATATAGACAAGTGGCTGAGTTCCCATATTCGTACAGGAAATTTTAATATTTGCTGCTCAAATGGAAAGAATGGGCTCCAATAGTGACGGCTGAGTGAAAGTGGCTAAATTTTTGAGTTTCATCAAGGCGAATTGAAGCCCAACCATGTCGATCCGATTCACTCTATCCAGCGAGGATGGCATACGCGTCGTGGGCTTCTAAGCGCTATGTTAAGCGAATGCTATTTAGCGTGTTATATTTCGGACAAGTAAATTTTACCAAAAAAACTATTTACTCGGCTTCGGAAAGAAAGAAGAGTCTCAACATTGGTCATTTATGCTGCTTCTCTCGTCATTCTCTTTTGATGCAAGCCGGACGCGCGCTATGCGTTTTAAAGTTTATTTTAGTCTACCTTACCCTACTGTTTAGCATCTAGGGGCAACGTCGATACAACCCGAAAACAGCCCATTAATTATCGCGTTTGATCTGCGTGCAGCAGAGGCAAATAGCTTAATCTCTGCTCACCTGGTGTACAGAAGGCACTGATGACAGTGAAAGGCTTGCCAGAATGGCAGCAAATATCAGAATCTGTTCCAGATATCCAACTATATCCGTACCTCGTGCGATTGGCGGTTATTGCAAATAAACAGACACAAGCGAGCAATGCGAGAAGACAAGAGGAGCTCTCGAGGCCTGCTCCGACTTCAGATGATCTGGTTGTGAGCAGGCTACCTAGGGGGACACTGAAGTCTCTCATGGCCTATTTCAAACTGCTAGCTCTGAACAAGCAATCTGAAGCGGTGGATCCTGGCTTGAAAAGAACTTTTCTAGCATTCTATGCACAGCTTTTAGAACTCAAAGTGCAGCAACCGGGGGAGTTTGAGGATCTCGGTCAAAGAGCTGAACTGCTTATTGTGAAATTCGTATCTGTTATAAACAAGGTCGCTGGGTCGGCTAGCGTCGAGACCCAAGGACCAGAATTCGTGGTTTTGCTTCGAAATGTAGTGCGCAAGAATGGAGGAAATTCCACGATAGACGCCCAGCTACTAGCGCGTCAAGAGCAATTCAATGAACACCCGGTCTCGTCACAGCCCAAAAAGATCGCCAAAGCGGTAGACTCTGAAGGCTTCGCAAGCGAGATTTCCAGGATTATGCTGGTATCTCCCACACTTTTTGAGAAGGACCTAATGAGAGAACAAAATGTCACTTTGGAAGGTGCTGCCGTAGTTGTCGATCAACTAGAAGCTGCCGTAAAAAGTGGCCAGCATCCTGCATATCAATATAACGATTTCCCCACGCATTCCCTCTGGGATGAGTTCGCTTCAAAGGAGCTGAAGGAGCTTGCAGAATTGAAGAAGCAGCTGCCTGACTACGTCTCCGCTGGCGGACAAACGGTGCCAAATTTGGTTCCTGAAAACGTAAGAGCGTACTACTCGTCCCTTATCCAACGATGTATTGAAGCAGATTTGAAACACCCGACGCTGTTCTCTCAGAAAACAAATAAAGTGCTCCAAGTTGTTGCTCGGTATTGGCGAATCAATTCTCGAGTCTACACGCTTTGCTTGATCAGTGCCGTTGAGAGACTCTTTCGCTCCAACGCAGTGGAGCTGAGCACGGTTTTCGAAGCTTACGACCATGCTGCCCACGTCCTCTCTAAGTCTAAGGATGTCTGGCCGGTGTCAGACAAGTTGCTTGCTGAAGAAGCTACGTTCTGCCTCAGAGACCTTGCGCTGGATCATATTCAGAAAAGCCTGCGAGAGCTTTTTGCCCCTAAAACCCCTAAAATGGGGCCATTCTTGCAGCTGTTGGGTGAGACCATTCCGACTCTCGCGCTGCATTGGGGGCAAACCACCTTAGTACTCCCGCAACAAGCGGAGAAACTCAAAGCTATAGTCATAGAGACGGCAGAGAATGAGTACGTGAGACTTGTGTCACAATTGCCCCGCGACTCTAGCTTGGACGCGGAGCATATCTTACAGTTTGTGCAGTCCATCATTTTAGTGTCTCGCAAGTTGCAAAACAAGTACAAAAGTCCTCTTCTGGACAAGTTTTCAATCGCCAAGGTTGTTTGCTCGCAACACCTTCGGCTCCTATTTTCAGACTTCATTCCGATCTGGAAGTTTTGCATGAAACAGTATGAAACCCGCCAGGACACACCCCCATTCGATATCATGGTGACTCTTCACGAAGACATTTTGGTTCTTCAAAATCTCAACAATCAATTAAAAGTTGGCGACAATGTCAAATTCGATCCAGAGTCGCTATTATTTCCTTACTTTGAGGACTGGGCCAAAGAGTCCGCAAAGTTGGCTGAGAGCTGGGTTAAGCCAGCTATTGAACAGGACACCAACCTTCCCATCGACAAAGATGGTGGGAAAATGTATTCATCAGCTGTGAAGGACCTGTTCAGTTCCTTCTACTCCTCCATTTCTCTCATTGAGAAACTTCACTGGCAAGATCAGTATCATAATGCCAAGCTCTTGACAATTGTTGTCCATGGTATTTCTAAGGCCCTGTGTAATTGGGCATCGCAGCTATATGAATCATTCTTGCAAGAGGTGAAGCAGCCATCGCGAATGAAGCTCAAGGAACAAGAGGAACAATGGCTCGCCTTCGCTAAGGAAGCTACTGCTCAAGCCACTGCTGCTGTTATGCCCTCCCGTCTGCCTCAGTACTCGGAACCTTTCGATTTCAAAAGGGAATCAGGGATGAAGCTCAATAATATCTCGGTAGCCTATGAGATGCTTCATGAAATGGAGTCACAGCTCCACTCTGATGAAGTGTCGAAGCAAATCCAAGATGTCGAACGGAGAACCCGCGTGAAGTCAAAACCCCTAAGTTATCTCTTCACGCTGACTATTATCAGAGCAAGTGACATAAAGAAATCGGCTGGTGGACTCTACGTTACTCTGGTGGACCAAGACTCACGGAAGCAGGTAGGCAAAACGAGCACAATATACAGTGGTGCCCACAAGCCAGCATGGAATGAACCGATCGAGCTTGAAGTTGGTCTTAGGCCCAAACTATTGAAAGCCACTGTCTGGAGCGAGAGCCAGAACAGCAGCCATGACCTTTGCGGAAGGGCCATGATTCGACTGGATCCTTCCCAATTTGCTAGAAAAGAATATGGTGTTCAGGTGAGGTGGATCGATCTCGAGTCGGGAACGGGCAAATTACAAGTGATGCTCGCTGTAGATTTGCTACAAGACGACATCAGGTTCCACTTTGGTAAATCGTTGAGATTCCTCAAACGGACACAAGAGAGCATGATTAATGTGATTGTCAAACAATTCTCTTCTTTCATCTATGCTGTGATATCGAAACAAACCCTGCGGGAAGTAACGGGCGGCGGGAAGCTTGCTACAAGTGTGCAATCTAGCGTGAACCAACTTCAAAAGAGTTTCAATATGTGGCTTGGTAAATCCACTGTTAGCCAAACGAATGAGCAGGTCGTATCTCGGGAAAAACCTGCAGATGATTGCTTGGAGCCCCTTTATGATTACTTCAACAAGAACTTCGCCACGCTTGCAGGCATTCTAACCCCTGAGCTCCGAATTGAAGTGTTGTCAAAGACGTGGGATGTAGTGCTTAACGCGCTGGAGGCTCTTATAATTCCACCTCTAGAGGCAAGTCAAACTATTCAGACCCAACTGAGCAGCGCAGAGATGGAGGCTGTCTACACATGGCTATCCTCACTGCGTGATTTCTTCCACAGTGATGGCGCGGGGCCAAGTCTCGAACGGTTGCAAAGCCAAAGGTATCAGCATATTATGGCCATTCCTGTATATTACGATCTACCAAACCCGCAGCTCAAACTCGAGTGTGAGAAAGCTGTAAAGTCGAGTTTGAGAGCTATAGCTGGTAATCAGGAATTGATGGCTCGTCAACGAACGGTCATGGCTCACCGAAATAAGTCGATCATTGAGCACCAAGCGTCGCAGCTCCATAATGCCCAGCGAACAACCCTGGAGATTGACGATGTCATATTGAGAATTCTGAGGCTTAGGGGTGAGTACCAGTTCATTGAGCAGCAAATAAAGGTTCGTGAGCGATTGCTGCAAAGAGAGATGACGGAACGAGCACTGCAGGGTTCTTTCTTCTGATGAAAAGATGATGACTATGATGATGGCAGTTCCGTGAGTTCCTGGAAATTGATAATGCAGTTAAATATTTCTATAAATACAGGGATCTGTGGACATACACAAGATCATTGCAATATCCTCACAGCCAAATCGAAAAAGACTTGAGGCCATATTTATGGCTTCAATATCTTTCTAGCTTTGGTAAAAATCTTGCAGACCGCCAAGGGGTCATTAACATCGAATTCAATCACCTCTGGGAAACCGATTATCGATAATTTAGTGCGTTCTGTGACTCTGATCATGACAAATTCATCTAGATCTTTGAAAGTTACTTTGAACTCAGGGCCCAGCTTCTCAATGACTAGTCCGAGATGTTCTGAGTAGAGTGCTAGCCGGTATGTGATGTCCTGCATTTGTCTTTGTCCTATTGAATGGAGATTAGCCAATCTGTCGTCAAAGTCAGACATTGACTCCTCTAGCTTAGCTAGTGAGTCTGATTCTTCTCTGAGTTGAGAGCTCTCCTCAGTACATTGCTGGTTCAGCTGCTCGATTTTTCGATATAGTTCTAGATCATCCGTTGACTGATTGGAGGCGAGTCTCGCGTTTGACTCCCGGAGGTTCTCGAGTGTTCCGCTCAAGCCATCTAATTGAGTCTTCAACCCCGCAGACTGGTTGAAGTTACTCCCTATTGAGTTTCTAAATTTCAATGTCTCTTGAAGCGTGAAGTCAGCATCATGCGATAGCTTTTTAGCCGTTCTAATCGCATATGATTTCATGTTAGCTGACGCGTGAGGCCTTGTTTTGATGTTGGTGTGCGGGTGCTAGGGTTGATACTTACCGGTGTAGAGAGCGTGCCTGTGTGAAGCCCAAAGCTCTTATGATAAGGGGGTCCTATTATGAGGTGAAGTGAATGCTATAAAATAAATAAAGAAAGAGTCTATTTAAAGAACTCAAGAATGGTTTTCTGGTCTTTAGGCTCACGCTTCAACTTTTTGCCTTGGTTCGCCTTTTTCTCAGGAGACTGGCGACTCGCTTTCGGAGGTGACCTTCTCACGTCATTGAGTTGATGGGTCTGCTTGCGCTCTTTCTCTTGCAAATCCACGGCATAATGCCAGTCCATATGCTCTGGCATAATCTCGGTTGAGATTAGCTTTGCGCATTTCAGGCATTTCTCTTGGTCGTCGTCAACGAATAGCATTTCTTCTGCTTCCTTCTCATTCTCAGCGGGTTCGCTACCCGACTTCCCCTGATTGCTATGAATTGGCTCAAATGCTAGTCTCTCCTTCGGGAGTTCGTGTATATTAGCAACCTCTAACACAAGGTGTTCGCATGGTAGCTTTACGAAGCTGCGAGCTATTGGCATAGCTTGTGAGAATATTTGATCTCTGAATTGCTCGTGGGTTGTATTGCGGACCTCGAAATGCTGCTGCTTTCTTTGCAAGGAACTCCCGTTTCTCTGCATAATAGCGATTGTCTTTGGGCTCACTGAGCATCCCATGTCGTCTTGCAAATCCGACAGCCTGCCCGCGAGGTCAGCTGCGAACACTCGCAACCACGATTCGACATCCTCTATAGTGTTAAGATGTCTAAGTTTGCGAAAGTCTTTGACTGCCGCCATTGATTTTATTAAGGTGCGCGGAGAAACCTCGCTCGAATGCTTCCCTCGTACCATATCGTAGAGACTCTGTGCTACGTTGTCCTTCAGTTTCCGTTGCAAATCCGTGAGCGAGTACTTATCGCGAATATACTGGCACTGGTCTTCAATGTCTTCACCTATGTCAAGAGTGCTGAGAACTTCCTTCCCCAGTTTTCCACCCCACCCCCAAGCATCTGTTATCTTGAAGTGTGCAAGAAACTTGTCTACTTCACTGGCGTGGACTGCTGTCTGATTAAAAGGCTTATTGAAGCCTGAGCCTAGTTTTGCCAGCTGTTTGTTTGGCGCAATCCCAGCCGAGCAAGTGTAGTGAAGCTGTTCATGTATTTCAAGCCTTACCTCATTTACGAGCTCGGCGCCAATATCGATTAAGTAGTCATGAGATATGTCAATCTCGCGGACTGACTCTTGATTGAGTTCAGGCATTCGCCTCAAGACCTCGCGGTAGACCTCGGATCCTATATCCATAAACCCTTCATCTATGCCTGCTTTTTCGACTAGATTGAAATGATCCTTGAATACAGCAAATATCTTTCGAGACTCTCTCCTAAAATGGTCCAAGCTTACTTTGTAATTATTTGGGTCGGGACTCTCGTGGAAATCCCAGTGCGACTCACCCTTTTTGAACGTGGCTACGTGGGGGAGGTGAATTTCAGGACACATTCGTCGAGCTTCGTCCACAGACACGCCTCTCTTCAAGCCAAACTTCCTAGCTGGATAGTTGATAGCGATTAAAGACTGCCACTGTCTGCATCCTAGAGGTTCAGATGGATCTATGTTGTTGTGAACCCCAAGACATTGGGCATAGAAGGCATCGAGATCAATGTGCGCTATAACAGAGACTGGGGATTTCCAGCTTTGTGGTGTGTTGAGCTGCTCGAAATATCGCCGTTCAATTGGCATTTTCAGTGCCTAATGCCTACGTCTAGTGGCCGCAGACTCGTACGGCCGAGTCACCTTTGTTGCTTTTCTAAACAGTGCTTACTATGTATGCGGCGGTGCTGGGTGTACGACGACGACTGTCTCACTCCACCACCACCCTAAGCCGGACCGAGCACCACATGCAAGAGAATGCAGAATAGTAAATTACACGACTATGTAGAACTATTCGTACGAATTGTCGTAGAGCTAAGAGTAAAATTACAATGGGTATTTGTTAACTCCTACTCACACGAGGCGTGCGGCCAGCACAAGTTGTTAACTACGGCGAGCTGGTGTGCGAAACTATGAATCATCTTCGCGTACATAGGTCGACGTGTGAGACAGCGTTAGAACTTCTGTCCAGGGATCCGCCAGCGTTCGTATTCGGACCACATAAAACTCATACGCGTTTGCGTATGTATACATTCATATGAGCATTATAGTAAGCTCTAGGAATTAGAGTTTAGGGGATGGGCTCGCGCAAGTGGAATATAAACAATATATAACCACTCCACCAAACCGTACTTTTTTCCAACTAAATTCACTGCACACCGGAAATTATGATGATTTCTTTTCATTTTGTGCAAATTCTCTCTCTCTTGCTGCTTCTTCAAGTCTGCGCCTGTCAATTTATTGATTCACCGCAGCCTTTCGACCCTTTGGATACCTACGTGGTTCCGACTGGCACAAGTGCTACTACTTTCGGAGGAGCTTCCACATCCATCTCTCTTGAGGCTTCTAGCACTCAATTCCCTGTTAGTAGGACCTATGTTGTTGCTCCCTTTCAGACTGACGTTGCGTCATCGGCTTCTGACCAAGTCCACACTGAACCTCCGTCTGACATGCATTCGGCCTTCAATCCCTCCCCTACTTCCAGTTCTTTGTCCTCGGTTCTTTCGGCCCCACAGTCTAGTCAAGCTTCACCGAATGTTCCATCGAACGTTGCAGTAGTAACAGTCATGGATACTTTCTACACTACTGTGTCGTGTTCGACCACGACCCCTCCACTAGCTCCTGCCTATCCGACCCTGGAACCTTTGAGCTCGGCGTCTCCGGCCGCAGACTCTTTGACACATGCACAGAGCTCTAGCAATTCGTCTTTTCACCATGTTCCGACCCCTACTCCTCGAATTTCCTCGTCCTCTGAACAGACTTCTCATCCTTCGCGCGCATCTCCTTTGCAGTCTGTGTTTGACACGAACAAAGCAGCTCCAGCGGCACAGCCTATTTGCTCTGCTCAGCGCTCGACCATTTACTCGACCTCATTTATCTACACAGCCAAAACTGAAACTGAGACTGTTTTCGTGAAGACGACAACTGTCTTGACCGTTCCGGTATAGGCCATTTCATTACAAGTTCATTAAGTAGTAATCATTTATTTCATTTGCCTCACATTGATGTTTATGCGGTGGTCCCGCATCCAACTAGGGAAAGTCGCGTCCTGAATTAACGAGGTTGTGCAGAGCTCGGTCGGTGTAGATGCTCCAAATACGCGGCCCACTCCATGGAAGGCAAAGCGTGCGCTGCCTCCCATGATTACGATGTCTCCGGACCTAAGAATAATTGGCAAAGGTTTTGTTCCATATCTTTTCTCGCCAATGTAAAAGATACACGAACAGCCTAGGCTGATGCTGATGAGATCCGCATTTGTGAGCTCGGTAACATCTTGGTGGGGTGACAAGATGTTACCTTCGCAGTAATAGTTAACGATAGCAGCCTCGGGTTTCACACCAAACCTGCTCGAAACTTCTTTCGACAATGATTCAGGGAAATAAGGGCACCCTGGTGTTCCTGGTTCATAAGAAGGGTACTGTTTTGTCGTCCAATTGTACTGTCCCCCGAGTGTTATCCATCGCAGCTTATCCCGCACTAAAGCCGGCAGAGTCGTGGGCAGCTCAGCGCGTGTAGAATTCTCGGAGTCAAACAAATGAACTGGTCTTGGGACCTGGTAGTGGGCATCCAGGTTGCTCAAATGCTCGGGACTCTCAAGAAAATCGACGAGCGACTCTTTGATCAATTGCGTTTGTTCAGAGACTGAAAGTGTGTTGACTACGAATGACAGGCCAGGTAATGACCTGCATCTCCAGGTATCGTCTTGCCTTTCAAGCAAGTATCCAGCGACCTCGATGGACTGGCACTGGCAGTGAGGGTCAAAGACATTTTCAAGATCCTCGAAAGAAATTCTTTTGTGTTGCTTATAGAGTGGTTTGAAAAGATCTTCCTCGGACATTAAACTATCATATTTGTATGCGGATTTATTCCTAGTCTCCGCGTCAGATTACAGCAAGAGAAGATATCAACCGCTAGTGAGAGTGTGAATGTAAACAGTAAAAAAGCTACACTAAATAATCGTAAATCATAAAGCTTTCGCGAGATATTAGGGTTACTGGGTAGCTACGCCTGGCGTCCTCCAAACACGACTTAGCCAGCGACCTTGTAAATAGCCTCGCTCAGATATTTGACATTGCTGCTGTTGATCCCACAAATCGAGATACGGCCATCCCGCGTACCATACACAGAGAAGTCACTGGCCAATTGGTCAACTTGCTCGGGCTTCAACCCCGTGTAGCAGAACATGCCAATCTGCGAGGTCACATGCTCCCAGTTGTGCTTCGAGCCCAAGGACTCGAGGTTCTCGCGGAGTAGCTTGCGCATCGCGATCATGCGATCGGCCATCTCCTTCACTTCGTTGAGCCATTGTTCGCGCAATTCAGGCGTGTTCAGGATTTTCGAGGCAATACGGGCTCCGTTGATGGGCGGGTTGCTGTAGAGCGGGCGGATGACGATCTTCAATTGACTCAGAACGCGCTCCGTCTCTTCGGGGCTTGAAGTGACGAGCGAGAAGACACCAACGCGCTCGCCGTAGAGGCCCATGTTCTTGGCAAAGGATTGGCACAAAGCAATCTGGCTCCCCTTCTCAACGAAGTAGCGAACTGCGTAGGCATCCTTATCACAGTTTCCAGACGCAAAGCCCTGGTAGGCCATGTCAAAGAAAGGGAAAAGTTGGCGCTCAGTCACGACATCGTAGATTTTGTGCCATTGCTCGGGGGTCGGGTCAACACCGGTCGGGTTGTGCGCACAGGCGTGCAGCAGAACCGCTGTTCCTGGCTCGGCCTTGCTGAGGTCCTCAATGAGGCCCTCGAAATCAAGCTTAATGTTCTTACTGTCGTAGTAACGGTAGCTCCCAGTCTCTACGCCAGCAGCAGTGAAAACTGCCTTGTGGTTCGCCCACGAGGGGGTCGGCAACAAGATTTTTTTGGCGGGCAAGAACCTGTTCAGGAACTCTCCACCAACTCTGAGCGCGCCAGTACCACTGATAGTCTGCGTTGCAGCAATGCGGCCCTCCTTCACCGGCTTCGAGCCTGTCCCGTAGGCAAGCTCTACGGCGGCGTTCACAAAGGCAGGAACTCCGGTAATTCCAGCGTACTCCTTGTCCAGCTTCTCTTTCAAAGTCAATTCTTCAGCAACGCGAACACTCGGAAGGACGTAAGGCTTTCCGTTGTCATCACGGTAGGCGCCGACTCCCAAGTTGATTTTTTCAGGAGTCTTGTCGCGCTTGAATGCCTCGGTGATCCCAAGAATGGCATCGGGAGGTCCCTGGAGGACCTTCGTCCAGACCGAATAAGCTCGAACTCCCGAGTTCGTGCACAGCTTTCTTAGCATTTTCTGTCTCTACCTTCTGTGTTTCTGGGTTCTTCGAAGTTACTTGTTACTCCGTCTGAAGTGGATAAAAGCCCTGTGGGAGAAGAGTATTGGTCGGTCTAGCCGCGGCTTGAATGTTACTGCGCTGGAGTACCGGGGAAGTCGAATGAGTGGGGTTCCGGGTAAGGGGATCGGCTGTCATGCATACGCGGGAAGGCTGTTAATCTCCTGCCCAATGCATGTGAGTCAGATCCCGGGCGTGAAGACACGTATTGTCATATTACAATAAATATAGCCTAGCAACAATTATAACCTGGTACTTTCTGGGGCTTCAGAGCTTTGCAGGACTTTCCGCTTCAGTTCTCTTGTTCTTGTCGCGATCGAGAGACCAATTCCGCGAGTTCTTCGATCGCGACGTTGGCTTCCCGGCCTCCTTTTCGTAGTTCCCGAATTTTTTTAAGTGCTACAATTCGACGGCCCTCCTTAGTTTGTTCACCGCTCAATCTGGGCTCCCTTAGTATGGCTGCAATGAGTTTCATGTGTTTTATGACCCCCTCGGAGTGGAGTAGCTCTTGAACCCGTCCGTTCTCGTAGATTCTTACACTGTTCGAGTAATTGCTTCGCACATGATCAGATAATGGTGGTAAAGCTCTCGTTTTTATTTCGCCGCCACTAGTTTGTGACGGATTGGTTTCTGGGCTGCCTTTACATTCTGTTTTGTGCGTTCTTGAACACTCGACGCTGCAGTACCTGGCATAACATTTGGGGCACTTATACTTTGCTTCCTTGGCGTCGCTGTGGCATATGGCACATTCGGTCCGTGTCTCCATAATACTGAGATCTGCCTTCAAAGGTAACTGCCGACATTTTTTCAAACCATCATGCATACCCTAATCAACACCCACAGGGGTGGACGATGTAATAATTACACAGCATCGAAGTTCGCAGCGAGCCGATCTAGGCCAAACCCCTTTTTCTACTATCAAATGGGACATAGACATAATTTAATTGATTAGAGCATCTTGAAAGAAGACAATTGCAAACAAGGGTAGTTGAGACGAATCGCTGACATGCACTGCATGGCTTCATGGCCGGGATATCAGACTTAGTGTGGCCAAAAGCTCTCCTGTGCTTTTCATCATTTCCTCTAAGGCCGTTCTATTTCTCGACACTAGCAGCAGAGTGTTTTCCAGCTCAGAAAGGATCAGTGAAAAATCCTGTAAAGCCGAGTCGAGAGGGATACCAGAGCTCACGCGGTCCATATTGACTCCCATAGTGGAGTCCAGAAAAGATGAATTATCCCAATAAGACGAAAATGCTAGGTCTCGAGAGAGCCCGGCTTCAACAACTACAGAAGAAGCACGCTGCTGCAGGTATTGCTCCAAGTTTGCCATTGAGATGTCTGGTCAACAGAAGTGGAAACGTGAGTGGGTCACACCTAGGAGGGGAGATGCGATGCCACGAAATTCTCCAAGACGCATGAAAAAGAAGCGCACGGCGAGCAAAGATACCTCGGAATAAATGGGCCGTGCACATTCGCTCCATTAGTTACAGCTGCGCCCCATCTGAAACGCAGTGTGATTCAGATATGCAATGGCGTACATTGGGAACAGAACATTATGGAACTCTCTGGCTCTATCACTGCATATGCGGGGTAATGTGCATAAGTTGCCGCTAGAATCTGAAGCATGTCTATGAAATTTAGATGCGCGCATTACAGACCGCGTGCATCACCCGTACCCTCAAACAAGTAATAGATAATAAAAGTACTATTATCAATTATGACACTACATTATTATCGTCTTAACAGAAAGAAAACTGATAACGAAAAAAGCAGTAGGAATATGTACAATCCGTAGCGAAATGGTATGTATCAGGGACGCCTTAAGGCGTATAGACTTTACTGTGTGAGGTGGATATTCCTCATTTCTAGTCTAGTTTTTTTTTTTTAGTTGTCTCACACTTAGTTTCCATCCTTGGGTTCGGTGCCTGCACCATCAGTCTTTTTATCATCCTTTTTTTCCTGATCAGCAGCAGGCTTACCAGCATTGTCAAGCACGCCTTCACCTTGTAGATACCTGAACTCAATAGAGTTGTCAGGATAGGGGCGCTCTCCGATCAGGGACACAAAGTCGGCTCGCTCGAGGGTCTCGCGTTCGAGCAATGCCTCAGCGATTATACGAACTTGGTCGCGCTTCTCAGAGAGAAGCTCTCTGCAGCGCGTGTATGCAGTATCTACGATCTTTCGAACCTCATGATCAATTGTCTCTGCAGTGGCCTCAGAGTACGGTTTCGTGTAATAACCCTCCGGCTCATCGTAGTTGACCCATCCAACAGGGGATGACATGCCCCACTGCATCACCATATTTGTGGCTATCTGGGTGACCTTTTGGAAATCCGAGGAGGCGCCAGAACTCGTCGTGTCAAAATTGAGCTCCTCGCTGACACGGCCGCCGAGAGCCATGATCATCCTGTCCATCAACTCGACATTGTTCGGGAGCGGGAGGTCTGAAGGCAAGTAGCGTGCGTATCCTAGCGACTCACCTCTCGGGATGATGGTGACCTTGACGAGCGGGTCTGAATCTTTGAGATACCAACCACAAATTGCATGTCCGGCCTCGTGATAAGCAATAACACGACGTTCGACAGGGCTCATCACTTTGTTCTTGTTCTCTAAACCGAAGCTTACACGCTCAACCGCCCGTTCGAAGTGAGTCCAAGTCACAGCCTTCGCATCCTCACGCGCAGCTATGAGAGCAGCCTCGTTAACACAGTTCGAGATATCAGCACCAGCGAAACCTGGCGTAAGGGCTGCCAGCTTATTCGCAAGTACATCGTTCGAGACCTCGCCATCGGTCTTTATGCGCTCCAAGTAAACCTTGTAAATGTCCTTACGACCGTTCACATCCGGTTTGTCTACTGTTATGTGTCGACTGAATCGGCCGGGGCGCATGAGAGCCTTATCGAGAACGTCCGGCCGATTAGTACCTGCTAGAACCACAACGTGATCGTCAGTCGAGAAGCCGTCCATTTCGACAAGAACCTGATTCAAAGTCGCCTCTCTCTCGTCGTGCCCACCACCAAACTGGCCAGACTGCGACCTGGATCTACCAATTGCATCAATTTCATCGATAAATACAATCGAGGGGGCTTCCTTGCGCGCTGTGGCGAACAAATCGCGCACACGCGATGCGCCAACACCAACAAACATCTCCACGAATTCAGAGCCACTGACGGAGTAGAACGGTACGCCAGCTTCGCCAGCAGTTGCCTTTGCAAACATCGTTTTACCAGTTCCGGGAGGTCCGCTGAGAATCGCACCACGCGGAATTTTAGCACCGAGAGCCTCGTACTTAGCGGGCTCCTTGAGGAACTGGACAAACTCCATGATCTCTGCCTTTGCTTCATCAGCGCCTGCAACATCGGAAAACTTGATTTTCACATCTTTTTCTTCGTTGAACCGCTTTGCCGTGCTTCTTCCCATGTTGAATATACCCGACTGGCCAGTGCTCTGCATTCCTCGCCGCGTCAAGTACCACAGCCCGCCAATGATGAGCAGAGTGGGCATCAGCGACAGCACTATGGAGCCAATGCTGGTCTCGTTGTGGTATGATACAGGCACGTCACGGCCATTTGCCTGCGTGGCCTCATCCATAGCGCGATCGAAAGTGTCGACGCTACCAACATTGAACATCACAAACCTCGGGCCCTCAGCAGACTTCAGAATACCGCGGCCTTTCGTCTTGTTGACGATAACTATACGATCAACAAGACCCTTGTCCAAATAATCCTTTCTAAACTCCTGCCATGAGAGCGGTTCACCACCAACGGCAGACGAGCTGATTAGGAAAGCAGTGAGCACGGCAGTGCTGAAGCCCCAAAAAGCAAGCTGTTTCAAATCAGGCGGGTTTGGTTGCGGTCCCTTGGACTGGGGCTCTTCTTTGTCCTCGGCACTTTGCTTTTTGCCACTACTGGAATCTTGTTTTCGTCCAGAGGGCCCGTCGCTCGCTTGGAGGCGAGTAAAAGAGGGCAGCCTCGGCGCCAGTGCCATCCCGAAAAAGGGCCTGGTTAAAGGCTTCACAGCTTGTGCTGCCACTGGTGCACGAAACCTGGCCAGCCCTCGCAAAAGCATGTTTCAGTGTGCGTTTAGTCGGTGTGGCCGAGTGGTTATAGTAGAGGCGTAGGCTCTGGGGGCGACCTCCCAGACCCGTAGAAAGCCAACATGTGACCTGAAAAGACTACTGTAGCGACGAGGGTCTTGACCGTCTGTGCTATGAGCCCATTTGCGAAACCACTGCCATGGAATAAACCACCCATTCTAATTACAGAAGCATCTATATATACACACACGCATCCATAAATACATGGACGCAAATACTGTTCACGGTTCAGATGAAGAAAAGACCGAACCTGACGGAAGTGTGGAATCACGAGAAACGTATCCCGTATTGCTGCAAGGCAGGTGGATAAAATATGAGAACTACTCTCAGCTTGTGCGAGATTCCTACATTACTTTCTGGGTTTAATATATTTAACTATCAATTAATATGTCCACTCTTCTTTAAGAGCACAAATCTCTGCAAGTGCTGCGCCTTAGATTAGCGCTCGGCGTTCCTGGCGTGCCACGCGCATCATTACCTCAGCAAGGCCAGTACCACCTCCCATCTCCCCCTGCCTCTGAATAAACTGCGACGCGTCCCACTAGCCAACGTCAACATAAGTCCCGAAGAAGGATGCAGCGGACATCCGTAGGAATAGCGAATCTCCCGAACCAACGGTATCGCCAGCTCGCGAAGGCGGGCTCGACACTGACCCTGATGGTTGTCGGCGAGTCTGGCCTCGGCAAGACCACGTTCATCAACACGTTGTTTTCAACAAACCTCAAGGCGAAAGTCGATGACCACGGCCGCCACCAGGAGCCCGTGAGCAAGACAGTGGAAATCGGCGTGACCCGAGCCGAGATCGAGGAGAAGGGCTTCACTTTACGCGTGAACGTCATAGACACGCCAGGCTTTGGCGACAACGTGAACAACCATGAGGCTTGGCAGCCAATCATTAGCTTCCTCGATGACCAGCACGAGCAGTTCATGGAGCAGGATCTACAGCCCGACCGTGCCAAGACAAGCGACTTGCGAGTGCACGCATGCCTGTACTTCATCCGTCCCACTGGACACCTTCTCAAGCCGCTCGACATCGAGGCTATGAAGGCACTGAGCACTCGCGTTAACGTCATTCCTGTGGTTGCGAAGGCCGATACCCTCGACAACGAGGAAATGGCTCTATTCAAGGATCGGATCAGAGAAACTCTATCGGCAAACGGTATCGAGGTGTACGCGCCTCGCGACCTCCAGACAGGTAAGCTGCTGGCCGACCAGCTGCCGTACTCCGTAATTGGCGCTGGCGACCGCGAGGTTCCAAATGCGCGTGGCGAGCTTGTGCGGGGCCGTCAGTACCTCTGGGGAGTTGCTGAGGTTGAAAATGAGCAGCACTGTGACTTTAAGAAGCTACGCAACCTGCTCATACGAACAAACATGCTTGATCTAATCCATAGCACCCATGAAAAGCATTACACAGCCTTCCACAAGGTGGCAAAGACCACGAGGCAGCCCGGCCAGCCCCGCCCAGAGCGCAGGAGCATCAACCCGCGGTACAAGGAGGAGGAGCAAAACCTCCGCAAAGCATTCACGGACCAAGTTAACATGGAAGTCGAGCGTTTCAACAAATGGGAGGCCAATCTCATTGCGGAGCGTGACCGGCTGAACAAGGACCTCGAGGTCAAGCACACAGCTATCAAACAGCTGCAGCAGATGATCGAACAGCTCTCGCTCCAGGCTCGTAATTAAAGTTGGCGTTGAACCTGTCACATAAGGTACTAAGTAGTTTGATAATACATTTTCAGAACGCGCGTTTGCCCCTTCGCGAGCGTTTAAATTCAGATGCCGACAACACAAGTTCGGCCACATGCAGCGATTCGCAATACTGTGCGCACAGCGCCGAGTCGGCTGATTCCAACTCGCACGCAATTGTCACAGTTGGGCTTCAAAGCAAAGGCCAATATTTATTTACATGGGTGACTCGAGCACTGGGATAGAGTGATCGTATCGGCCCTGATCAGCAAGCACAGACTGCCAGGTAGCACGATAGCGTGTCCCGTCGACTTTCTCGACTTTACGGTCAAATATCAACACGTCACACAAAGCGGCGATGTCTGAATCGCTGAGCTCAACTGTAGACAGTTGGGCTGCGTCAACAAACTTGTGAATGCTCTCGAGCGAGGGGTAGTTATTATAGCCCGGGAGCTGCGAGACTTGAGGGACAGGGCCCTCAATGGTACCGAACGTCTCACGCGCAACATATTTCCAAACAACGCTGAGCATGAGGTTCACAAACTCAGAGTCCAGCTCGGTGTCTGTGAACCAGGGACCGCCTGTGACCTCAATGGATGGCTGCAAGTGGTACAGCATGACGATTTTGCGGGTGGGGAACTTGACGGATTTGATGCTTTTAGTGACGCGCTTTGTTTCCAGCGACTTCAAACATCTGTTTACGACGTGCTGATGGAGACCGCTCTTCGACTTGATCGTCTTGGTCCAAATGCCCTCGCGGCCAGCGCCCTCTACATAGCCATAAACCACCGCCTCATCTGGGCTCATGTGTCGAACAAGGCTCGCAATCTGCTCGGCAATGGGCCGGTAATACAGCCGTCCATCGTCTTCCTGCAGGAGCCGTACCTGCTGTCGTTGCATGAGCTCACGGATGCAGTCGACCAGCAAGCTGCGCTTCTCATCTCCCAATATTTCCTCTAGATCCTGCTGGGAGAAGATATGGTCAGGCTGCTCGAGCATTGCATTGTACAACGCCGTGGCATCTGGAGACAGAGCTGCCATTCCTGGAGATGAGTGAAAGGCCGGAGTGAAAATTTCAGGGCACGGTCACACATATTCATATAGATGCGCAGGGCAAGCACGAGCAGTGACCGAGCAGCGCATGTGCAATGCACGCTTGGAAACTTCATAATGACTCCTAATTTCTTCGAGTTACTCTCTGAATGCTCACTTGGCTACGAGTTCCATTTCTTCAGTCAAGAGAGTCTTAGAAAAAAACGTGCAAGCGTGTTTTCGGAGCCGTGCGAGCTGAAATTAAAAGAGCGATGATTTATTCATAATGCATAAATTTATTTCAAAATGTGAAAAGGCTAATAGAAACTATTGTATACACGGTCTCGGTGAATTCTATTTTTCTAATTTCGTTGCCGGGCCAGGTATCAATCGGAGGTAATTCAGTTAAATTTTTCTAAGCGGTCATATAAAGCGGTCATTAAAATTACTCTTCGAGCTCGGAAATGAAGCGCTCGGCATCCAAACCAGCCATGCAACCCGACCCGGCAGAGGTGATGGCCTGGCGATACTTCTTGTCTTGGACGTCGCCCGCAGCGAACACGCCCTTGATAGACGTCTCCGCAGTTCCCGGCGTGGTGAGAATGTATCCCTGGTCGTCAAACTTGAGGTTCTGGTCCTGGAAAATGGCGGTGGCCGGGTTGTGGCCGATGGCGTAGAAGAGACCGTTAACAGAGAGGTCTCTCTTCTCACCCGTCTTTGTATTCTCGATGACCAAGGCGTTGAGCAGCTTGTCGTCGCCCTTCGCTTCGACCGGCACGGTGTTCCACAGAACCTCGACCTTCGGATTCGACAGCAAGCGCTTCGCCATGATGTTCGAGGCACGCAGCTGGTCGCGGCGCACAAGCACGTAGACCTTCGAGCCGTATTTCGTCAAGAAGAGGGCTTCCTCGGCAGCAGAGTCTCCGCCTCCGACAACAGCCAGCGGGTTCTCGCGGAAGATGGGAATGGCACCGTCGCAAACAGCACAGGCGCTGATACCGGCCTGCCAGTACTTCTCCTCGCCCGGAAGGTGGAGACGCTTAGCGCTGGCGCCAGTGGCAATGATGACGGCATCGGTAGTGATGGGGGTGTCCTCATCGAACTCGCTCCAGAGCTTGAACGGGCGGCTCGAGAAGTCGACCTTCGAGATGGTCTCTGTGATAATCTCGGTACCGAAGCGCTCGCTCTGCTCGCGCATGCGGTCCATGAGGCCCGAGCCCGAGATGCCCTCCGGGAACCCAGGGAAGTTTTCGATGTCTGTCGTGGTCGTGAGCTGGCCACCGGCAGCAATGCCGTTCGCAAGCATGCCTTCGTAGAGCGTAGGCTTAATCTCGGCGCGTGCAAGGTAAATGGCAGCAGTGTGAGCAGCAGGGCCACTGCCGATAATAACAACAGGTTTGTGAACCATCTTAGGTGTTTCAGAAGTTTCCGTTGAGAAGCTGAGCGCTGAAGATAAAAGAGCTAGTCGTTGAATATTGGGCGAGCGTGCAACGCGGTTATATATTCGCTGCATACTTTATGTAATGGTGAGGCCAGATCCTGAGATGTTACGTAGAGAGGCGGTTCGGGTGAGGTAATCGTTAGGTCCAGAGCGGTCTAGATATGCACACGGACGCATGTGCTTGTTGTTCATCTTTGTCAGCTCCGGTCGACTACCGGCCTGGAATATCGTCGCGTATATGGGAGAATACAGGGAGAAATGAGGCAGGGTTAGAGACTGACCGAAGTGGTCATAACACGTGACTCGCAGCAGCCACCGATCGCTTAGGCGACGACCAGTCTTCGTTCCCACTAGCCCATGTTCACCGCGTAGTTGCTACGGAGGGAGGAACAACCACGAATAAGGGTTCGAGGGTTCCTGCACGACAACCACCTGCGACGCCCCTGCCCCCGCTGCTCTCGAGGTTCGCATGCGTGCGTGTGGCTCGCCCGTCACATTAGCAGCGCAAACTGCGATTTCTAATCAGTAAAGTGAAAATAAGGTTTCGCGGGGTATCACTTGACGGATTCCCATGCTCAGGCGATAGAAAATCGCCACGGTAGCCTTTTGCAAAATGGACGAAGTGGCACAGCAAGCTGATTTTGCATGGGCTATTGTCCGCAACAATTGTCATAGCGAAGCTGCCCAAAGGTTAGGTCAATTTATTTTCTCGGATAATTTGTAGCTATGGTCGTTGACAAAATCTGAGGGAGACCATACACACTTCTGAGTCCCGCCGCTCTATTCACAAACCAATCTCTAGAATCAGAGTGAAAAGAAGCACAAGTATAGACACGGACCGCATACAGTAAGCCTTGTATAATTGATCTCCATGGCTCGCAGCTCAGGACACAGAAGGCTAGGTAAAGATGGCTGGGATCGTTTACGCCGACGGGCAGGATTCGACACGAGCCAATCAACCACACACACACAACCAGAGAAATATGACGAGAAACCAAAGTCGAAACCAACCTATCCTGCTAATGTGCCGACGAAAGATCATCTTTACGACCTCATTGACACGCCTGGCCGTGACTCCGATAAGCCTCAACTTTTTGGTATGGCTAAGGAGTTCCCTGAAACCACACGCACAGGGTACCGGGATTATTTACACCATTACCTATCTCACGAGGCTGGAAAACTTCCCGAGCACGAGGACGAGGCAGCCTCAGATCATGTTCCAGATCGAAAGAAGCGCCACAATGCGTTTGATGTCAAAGACTACAGCGTATTCTACCGGCTTCGGATTCGGTACCACGCTGAACTTGCTGAATTCCTGGGTATCTTCGTGTTTCTTGCAATTGGCTACGCGTCATCATGCCAGAGTATGGTGAACGCGCAGTCGGGAAATGCTATTGCAGTTCCAGTTACACTTTCTTGGGGATTCGGCCAGATGGCCGGCATTTATGTGGCTGGTGGCTACTCCGGTGCTCATTTGAACCCCGTGCTGACCTTGAATCTATGGTTTTTTCGAGGGTTTCCATTCAGTCGCATGTTTTCCTTTTGGATAGCGCAATTCTTTGGCGCTCTTGCGGCTGCAGCTTGGATATTCATCCTGTATTATCCAGCGTTGAAGAAACTGGATCCAAACGGCTGGTCTATCTCCACAAGCGGAGCCTTTCTCACAGCCCCAGTGGAGGGTGTGCCTGTAATATCAGCTTGGTTCAACGAGGTCACTAATACAGCCCTTCTACACGTTATTATTTTCGCAGTCGGTGATCGACACAACATTTCGCCAGCTGCTGGTATGAATGCCCTGGTACTGGGCTTCACCGTAGCAGTGCTGGGCTCGTCCTTCGGCTATCTGAGCCCTTTCGGCATGAATCCGACACGAGACTTCGCTCCTCGTATCTTCCTATCCATGGTTGGGTTTCCCAAGCAAATTTGGACACGCAAAGACTGGTGGTGGGTCACAGGCGCAATCACAGGTCCCCTTCTAGGAGGGATCTTAGGCTCCTTTGCATACGACGTATTTCTGTTCGATGGGCCCGAGTCGCCAATTAATTTCCCTACTGCTGTGAAGGCACGCGTGCTCAAGTTCTGGGCTCATGACGTGATTAACCCGTTGCGGAGCCCGAGGGACAACGCGGGGTATGAGGAGAACCAGAACACAGGTACGGTCCAACTTCAGGGTCAGCCCGCGCAATGAGAAGGAATTTGGTTGAAAAGAAAAGGCAGCTACACTGCACTAAATAATTTTTTGCGCATGAAAAATAGCGCAATGCATGTAAACGTATTTATAATATCCTTCAAAATGGCTTCAACGGGCCGCTATAAATCTTCTGGTACGCGTAATGTTCGTTACCGAATAAATTGCCTTATTGCTTGCGAGCGCGCTGTGTACGGATTCAGGAACACGCATTTGACAAAATAAGCGAGCCCGTCCTGGCGATGTAGTAAAAACGGTTTATTATTGAGGTTCGTGTTGCCTGATTTTGGCGGTAGAGGTGGGACCGACAAGTACTCGTCGGGGACCTCATCGAGTAGGTCGGCACGGAGCCGGTCGAATTCTGCATATCTTCGCCATAATTGTAACTTGGTGCCTTTGAGTGTTGTTATGCGTAGATCCCAAGCCACATACGAGTTTTCTACTACTTGGTATGTGCTGATCTCTGCATCCTGAGCCCAGAGGCCTTCATGGGGTACTTTCGAGCGGTCTTCTAAACGGATCATTGCCTGCAGCGAAGGGAACACATTTGCCTTCGGCAGTGCGGGGATTCAACTCGCTTCTTCTCTTCTCGTGTGCAGACGTAAATAGCCTCGACGCGCAAGCTACTACTAGAAGAAGTATAGTATCGAGGGTTTCGGCATGTAGCAGTCGTAACAGTAGGTTCTAGGGTCGGGCTGCCTTTACAGGTGGGCTTCCATACTGTTGCATAACAAGAATGGCACTGAGATGTGCGTATAGCTGATTACCACCGTCCCAGCGTAGCGGAGGGGGGCGGGAGATCGGCTTACATACTTCTGCACAAACGCACACACACAGATCCTCAGAGTACACAAGCGGTCGAAACGAGTGACCACACTAGGTTCACCTTCACAAAATTTGTGTGACCAGTTTCAGATAGAGTGAATTTACTTATGCTTGACCCCTCGGCGCTCGGAATCCCATGGAAGCGTCAATTATGGCACAAGTGGAAAGCTTTTCGAAAGGTTCCGTTCCGGCGTAGCTGGTTCATTGGCTACGATCTAGAAGGTAACTCGTACTGGGAGCTTGTGGACCACAACAATCCATCAAGACTTCGGCGGAAAGTCTCACTAGATAAGCCGTATTTTCATTTCAGCGACTTCAAGCCGCATCCAATGTGGATGCAGTGGCTTCAATTCACTCGGAACACATCGCCTAGCCTGTCCGATCTAATTAACGATGCGAAGCGTCAACACAGACTCAAACTGTTAGCTCAACAAGCCGAGGCAAAATGGAAATCTGTCCCATTAAAATCGAGCGGTACAGGAAAAGGCGAAGATCCGAGAATTGGCTCTGCTTGGTCTGGCATCGCAGTTACTCCCGACACTGAACCCCAAGCCAGGCCTGAAGAACCTACGCCGGCCGATAATTCACAGCACGAGTCATCAGATGACAAAATACGGAGGGCTATGGAAGAGGCTCAATCGCTTGGAAACAAAGGAACCAAGGTGGTTAGAGACCATCTAGGCCAGGTGAAAGTAGAAAAGACCACCGATAGCCAGAAAAAATGATCGGCGCGGATGTACATAGATAAAACCGGGACAGTGGACATTGCTCAACCAGTTGAACACCACATGGATTTGAAAACTTACATATATATATTTATAGCGGCTTATGCGTGTTTGAAGATTGACGCGATCTAGTGATGGCATTTGACTCAACCGTGCCGCCAGTCCCGGAACCGAACCTCACCCTATATGCGTCTTGGATAATCCCGAGTACCGATGACTGAGACCCGAGTTCATCCAGCTTTGCTTGGGTCTGCAACTGGCTGAGCATAAATCCGAACGGCGATTCGCCGACTGCGGACACCGAAGACAGGTTCTTTATCTCCTTGACACATAAGACCGTTTCACTTCAAGAAGCCTTCGTATCAATGGCTAAGAACGTAGGCGTCTTGGCTTTGCAAGGAGCTTTTGCTGAGCATGTCGATCATTTACAGAGGGCATCTGCGGAGATCGATAGCGAGCTCCAAATCCTCGAAGTTAGAACTCCAGAAGAGCTCTCATATTGCGATGCCCTTCTTATCCCGGGCGGTGAGTCTACTGCCATGTCACTGATAGCCGAGCGCACTAACATGCTGGAACCTTTACGCCGATTCGCTCAGGATCCGACGAAACCTGTTTGGGGGACTTGCGCTGGCCTCATATTTCTCGGTTCCTCGCTGTATAATGGCCGTGTTGGTCAACAGCAACTATATGGCTTGAACATAGAAGTCACTCGGAATGCGTTCGGGAGGCAGTCTCATTCATTCACAGCCCCACTCGACTTCTCCGGCTTTATCTCCGGTCTCAGAGAGTTTCAAACCACTTTCATACGCGCGCCCATTGTTTCCAAAGTTGGAGAGAACGTTTCAGTCTTGTACAGTTTGAAGGACCCTGAGCTGATAGTTGCGGTTAGACAAGGTCTGAAGCTTGGAACATCGTTCCACCCGGAACTCTCGGAGTCGTGTGCGTTTCACAAATGGTTTCTGCAGGAGTTTTGTTTGTAACAATCAATGAAATGTAACAATAGGTCTGGCTAGCTAGGGGGAGCTAATGAGATAGATATAGATGCAGTCCTGAGCTACTAACAAGCTTCCGAATCAATGTTTATGCATTTACTTACTTATTTGTGAACTTAAGACTTTCTCAATTGTAGCACATAGTCGCACACACGCTTAAAGTGGTCTCATAATCAACAGCTACAAATGCTTACTGGTTGATCGTGACACCAGGCATAAGCTTACCAAGATCACTAGAGTACTCCAGGATCTTTTTCGGATCCCGGAAGTTAGTTGTAGTATCAACAATTGCCTTAGCGAGCTTCAGTGAGTTCTCAGCCTTGAAGATTCCGGAGCCGACAAAGACGCCGTCACATCCAAGCTGCATGAGCAAAGCTGCGTCTGCCGGCGTGGCAACACCTCCGGCGCCGAAGTTGACAACAGGAAGCTTTCCGATCTCCAAGGTTTCCTTAACAAGGTCAGTGGAGACCCGTAGTTGGCTTGCCGCCTCGGTCAGAAGCGCCTCCTTATCAGTTGCGACCTTATACCTCGCAGTCAAGTCTTTGATCTCGCCACTGATCTCGCTGATGTGACGAACAGCTTCAGAAATGTCGCCGGTTCCAGCCTCACCCTTCGTACGGATCATAGCTGCGCCTTCTTCAATGCGGCGGAGGGCCTCGCCAAGATTTCGGGCTCCGCAGACGAACGGGATTTGGAAGTTCGATTTCTGAATGTGGTTATTTGGATCAGCGTCGGTGAGCACTTCGCTCTCGTCGACATAATCCACCTCCAGGGCCTCGAGAATCTGGGCCTCGACGAAATGGCCGATGCGGACCTTCGCCATAACGGGGATGCTGACTGCGTCCATGATCGATCTGATCATATGCGGGTCTGACATACGGCACACCCGACCGGAGGCACGCATTTCTGCTGGAATCTGCTCGAGGGCCATGACGGCGCAAGCACCAGCCTTCTCGGCCAATCGAGCCTGGTCCGGGTTTGATACGTCCATGATGACACCGCCTTTGAGCATTTGGGCCAAGCCCGCTTTCACTTTAAAACTATCAGATGGCATTTTTTGACAACAAACGCTACTGCAAATGACTTATTGGATGAAGAACTAACAAATCACGATCGCATTCCACGGTATAACCTTATATAGCTGCCTAGCCGCCGTGGCTCCGGGTCAGCCTCGAAAACTCGGGGACAATTCTCGGCGTGGGTCTTCGTACCCTAGTACCCCAGGATCCAGATTCGCGCGCCATTGAGGAGGGAGAAACAAGAAGTGTGGGGGAGGCGCAAACGACAGTTGAGGGGAGCCATCACGCTGCGGTAATAAGAAGCCCCCGAGTCTCTGAGGTGAAAGCGGATTCTTCCCTTAATCGCATCTTCCATGGGTCGTTAGTATGAACCGTCATTTGATTGCCCTAAAATATGCAATCTGCCCGCGATCGCACCGATCATCTCGAGGCATACTGCTTTCGCACTGTTGTCATCCACGCACAAAAGACGCGCTGTCATCCTCATACAGCCCGACAACCAAGCATTCTCTGGATCCGGGGAAGGGCGAGGAAGTGGGCAGGGAGCGGCACAAACAAGTTGACTTTTATTGCATGCTCGAGCGTGGTGTTACGCCCGTGCGTACTCGGGTACTTATCGGTACCGGGGACTGACCAGCGTCCCCCAGTGACCCCTATTCCCTTGCCCAGACCATAAACCCGAAGTGGTCGGGTCCGCGCCTATTCCAGGATCTGACAGGCCCATACAGGGGACCCAGCCCGAATTTGATCTTTCGGTTAGCAATGCCTTCGGCCAAATTATTTTCTCGATGATACTGATGCTACGTATGCAAGAATGCGAAAAATCAGACGCAAATTGATTATCCGCAGAGTTGCGAGCGAGATCGGGCCAATCAGGATAATCGCGCCATTAAACATAGAGAGCCGTTATTGTGAGCTGAAAGAAAAAAAAATTGGGGAACACTACGCTACAAGTTGCCTGATCGGTAAAGAGGTTCGGTAAACATTTGGTGATTCGTGTGACAAGCGCTAGGACAAGAGGCTTGTTATTTACTGAGATTTTGCTGCTTTAGAACGGAGCGATGCCCGTTTGATGAGATTCAGAGTGGAGCTCACCGCCATATCTGTCGCAAAGATCCACGTAGCCGTGGAAACGGAGCCTAAAGGCGCTGACGGCAGGGATAAGAACCACTCAACTCTATATGGGAGGGCGTTGTGAGGTAGCCACACAATCGGGACTTTGCGGAAGTGCCACTGGACTCCCCAGCGCAGTCCCTTGGAGACAGTCCACTTCAGAACACGCACAACGGACGTAACTCGCTGCCTTGTGGCTGCAACCTCGTTGTTCTTCGCCTCATACTCCTTTTTCAAACGCTGGTGCTCGCGGTCTAGCCGGGCCCATTTCGCGAATTCGTCTTGAGAAGAAGTCTTTGACCTTTCTTCACGGATAGTCATAAGCTCGTCGCGCTTCGCCTTCAATTGTCTGATCGAGAAGCTGGGCGCATAGTTAGTCCAAAACTGCCATAGCATTTCTGTCAGCACCGGGGTTGGCACTGACGATACGACCTGTGTAAAGAGCACTAATAGTGCGAGGCACAAAGCAAAGTACATGGTGGAATTAAGTCTTTCACGACTTTAGCTTTGCCTTCAGTGCCTGTATGCCCTCAGTGCCTGTATACCTCTTTTCCTAGGCTGTTCGTTACCGACTAGAGGCAAGACTAGCCAGCTCTTTTTTTAAAGTGTGGTTCGATGGTGAAAATTTCGACCTGCGGTTTGTTAGAGCAACAAAGAGCACGCGTGTATGCCACTGCTTGGAGCCTGTGGAAGGATGGCCGTGCGTGTGTGTGTGGATGCTGAGGCCACCTGAATAGCTAGATGCTCACTCCTCCTTCATGAGTAATGCAGATGCAGCGCACCTACGCATACACACCGCTTATAATACCCAAGTGGCGAGCGGGTCAGTAGCGTAGACTGTAGGCGACCAACCCTAGGCCTACTACAAATTGTTTGTGCCATCACCGATAAGACAATTTTAGCATATCTCGCACTCAGGGCCTGAGAGCGATTCAGGGGAAGCAGTTGCTGGAAATGGCAACTTCTATGGAATATGATGATAGCGATATAAGCGATATGAGCTCGTTTGGTGACAGCTGGGTCACGCAGTTCTGTGCCAAGCCACGAAATCAGTACTTCTGCGAGGTTAATGAGATGTATATGGAAGAGGAGTTCAACCTTGTTGGGTTAATAAATTTGGTTCCGCGATATAAAGAAGCGCTCGAGCTAATCTTGGACCTGGAACACGAGTCGCCGGTCGCGCTCGCGGATATCCCGGCGATCAACGAGAGTGGCGAGCTCCTGTATGGACTTATCCACGCCCGCTTCATCATTTCGCGCGGAGGTCTTCTTTTGATGGCCCAGAAGTACAAGTGCAACGACTTCGGAACATGCCCTCGTGTGCTGTGCGAGGACTTCGGACTTCTCCCCATGGGCAGGCACGACATGCCTGGGTACGAAACTGTGCGTCTTTTCTGCCCGTGTTGCCGAGACATCTACCTACCACAGTCTCCGAGATTCGCGGGCATTGACGGGGCCTTTTTCGGATCCACATTCCCGGCGATGATGCTCCAGATGATGCCGGAAATCGAGCAGCAGGCAGCACAGATCAGAAAACAGCAGTTCCAGCTTCGCATCCACGGCTTCAAGCTTTCGATCTTCTCGCGAACGGGGCCGCGCATGAAGTGGCTGCGTGAAACCCCAGAATCGCACGACTTTCTGCAGTTCGATGAGGGAGAGTTAAATGAGGGCGACGATGATTGGGGACACGATTGATCATAATACCTCGGATCGCCGGGCTCCGAAGTGTACTTTATGCAGCTGAGCAAAAGACCAACGCTATAATTAAGAACAGTCGCATCTGTTAATTTCTCGCAAGCATAATTTCAAGAAATCAGGACAATCTGAGTCAATGTGTGTATGCAAGTATGTGCGTGACAGCGTGCAGACGGCGCTCCCTCCTTCTTAGGGATCCCCACGACTTGTTCACGAAAAAAAACGGATTTGGCTAGTCGCCTACTAGTGGGCCTACACAAGCGCAAGCAGAAGATTAAGTACTCAGGTTAAGTTCATAGCTGGTTTAGAATATCTCACGCCTAGTGATAACTGACCGATCAGGGCGTACAGGGTCGACTCGGCGGCTCGACCCGGAGGCAGCACGCTCACGCCGGGTAGCGCGCCCGAGCCGAGGACTCGAGCTGTCAGACGAACTAATCGGCCACACCCCGTGCATATACGTACAGTACCCTTAGTTGCTGCGTGTAGCGGCAATTTTTACTGCCCGAAAGTGCTCAAGAATACATAAACATGAAATATCGTTTTACGGAACTGGTCGCGGCACCTCCACCTTTGCGTTCATAAACGGCGCTCTTTTCCTGGAGGATTGTTGCTACCCCAGCGAAGCGTAATGGCCCTAAACAAAACAACCCTTACCACCACATGAACCTCTCTATTCACTCTGATGGTAGTGTTCGAGGAAATAACTGAAAATGAAGCACGCATAACCGAGTCGTTGAAGGGTAATTATGAAGTTTGGGGTCCCCCGCTCTCACTCGAACAGTATCTAGAGCGTGAAGGCTGTCTGCACGATATCCACACCCGAAACGGGCTCGCACATCGTACGTTCGCCCTGCTGCGAGAAGATAGTAACCAAATCATTGCTGCTTGCGAGGTTTTGACTCGCCCTCTATATAATGCTGGAGGAGGTCTCTCCAAAGACCACTGTATAGCTAGTGTTTTTACGCACCCAGATTACCGGAATCATGGGTACGCGAATGACATGTTGCGTCAGGTAGTATCGCTGTACGACATCGAGAACAACAATAACCAATTGAGTCTGTGGAGCGATGTCGGCGACTATTACTCGAGGCTAGGCTTTATATTTCCGACAAATATCCACGAGGGACCCGTTTGGAGCTGCTCGCTCATATGTAAGGTTCCAGAGTCCATGAAATACAGTTCGGACTGTGAAATTCTCACCGCAGCAGACACAATCTCCCAGATCATCCCAGAACATCAGCGGCTCCTATTGCGCGAGACCGATCTGTTGTACAAAGAGTGCAACTACGAAATCAGCATCTCTGCCGTGCTGCCCCACGTTGGCCTTTATGAGCAGCTCCAGTTCCGCGCTCTGTTTACTGCCGAGTGTCTCGGTATACCACGTCCAGACACGTTCAGTGCGAGAACAGTCGACGGCCATGGTTGGATCTCGTGGACTTACATGTTCCCTTCTCGTAAGCTTCTAGTGCTCGGATTATTTGGCAGCGCCAATGAAAAGTCCGCTTTGCTAGCAAGTGCCGCTCAAGAGGGTGCCAAATATGACTGTGCTGTTGAGCTTTATGAATCGTCCATAATTGAGCAGAATCATGACATCGAGGAGCTTGTAGCTGCGCTTTCAATCACTGGGTTAGACGCGGAGCTCATCGAGAGGGAGACATCGCTCCCAATGAGCATAAGTTCTAGCGTCTACGCTTTACCAGGCGGATATTCTTGGTATTAAGTAACGCGCAGACAGTGTGAGAAGAGAAACAAAAAAATAGAAGAAGAACAAGAAGAGAGTGCACAGACACTAGGCGAGGCTCACAAAGAAGAGAGTAAAAACCAGAGAAAAGGCCACCACTTGTAGCAAAAAAATCAAGTCAAAAAAGTCCAAGCACACATGCAATAAAAGGAAAATGCGACAGGAGTGGTAGCTGAATAGCTTACTGCGTGGCCCCATTCCGCTTGGTCACAACTTATGGATGTTCCACATAAACTACTCTAATGCTGCGTTCCTGCCAGCCGCGAACTCTTCATTCTTGTTGTCGTCATTTCGCCATGTGACGATTGGCCTTGTAGTCGAAAGTCCACCGGGCTAGCCTCATAGCTCAAATTCTTTTGTAGGAGTTAACTTTCAGAGCTTTGAAAGCTCTTCGTACTTTTCGTCTAATGAGTCACGCATTTTGTTCCAGTAGCTAAGCTCAACAAGCTTTGCACTGGCAGTGGGGATGTCGCCCTTCTCTAGCGCAGTCGAAATGGCCTGCACGGCTGCGTGCCATCGTTCGTCGTTTTGTTTATATAAAGGATCCAGCGCTTCTTTGGTCTCTGCTTCACTCATGTACTCTCGTGCCATCATAATCTCCATTAGCAGGTCTTCGTTTTCCAAAGATGCATTGCCCTCTTCCAGCGGATTTTCATTCTGTAGAGCCAATATGTGTTCTGCCCTCGTCACCGGATTTTGTAGTACCCTGAAAGCCGTGCCGAGCTCAGCGCTTGTGACCTGGCTGTCGCCTTGCGAAACGTCTGGGTGAGCCTGCCGTTGGGCTCGTAGATACTCGCTTTTGAGCTTCTTCAAGTCAATATCGAACGGACCCTTAGGTGGCGGGCCATTGGGAAGCGTCTCAGGGAAGTAGTTGTAGTAATTCGATATAAACCTTGATCCGAAAACAACGGTTCTGCGCGACGTTAAACGAGTCGCTTTAGTGAGAAGGCTGTGCATTGATGAACCTGGAGATTCAGATTTATGTTGTTGTAAGAGGTCTTGATTGTTTGTTGGTGGATATATATGCATCCCAACGGTTCGCCCTTCGAGGCCACACTTGCCTCGACCACATGGGTAAGGGTACAAATGGGGGCAGTTCACTTAAGAGGTGCTCCCGTACGCTCATGTAGACACAAACGCCGGCCTGAACCTGTAGGAGCGCTATACAATGTCCTGAGTCTCAGCGAGTTCGTCAAACAAGATTCTATGCACTCTCCTTAGATTATACAGGTATGATAAATATTTTCAAAGATCGTCACCAAACTGGTCTATTGATACGACCTCGCCAGGCTTGAATGGCGGCAGCCCCAGGTAGGGGCAGCCATCGCACCTGAACGCATCTCCCAATGCACAAGATCCACAGCCACCCACGGCTTTTCCGGGGACTGTGAAGTCAATTTCTGCCATGTCGTCGGCCGCTAGTTTTATGGCCGACCTATTTTTCTTGAGAACGTCCTCCTCTTCCATCTCTGCTTCCTTCAGGCCGCAAGTACAATCTTTACAGGCTCTCCGCCGCTTCTTTCCCGGTCCTGGGTCGCACTTTTGCGGGAAGTTGAATGCTGGCGTTGCCGTGTCCTCGGAAATTAAATCGTCCTCGTCAATGATATCATATTCCTCTTCATCGTTGAACGTGGGTTCGACATCTGCGGCTCGCTTGAAACTTAGGACCGTGCTAGCCTTCGTGCTTGCGGGTTTTTTTAATGATAGAGTGGCTGAGTTTGTGGCCCCTGTTCCACTCTTGACCCATCCGTTTGAGCTATTCACAAACCCAGACATTACAAGGGAGGTCTTCGATTCAGGTTTGATATTGCCGGATACAACGCCGCCGTCCTTCAAAGACTCGTACAGATGGTCTGCGACATCGCTTGACAGGGCACCATCTGCTACAAACACTTTGGAAAACTTGTTTCGCGGGAGTGAGACTGCACTCTCGGCAAGGCGCTCTAAAAGCTGCTGGTGCACATCGTAAGAATCGAGCTCGCTCTTCAATTTAGCAATGACATCTGGCTTAGACACCAACTGGCTGTTTACAATAAGCAATGCGCTGGGATTCACCGCCATCGCCTCGATATGCCACAATTGAGTCAATGTTCCAGCACTGAAAACTTAAATATATTCCGAGAATGTCTTTTTACAAATAATTACGTCAGATACCATACGGCGAGCCGAACCCACGAATCACATGATTTACATTTCGAATGACGGCCAGCGGATAGAATGGATGGGAGAAGGGGGGAAGGAGGGGGAAGAAAAAGATCGCTGCGAATGAAGACGAGGGCTGGGGTCGTTGGTACGTGATACCGCTGCCACTGTGAGCTCAAAGCTGAGGAGAGAGATTGGGCGTTGAGGGAGGAAGAGGCATTTTGGGTTGAGGCGCAAAGGAAGGGGATGGCTCAACCACCAGAATCGACTAGAAAATTGAAACCCAATCTAGCAGCGGAGTCTCTGAGGGCTCGTACGGCGCAATTGAGCCCAACATTCCACTTCATATGTGCAATCAGGTTCTTAGATATTAAATAAAGGCACTGAGTTTCATTTTCTTTGATAGCAGGTGATCGCTATAACTGAGAGATGAGCAAGGCAACAAATTCGCCCTAATGAATGACAATAGAATTCTTATCTGAATGGTTTCTTCGATTATGGACAGCGTATTGTGTGCTGGCACCATCCCTCTTTCCCCCTATCAGGCGGACTTGCGCACCGCCCCACCTGCATTAAGAGTCATCTGATTAAACGGCACGAAATCATAATCGCGCGCGATCTTTGTAGAAGGTTCTACGATAAGCCCGAACTGCTTGTTGCGCAGCGCACAAGGCCGGATATATCGGAGAACTCTAAATTGCACATGGAGGACTATGTTATATAGGTCGGAAAATGAATAGCTTCGAATTGAATCGCACTGTGCTTAGCGGCTGCGGTTTATTTACTTGGCTGAGGTAGCCCCGGCGAGATCGCACGTGATTGCATACGTCTCGAGACGTCATTCACGTATGAGCTGGCCGTAACACTCCCGCCGAGACAAGCAAGCACGAGCATTCGCCCAAATTTAATGCGGAAAGTGCTGCTTTAAAGTTTACTCCACAGCCGCTGATACCATTGCCGATCGCAAACGTGGCTGCTTCTGCTTCTGAGCGCTTCGAATGATGACGCAAACCGATTGGTGGCCGCTTTGTAGGGCGTCCCTCCGCCACCACATAACGCGGGGAGGGTTAGGTTGCACCGTATATTGGGGTAGGGGAACCGTAATCTGCACACTTTCCGATGGAGCAGGGGTGTTAGTTTTGGGGGGGGACAAAAACATATATATAAACAGCTAATTAGGCTACTCATCCATCACTTCTTAGCTCACGCTATCCACTAACAATCTCACACTGATACCTTTCGCTGTAAGCACACACAATGGCACGTACACACCGCTCATCTTCCTCTTCGGCCTCTGACAATGAGGGCCTCCCGCGCTACTTCGGGAAGAATGGTTTCCCTGACCAGGACCCGAAGAAGGTTAAGAAGAATGGCTCAGGAAGATACAATTGGGGTAATGCTTTTGATGACATTGATGACCTCGATGCTACCGCCGAGTTCAACTTCGCACGCTCGCGCCGGCGCTCTAACTCGTTCGCTCACCAGGCTGGTACTTGGAAAGCAACATCGCAATACGACGAAGTGTTTGACGAGGAGGACTGATGCAATGTTTCAGCTGGTCAATTCGCTCACCACGCCTTCAAGGCTCCAACCACCCGGCAGCGAATCCTTCTCTCTAACTCACGACATGAATTTAGGAACATACAAACAAACACACAGAGACATATAGCCATTATTTACAAGGAACAAGTAGGTTACAAGGCTCGAATTAAGCGATATCAGAATTATGAACTAAACGCATATGGAAAATGTTGACGCGAAGTGGGCATATCAGATGAACGCGTGATATCAAATGTGTGTGGCCTATGTGCAGACTCATTAGCCAAGAGTCATCCATCACTGGTCAATATCCTCCATGTTCCCATAAAAGTTGCGAGCACCCATCCAGTGTAAGTACAGCAGTATTGTAATCTCAGTTACTATGCCGTCTAGGTCTTTATCGTCGCTGCCGCCGTTGTACATGCAACTTGAGACGTGATCCATTTCGCGATCATATACAGAGCCACGACCACATATCGTTTTGATTAGTGAGGTGTAAACCTTAAAAGCCACGACACCAAGCGCTCGTGACTCGTACACTGCGTATAAGGGACTTCGCCGGAGATTATTGCTTCCGCTTAAGTCTTCCAGTATCTGTTGGCGGCGATGCGTATCCTTGCGAGCCTTCTCAAGTCCGCCCTGTACGCGGTCAAACACGAATTTGTCGAAACGATCTTGGAGGCTACGTATACGTGACGTGTCCCTGCAAAAAAGCGCAGCCACTGTTACTCTTGATGAGAGCCGTATACTACTCAGTAAAAACCCCGCCGTTAGTTGGCTTAGCATTTGCTCAGTATCGTCCTCTCTTTTGGCCAGAAAAATCGACGACGATGGAATGTACGCCATTATTTGAGAGCATCGAGCAACCATGTTAACCACGGTGGGCTGCTCTTTGATCCACCTCGAAAACGAGAGACGGTCCAGCTTTCCAGCCGCTATCTCCTGCGCGTAATAGTCCATTTCTAAGATTGTTGTTGAGTGTAAGAGAAGAGGGACTCGGTCTTTCAATTGTGCGTTTATTTGATCGATCCTGGTGAGGTTCAGCAACGCCGTTGCTGTTTTCAGTCCTACAACGAAATGTTCGGAACCATGGGCATTTGCGAAGCAGTCCTTCATTACTTTCACCCATTTGCGCCTCATGGGTATGACGCAGGCATCGACCATGCAGACAAGAAACTCGACCAAGTCTTGAAGAAAGCGCATGCGCTGTTCTACACTTCCTTCCATCAATCTCCGAGGATCCATGTGCGATGCTATGTTCTGTTGTAAGTAGGCGGGGAAAACGCTGAACATCAAACTGTTCAGACCGTTTAAAATTTGGGGGAAAACAGGAATAGGAGTGCATGCCCTGGGATTCCGAGTAATATCGGCTAGCTCGTTCCTCAAAAAGGTCCAGATGTCACTGGAGGTTGATGCTTCAGCCATGCTGAGAGGAGGCTCGATCTGTAAGTTCGAATTGAAGGCTAGCTCGTGTCTGAAAACTTTATTCTTGATGACACGGCTCAATGTTAACCGATGAAGTGAGAAAATCACAGGTGGAGCCTGAGGAGTCAGCTGGGGAAGGACAGAATAAAAAGGTGTTGTGAATACGACTCCAAACGCCTCACTCCTGTTGATTGTAAATGGCATTCCCATTGGGATCAAGAACTGGTCAACACATGCCGATGACTTGACGGGCGATGCGCGAGAGTTGCACTCAGTGGAAGGACGTTCGAATCCTGCAACCAAGAAACAGTATACTTCTCCGCCATTTATACCGCACACACGCTCCAAGAGAGCCGGCTTCATGCCCCACTCTTCTTCAAAAGCTTTGAGTAGTGGCTGAGCCCTCAAGTTATTATAGGCAGTTTCTGTGAGCTGCATACATCTATGAGAACAACAATCTGAGAAGCTACAACTGTTAGGTTGAGCATTATCGATCTTGAAGTCACAGGAAGATCCAGTTGAGGGGACAGAAATGCAATTCTTCTTGGTAAGTGCTGCATCTTTTGCTGCTTCTTTTGCTGTTGGGCGCCGGTCGACCCCTGTAGATGCTGAGATTACCTGCGGGGATACAGAGATTGGTGATGTTGGCGAAGTAGCAAGAGGAATAGGGGCATGAATCTCTTCGCCTTCGCATCTCAAGTGGATATCCAAAGCATGTGCCGTATTGCCAGAGGTAGTGGTAGTAGTTGTGGTGGTGGTCGTAGTTGTTGCGGCAGAGGCATTAGATAGCGAACGTTTGCGATTGTAAGGCATGAACAACAGCCAGTTCCTGCGGCGAGAAAGTCGTCTTAATATATCAGCCTCCTGATTCAGAAAAAAGTTCAACAAGGCAGCCAACAAGGCAGCCAAGAACTTTAGACTTGTTTTGTTGTTATGCACTCTGGCGAATTCTATCGTACCCAGCGCTATTTTGGAATGTTAGCCGATGCCTTGCACATGTGGTTCAACCTTAATTGGAGCCGCAGTGGATCTGAACTCTATCACAGCAGCATGCGGTACCTGAGTGAACCTAGCACTCAGGGAAGCCTTCGGCAGCTCCGTTAATTGCCCACTGTTTTGCTTAGAATTGTTATTTGCGAACTGATGGTATATAACTAAGGATGGTTTAGTCACCGTGTCGGAGTCGGTTTGTTAAGAACTGACCACGGGCATGGATGTCTATAGATCCAAATTTGCTGAATTCCTGAACGGCCATGCAGCTCAGTTGCATGCAAGTGGCATTTGGTCACAATCGATCTATAACCTAAAGTGACAACTGAGCCTCGAAACGCACGCCCTACACTTTGTTACAAACCACGCGAGGAGGTTTTGGGTCGAGCGTGTAGGAGGAAAGCCTCACAGGCCTGAATAAAGTATGTTATAAACCAAGAGGTTGAGCGTTGATTGGAAAGATCTTTGTTTCGAACGAGCCACAGGCTGAAAAGAGTCCGTATTGAACTCGTGAGCGTTGATTATATTCATATTTGAATGATACAAGATCATCAAGTATCCATCTTTTATCTATAAGTTAAGGTGTTTGATGTTTTAATTAGTGTTGACGCCAGCTTTCAGACGTGCAGTTTTTGTGCGCATGTGTGTATGTGTGTATGTGTGTATAATCGCGCCTCTGCTTCTGCTAGTCGCGCGCAAGAGGAGGCTGGTTAAGGTCACCACGTACGGGCCTTGTACCTAATATGGGTGTGTGTGTATGTGTGACATAAAGGCGCCAGAGGCTGCCACCCCGATTACGTTGAGCTTAGGAAATTTTGCCCAGCCCGAACCCTCTTGGGAACTGCTGATTTTTTTTAGTTCGGTAGTGTAGCCGCGCATTGCAAGGACACACACAATATCATTCACTGGTGGTAGCACTTGAGAAGCACACTTCTCACCTGCCCCTCGACCTCCATGACTGCATTGTGGGAGCGTCTCCGAGCGACCTTTCTCGCGGACGCGCCCGCTGACCAGTCCCTACAGCGGCTCCAAACGAGCTTCTCCTTTTTGGAGGGACTCCGGAGGTTACGTGCCCATCATTGGCGACGCCGCGATTTCCAATATTGTGTGTTGCTTCCAATTCTACTTTACGCTTTCATAATATGCGAGAGCCCGAAACTGCTACCAAGAACGATCCTGGTGTGTGTGATGATCTACTTAATGACGGCCCCCATATTCAGCCAGTTCTTCTTGCCGTTTTTGCCAACGGCGACCTACCTCATACTATTCTATGTGTGCCGGTACATCAATCCGAAGTACCGCCCGCCGATTTTCGTGCGTGTGCTTCCGGCACTCGAGACCATTTTCTATGGTGGAGACCTCAGCGAGACGTTGGCTGCATCTACGAACGCATTTCTCGACATACTCGCATGGATCCCTTACGGCTTGGGACACTTTGGCGCCCCTTTCGTTGTAAGCTTCATTCTTTTCATGTTCGGCCCGCCCACAACCTTGCCGACGTTCCATTTCGCATTTGGATTCATGAACGTTATTGGCGTCACGACGCAGATCTTATTTCCCAACGCGCCTCCTTGGTATCGTAAACAGCATGGCCTGGAGAAGGCAAACTACGGCATGAGTGGTTCGCCGGGCGGATTGGCGCGTATCGACGCCCTGCTTGGCTCGAATTTGTATACTGCGGGCTTTGGAAATAGCCCTATGGTTTTTGGTGCCATTCCCTCTCTGCATAGCGCCGATGCCGTCATGGAGGCTCTGTTCCTGTCTTATCTCTTTCCTTCATGCACGCCGCTGGTCGCTGGTTACGTCCTATGGATTTGGTGGGCCACGATGTACCTAACACATCACTACTTTGTTGATTTAATTGCCGGCGCTCTTCTCAGTCTTTTTGTCTTCTACATGTGCAAAATCAATATCATGGCGCAATGCGAACCGGGGAAATTCGGCCGGTGGTCTTATTCTAAGCTGAAATTCGGTCTGCCTAACTATAATCGCTCCCACTACACGCCTTCCGACCGAGGCTACAGCCTGTATGATGAAGAAGCTCAGGTTGACCAAGTGGTAATTGATGAGGGCATGATGGAGCTGCCCACAGTCAGGTAAGTAATGAACTCATTTTCACCCTTTTCCCCACGCAATTACCTGACGGTTACCCTGTTCGAGAAGTCCTTGTCAGACTCTGCCTGATATTGGTTGTGCGTCCTGAATCGCATATGGAATAGTTCTGAATGAGCTCTCCTTTGGTTGTACATTACAGCTAGATATCTAGCACAAAACGCTGTGCACATATGTAGTACACACGTAGTCCAGACTTAGTAGTCCATACACGTCCCCCCTCTTCCCCCCGCTCCTCTTTCAGAATTCACGATGACATCACTTGATCGTGGGACACGGGCGTGGGACACGGCCGCGCTTGAGACGACCGTGGTGAGGGTGTGTGTGCATCTCCATAGTTCTCTCAAATCGCTCATCTACATGGACGAGGCATACGTGGTGAAGCGGATGCGCTTGAGATACAAGCAATCCACTGGATCTCTATGAATACATAATACTACCTGTTGATTGGACCCCGTAGTAGCTACACGGTATGTGCCTTGCGCGGAACTAGCCGAACCGATCGATTGCATATGGGCGGGACGAGGGCAGCGGTTGCAGCGCGAAATCTTAATGTACGTGGATGACTCAGCGCTATGACGTTTTGCGGGAGGGCAGGCTGCAGCAGGACATACAGCACACAGCTTACAGCACACATCTGCAGAGACGGAGCCAGTATCGGCTATGATACCCCCTTTTCAGCGGGCACGAGAGGTTGCCCGTACTACCCTATTCCCAAGACAGAGTTGAGGTCTACGCACTACAGAGAACGCAAATGTCATTGCTAGCACCTTCCGCCATATTTCCAAGTCGAAAATTTAATTTAAAAAAAACGAACATACGATCTCATGGCATATCTCTCACGCTTTATATTTAATCTAGTCAACCGATCGTCTTTTTCTCCTCGGCACCTGCCTCAGTTAGCCCGCTCGTTTAAACGCCCTTCTCGCGTGCTCGGCAACTTCTTCCCAGTTTAGCTGAGTCTGTTCGGAAATTCAGGGCCATGTGATCGGCACCCGACACCGTATGGCTTCGGTTACCGCGCCTTTGGAAGAGAGAAAAAATTAGTTAAGCGAATTTTGTTGTGGGCATGTCCCAAAGGTATGTCCAGCAGCACCTGATCAACACGGAGAAGTAGTATAAGTCCACGGAACCAGAATTTTTTGAATTTTCTCATTCATTTCTTCTTGCATTTCCAGAGTCCCTGGTTTCCGCTGATTCTACCAGCAACTAGCAAAACACGCTTTGCGTGAGTTGGAAGGCCTTTTCCGCACCGGAAAATGGGGCTTAAAAACATGTTCACTAAAAGGCCAGCGACCTCCGCAGGGCCTGGCCAACCTGGTTCGGGGGATTTGCAGGGATCAAATGAGTCGTTGTCTCCAAAAGACCACAGACGTGGTTCGTCAGTCGGTGACTCTGTTCCAAGCTCCGAATCCCCGCGCATCAGCCCTCCTCCTAGTAATAGGGGGACGGGAGCGAATCCGACACCCAACGTTAGCCGTCAAAACTCAGTGGCGAGTTCCACAGGGTCGAGTCTTGTGCTCAATGGTGGCTCTCAGTCCGAAGCCTTGAATATGTCGCGAATTGTGCAGCTTGGCGATGGCAAACACGTGCACCAGCTCAAGAACGCACGCCGCCAAGAAAAGCTTGGCCGCATGCTTCGCGAGTTCATGGGTACCGGACAGAAAGTTGGAAATGACGCCATCTCCGCCGTGCCGGATTTCGTGAAGCAGGCTGACAAGCTCACGCTGATGCACGGGTTTGTCAACCTGCTCACTTCTGGTCAGGAAGTTGAGGATGGCGTTATTAAGGATGCGAACCACATGCCCCGCGCACCTGGCTGCGAACGAGCTCCCATCAAGGAAAGCACTGCGAAGTCGTTGGCGCAAAAGTATGGCCGTTGCCAAGAGATCATTGGTCGCGGTTCGTACGGAGTTGTCCGCCTTTCGCACAAGACCGACCAAAGTGGTAAGGAGCAGCTCTTTGCAGTCAAGGAATTCCGCAAGCGTACGTCTGAGAACTCCAACACCTACCAGGATCGACTTATGTCGGAATTTTGCATCTCTTCGTCCTTGGATCACATGAATATCATCCACACGTTCGACTTGATGAAGGACGCGAATGGAGGCTGCTGCCAGATCATGGAATACTGCTCTGGCGGCGATCTTTACTCGCTGATTATCAGCACTGGCACTGGGTTAACGGCTACGGAAGCAGACTGTTTCTTCAAACAGATCCTCCGCGGTGTTGTGTACATGCACTCTATGGGTGTTGCGCACTGCGATCTAAAGCCAGAAAACATCTTGCTGACCCGCAACGGTGTTTGTAAAATTAGCGACTTCGGTAATGGTGAGTGTTTCCGCATGGCGTGGGAAAAGGAAATCCATTACTCGAAGGGTGTCTTTGGTTCGGGACCGTACATCGCACCGGAGGAGTTCAAGAGTAAGTCGTTCGACCCACGGGCTGTGGACATTTGGGCTTTGGGTGTTATCTATATGGTAATGCGTACTGGCAGCTACTTGTGGCGCAAGGCTGTTACCGAGGAAGATGATCACTACGCGAAATACATCCGCGACCGAAAGACCAGTAAAGGATACTACCCCGTGGAAAAACTCTCGCCTTCGAAGAGCGTGTATGTCATATACAGCATTCTCGACCCTGTGCCTGCTAGACGCATCACTGGCAAACAGATTCTGAATTCTGAATGGGGCCGTAGCATCAAGGTATGTGACAGCGCCGACCCAAAAGAGAAGACACTGAGGCCGCCTATACCTCAACAACCGCAGTCGCAGCCGCAAGACTCGAAGAGGGAATCGTTGGCCCAGGTCGACAAGCTAGCGACATCGCAAGCCAGGGTGCAACGCGTTTAAACTGAGATGACTTTGCCACAACCTTTCAAAACAAGGAAGCGCCACGCAGGCGTGGGCTATTCCGAGAGTAAAAATTCTTAAGCCAAGGAAAAAAAAAAGGAAACTTAGGTCTTTCGTTTCCGGACGGGTCCCAAATCAACACTATGTATATGTATGTATTATATGTATCAGAACGCGGATGACAACACGTTTCTTATCATATTATCTCCCCTGTACCTGGTATTTTGATTCCTGACAGCATCTGAACGTGTAAGCGTTTGCTGGAACCGTGCAGCTACTCGAAAGGCTCTCGGTTGAACGTGAACTGCTGCAGGAATTCTTGAGTTCTTTGGGAATTACTCGGCGTACTTATTCGCTGTATATATATCAACTCAACCTATGCAGATCCTAAGACGCCAGCATAGCATTGTATCTTATATGTATTCATTAGAAAGTACCAGCACGAGACAAAGAAAAAGGCAGGAAGGCATCACCACTCAGACTGCTTAAGTGCAAGCGGGCGCGGATCTAAATGTGTTTGAGTTCTTATGAGTTTGCGCTCTGTGTGCCTGCTGTTGTTGTGCTTGAGTATATATGTGAAGGCGTGCGTAACACTGTTCAGTGCACAACAGTAATCTTTTCAAAAGTCAACGAAATAGGGAGCGTAAGGATCAGCTCCCGTCACACCGTACTCCACGGTATCCTCTTGGTACGTCTCGAATTGTGAGGTGTCTCCAACTCCTGCCTGGATGGGTGGCTCATAAGGAGTCTCGATAGACCGGTTCAACAGTTTTTCCCAAACGACTTCTGCAAACCAAGGATGTGCCTTCACATCTGCTGCACCGCCACTAAGGTTGCCAAGACGCTGGGAGAGGTTTTTTGTAATAAGCCGCTGGAGCAGGTCTATGGCAGTGGGGCTCAGGTAATTAGGATACTGGACATCGCATTGCAGAATTTTCTCGTATGTTTTCATGTGGGATTGTGAATAAAATGGAGTGTAGCCAGTGAGCATTTCGAAAATGAGGACACCTAATGACCACCAGTCCACGCTTTTGTTGTACGGCTTCGACGCCACTACCTCCGGGGCAATGTAATCGGGCGTGCCGCACAGAGTCCATGTGACGTCCGGCACTTCTTTTGAGAAGCCAAAATCAGTGATCTTGATGTGCCCATTTTTGTCTAAGAGGATATTTTCCGGCTTCAGGTCTCGATACAGGATGTTTTGATTGTGCAGGTATTCTAGTGCCAAGACGACTTCGCTGGCATAGAACTTCGCAACCGGGCTCGGGAATCTCCGAGACTTGCGCAGTAGACTAAAAAGCTCTCCGCCTTCTATGTATTCCATGACCATAAACAGATTGCTGCTGTCTTGGAATGTACCCCACAGTCTAATGAAAAACGGGAAGTTCACTTTTTTGAGAATACGACGCTCGTCGTTGATATGTGCGATCTGCTTCATGCGTACAACCTGCGTCTTTTTCAGCACTTTCATTGCGTAAAACCGGTTATTATGCACGCTTCGAACGAGGTGGACCCGGCCAAAAGAGCCAGTTCCTAGCGTACGCATGATGTCGAAGTCAGATAATGAGTACTTACCTCTCGTCACATATTGCGTGTCCGGAACCGGATAAGGAACTTGTGCCGTCAACTGAGAACTCTGAGGATGCCGTGCGGGATATGTGGGTTGTGAGGCCTGTTGCTGGGTGTCGTTGGACTCTGTAAAGTGATTGGCTGCCTGCGCCGATGAGATGCCGGGCACTTGCGCCTGCGGCACTGGAGCTCGTTGTCCGTCCACTTGCGGGACCATAACCTCATGCTGAGGCTGGTTTGTGCCATCTGTTTGGAAGCGGTGGTGTTCGTCGTGCGGCTCATGCTGTGGCTGCGGCGGTGCCTGAGCCTGTAGTTGGTGCTGGTCGCCCGTGCGCTCGTTGCCTAGCTGATGTTGCGGGCCCTGATGAGAAGCGTAGTGCACAGTCACATTAGTTTCGGTGCTATTACTATTGCCGACTTGCGTTTGAGGAGGACCGCCATTGTGTGGATTCTGGGGCCCCTCAGAGGCGGCAAAAGGTGTATTCATTGAGTTAGGCATGAACTAGACGAGCGCTCGCCAGAGTCATCAACGATTTCAGCCTGCGTGGGGGTTCGGGATTAGCAAAGTAAGAGCGAGCGTAGAATGAGTTGAGCTGTTCTCGCACGACCACGCAGATCTCGACGAAACTAAGATTTGAGGGGTCCACGTATCTTAAGAAGACTCAGTCCTTTGTAGTTTTTGTAACAGGCAAACCCTTACTCCGGGATGGGGGGCACAGAACCCCCCACCCTCCTTCCCCGACAGGGTCTGGATACCGAGATCGGGGTTCGGGTTATTTAGCCAATTCGAAGAATCCCCGATCTGACAAGTCTCGATAAATGATATCATACAGTGTCAGATGTGCATACGAACCGTGACTGCTGGCGGTATGCTCAGTGCATTGCAGAAGCGGTGCGGCCAGGCGATTAGCCGATTCTCTGGGGTCCGCGTCAACCTATACACAATTAGCGATGATTAGATTCTGCAGTATATAAAGCGCTATCTATGGCATACATTTCTCGCTCTGGGTTAGTCATGGTGCAAGGTCGTGCCAGCTGGCGTTGGCCTCGCACGCCGCTACACCCAGGAGGAGCTTGTGGTGGTGATACCTGGAGAGGCTAGGCTGCATTACACACTAAATAATTTTTTTTTGACGCATCGTGCATATGTAATGTGCATAAGTAATGAGTAATCAAACTAACCCTCATGCTAGCGGGAAACTGAATAGGCGCCAGCTAATCGTGGTTCACAAGCAACGCCCGTACTTCGTGCGCCCATCGACCAATCTTATTGGACGACGTGTTCCAAACGCAGGAGACTAGAAAGAGAGAGAGAAACAGGGTCCGAGCGCGAGACAAGGAAGGAAAATAAACGCATAATGGTGTTGAATAAGTTTGAGCTGTTTCTGCTGCGCAACAGCAGTCAAATAGAGCAGGTCGATAAATACTTAACGTTATTAACCACATTTCTCCCCGGCCAAACGCAGTCGATGGAGCTTGCCGGCGAGGGAATAGTTTCGGCGAGCGCAATGTTGCAAACATACAAGAGCCACGTTCTGAACAAAGTCCTCGAGGAGTCGAAGCGGTCGCTTGAATCGCGGTACCTCGATGCGCAGTACAAGGAGCACACCGAGTACGAGGTCCTCGCGTACGTGCTCAGCGCCCTTAAGTCTACTGAGTTATTTATTGAGATGTCGACGTCGCATTTGAGAGGCGACAGGGGCCGACAGAAGGCTGTGATTGCCTTGGAGGCGCTGAAGTCTGCCCTGAGGCTGAGGATGCTTCGGGTCTCGCAGCGCGGCCTGCCGGCTGCGGTCCCCGTGCACGACGTCGCCGCGGAGCCGGAGGAAATTGACCGATTGCTCGCAAACCAATCTCCGAATGCACCACGCGCAAATCAATTCCGTTCCATAGAGCCGTTTAAAGACTCCTTGAAGTTCAAAACAACGCTGCTGCAGCCGCCAGACCCGGACCGGCTCCGGCCGCCTTTGCAATTGATGCGATCGCTCCGCAATCCGCTTGCGTTATCTGAGATCTTGGTAATTATGCGGCCCCTTATTTACGCAACCCTGCTGTACAGGTCACGAAAACGCAGCTGGACGCCCTGGCTTATCGGCGTCGCCATGGAGGCCGTTGCGCGCTCTTTGGCACGCCGGACTCTAGATAGGCATCCGAAAAAGCCCACGGGGCTCGAAGACCAGGTCCTCAAATCGCGGACTCAGGATATGCTTTGGTGGCTCATGCGTGGGCCCATGTACAGCAACCATACCCGAGTCTTTCTCCTTGCATTTGCTAATCGCCTCCTCAAGTTGCCGCTCCTCAGCCTGGGAGGCCGTCTCTTGGAGGACGCCCTGTATTTATTCGATGAGTACTACTTCGCATCGGCCACGATGTGAGCCAACTATTCATGTATAGAGACCTTCCCCTTTAGATAATAATAATGAACTGATCTTGTGATCCCAGGAGCCGAGACCGATTCCCTTAAAGGCTCTTGCCCCTGGAGACCAGTTTTCCCCTGGTCAATCGGGCGGCGCAGGACAGTCCTGGACGCAAGGGCGAAGGCCGGGAAATGGACGCAGTCTTCTCCTTAGTATGACTCTATGCGGCTTTGAATTGCATCGGCCTTAATGCATGTGTGCATGCGCGCTTAGATGCCCCTCTCACACCGCCCTGGAGATAACGAGCAGGGTGCTGATATGACTCTGCATGCTGAACTCTATGGGTATGTACAAGTTGCATTTGCAGGTACGGCTGCATGCACTCTGTCACGTGTTATGGTAACGTGCGTGTAACCTCACGCTGTTGCCGTACGAGGGTGTGTGAGCGTGTGGGTGCGGGTGTGTGAGCACTGGGCGTAGGAGCGTGTGCGTGTGAGTGTGCGGAAAAAGGTGGTCATGGCCCCAGTACCAAAACACCGCGGCAACTCCAGGCAGCCCGAGATAGCCCTTGAAAAGTACGTGCCGAGCCTAGATAACGTCCCAGATGAGACCGTTCTCGGCCGGCTGCAAGAGGCTCTCGAAGCCCTTCTCTCCGAGCGGTCCCACCCGATGATGGTGGGGCTCAGCAAGCAGCTTGACCAACTTAAGACCGCGGAGAATGTCATAAATCGCGAGATTGACGTGAGGAAACGCCCCGCCGCCGGCACGGCCACTGGAAAACGCAAGCACGGACGCAGGGAGTCCCGATCTGAACGCGTAGCTGCAGCCGCCGCGGCCGGTCACAGTTCCGAGCCTCCGTCCGTTATGGCGGACCGCAAAGGAGCGAGCAACGGTTCCGACGCAAAGGTCAAGCTCGAAAGTGATGCTGGGAAGGGGGAAAGTGAAGCTGGTCGTGACGACAACGATGACGGCACAGACGAACACCGCCAGGGTAGTGACGACGAACGGGCCCGCGACGGTGGAGCCGGTGCTCATCGCGACACCAAGGACGAGGTGGCTGGAAACGACACGGGCCGGTCAACGCCCACAGATCCTGCTGCTGCGCACGACGGTTCGCTGAGCGCGGACGAGCTTCGTAGCAATCAAGATCGGGACCAAGATCAGGACCAAGATCAGGACCAAGATCGTGCTCTAACCAGCAAACCTGAACCCAGCGAAACGCCCGCGAGAAGCGACGACGAAATCGAGGACGACGGAAGCCGTGACGACAGCGGCAATGACAGCGAAAACGACAATGACTCTAACAACGAGGGTCGCGAGGATGCGAACGTGGACGTAGCGGAGACGGGAGATGGAGATGTGGATATGGACGAAGACGACGAGGCAAACGGGGACGACGGCAAGAAGTCTGAAGCAGAGGAAGACCTTGTTCAAGCCGAGGCCGAAGAGGCCGCGGCTGAGACTGGTGAAGGTGAAGGTGACGACGAAGATGACGACGCGGACGACGACGATGAAGAAGAAGGTGAAGGTGAAGGTGACGACGATGATGCCGAGGACGCCGGGGCTGAGGGCAAAGGCGCCCACAGCTATTTCGGAGCTAAGCACGTCAAGAATAACGATAACGACAACGACGACAACGACGAAAACAGCGACAACGACTCTGAGGCTTCCCGCCAAACAAAGGCAGGTGCACGCGCGGCCGGGAACAACAAGTTTGTTTCGAATCCGAAATCTGAGTTTGTGTCCACGCAGTCGCTTCCACGCCATACTCTAGGGCTGTTCGACGAAACGAGCCAGGATGAGGACGAGGAGATGCGCAAGCAGCGTCTCGGCGTCGTGTCGTACCCCAAGGAAGATCTTTCGACGCTCACGGCCGGCCCGGTACCAACGGAAGACTTCACGCGAGCCAAGCCCTCGAACCAGGTGCAGTTCTCCACATACGCGACGTTTTTAGAACCATATTTCCGGCAGTTCGCGGACGAGGATATCCAGTTTTTGCAGCAGCCCGCCGTTGGAGCAGGCGTAGAGGCCGCGAACCTGCAAGGCGGGAAGCGCCTTTCTCCGTACGTGTTCCCGCCATTGGGCCCTCACTACCGCCACCAATGGGCTGCGCAAGACGCAGAGCTTTCCGGATTGGAAGTGCCCGAAATTGACCGGAAAACTGCGGCCTCGCAGGTCGCGAAGCTCGCCCACATGGCGAAGCCCGCGGGAAGCGTCAGCGAAATCAATGACACAAACCTCGAATCGCAGGCCTTAAATCTCAGCTTGGGCCCGTTCACGGAACGGCTCGTGGCCGCCGTGATGGCCGAGGTGTACGATCCTGTGGCCTCGGGAACTGCCGGCGCGAGCGCAAGCGGAGGCGCAGGAGGGCCAAGCACGAGCTTTGCCGAGCTCGAAGATGCGAGCACGAAGGGAGATGCTACGCCGCCACGAATCGAGAGGGCGATTGCTGCCATCCCGCCCGCACCGACGGGGACGCCGCTCATCGAGGACTTCGGCCACCTTGAGGAGCGCGTGAAGGGCGAGTTCCGGTACGTCGGCGTGCTCGACATGGCGCTGCTGAGAAAGTTCGAAAAGAGCAAGTCCGAGTTCAAGCTCGCGATGCCCCGGTCGCGCGATGAGTATGCGGACCCGTCGGTTGTTGAGATGGACTGGGTGAACGGCGCCGAGGACGACGAGATAAGCCGCGAGCTGCGCCTGCTGCAGCGGCGGCTGCATGAGGTTTCGCGGCGGAACAGCTTTTACAAAGAGCGGCTCACGCCAGTTGTGCAGGAGCAGCTTTCCTGGCAAGAATACCAATCGATTCTGCAGGACCTCGATAAGCAGGTCGACCAAGCATACACGAAACGGCTGAAGCAGCCGAAGGTCATGCCGCCGAAACCAAAGAAACGCAAGGGTTCGATCGGGCTCGAGAGCTCGGACGGCATGTCGCCCGGCGGCGCTTCTACGCCGGACCTGCAGCCCGTGTCCAAGATCCCTGACCAGAAGCCGGCGATCAAGGCGCTTATTGACAAGCGCGAGCGCTGGCTCACAAAGATTGGGCCTCTGTTCCGCCCGTCCCACGAAATGATGCGCGAATACCTGCATCCGAAGTTTGAAGATATTGATGACGAGTATGCGCCCGAGGATGATGAAGAAGAGGACCGTGAAGAGTGAGCCACTTTCCATGCTTTGGCGTATGTGTACATATGACGATATTTTATGTATTCATAATTTTGTGATGCCCAGCAGTACCTGGATTCGTACTTGTCCAGTAGCACCACTTATGTACCACCTATGGAGCGCCACGGTCGTGCCGCGTTCGTGCCACGCTCGTACCACGCTCGTTCGCATATTCGGAGGCAGTACGGGCGAGATGCGTGCATCCACATAACCTCTCTTTTATTATCTACAATAAGAGTACTAAGAGTAATTTTATATCGCTTACCACCTCATCATGCTCATGTCGTTGCGAATACGGAGGTAGTCGCGCAAGTACTGGATGCGTCCCAGTGCAGCAATGGCAATGTCTCTATCCCACAAGTACTTCTGAGCGAACTTGCGGACATCCTTCGTGGAGACGGCATCAACAAGGCGCTCGACCTCCTCGGGGGTCTGGCGGCGGCCGAGAGTGACAAGCTGGCGGCCGATGTCCTCAGCCGAAGCCGTCGTGCCATCGAGCGACAGGAGAAGCGAGGCCTTGAGCTGCGACTTCGCACGCTCGACCTCGGCGTCGCTGACGTCGACGCTCAAACGGTTCCACTGCTTGAGCGCGAAGTGCACAAGGTCGTCAACCGTCTCCTCGTTGTCTGTCACAAGGTATATGCCCCACAGACCAGTGTCGTTGTAGGAGGTCGAGAAGCTCATGAACGACGACGCGAGGTGGTTCTGCGACACGATCTGAGCAAGCTTCGAGCCCTGCGTGTTCGCCGTGCTGCTGACGCGGTCCCACGAGCCAATGACGGCCTGAGCAACGAGGGCCGGGTAGTAGTCGGGGCTGTCCCACGAGACACCCTCAACGGCAATGGCAATGTGCGCGTTCGGGATCGTGTCGTCACGGACACGGACCTCAGAGCCAACGAAGTTCGAGACGTCGCCGAAGGCAATGCTGCCCTTGCCGGGCTCGACGGGCTCGGGGGATGCAGGCAGCTCGCCGAAGTACTGCTTCGCGAGGCTCACGAGCTCCTCGTGCTCGACGGCACCGGTACCAACAAGGACCATGCGGTCGGCACGGTAGTTCTTCGCGATGTACTGCTGGAGCTCGCGCTGCGTGATCGTCTCGATGTTCTCCTTCGGGCCGAGGATCGTGCGGCCGAGCGCCTGGCCCTGGAACGCAACGGAGTGCAGGTGGTCGAAGAGGACCTCCTCGTAGATCTTGTCGACCTCCTCGGCCTCGCGCAGAATAACGCCGCGCTCGTTCTCAATCGCCGAGGGCTCGAGCTTCGAGCTCGTGAGGATGTCGCTGAGAATGTCGACCGTCTTCGGAACGTCCTTTTTCAAACTCTTTGCGTAGAAGACCGTGTTCTCGCGCGAGGTGTACGCATTCAGGTGGCCGCCAATCTGCTCGATCTCGAGCTCGAGCTGCTTCTGTGTGCGCTTCGACGTGCCCTTGAAGCTCAAGTGCTCGAGGAAGTGCGCAGTGCCGTTGTTGGCCTCGTTCTCGGCACGCGAGCCCGCATCAATCCACACGCCCACCGTGGCGGTCTGCGCAGCCGGGTGCGCCTCGCTGGCGACCGTCAAACCGTTCGGCAGAGTCGAGGTGACCGTTTTGGGCGAAGCATATGAGAACGTCTGCAGCCCGCGAGACAGGGGCGCAGCGGCACGAGCCTTCGAAATCAGGCGAAGCATTTTGAGAAGAAAGGAAGATGAGTGGTCAGCCGGTGATCTGTAGCACCGTCACCTGATACACCACCACACCACGGCAGGGCCTGGGAATGGCCGGCGTAGTCTAGAACCGGCGTTTGGAACTCGCGTTCCCGCGCGCATTAGTGCGGGCGTTATAGTTAATAATTAGAATTAATCACGGAATCACCACAAGTCAATTTGCTTGGACGCCTGAATTTTCTACATTCTACGCAACACGCCCGACGCGGGGCAGTGCGCCACGCTATTAGGAGGCCTACAGCTGCTTAACCAATCATAGCGCTTACAATCCCGCGACATCACCTTAGCATGTGGACGTCCCACGGCCACTACGGGCACCTCACACGACCCTGCTGACTTAGTGCCGACCCCACACACTTACCCACACACAAACGCTGCACACGAGCCTTTGAAAATGCTGAGATTCGTGACCCCGCAAGTGCGCGCGCCCATTAGCCGCGTTGGCGTTCGAACGCTGATGGCCTCGCCAAAGCGCTCGCTCTTCGATAACGCCGGCGTCCCGCAGCCGCCGGGCTACATCACGGGCACGGTCAACGACGCCGTGAAGATGCCGCAGCCGGACCGGTACCATGGCTCTTACCACTGGGGATTCGAGCGTCTCGTGACGATTGGGCTCGTTCCGCTGTCCGTATGGCCGTTCATCACGGGCTCGCTGCCCCCCGTGGCCGACGCGACCCTCGGTGCGCTGCTCATTGCGCACTGCCACATGGGGTTCGGCTCGTGCATCACCGACTATATTCCGAAGCGCCGATTCCCGAAGCTGAACCCGGCTTGCTTCTACCTGCTTGGTGCCGGCAGCGCCGTTGCCCTGTATGGCGTGTACAAGCTCGAGACTGAGGACGAGGGCCTTGTGGGCACCGTCAAGAAGCTCTGGGAGGCCTAGGCTCAGCATCCTATAATTATTAAACACATTATTGTAAGAAAAAAAAAAGAACAAAGCATAGAAAAGCGTGAGTGTGGTAGTGTAGTCATGCGCGAACACGACGTCTTACTGAGCAGGACTGCGGCTGCGTTTGTACGCGCGTGAAGATCCGTACAGCTCCGCGTTGAGGCGTGATTCCATTTGCTGCAGCCCTTCAAGGGTTTTCTGTACAAGTGCCGGCGTAACCACGGGCGATGCCGTCGCGTCAACAAGAAGCTGCTGGCTCTCTGCATCGACCTTGCCTACAATGGACCCGCACGCAATTGCTTCAATCAGCTCGGCCTCAACATCCTCCTCGCGTATTTGCAGTCGTTGTGCAATCTCTTCATATTTAATCACTCGAGATGGGGATTCCAGGGCCAGAAGGATTAGTGCATCCCTGTCTACCATGGTCGCTCCCTCTCCCGCGGTCGTGCTACGAGACACACACAGCCGGAAGCAGGTGACGCGGTTAGGTTCTCTTATCCTGCGCTGGCTGATGCTGGGCTATTCCCCATAACCACCGTCACTATCACGACCACACCACACTGCATTATAGTTAGTACTACACAAAACTACACGGGCTGAGCGGGAATTCATCTTCGCTCATTGAGTTTCAACCGTTAATAGTCCAAACTCGTAAGCCTAGCAATGTTTCGGCGTGCTGCAGTATACGGAGCCGTAACGGCTACAGCTACTCTAGCTTATGGCGGCACGGTGCTGGCCGAATCCAGGAAGCCTCCGCATTTACTCAGCGAGCCAGAGGTGACGGAGCTTTTCCAGGAGCACGAATTACAGGGCCGAGATGCGTACACGCGTTTTGACCTCTCTGAACTGCAGTCCTTGGGAGAGGACGGGAATTGCCAGGGCCGTGTTGGAGAGTACCGCTGCTGGGGCATTTTCGATGGCCACTCTGGATGGTCCGCCAGCAACCATGTGGCCGACCACGTCTTGTCGTATCTGCGCGAAGCATACGGCCAACACCTCAATGGCTCCAAATGGTCACTGGCGTCGCTTTTCCAAGGCGGTACAGAGAGCCGTGCGGAACTACAGAGCGAAGAGTTCGACAACGTTATCTCGGAAGCCTTCACAAAATTGGACAGCGACATGCTCGCTGCGCCACTAACTGCAGTCAAGAAGGGAGATGCTGAACTGGCGGCAAGGGCCATTCCAGTTGCTATGAATGGTGCATGCGCCATGATGGCATTCTACCACCCGCTCCAGCAGCTGCTGAAAATCGCGTTGGTAGGAGACTCGCGCACGGTGCTCGGCGTCCAGGACTCTGATGGCGTGTGGCATGCGCGGAATCTGACCATTGACCAAACGGGGGAAAACCCGGCTGAGATTGCCCGCATTCGCGCCGAGCACCCCAAGGACCCGCCGTCGATTCTACGCAACGGGCGGGTGCTTGGGTACCAGCCCTCGCGCACTTTCGGTGATGCAGGCACAAAGTATACGTTGGAGGAGCAGAACGCCTTGAGCCGGTCGTTTTGGACTGTGCGGCCGAACCAGAGAGCGCTGACGCCTCCGTACCTCACGGCAAAGCCCGTCATTAGCACGGTCCGGCTTAATCCAAAAACCCCGTCGTTCATAGTTATGGGCTGCGATGGACTATACGAGTGGCTCACTAACGAGCAGGTCGTAGATCTTGTCGGCCAATGGCTCGAGAAGAACCCCGTAATTCCTTGCAAGCCCTACGCGGGCGTCAATGATATGAGCAACGACGATAGCGCAAAGGAATTCAGACGGCCCAATCTTCTGAAGTGGGGAGCTTTAAAGCCCACCGTCCAGGATGACAACGCTGCAACCCACTTGATACGTAATGCTCTCGGCGGATCAGAGTTCAAGAAGGTCTCGCTACTCGTGAGCCTGCCCTCTCCGATGTCAAGACGCCACCGCGACGATATTACCTGCACTGTCATCTTCTTTAACCCGGAGCTCGCCTCTAAGCTTTAGCGCGATTACCTTTTGTTGACTCTTCGCAAAATATCACTATGCAGGTGGTTTTCCGCAGAAACTTTAAATTATTGAATTTAGCTCTGATCGAGACCCAGTCCGAAATACCGTGCACTTTACACTCATATGTGTATATATATATAGACATATCTATAATGTGTGTGCACACGGTTCCTGGCGAAGTACACGAATCGTTACCAGGAAGTGTTCACGGAGAATCTCTCGAGTGCGTGCGAACACGGTATACTCCACTCTAGATTCGGTATCACTTCTTAGTGTACGCTCAGCAGCATGCGCTTGCTATTTCTTTTGAGCTTTGCCACAGGATTTTGCGACCAAGGGAGCAACAATGATAATGAAAATGCTATGAATAGCAACACCAACAAAGAACACCTTCACGTAGCACCCGGTTATTGGGATCCTTACCATCAACAGCGCGAGTATTATCCTGCTCCGTGGCCTGAGTCTCGTAACCAAAGGCTTTACAATGGCAGGCCGCGGTACTATTGGATCCCTGCGCGCCAAAGAGAGAGGGGGCATCGTCAACAACGCCCTTATTACCCTCCTCCTCAGCAACAAGATGAGCAGCAACAGGATTCGTGTCAATCGATGAACCCATTGGAGCTAGTTTCCAAGCTTGAGGGCACCGTCAACACGATCTCAAGGGCGAAGGATTCGTTGGAGCAGTTCATCTCGAGCCTCAGGACAATGAGACTATACGAGATTCCGCGTGAAATGTTTGGCGCAGTGCGCCTAGCCAGTTCGCTGTCAAGGGACGTAGAACAGGCGATTGAATCAACGCACCCTGAATGCGCCCAAGAGCATATCTCCAGCGCCTTTTCTAAAGCTGTTTCAGGTCTCCGAACAGGGCAGAAAGACCTCGCAAGTGTTGTTTCGAAACTAATTCGAAACCCGTTGGGTGAGCTTCAGGACCTGAAGAACGAGTATCATGATTTGGAAGAAACCGTGGCTGATACTTTGAGCACGGTTATGAGCTTCATTGCAAGCAAGCACGACAGCAGTGATGGCAACGATAGTGGCAACTCGGATGCTTCGAACAGCGATAACTCAGCGACCTCATCGGACGCTGGCTTCGCTGCCTTTACTGATTTTAGCGTAAGTCCGAGCACAACAGCTACGGATTTTGCCACGGATACAGCCGCCGAGCCTAACAACAAAGATGGTGTTTATGCAGCATGGAGCAATGCTCCTGCAGCTGGTGATGAGACACCGACGCCTGCCTCTGATGCTGGCCAGTGGTACACATTCATTACAGCGGCAACTTTCGTCTTCACAGGAACCCAGAATGAGGAGTACACCTTCACAACTTCCGACAGTTTTGTGTTCTCTGCAATTCCTCAAGCAGGGTCGTCTTCGGGAGCACCAATCGCCTGGGATGGACTGAACGTGATGCAAAATGCTCAGGCATCCCCTGCCGTATCTGTCCGATCCAGGAGCAATCAACAGGTCTTCGAGACGTCATCTATTCGAGTATCCAGTGCAAGCACTCCTTTATTGTCATCCACCGCACAAGCATCACCTGCGGGATCCAGCACAGCGAAGACAACGTCGCCTAGCTTCGTTAATGATCAAGCCTTCCGGCCTCGTATAATAGACGCCCATCCAAGAGTAGAGAGGCGGGTTGCTTCAGGATCTCTAGAGGAAAGCAACCTCAAAGCTGTCCCTGGTATGATGTTCACAGGGTCTCTTGGCCCATTCGCGCCGAACTCGATATCCTTTGTGCAGCATCACTCGGGTCAAATAGCCTCGTCGACATTTATAGAGACCGCATCCACAACGCCATAGATAAAGTGGCCTGGCTGCTTTCATGCAACTGATACTGGTGCGGGCAGGGACGCTTCTTTTGTTCTCCCTCGCTCGCATGCACGTAGCGTCTCTCATCACGACCACAGAAATACGTTACAGTTTGCTCATCCATATATTGCTACCCAAATAAATAGATACATGGTAAGATAGAGAGATAGATCATAGATCAAACAGCTAGATCATTATATAGGGAGCTTGCCGTACGACCATGCATTAATGAAAAATTGGCCAAGGAACCAAGCACCCGCCATCGTTAGAATTCCCTGAGACACCGGCTTCGAAAGAAGATCCTGGATAGTCTCACGCTTGTCGCGGGGTCGCTTCATTTCTGAAACAGGGAGCTGGTTATAAGTCCTTGACTTCTGAGCAGAGAGCCAAGTGTAGACGAGCAGCACGATCAGCAAGACGCTGTAAACGCTAGCTTGCAGTATAATTGGGAAAAATGGTTTACCCACGAGACAAGACTCAGTCCCGTGTCGTTTCCTGGTGTCCAAGGAAAGCAGCTGGAAGCCAGGGCGGGTTATACCCATCGCCATACTGAAGGACTTGACCGTATTCTCCTCCACACTCTGGAAAAGACCGTACCTGTGTGTATACTTACAGGCATCATGGTCATCTCCGGAAAACACATACGCAGGTTTGAGGCCATAAATAATGTCCTGAGTTAACGGAGGGCCAACCTCCGTAATATATTGATGGCCAACTTCCCAGGTCAAAGGTCTTCCCTCACGCTCGAATCCGCAGTAAGAACCATCGGTACGGAACAAAGGCACATGAGTCAAAACAATCATAGGGTCGTATGCCTCCTGGTCAGCCTTAAGACGTTCAAGAAAGTCCCTCGCCGCGCCATTGATGCTGGGCTGGTCGTTCATCAGCGCATTAGTATCCAAGGTCACGATCGAATGCTCGCCTATTGTCTGCACCTGGTTTGGGTTGCCAAAACGTTTCTTGAACCGGTCAAAGGCTGAGGGTATAATATCGTTGGCACTTCCAACATCGTGGTTACCAGGGAGATTCTTGTAATGAGCAACAGACTTCGACGTTGGGAAGATTTTTTGCCATCTTCGGAATTCTGCTTCCCATACAGGGTCCTCCCATTGCCTACCTCCATCAAACAAGTCGCCCAAGAAGAAAATCGCATCGGGGCGCAGTTTACGGTGAAGCATCCTAAAGTTGCGGGCCATATAACGGTCAGTAATCACACGAGTGAACCACATGAACAGGCTATTACGGCCTGGATAAGTATGGCCATCCACAAGCTGCGGATCCGCGATCAAAGCTACATGCTTCGCGGTCGGACCTAGCGGTGGCCACTCGCATTGGTCAAATGCCTTCGCTGGGTAGATCCATTCAGCATATAATACAGTGACCAAGCTGATAATACCCAATAACAAGTTTATCCGTGACAGTCTAAACCTCATTCTTATTGGGATTACAAGCTATCTAGGCCGAGACTACTGGATCGTGTGATTCTTCAATTAGATGCTGCTATATAAAATAACCCTCGATAATTGTGAAAACGCGTGTAATTAGGGTTAGTGGGTGAATATGCTGCAGAAGTTCGCGATTCGTAGCTAATGCGCAGCACACAGCCAAGCCAGGGGAGAAGTGCCACCTATTGCCTCAAATGTGACAATCTAGAAAAAATCTATTCGATAGGAATGTTATGGGCAGTTTAGGAGGCCATTTTAGTCACAGTCTTGTATTTACGAAATCTCGCGACTATTGTAAATTGTTGAGATATAAGCCACCCTTAACACGTACCGCGTGCATTAGTACTTATGTATACTCCCAAGCCACGCTGCTACGTAGCGCACAGCACGCGGATCACATAGAGCTGCCAGTCCTAGAAAGGAGCACAGAGGATGCGGAGTATTCGATACCTTAAACGAACTCGCCCTATTTGAGTATATTTAGCAGCATTACATTTCCATTAAATGAGTTATTAGAAAGCACATATATTCTCGTATTTATATTAACATCTATTAACATTTGTTACTTTCTGTAGCGCACGGCACTATTTCGGAAGAACTAAGTGTTCATGGAGAAGTACTCATCCACTGGCAGAGAGGGATGCATACACATGATAAGAGTGAAGCTACTTAGTAAGGCGTCGAGTCCCGATGGTATGGAGCTGAGTCGGTTCTTCTATGAAATAAAGTTTGCCAATTAGCCCGCGACCTCTGAATTTGTGAGTGAAACTTTCTTTGATTCGGTTGACCATAAGCAGGCGTGCTCGGATTATTTGCAACTCGAATACTCGGCATCGTTGCAGTTCATTGGTTCCACCACGGCTTTGCTTTGGCGGTGATTACCAAGGTGGAATAAGAGAAGGATTAACAGAGTCCATGCATGAGGGAAAAGCGCGTGCGAGGTCAAGAAAAGTCCGAACCACTATTCGACTATGATTTGAACGTTTTTGATGCTAAAGAGTCGTTTGCGGTGGATTTCGATGGCGTGCCGAACTCTGCGCTGTCGTCCCTGGCAGCAGTCTCAAAGGAAGAGTTGACGAAGGTCCAGGAAGACGCAGGCGTAGCAATGGCCTCCGACGCAACGTATAGAACCCCAAAGCCGATATCCAGCTCTGACCCGCTGGATCCCGAGTATTATATTGGCCATCATCGGCGCATGGAGCGGGAAGAAAGGCGAATGCAAGTACAAGAGCGGCAACGCTTGATTGTGACTGCCTCGAAAGTAAGGACTCAAAAAGAGCTTCTTTCACGGTCGGATTGGCGGTCTAGCATCGACAAGATTGTCAGAATTCACGATCCGTCGGATTCTTCCGAATTAACCCGCAAGAGAGAGCTGGCTCTCGAGGAAATGACAACATTCCTCTCGAAGTTCGAAGAATATAACAGGAGACACAACCGGAGAGAAAGCCATGCTGACTCGAAGACTGCGAGCAACGTTGAGGGCAAAAATGTACCAAAATCGAAGTCAAGCTCAAGCTCGAGCTTGAAACAAAAATCTAAGCAAGCAAAGCCGGCCGCCGCTACAGAACCCGAGGAGATATCAATTAGTATCCGTCCCACCGCATTCGGGTATATGGTGCCCCCAAGGCCTTTCCCTCCCAGAGAGTTCCAACTTCCTAGGCTGCTCTTTGCTGAGCTCGAGGCGTATGACCTTGTAGAGTCCTTGAACAAGAAAAGAAAGAATCTCCTTAGGTGACTTTGGCAACTACCGCATCACATCATTATCACTATCATGAGCAATGGCACCAGGTCTCGTGTGTATTTATTATGACTATGTCTTTAGTCGAACCTGCCTAGAGCATTTTCTTATGTCAATAATAGTTTTCTTCGTATGTTTCTCCCTCTCATCACCACTGCCACGCTACGTCGCGTTCCAAATGCATCGAGCAGCGCTACCCTATCCTTTTTTTCTCCCATAAGTCGTCATCTGTTTTAAATCCATTAGTATTAAACATAATCCAAACAAGCTGGTCATGCTGGCAGCACAGCACGTTGTCTTAACCTACGTGTATGTATCAGTCGGGGTCTACATTTGTGCCGTTCTTGTAAGCCCGAGCAAAACTCTTTGGCCCTCCGCTGTTGGCGCTGCATACCCTAGTCGTCCATTATACCAGGTTGGCATCGCGTGCACAGTGCTTCCACATGTGGCATTTCTCGGGCTTTGGCATTTGAAGCTAAGGTCTCGCGTGATTAGCATCACTGGTCTGGCTCGGCTCGGACTGCTGCTACTTTCCGTATACATTACACGGGCCGACAGCGTTGAATTCAATGGCTTACTTGAGTTCTTACACTCGGTAGTCGAAATTGCATGGATGGTTGCCATCACAATGGCTACGAGAAACGATAAAGCGGTTACACGCTATCGCAAACTCCTGGCACTTGCATACATCATTTTATTTGCAATAAGCGTGCAGCAATTGTCCAGATACCTTGTAAGCGGCTTTGGTCGCGATGAATTCGAGACATTGAGAGGCATTGTCCTTCTTTTAGGCATATGGTTCGACTATTTCAGTGAATCGGATTTCAAAGAAATTAAGTTCGATGTCAAGTGGGTACAAATGTACGGCGCATAACCCAGCATCGGTCTTAACTTTCAGTGCATTCGTTCTAGCTCGCCCGAGCCTTGTGTCCTCGATATTGCATGACTAAAGAAAAACCCTGGGGACATACCCCCGAAATTTATATTTTCCTTTCTTCAACTGCCTGTCCTTTATCCCCGCACATATGACGATGATCTATCGCGAGGCTGCAAAATACATGGATGATGCGGCAGGGACGTTGCGAAATCGAATCTATAATTCGCCTGGTGCCAAGAAGCAAGATATGAAGCAACTGAAGCGACTCTACGCGCTTTCGTCGGAAACAATCAAGCATAAAACCACCCTTACCCATATAATCAAGGCGAGCCAGATGCTAGAACGGGAACGTAGAATAAACGTGAATGTCGCCATGGTCATGGTCTACGATTTACTGCTCGGGCAGGGCAGACTCAATTGCGGGAAATGTGCAGAAAAAGATGCGGTGTTGCGACACAAAACCAGGTTAAGCGCCGAACTCGTGAAGTACAAACTGAAAAACCCACAGCTCACTGATGCCGCGAGCGCTGACGAGCCACCGGTGCGTTGGATTCGCGTAAACACGAGCCAAGCAACCAAAAATACGATATCCTCGATGTTTTCTCGCTTGCAGATGATCGAGGTAGACTCTTGGTCCGCGGTTGGCCCGAAGAATTGGTACCGCGACTCGCACATACCGAACTTGTACGCTATACACCCTTCGATCTCAATGAGCACGCTGCCCGAATATGCGAATGGCCGAATAATCGTTCAGGATAGAGCCTCCTGCATTCCGGTCACGATCATGAATCCGAAGAAGGAGGGCAAATATATTGATGCTTGTGCAGCACCAGGAAATAAAACCTCTCAATTGGCGGGTATTGCTAAGGAGGTCATTGCGTTTGAGCGCGATCCGCAGCGAGCCAAAACTTTGTCTAAAATGCTCACGACAGCTCATCTCTCGAGTAAGGTTGAGATTAAAGTCATGGACTTTACTCACTTTGATCCCGCTGACGAGCATATTGATGGCCTGGTCGTTGATCCGTCGTGCTCGGGCTCGGGCATCTTCCGGGCTACAACAACAACACCGGAACGATTGGCTAAACTTGGTGAATTCCAGTATCTCATCATGCTTCACGCCCTACGGTTCAATGCAGATAAGGTCGTGTATTCGACGTGCTCCATCCACTCAGAGGAAGATGAGCAAGTTGTGAAAAAACTTTTAGAAACACCAGAGGTTTCTGAAAAGTGGATTCTTGCGCCCCGCGAAAATGTTCTACCGAGCTGGCCTCGGAGGGGACTGAGCTCTGTTTTGACTGCAGAGCAGGCAGATAGTTGCATTCGCGTGGAGCCTCGAACAGATGGTGGCATCGGCTTTTTCGCTGCATGCTTCGAACGCCGCAGATCATGAAAAATCGTATTAATCTACAACTTATATATTCTAGCACGGAGCGTAGAGCCCAATGCAATTTAGTGTCTTCTTAGTTGTGCTCATATGTTTGATTTAATGTGGGCGTTTGATTTTTGCACAGCAATATAGCCTGCATTTTTGGCTCTTTGACCCTTAGAGAAGTTCAAAATCGTTTGATGATGTCTTCAAGGACCTGGGTCGTTGAGTATTTGCCGCCAAGATCCGGAGTGACAATGCCAGCAAGCAGGCTCTCATTCACAGCACGGTAGATGCGTGCAGCCGGCTGCGGGTGGCCCAAAAATTCAAGCATCAGTGCAGTGGAACGGATAGTAGCCACCGGGTTCGAGATGTTCTGGCCGGCGATGTCAGGAGCTGAGCCGTGCGTCGGCTCGCCGAGAACGAAAGAGTCGCCAACATTAGCAGAGTGCACAACACCAAGCGAGCCCACGAGTGCCGCAGCACCATCGCTCAGGATGTCACCATAGAGGTTCGGGGCCACGGCAACGTCGAATTCTGACGGGTCGCGGAACATCTTGTAAACCATAGAGTCAACAATCTGCTCCTTGAGCTCGACCTTCGTCTTGAAATCCTCCGGCATCTCAGCGTAGAGCTTCTTAACAGTCTCTCTGAAGAGGCCGTCTGTTTGCGACAGGACGTTCGACTTGTGCACGACCGTAACAATTCCTTTGCCCTGGTGGTGCGAGGAACTCGGGTCCAATTCACGAATTGCATGGCGTTGCAGGGCAATTCTGAAGGCCATGGCACCGATCCGTGCACTGGCATCCTCAGAGATGCGTTTGATGGCTTCGGCAACAACCACACCGTTTTTTTCATACGTCCTCTCTTCTTTGACATAGAGATCCTCAGTGTTCTCGCGAACAATGACCATGTCAGTGAGCTGGTCCGTAGGCAAAACCGATTTGACCGGTCTCACGTTAGCGTAGAGTCCGAGCTGTTTACGGAGCGCAACAATCGGGCTTGAGTAGCCAGCTACCTTTGAGGTCGGGGAGGAAACAGCACCAAACAGTGCGCCCTGGCATTCAGACTTGAGCAGGTCGATAGTCTCTTGGGGCAATGCGACGCCCGTCTTTTTGAAGTGGTCAAAGCCAGCATCAGCATGGATAAATTCAAACTCGAGGCCGTCCTCAGCGGGAAGGGCCTCCAAAACCGCTCGGCCTGCGGGAATTACCTCGTGGCCGATACCGTCTCCGGGAAGGAGACCGATCTTGAGCTTTTTCATTGCTCTAGTGCTGTATCCCCTTTTGACAAAATTCAGCATGGTATCTCTAAATGTTTATCTGGTAGGTAAAAAAGTATATTCCCCTAATGGATTGTGTCACCAAATCACGACCACGAACACGAGGCCTTACCCTGAGTGAACGTGCTGTAGCCGCTGGTCCTGTGGCCGTTGGTAGTTGAATGGACTGGATGGTATCATTAAGCTAATTAATTGTACACGCGTGGGCATCAATGAGAGATTTTCAATGGAAAATATTGCCGGCATCCAGCATAATTGTTAATCCAAAACGGGTTGTGCCCTGTCCCAAGGCCCAGATATGCGGTCCTTATACTTGTGCAGTGATATGAAAAGTGCTGGAATGCCGTAGAGTAGCAGTAGCTGCAGCACGATCCATAAAGCCACCATGAGCCATCCCAAAATCCAGACAACTAGGGCACATGATGAGACCGACATCGTGAGAACGAGTCCCCAGGTCCAGGCTGCCGAATTCTCTAGGCCGCGAAGCCACTTGAAAGTCAGTGGGAGCGTCACAAATGTCTCGACATTGAAAAATACAAAGTAGAACACATCCAAAGAGTTTTTGAGCCTGCTAGAAAGCACAATGGTCGCGGCAAGAGCCGTTGTCGTGGACACGACTGGAGATGACCTAGACGAGACAAGAACGTAGAGCAGAAGCAGCCATCCACACATAGCCCAAATGCTATCAGTGGATGAAGATTCGGTCGAGCTTCGGATAACCGGAGTCAAGACCATTACACTAACCGCCGTCACAACGGCGGACTTCAGCGCAGCACGCCTTTCCGTGTCGGACCGCTGTAGGAGCCACTTGCACACAAGCACGGAGTTCATCAAAATCGCCAAAAGTGCAAAGCTCCTAGGATCGACTTCGTATTTATAAATGGCAACAAAAGTCAGTACAAAGATGACGGCCGAGATTACGTTGACGAGGAGAACGCTGGCGTCGGCAACCACCGTGTCGCGGTGGTACTTCACGACGTTCTGATTCCGCCGCAAGCCAGACAGAAAGTCAGGGCCAACATGGTTATCCGGTGTGGACTGCTTCACCCACAAAACTTTCATAACATTGAGCCCCGTCCTGCCAAATACTCGCTACCCCGATCGCCTGGACTTCTCGAGGGTGATTACTTAAGTACTCTCTCACGCGTAGCCCGCACCACCTTGTTCGTGATACATTTAACCACGCGCAGCAGAGACCTGCACACCCTCCCACAGAATAGCAGCAATAGCGGGAGGACCGCGCAGGGCCATGGAATCAATTCACAGTTATGAGAGTGACGAAAACAAAAACATTCTAGACGAATTACCTCAAGCACATCAAGCAGTCACTTCCCACGATAGATTATGGGCCGAGCTCGAGACCTTGGACCGCGACGCAGAGCAAGCTAAACTTGTGCAACAGCGACGAGGATTCTTGGGCGAAAACCACACTGAAAAGCTGGCCGAGCTCCGGAGATTACAGATCGAGCTTGCTGAGCAAATGACTAGAGAGGAAAGTGACATTGGACTAGAGCAGTACCAGGAACTTTGGAGCATCGGTGACCCAGACGAGTTATATCAGCGGTTGTACGACGACAGGCATTTCGATCTTCTGAATGAACACGTTGAACGGACGGCCGCAAAGCTTGATGAAATTGCAGCAATAATCGATGCGAGCGAACTGGAAAACGATTTCCCGCCCACAGAGTAGTACGACGGGCATGGCAAAATAGTGTCGTTGCACAGGAAGTCATTCTCATTATCATCATTATCATCCTACGGCTTCACCCTTGAAGTACATATTTATTTATTTGGCATTGTCGCCCGCCTTTGATGATACAAGCCGCACGGCTTGTGCCTCAAAGAATGGTCGCGGGGCCTGAGTCGAGACCTCGTACTGTGCCCATAAAAGGCGTATCGCTGGGCTTCGCGTGTTTGAAAGTGAACCCCACGAAGTCTCTTGCATTCATTTGGCCGTTATCCACCATACTGTCGATTTGAGCGCGTTTGTTCATGACCTCTTTATACTTGGCCATATCGGCTTCGTTCTCAAAGTCATCGAAGTAGCCAGGGTCTGCGTCTCCATCAAGCTCAGGAATAAATGGTGGCTTTTGCGACCTGATCGCTGCCCAGTCTACTTCAGCAAAGTAAGGGTGAGACACTATCTCGCGGAAAGACTGGAGGCGGTACCGTTGCGAGGTCACCAGGCGCTGGATGAGATCCCAAGTGCGGTCGCTGAATACCCACTGCCTGTTCTCGTACTGCGGGCGGCGCAGCATTTGCTTCCAGTTGCGCAAATTGTTGTACGTGTCCTGGCTCGTTCTTCCCGCGAAGGGCGGGTAGCCCACAAGGGCTTCGAACAGCATGCATCCCATTGACCAGTAGTCAATCGTGTAGTCGTAGCTTTGGCCCTGCAGAACCTCGAGGGCCATGTAATCTGGCGATCCAACAACGCTGGAGGCGCGTTCAATGTCAGCCTGGCGTGCAGTTCGATAGAAGTTCTGGCGCTGTTTAACGCTGTAGCTGGCGTAGTCTTCTTTCGTGTCTTTCGCCCCGTCAGCATACGGGGTCGACGCCACGTTGTCGAGTCTCCTTCTCAAACTCTCAATACGCCGCGTGCTAATCTGGCCAGCAGCAAGACCGAAGTCCGTGAGCTTTATGTGACCCTCTGCCGTGATCAAGAAGTTTTCCGGCTTGAGGTCACGGTGAATGAAATTCAGCTGATGCAGAGCATCCAGCGCAAGGAACATTTCAGATATATAAAACCGCGCATGACGCGCACCCAAGGTACCAGTATTGTTCAAAAGCGTACGAAAGTCTCCGCCAGGTACAAACTCCATAGCCAAATAAAGGTTCTCCACATCTTGGAATGAGTACAAGAGCTGGACCAGCCACGGGCTCTTGGACGCCTGCGTGAGGATGTCTCTCTCCGTAAGGATGTGCTGGATTTCGTCTAGTTTCACGAGTAGCTTTTTGTTCAATACCTTCAAGGCGCACGGCTCCCTAGTGTCACGCTTCCGTGCCAAGAAAACCTGACCATATCCGCCCTGGCCCACTTGAGTGAGAATGTCGAAGTCACCGTAGTTGAGCTTGGAGCGCCTACGTCGTAGCATTGCACGCTCTCTCCCCTGATACTTCTTCAAAATAGCCCGTTTCTGGAGCGCGTCAGAGATCTCAGGCAGAGTTTCAGTCTCCAGCCTCTGGAGGCGCTGTTTGCGTTGCTGTAGATAGTTCAGCTTGTCAAAATATGAGTCCAGAAAGTAGAGTTGCGTGATTCTCGCGAGTCGAACGACTTTCGGGTCGCTGAGGATCTCCTGCTCCTCCGTGGAAAGGCGAAGGCCGGCCATCTTCGAGTCCAAATCTTGGGGTCCGTCATCACGCGTCCAATGACTTTTCGGATTCAAATTCGTGACGAGTTTCCCAAATTGCATTCCGCGGGTCGACATTGATGTGGTGCTCAGCAATAGGAGTGCTCAGCAGTAGGAAAGAGAACGCTGTGCTGTGTTTTGTTGGTATTTATTATATACGCAGGGCAAGGGACGCCCCAAACCACCCTTTCCAAGAAATAAACAACCGCAGCTTACTACTAATTAGCAGCTCCTAGCTTCGTGACCATGGACGTCTCAGCCTTTGCCCATGGCGGAGAGGAGGTTGCATTTAGCCTCGAGATTCCTGCAGATTCTGTAGTTTGTATTGTGGACTCGTCATTCAATCCACCAAATCGCGCGCATGCGAAACTCGCACACTTGTGTCGCCGCACTTTCCCCGATTGCTACGTTATTTTCATGCTAGCCACCGGTAACGCAGATAAGCCCACCGTCCCCACGAATGAATTACAAAGGCGCTCAGAGATGATGGCAATTTTGGCCAAATCTGAGTTTGCGAACGATCCTAAAGTGGGGATGGCGCTTACTACGAAAGCACGCTTCTTCGAGAAGGGATCCGTTGTGAACAGGCGGCTTCCGCGCTGCAAGCTCGCGTTTGCTATGGGGTTTGACACTCTTGTACGGATTGTTGACCAGAAATACTATACAGAACCGTTGAGTTCAATTCTTCCGCAGTTTTTCGAAGCCGCAGAGTTTATTGTACTCACACGGAACGAGGATTCTGTGTCCAAAACCCCTTCTATCTTAGCCGAAACTTCGCAACAGCGGCTCATAACGAAGCCAGGTACACCCCTGGAGCCATTCACGAATAAACTACATTTCTACGAGGCTTCTTCGGATACGGATCAGGTAAGCTCAAGCCGTGCCCGTCAGTCGGTGGAAGAACTGCGTAGGTGCACACCAGCTGCTATTGCCTCTTTCGTAGAATCTCATAACCTCTATGGGCTGTGACATCACAATGCTCTTCAAAGCACTAGCACTGACCAGTCAATGTGACTAGTCTATGTAACGAATTTATGTCAAGGCACACTCACACACATTTCAGGTCTCTTGCTCACTTTCTTCATTTCTGTGATGCGCATATCACTGGTTGGCTCGTTTTCTTCACACGTATTGTGTCCGTTGAAAAATTAATTACTGTTTTTAGTGTCAGACTGTATAGATTATTACCATTAATTATTTAAATACATCTACGATGAGTGGCACACAGCCACGGTGCATGTATCTTCTGCTCAGATGAGCCCGAAGAGTGCGGCCATGAGCGTGCCCATGATGCTAGTGCCTGCAGCGGCAATGGGGGCACCCGCAGCGCCGTTCTTGGACTTCTTCGAGGAGCTCGACGAAGAAGACGAGCTCGAGTCCGACGAGCCAGAGGCAGCAGCGGCGTTGCCACCACCGGTGGCAGAAGCAGAGCCAGTCGAAGCAGACGACGACGTCGACTTCGTGGAGTGCGAGCTAATGGTCGTCGAAATGGTGGTCGACTTGCCCTTGCACACGTACTTGTCACCGTGGAAGTCACCGTTCTTGTGAGCCTCGTCGAAGGTCGAGCAGTTGAAGACGTTGTCACTGTTGATTCTGACGCTGCCATCGACCTCCTCGAGCTTAGGCAAAGAAGCCTGGGTGAGGTTGCCCTCCAGCTCAACGGCACCGCGGACGGTCTCGAGCTTCGGGAAGCCATAGACCTTTCCGTAGCGGCTGTTGTTGGCAATGACGAAGCCACCGCCAATCTCAGTGAGGTTGGCGAACGAAGCGTTGCGGAGGTTAGCGTTGCTGCTGATAGTGAGCGAACCAACTGTCTGCAGAGTGTCGACGTTAATACCGTAAACAGTGTTGTTCACGAAGCCCAAGCTGTTGTTCACCTTCTCAAGAACCGGCATATCAATGGAGGCGCAGTAACGGAAAGTGGCATTGCCAACCCACTTAAGGTTCGGCAGGCTAACGTTGACGGAGTCAGCATTGAATGCAATGGAAAGCGAGTCACTAATCTGGGAAGCGCCAACGGTGATGTCGTCAATGTACTTGTTGTTGTTAACATCGAAGGTGTCGACGTCCGACAGGTTCAAGCCCTGAAGAGACTTCAAGCTCGTGTCGCTAACGAGAATGTTGCGAGCGTTCTCAACGCCAGCATTGAACTGCAGCTCCTCAAGAGCGGGGAGCGTGACAAGCTTAATGCCACCAAGGTCAGTGAGCTGCGGCATCGAAAGAGTTCCAAGAACAGTAAGTGCCTCAAGGTCAAGGTTGCCACCAACGGACTTCAACTCCGGAGCGCTAAGGCTGCTGAGGTCTGATGAGTCCTTCACAGTGAAGCTACCGGTGATGTTTTGAATGCCGTTGAGAGTGAGGACAGCAGCGTCCGTGGAGATGAGAAGAGAGTTGTCGAATGTACCACAGCTGGCAATCTTGTCAAGGTCTGCCTGGCTAGTGGCGTTAACGAAACTGGAGCAAGTGCCATTTTTCTGAGCACTAACGACAGCGGCCGCTGCCAAAACAGTGAACAAATTAGAGAATACCATATGCTGTTGTCTTCAAAGCCAAGTGTAGCTGATGGTAAGCTGTGCTTTAATATGCTTTTGGACTGACTGGGTCAAATTCAGTGTTTTACGAGGCCAAGCGCAACAGTGGTCTTTTTGAAAAGAAGGAAAATCCGGGAGGCCGCTTTTGTTGATGATTTAATAAGTGCGTGGCTTGGTATGTGTCAGCCTAACATTCTGCATATGCAGGGTTCTGTCGGGCAGACAAATCCCTATACAGGCAAGCGCAAACATACCACTTTCGTGGGCTGGTTGCCATAATTCCCCGAATGGAGATGGTCGGGCATCATACCACAGTGAGGGCAGTAAAATTAAGTTTGTTTGTGCAACTTATTCTTGCAGCTCCAATGCGAAGGGTTACCGTTTTCATACCTGTCGCGAAATTTGTTGCTACGCGTCTCGCGTACGCGCACCATTGGGACTTCTATTTTTAGCTAAGACTCCCTTTCCCCCCGCATAGATAAAGGGCACGGCTGGGCCGGCGTAAACAGGCTTAGTCATAAAGGCCGCCGCCGCCCTTGAAGACCTCGGACGTGCCCATGGGGACGGGACGGAATCGGAGAGATTCTCTGAGCTGTAAATTCCGAAATCTATAGAGTGCTGCGAGATCTATGATTGTTAAGAGCAAAAAGGGCGAAAGCCGATTCGGTAAATTAGGAACATGTAATCTAGGGGCTGAGATGTTAGGTGTGAATGCAAGATGGTGTAAATAAACAGTCGTTTCTTCGTAAGTGGTTGCGTAATGGAGGCGAGTGAGGCTCCTCGCAGACATTCCAGACAGGGCAACCCTGAAACACTGGGGCAGCATGCATCTGTTCCAAACACACTCCCAGACGGGCTTCTAAAACTAGCTTATCTTGCTGCCAGGGAATTGTGATAAGTGTGCGACGGTGTTTCTTTTTTCAGCGACACATGCTGCACAGCCCCTTTCGTTTGTTGCACGGTACAAAACGGGTTGTGCGATCACGATAATAATTAGAATAGGATTTCTGCCGTCAAGCCTACTGAACAGGGCCATGAAAAGGCTCAGCAACCACAGGAGTAGCACAGTGATTATCGTCCATCAGGTCGTAGAGTCGCATTGTCCATGCTCGATACTTGAGCGGCACATTAGAGCATTGGCGGTCGACCCAATAAGTTAATCCAATATACTCACCGAGTGGTATGTAAAAGCCCCTTATGGACATATGCAGGCAACAATCTAATTGTGCAGTAATATGCACGTAATTATCTAATTCATAAGTGAAGACCGCTTGTGAGCCCATGCTTTCTCTCCCGGCAGAAAAACAATGGAGCCATGCGGAATGAAACTCGCGTGCGATATGCATAGCTACCCTGGCCCTATGTGCTTCACGTGTGACGCGATGGCCTCGCATTCCGGGGAGAGAGAAAAGAAGTCTGCCGCCAGTCATACATCTCCAGCGACAAGGCGCTGTGCACGCCGCCGCCGCATTGTGTACGAACACCCGCTCCCGTTGGTGGATGAGATGTGCTTTTTCCGATGTTTTCTGCCCTATGTGCTTTTGAGAACAGCAGAAGTACAAATATTATTGAACAAATAATCTCACCCAATAAAACACAAAAATGCAGTATTTATAGGTCTGAAATTTTATAAACGTTAGTAGCCTGCACGGTAGGCGGCGCCCAATGGTTCCTACGAAAACAAAACCGTGAACGCACATATCCACTTGAAACAGAAATTTGGAAAAATAGGATTAATTATAAATAAATAGAGTAGGAAAAATTCCCGTGAGCATAAAGATTGATACACTGCTGTTCACAGCCTTGCTCGCTTTTCCGCTAAATAGTCTTGAGCAGCCTGGCTAAGGTATTCGTATGGTCCGGTAGAGGGGATAGTGGCCCCGTTTTTGATTAGGACTTCAGCGGCAGGAAACGTTGTGTCCGTCGGCAACGCAGATCGTAGTGCGTGGATCAGCATTGGTTCATTATCGTCGCTTGTGCCATTAGGATTCGCACGCGATGCCAAAGCTGCGCATGTCTTCGGAATATCACGCTCCAGAATGGCACGTCGAAGCGCAGCATTGGGCTTTTCTACTTCGTCGATATAGAGCTTTTCGACGTATTTCTCAGTGACGAATTTGACACGCGCCTGCCCAGTTGCGTCGGGTGCTATTTTTCGTTCTCGATGCATTCTGGCCTCCCATATATGGTTCATGGAATCATTAGAAACTGCGAGGAAAGCAGCTACGAGGCTTGGAGTGAAGGCTTCCACGTCAAGGGTAAGACTGCGAACCTTCGAAATATGAGACCCGAGTGATCGGTGAGCCCCGGAGCATTCAATACACAACACCATTAGTAGGTTGATCGACACCCATTCCACGGATTTAGGGGTCCGGCACTCAGCACATAGTCGGTTACTGGGTATGCGTTGAAGTTGGTGGAGCAACTCATCATGCGAGGTAGGCAACGTCGGAGTTAATGGCGTTCTGTGCTCCTGGTTGTGGCTATGGGGCGATGAAAAGGGGTGGTGGTGTGTATGTCCGTGCGCATGTGCATGCTGCTGCTGCTGCTGCTTATAGGTAGGAGAAACCTTCTGGTCATTTGGCTTGGAATTGAAGTGGTGCTGACCCTGTCCAGGTTGATGATGAGCGTTGACTATCATCGGAGAGCTGACAATGGGCTGCTGATGACTTGTGGCCATCGATGTGATAATGGGTGGTACGCGCGGCTTTTCGCTTTTGAAAGAGAGCCTGCGCGTGAAGGACTCGATGCGCTCGCCGCTGTGCTTCCCACCGTTGGCATCTGCATTCATGTGGCCGCCGGCCAAATTAGTTCGTTTTACGATTTCCAGTTCGGAGTCTCGAGTCGGTGAGGCCGTCGAAGACGGAGCGCCTGGATAGTATACCTGATGGTGACTAGTCGTTGGTTTCTGTTGTTCATCTGAACCCTCCAGCAGCGTTGATATAGAATTTCGAATCGCCTTGATCCAAGACCGCATATCCTCTTCACTCATGGCCTGGTAAACCCGCTTGTAGTGCGGCGTCACTACTTCAAAGCAAAATCTGCGCTCAGTGTTGCGAGCCTCGCGAACTGCAGCCACTAATAAATTGATTGGTTCGTTGTGAAGATCTACGCTTTGTTTCCAATTCGTATACTCGCGCAGTGATGTCCCATCCAGAACAACCCAAAATTTATGCCATTTCACGTTTTGTAAGCCAGTCTGTTTATTAGAACCCTGTACATCCTGCACTCCATTGGGACGATTCGAAGCCCACAAAAGACCCTCCATATAGTTCTTTGTGGGGGCAGGTGTTGTTGGTAAGGGTGTTGCAGGCTCTGGAGACGTTTGGCGGTCGCCTCCTGCAACTAATTTTGTATTATTATTTGCTGTCACGCTGGTGCTTACCGGGGCATCGATGTCATCCTGAAGCGACTGTCGCTTGTGTAAGGTATCTAGGCGACATTTTTCCCACTCCCTTGCGGCGTTTTTGATGTCTTCAACAATTTCATCCAAATGAGGCTGCGTTCGGGTAGCCAGCTCATTTCCGAGCGCTATGTGTGAGTCTGTAATTGATTGCGCAGCTAAGGCAAGAAGCTGGAGCAGCACTTGCTGTTTCAGGCCGACAGTCAGATCACTCAGGTAGAGGAAGTAGTCAAATCGCGCAGCATCAAAAGAGCGTTTTTTCGCAGCAAACTTGTTGTCGGCGAGCTCTGGGGCTTTCCCACGGCGAGCTTCTTTGCGAGCAGATAAATATCTCGACGTCCAGCTGTAAAATTGGCTGCTTTCTTCCTCGAACTCGCGCTTTCTTTGCTCAAATGACTTGATGTCATACTCGTAGAATTGCTGCAAAGGTTCAACAATGCGCGTCGTCAGCTCATTTAGTGCCGCCTTACGTTGGCGCTGTATAGCACTCAACCCACCTTCTGAATGGCGACTAAACCAATCGCCAACCGGTTTGAGACTCGTCATATCGGTCCTCACTGCCTCTTGGATGCCTGACGCCAACCATGTGTCGGCCTCGACTAAGGCTTGCAGCCTTTCTCTGGATATAAGCCCCCGCTTCAATAATTGTTTCGTACGCGCTTTCAGCTGAGGAATGCGGCGCTCCATAGAGGCAATGGCACTCCTGAACTGGGGCCCATCCTCGCTCTGAAACTGTTGTTCTGCGGTGGGTCTTGGCGCCTGCAGGTGAGTTGGATCCCGGTGAGGGCCGAGAGGGACTCCATAAGGCATTTTGACATCTCCGCCCGAGCCAGCTATGCTTTGTCCCGTGCTCGAGTTTGTCTTGCTTGTTGTGATTGGAATTGGAAGTTGCGATTTCTGGACGGGACTGGTCACAGTCGCCGAAGGCGGCGGCGCATACGGCGTGAACGGTGTGAACGGTGTTTGTTCTGCTGGGCTTGCGCAAGCATTTGACGGCTCAAAAAGCATTGAGTATTCCTCGTTCTGCCGGCCATCGACCCAGATGGCTCCTCCGGCGTTCAGGTGTATGGCTGGCGGCGCTTGGTGTGTGGCACTAAGGCCTCGATCCTCGAAAAAGAAGGCGAAGTGCACGGGCTGCCCAATAGCAGGCTCCTCGAAGCCGTCCCAACTGAATGTGAACTCAATTTGTTCAACTTTCGATTGCAGAGTCGATTCCGTCCAGCTTGCTACTTCCACCCAGTTCCCAGTCTGCCGTTGCGTGATTATTTGCTGCAACTCAGCCGCAGAACCAGCATGAGCAAACACAAGTTTTGTGGGTCCATCTCCAGCGTTAAACGCCGTAGACAACGCAAACTTGAACAGAAGGGCAGGGTGGTAGGGCAATTGGAGCATCATTGCATCGGACTCGGGGTCGAGCACGAACGTCAGTGGCGTGCGATCAGGCTTGTGGGCATTCATGCGGTAGTTTCCACCATTGCCGTCATCAGTGAGATTTGCACTCACCAAGGGCGCCGAGCTTATTGGTTCTGCAGTGGGACCGGCGAAGGATTGGTCGGCCTCGTTCCGATAGCACCAGAACTCGGCCACACTGAGTCTCCGCGGATTCGCATTGTAAAGGCTTCCAGGAGATGCTCGAGAGTGAATCTGGCCCATGTTTTTCCAAAGTACACACTTTCTGCGTACCTATCTTCTGCTTCACGTCTGTTGGAGCTCCTTTTACTGCCTCTTCTTTTTTATTAAGATTCGCTTGCAATATGGTTTGTCATATATGTCGGCACCGCTGACACCACCACGACGAGACGAAAGCTAGGGTCGCGGACCGCCGGCTAACTAAGGATGAGTGGCATGCTTCTATAGATAAAATATTTTCTCGTAGAATCTAGGTTCATGTGTAATTTAAGCGGCACTCCTTCTTAGCTTTTTCCAAACTCTGCAGCAGTCGTGTCGCCGTTTTGGACTCCCCTCGCGTATGTATGGCCATCGGTTGCGGCCAGGGAACCCCTGCGTAGACCCGTCAAGTCATTTCCGAAAAGAACCCCTGCTGTTTCAGATTGGAATGTTCCAAGAAAATAGCCAAATTGACAGGCTAGAAGAAATGCCCTGGGGCTCCACTCGCGTCTCGAAGTATCCTGACAGGCGAGAAAGATTTATTGGTGCTGGCTCTCCGTGTCTATATATAGTACAATACTACAGGGAGCAGCTCAACTTGCTCAACTCAAACTCGGCGAATATGTATGTGTACACTACTGAGTGTTAAACTGTGTATATATTTCGTTGTGTGCTTTTGTTTCTATATGCTTTGAGCCCTCGAACTGTGAGATCCAAGCACGCAGATAGGGCGTAGCAAATGTCTCTCAGTTCGCACGCGGCCTTCTCTCGCCAATGGTGCTCTGGTCAACAACTTCATTAGAGTAGCCCGCACGGAACGCGCCAGCCGGTACGGGGTGCGCAGAGAACGTTGTGAGGTGAGTTGTGCGCTCTCTGGGGTAAAGGAACTCGACGTTGCGGTCCTGCTCCTGGATCTGGCGGTCCGCGAACTGCTGTCGCTGCTGCTCGATAGCTGCTGTATCAGTCTCCGGTGTCAGCCACTTGGAGATGCTGCGGTCGCTGTAGAATCGATCGTAAGCTAGTAAACCTGTAAACCCGCCAACCACGGCAATCCATTTCACGTAGTAGCTGATAGGCTCTTCGGGGCCATATGAAACGCCATGGGCGAACCGCTTAGGAATATGAGCGCCCACACGCTTGGAAGCAGCTGAAGACCTGCCAAGGACTCGTAACATTGCAACGTTCCGTTAGAGAATAATCAGTTTTCAGAACGGGTTTGGTTGGCTTACACCGACTTTCAGTGGTGTCTATGTGTGCTTAGGGTCCATTTGTCTTGGGAATAGGCGTATGGTGTAACTCTGCCCCCTCCGCCCTGGGAGTTAGGCTTGGCATGTCCAGACAGCGCACTAAATCGCCCTGTCTCTACTACGTGTGAGCCAATCTGGGTTTGGTTGGGGGCAACAGAGTGCCTTTCTGGGAGGAAAAGCATAATCAAGGCAATTCAACATCAGCAACGGTCCCCTGCTATGTTTTACCTCCCCAGGTTACCTATTACAGAAGATTGTCATGCCTGGTTTAGGTTTTCGGTTAGGTGGAAAGTCCACTCCCGCTCATTATCTAGCGTTTTACTGAATATAGCATTTAGGAAGTTGTTGCTCTGAGCCCTTCACTCACGCCTCATCTGGCCGGGATATCAAGTGCTGAATGTCAACAGCCCAGGGCAATCCTGGAATCAATAATCGGCGCGACTTGCCTGCTCAGAACACTGATGCAATCAGACCACCTGCTGGCCCAGGAGATATCGCGCCACGGCAATTCGTCTCCAACTCGTTTTCGCCTTCTAGCACTCGTAGAGATGTTATTCCGCCTACACAAGCACCCAATACGAGGCCTGAAGTGAGGCCTCACGCCGGTGGGCTGGAACCGCCAGCGTTCGGAAATGCTCACCATGGCCAGTTACCACTTCCGTCTCTAAATTCTACGCCCTGGGTCAAGCCAGATACGCCCCAATCAACGTTTCCGCTAAACCAGATGAACTCAATTCCTAATACTGGAGGCGCTCCCAACGCTGGGCAGTATCCCTGGGCTCAGCTCGCTGCTTATCAGGCCGCTACTTCCATGGCGAACCCATTGATGAGCCAGTTCGCACATCTCATGCCCGGCGGGCAAATCCTAGGTCCGTCAGCTCCGAATGCGCCTGGTTCCCAGACGGCACCAAGCGCCTCTTTGTTTGCAGGCCAACCCACACCTCCTAATTTTGGTGCCATGCCGTACGGGCCTATGATGAACATGTTTTTCCCGCCGCAAAGCTTTCAATTCCAGCCAAGCTTGCAGCCATCAGAAGGCCGTACTACTACGGGGCCCGGCCCATCGAACCACCACCGTAGTAACTCCACCTCTAATGAGAGAAGCGATTCCGCAAATGTGGGTCAGCGCGTGAACAACACCGCTACCATCACGACCGCAAAGGAAGGGGAGAGTCTGGACCCCAATCAACAACATCTCTTACAGATGGCACAGGCTAACTCAAGCCTCAATCAATGGCGCGCTTTGATGCTCCAACAGATGCTGCAGTCCGGATATTCTCTCGAACAAATGCAAATGTTCTCCTCAATGGCATGGCCTGGTGCTGTTTCTCCCTTCGGACTTGGTGCGGGATTTGGGAATATGCCCTATATGGCACCACAATGGAACCCATTCGCCATGATGAAGCCGCAAATGGTGCAGCAGTCACCGGTCCCGGCTAATTTACAATCTTACTTCGCGAATCCAGCAATGTTCGCTAATGGAATGCCGACTCAGGAAACGCTACCAGAGCAGGCATCGGGACCTGCCCAAAGTGCTGCGAAACCTCAAGCCACTCCGGCACAAGTTTCCTCTGACAGCCCCAAAACTGACCGATCCCCCACTGCAGCTAAGAAAAAGCCCGAACCGATCACCACGCCGCTTCATCCGCGAGGGCTTCGCCGGGAGCCTCATTTACCACCTCCACAAACAGCGGTATCGGAAGACCCCCATGCTAGACTCCAAGCAAAACTTCAAGAGGAAATGAGAAACATTCCTTTCTTCCGCCGTGATCTGTTCAGGTATCACGACCCTTCCAAACCTCGCATTCCGCGCGCTCATAACGGCACGAGGCCCTTATCTCAACAGCAACAGCAGCAACAGCAGCAGGATCCCTCCAGAGAGTACGAGGTTTCAGGGTTAAAAAGAGTGACGAACGGACGCCACGGGCAAGGCACGGTCCCATCTTCACTTCCTTCATCGGATGTAGAGGTGACCGGCAGTCGCTTTCAGAATCAACAGACTGATACCGACCAGGGCGAAAGGTCTTTACAGGTTAATCCGCAGCCTGCAAGGCCGTCCAGCCAACCTCCTCCGCAAACTAATTTGACGACGTCCTTAGGAAGTGTCCCGGCGATCCCCGTGTCCCTCCAGAAGAGTCCAGTCACTCCTCTTGCCCCGAAGTCAAAGGTGTCAAAGCCTCCAGCCGCGGCTGTTTCTCGCAATGTCGCTCTGAACAGTGCCCTGTACCCGTTATTCACCGTTAACTTGCCGAAATCAAGTAATCCTCCTGATGAAGAACCACCAGCGAAACCAAAAAATAAAGGTGGACGACCAAGAAAGAACAGGGATATCAAACCTGGTAGCAAGTCTGGTCGCGATCGTTCCCCTGATCTTCTTGATGAGAGTCGCTATCGTGGTGGTAGTAGGACCCGCGGCCGAGGCGCCGCTTCGAAAAGGGAGATTGAAGCTGACGAAGACGGAGAAGATCTGCCGCCATCAAAGCGCCTACGTACTCAGAGGAGAGCCGTAGTTGATTGGCCGGTTTTTGGACAGGGACCCAGACGACGGCGTACACCCAGCGTCTCAGTCCCGCCTGGTGCGGCACCGCCAGTAATGCCCATCGGACTTGAGCATCAAACTGGGGGCGATTCGGGGAACCTCAGCTCGGGCTCTGAATCCAAGTCCGAATCCGAGTCGGACTCTGAGTCGGACTCTGAATCAGACTCCGAGCCAGAGGTCAAAATAGAACCTCGGACTCTACGGCGTGGCAAGCGCTTTAACAACAAGTGAAGTGTTCATTCTTTTTATTGTAATAATATAACTATCGTCGCATGAATTTTAATAGCCTAGTATTTAATTTAACCAGTTCTGATTCCTTATCATCTTCACTGTCGTTCCAAAGGCAAGCACAACCCTCCCCAATCCTGACGGGGTAATCTGTCGTTTATCGCTGCCTCTTCCAGTACTTCTAGGCGCGACAGCCTTAACACCTTACCCTGGCATCTCATGCTTTTTGCCTGTGGATCGAACGGGAACGGGCAGTTAGGCCTAGGCCACTACGATGACGTGAGTCAGTGGGTACCGGTCGATGCCAATATTGAGGGGGAAATTGAGTTCTGCGCTGGAGGCAATCACACGGTTATCTTGGAGCGGGGCCGTGGCCGGGTGCTCATCACTCGGAATGCTGGATTTGTATGCATAGATCACCCGTACTCATTAAAATGGGTCAAAGCAAGCGCTGGCTGGGCTTTCACGATCTTAGTTGATGAAAAAAATAGATTATGGAGCCTAGGGGACGGTCCGAGTGGTGAGCTGGGCCTCGGTCCTGATACTGTAAAAGCAAACAATCTCACCCGCATGGATTGGTCGCCATCATCCCGAATTCTTGATCTGAAGTCGGGTATGCGCCATACAGTGCTACTCACACAATCTGGTGAGCTCTATGGATGGGGAAATAGCAGGAAGAACCAGTGCGGTATACAAGCAAGGGTCGTCAGCTCACCCCTACAGTTTCCGGAGCGCACGCTGCCCCTACTGAGAGTCGCTTGTGGTCGTGATTATACTGCTGTTTTGCGTGAGGGAGGTGTTCTCGAAGTTTGGGGGGACAGGCAGCGCTTTTTTCCGGACAAAGTAGCCCCTTTTGTGGACTCCGAAGCTGAACTGCTATCAGGCTGGTCCGCATTTGCAGTTGGACACAAGATATTTGGAAATACCAGTCAAAGTCATCTAGATGCGTCTGCGTTTCGAGGACGGCTGAGGGCTATGGGCAGCGAGCATGCGCTCACTCTCGACTCAAAACTTGTATCATGTTACGGCTGGGGCGAGCACGGAAATTGCCCCCCCGCTAAGGAATTTGACGGAGAAATACGACTTTTTGGTGGCTGTGCCACTTCATTTGTATATACGATGCCATGACAAGGCACTTTTTTGTCTATGCGGGCAGATATTTATGACTTATGCGAAACATGTAACAGGCGCTTCTTGCCAGCATGCCACGGGTAAAAAGTATGCATACTGGTAATATGTATTGTCCTGCGTTGCTCTCGAGCTGTAGTATAAGGTTCAATCCACGATCATAGTACAGATGCACCCTTCTTCGCGCTCTTATGGTTAAGAAGAAAAAATGGATGTGCCCTATATCCTTAAGGACTAGGGCGGCGGTAGGCTTTGAGGACATTAGGGGTTCCCTGGCCAGGCAGCGCGCATACATTTGCTGAAGAAATTCGCAATTAATTGCAAATGAAATGGACCAAATTCCAGCCGTTTAACTTTGGGTAATAGTACGCCTTATCTGATTAACATTATTCAGTGGATATGCTTCCAAAGGTGACGCGCAACGAAGCGAGCGTGCTCTTCGGCTGATGCTTTTCAAGTGAGATTGTCTACCATAAAACTAACAAACTCAAGTAGAATGGCTTTGTCTCGGGATTAGTTAGAGACCAGAACTCTGTCGTTCCCACAACCAAGCGATAGTGAAGCTTCGTGAAGAATCTCCCGCTAATAACTGCATGGACTTACTACGCCCTTGCCCCGTGCCCGTGGAAATTTCCAGGGCTACCATCCCAGTACGTTGACTTGCGGTAGCAGTATGTTCGGCTATATTTGCGGGGGGAGGCCAGTCGAGGCCAATATCAAGCAAGTGGAGCCCACTAAATTCGTTTTTGAAGTAGGTGATGCTGCAAGAATCAATCATATAGCTTTATTTCTGCTCCCAGGAGCACAGCTACCTGTTGATGCGGCTGCAGCTGTCTATGCGCAACTGCCAGGAAAGCAAGAGTTCACCTTGCTCGGGGCTCTGAGTGCTGCAAAGCAGTCAGCGATCTATCGCCTCAATGTTGGCTCTGGTGCCTCCATCATGAACGACGTCGATGATATGGTTGACGAGGGTAGTACTCCACCCACGGATGTCACGATTACCTTTGGGATCTCCATAGAGCCATTGGCTCAAGTCGAGCAATACATCGCAACACAAAGGTCGACTGCATCCAGGAAGCCGAAGGAAATCTCAGCGCCAGCAGCACCGCCGGCCTCGAACGACGTTGCTAACCTTGCCAATAATATCATAAGCAATGCCTACAATTTCCTGGCGAGTTTTGTTGACGGGCAGAATAAGATACCAATCAAAGCTTTTGATGATTGGTGGACCAAATTCAAGTCACGACTGTCTGCTGATCCAGATTTTGTGAAGTCACTGGGGTCCTCATGAGTCGCTGCTGACCCGACTGTGCAGCCACAATCGACGTGCTGTCAGACCTCCCTACCTACTTCCTCGTTCCGCTGCAGGTGGCACGAGACGGCAGCACATGTGTTGCATGCTTATTTATAAAGTACAATTTGTGTAAAATTATCGCTTTTGGCTAGATTGTTACACACGGATCTTTCTCGGCACAGATTATCACTGACTTCCAACGTCTATGGGCACCGAGTTGATGTTCGCATTTCTTCCGTTTTTGCTTGTGACGACTGCCCTTTGTTCGTTCAACCCGGTCCAAAATTCTGCGTTGGCTATCGGCAGCCCCAGCTTAGGGGATGTTTTGAGTACTGGACGTGACTATACAATTACATGGACAACGAGCCCAGTGATCCCAGAGGTCGATCTTATTCTGCGGTCAGGAAACCAAGCGGACCTCACAAGCGAGATTGTCATTGCGAAGCAAATTCCCAGTACTGGTAGCTATGTGTGGCATATTCCCGATTCTATGAGGACGGCTACCGGTTTGAGTATTATGATTCACGACAGCCGCGATCCAATGATCGCGAACTACAGTCCGTATTTCACTATACTTGCGGTTCCGAACTCTGCTCTTGATCCGCGGCGTCCTAGCAGTGATGAGATCGGCACGAATACTGACCCGAGCGTAGCTGACTCTTCTGTCCATAGTAAGTTTCCTGGGCCTACAGAAACCATTCGAGTACACATCTCGGAAAAGCACCCTCATAGGATATTGGACGGTGCCCATGGAGAATCCCCAGCACCAAACACTGCTGAGAGCCCTTCTAACCCCGCCTCGAGCATTAAGGCTCCTCTTGATAACTTGATCAAAACCGAAAATGTGTCACCAGCCAGAGCCCTTATGGCAGTCAAGGAAAGCGCGAGCAGTTCAGGTTCCGCCAGTGCCCCATCGGCCTCCACTGCGCCGTTTCTGCCTCACCCCAGTCTCAAAGCAGTAGCAAACCTTGCAGATAAGCTCTATCTGTCGCCGAATGTTGTTCTGGCGTTCCTTGCATTTCTCTGAACATGTAAAATTATCTATGTCATAAAACATTTGGGGAGGTTTGGTATTAATCAACGTAGCACACTACCCTTCCTAGTGCCTCTGGATTCTTGACGACGAAGTCAAACGCACTGCTCACCTGTGTCCAACTGTATTTGTTGACGACCTTGTGATGTATTTTCCCCCGCGCTATCTTCGGCAGGACGTGCTCAACTACAAAATCAAAGTGGGCCTTGTATGCCAAAGGCTTCAGCCCGCGTAGACTTGCGCCCTTTATGATGAGATTCTTCATCGTGACAAGACTCCAGTCGACTTGGTCTTTTAGGCTCAAGTTTGGTGTCCACCGGATCACAATTGCGCCTTGTGGTCTCAGCATTTCTGGTCTAATACCGGGGAGTTCTCTCAAATCAATGACTGCTTCTAGGCCGCGGGGGTCGTAGGCTGCGATTGCTTTGAGTTCAGTCCCTTTGATCGAAGAGGTGTTGTGTGGGACGATCTCGTCCACAAGGGCGGTGTGAAACCTGATGCTTGCGATCAACTGCTCCGCTGCCGTCGCACTATTGGTGATACAGTGAACACGTCGGCATCCAATCAGCTGTGCTAACTGGGTTATTGCTTGGCCTATGGGGCTCATGGCATCATACACGGCAATTCTACCTCGTTTGAGCACTTGTGCATCGTCCTTGAGGAGTCGAGTGGCACTAACCCAACTGTCTAGGATTGTAGCTGCTACTTCAAATGTCATTCCAGCCGGGATTCTTGCAAGCAGTCTAACGTCGCATACTACGTGGTCCGCCATTGCTCCGCCATTGGAGATAAACCCAAGCACCTTGTCACCGATAGTTAGCCCGGCTCCGCTTTCTGGTACTATCTCGGCTATTTCGCCGCTAAACTCAGTTCCAATATTGGAAGTGGGTATTCCTTTACTGTATAAGTGCACGTCTTCAACCGAAATCCCAAAGCATTTCACTTTCACAAGGGCTTCTCCAGGCTTCAGTGTGGGTGTAGCTACCTCTACGACGTTTAGTTTAGCTGTAAGAACTCTCATCTGCGGCCAGTGCAATGGTGACGTTTGTACTCAATTTAACTGGTCAGCGCCCATTTATATACCGGATTTCTACCCCTATGTTGGTTGCACATCATGGCTTGCCGCGTTCGTAGTGCGGGACATTGTGGTGTTTACTTGATTTGTACATGGATATGGGTGCCCTGCAACACCCCAACCAACCTTACCCTGCCGTGTTCGCCAAAGCGGTGAACGAAGGGAGGTGGCTGGAAGCTTGCCTCATTAAGGGTACGGGTATACTAAAACCGCGACGCGTCCGAGGACTACATAGGGCTGAAAAGCCATACACTTCTTAAGTACCTGGCACAACTCAACTTGGCCGAGCAGGTTCCTACGTAGCCTTAATGAACGGGTCGCCGATAAAACGCTCGAGCGTGCGCAGGGAGCCCTCCACACCTCGCAAGGCCGTTAAGCATACAGCTGAGCTCTTAACGCCGGATTCGACACCTAAAAAGCTGAAGCTTGATTTCGGAGGCACCTCGGACAGCGGGACCAGCACCCAGGCAGAGGACAAAGATATCCAGCTACCACCGACGCCAACAAAAGAGAGGAAGCAGCGACAGCCAACGGCCGCTGGTGATCCCATATTTTTCCAGGGGAAAGCGCTATTTCAACGAGGGTCCAAAACGCAGCAGGTCGTTGGTCGAGATTCCGAGCGCGAACTAATCAACGGCAGACTCTCCAAATGGACTCATAAACACACCAATGGAGCGTTGTACGTATCTGGTCTTCCCGGAACAGGGAAGTCAGCCCTCATCTCAGAAATTTTGCGAACCACGCGCGAGCAGCAAGGGCCTTCCACGAACATAGCCGTCATCAATTGTATGACAATAGACAAGCCCGATCAAACATACGCCGTAATGGCCAAAGAGTTTGGTTATCTCGAGCGAAGATCGCAGAGATCCCGAGAGCAGGCGGTGGAGCTCCTTCAACAAGAGTTCACCCGCAAGCACACGAGCCACATACTTGTTCTTGACGAGCTGGACAGAATTGTCACCACCGACCAGGAGGTACTATTCAAAATCTTCGAATGGGCGTGCGGGTCGGGAACAAATCTCATAGTTATCGGCATTGCAAATGCAATTGACCTAACCGACAGGTTCTTGCCGAGGCTCCAGGCCCACAAACTGAAGCCAGAAGTTATTGCATTCAAGCCATACACTGCGCAAGTAATCACTGATATCATAGAGGCGCGGCTTCGCCAGCTGAATGGTCCGCTGATGCACCCTGCAGCAGTTAGAATATGCGCGGCCAAGACTGCAGCTAATTCAGGAGACCTACGAAAAGCGTTTGATGTCTGTAGAAGGGCGATAGAGGTCGTAGAGGAGGAAAAAAGCGCGTTGGAGGCCGCAGGCGGTTCCAACAACAACATGATCGTGACGACCCGCCACGTCGCGAAGGTATGTCAGTCTGCTTTCGGCGGAGTCGATGCTCGTGAGAGATTGCAGTTGCTCAACTTTCAGCAGCGTGCAGTGCTCTGCGTCTTGCTGAAAACGGAGCGGAGCTCGCAGCAGCCCAACGTCACGGTTCTCCAAGCCTTCCAAGAGTACGAGACACGGTGTGGACACAATGCTTTCATCAACAGCCTAGCCTACCCTGAGTATATGGAGGTCGTGAATGCACTCGAATCCACGGGGCTTGTTGCTGTTACTGGCTTGTGTGGCAAGAAAGGCCTCGGATCCCACGGGAATGTGAGAACAAGCCGTGGAGGTGGCGGTGCTGCCGGAAGCAAGGGCGCTGAGGGCTATCGAGACGAGTTCGGGCTCCGGAAAATAAGCAGCCGCGCCCAGATGGTGGACGTACTCAGTGACTTAGCTGATAATGATCCGTTGCGCGCGATCTTGATGGACTAATCGGTTACCTCTACATGTATGCACCCACATCCACACGAATACGCCATCATCTTCGCTCCTGAACGACCGAACTAATTTAATCTTAAGTATCTTACTTTAGGCTAATCTGCAAAAAAAACATGAACGACATGCAGACGACATGTGCTTCCGCCGCCCCGTTCTTCAAATGCGATGGTGGCCACCGACACCGCAGGACGGAGGGTTCAAGTCAGGTGGCCGTAGTCAACGCAAGCAAGCTAGCAGGCCGTCGTACATATATATATAGAGAGAGATACGCAGACACACGCTGATTAGGAGCACTCGTAGACAATCAATCAATTTGAAGTATTGTGACTCAGTGGAGTATAGAATCGAAACCGAAAAAATGAGCAACGACTTGAAAACTTCCGAGAAAACAAGTGTCAATGATGCACAGGACACCCCTAAGAAAGATGGGGAGCAACAGACGGTTCCCGGAGTCATCTCAGTCCCCCTTCACAAGGTAAAAGGATTAGGCCACGGCCCTACTGTGATAAGAGGTCCTCACAACCGAGGGCCACCCCAGATTCGCGTTGGTGGTACCCAGCAGCATTTACAGGCAGAGAAGCCCGAGAATAAGATACAGGTGCAAGATGGAGACGCTCCCAAAGATGGAACAGCGTAAGCCAAAACCATTTACAAGGAACATGCCTTGTATTTATGAGGCTCTGCGCATCTGGGCCCAGCCAACTTTCCACAGTTTACTCGTGGGCTAAGTAGGAGTACGATTACCCATCTCATTGCACAATGCCATAATTCTGCGCTAACAACCTCAACAATCAGTTTTCCTGTGGTCCGATTATTTCGGCCGGTTTCTGTAGAAAAGGCCATCAAGAACCAAGACCGGGAGCTGTCTCCTGCGAGTTGTCGACTCACTCGTGATGCCCAACGTTTCTTCACGCATTTCAACTCAGCATTGAATTCACTCACACGGATATATAAAGTACATAGACATATATACATATGAATGTTATATGCCGTGTTCTGACTATAGAGCTTTAAACACCGGGACGAATGGTAACGGTCTTGCGACCAAGCCTGTCCCATGGGCGGCACGTGTCTAATTAGCCGTTGACGACCCCGCATTGTTTGGCTTTGGCAACTTGCACGACCATCAACGCAGGGGTCTGTGAAATGGGGGCCTCAGAAAACACGTCCCAGCCTGGTCCTGAAGCCACTTTGAGCTCGAGCAACGAAAGTAATGTGGCCAGCCCCTCTTCAAGCTCGCATACTCGAAATAAACGGGGCCGGCGCCAGCGCCCAAGGCCAGTGCCTTTGAAGAGACACAGTTCGCTTGCCGAACTTGCCAGAGAGCACAAACTGCAGTCGCGCAATTCCTCGACAAATGATACCCGCAAGTTCTTCAAGATCGAATCTCCCGAAAGAGAGTTAGAGGAGTCAACGGAGTTGTACGCCACAGACTCATCAGCATCGCTTCTTCCCCATCGCTCGGGAGGAGTCTCCACACCCGAAGATCCCAACTTTCTCTACCGTACAGGGTCTCATGTATTTTTTCTGGCAGGCCAAGAATTGGGCGATTCAAGGCACAACTCTCCGATACATTCAGCTGTCCATTCGGCGTCCAACAGTCGAGACGTGTCAAGCGATGAAGACGAAGTGACCGGCGGAGATAGCAGTGGCAGTGAAACAAGCCATCCAGAGCGAATTATTCAATTTGAGCTTCTGAGTTCTGTGGACAGCTCTAGCGAGAGCCTTAGCGATGACTCCTCGGTCATTGACACCTCCACTACGTCAAGGCCTGTGCTCCGGGATATCATTCTTAGGGACGTGCTTGGTTTTGATCTCACAAAGCCTTCATCCGTCGAGGCCAAGCAAAAAGACAGAGAAAAGACTACGGGCGTATTTGACCCTGCACTGGCCCTTGCATTGGTGGCCAGCTATGTCTTCTAGCATTATTTTGAGAGCCATTGATGGAGCCCTCAAAGCTAAGTATGAGTGTTCATATGGATATATTCAGATATATACATTTACCATACATCATGTTCTAAGCTGAGGTATGTACACTTAGATGTGCTCAAGGTACTTCAGCTAAAGAAATATTCCGCGTCGCGAATAGTATTAATGTCCAAGGAACCTCTCTGCGGCGGCGGCTTTAAATCCAAAGGAATCCACATGCTCACATGGGGAAGTCCTGGGGTACCAATGTGTGGGACTCCACCCTGCCACTTCACACCAGGAACAACGCGAGCTGGGCTCAGATTGTTGTAAAGAGCTTGAAGTTCTGCTTCTAGTACCTCCCGCTGCTTCGTACCTTCCGCGACCCCATCCCTGCGCCAAATAAGTTCATTGTATTTAGGCGAATCAGAATGAACCTGCGCTAAAACCATGAAGCCCTCGTATCGTGCCATCCATTCTTCTCGCAATTCTTGCAAAAGGTCTTTTCTATGTATCCGGACGAATTCCTCGCGCAATACTCGATTCAATATGTCGATTGTTCCCGCATGTGTCCAGAAGCTGTCATGAATAGCCGCAAAGCTGCAATCTTCAGGCATTGCTCGTGCGGTGGCCAGCATGTGCGCTGCATCCAAACTGTGCACGTAGTTCGCAACAATTCCGGAAAGGTGCTTGCTTTTGACCACGGGTGCAAGGTGATAAGGCGATGGTATGAAAAAGCTCTGCAGAGGGGTCCGCACAGCCATTAATTTCGGCTCAACATACGGTTGCACCACAGGTAGACCTAGAGGAGTCGTCCATGCAAGCGCACTCCCTGTGAAATCTCGGTCGGCACGCCGCGCACCAACAATTCTTCGTGCGCAGTCGACTAACCACAATTGAACAGCTCGTTCCGGGGCAAACATGCTGGTTAACTTCGATGCCCAGAGGTGTTTACTTTCGCCCTTCTCCGAGGCTTCAGTCGTAGAGTTATTCTCAGTGGCGTGTTTCGGCGCATCAATATCAGCTCCAGCAGACCCTGTGTCTTGTGAGAGAACTTTAGAAAGTGCTTCCAACGAGGCACCATAAAAAAAGGTCATTACTGCGTGCTTCATAGTGGAGCGAGGAAGCGTTGATGAGAGGGCTTGCCCAGTAGCTGAGTACACATCTGCTACGCTTGAATTAGGCTCCATATTCACCTTTGGTGCATTGTTAGCGTCACGAGCCAGCGCGACTAGATGTTGTAGCCCATTACTTGTTCCGTCTAGCTGTACGGGTAGAGCCGAAAGATAAGAATCAGGAGTATCACTACTCCAAACATTCGATAGCTCGAAACACGCGGCCAGTGTTTGAAACGGCTTGTCGCTTTCTTTCCACCAGCTAGTTGCCAGTGGACTTTCAGCGACCGAAATAATTTTGTCACGGTTTGCAGCTATCCAATTCCGACGTTCGCCATAGGATTTGGATTTGCACTGTCCATATAAATTGGCCAAATGGATTTCGAGCCATTTAAGGCCTTCTGATCCCAAAGGTTTGGATTTTCCAAATAAGAAAAGTGATCTCATGCTGTCCTTTCCCATAAAGTTCACCAAACTATGGGAAGAAGGATAACAACGACCTCGAAAGTCCATATAGATGGGAAGATAGAACTCCCGGTTCCCCAGACTCTCTGCGATTGCAATTGCGCGGTGCCACTGCATTCGGTGCATTTGTTCATCGCGAGCGTCTGCGCCAGGATTGGTGAGTCCTATCGTTGAGTCCTTGTTACTGTTCAATTCAGAATTATTGACTTCCCAGCACTTCATGGCCTTCAGCACCGCCAAAACAGCCTGGTTTATCCGCCAAGATTGGGACTGGAGCCTATTCAGACCTTGGAGCTGTGGCAGCGCGGCTTCTTTCTTGATTGCTTCTGATACCGTTGCCTCGCCCTCAGTGCTCGCTGAGACAATCAAGCTAAGATCCCGCATGCATTGTGGGTCATTGTTCGTGTAGGTCGAGACCCACGGTGAAGGTGCTACTAGGGAGGGGATCTGGCCAGCAGTAACAAGCAGGGATGCCTTGCTGAAGTCGTACTCCACTTTCTCAGGCGAACCGTCTCCAAGAGGACTCTTTCCTTCCATCTTCGTGTCGCTCATGTTTTTGAGCTGTTTCACCAGGAACGGGTTGACAACTAAAATTCCGCGCCTTGAGGGACCCAGCATATGCCACGTCTTCCAAAAAGCGGGCCGATCAAGCTCACGGCCTTGATGTATTTCCGTGAACCGGCAATACTTCAGAGCCGACTGGATCCAACTAGCACCCAAAGCAATCCTTTGCTTTTTGGTCCATGGTGCTTGTCCTACGAGACCGTACAGATACTCTGATTTGCGATAAACACCCGGGATCCCGTCTTCATGAGAATTTGCAATTTTTGCGAATAACGCATCTTCAACGCGGCCCCCTAATCTCCGACACAGCGTAGAAAGGCTCTTCTTATATGGCGAGATTGTATTATCTACAGCCAGCAGTGCCAACTCCCTGGCGACAATCTCACACTGCTCTTCAGTGCTTAGGTACTCACCAACAAAGGAAAACTCTCGTTCCAGGGCGTTTTCTTTACCAGTGGAAAGCTCAGCCGCCCATCTCGATTGCAGTTTTTTGAGTTCTGCACTCAAGTACGATGAGGACTCAATGGCCCTTTGAAGGTCAGTACTATCCGCACTAGGGTTATTATGGAGCAGCTCCAGTGGACTATTCGATTCTTCCGCCGTTATGCCTCGATGATTGGTCATTAGCTTGTTGTGCGCTAAGTTTCTCTTAAGTGTATCCATAAGCCCATAACGATCAAGTTTCTGTCTCGCGATTTCTGGAATAGCACAAATGCCGTCGCTAGCTTCGCGCGCAAGACGTAGGGCGTATTGCTGAAGTGTATTTGCCTGGAGACCTGCGCTCCAATTCTCTAGCAACGTTCGAGCATCTTGAACAGACCTTTTGAGTGTGCTATTGTACAATCGTGCTCGATTGTCGATGGGTCTGTGCTCTATCCTATCGATTGGTGGAATTCTTTTCCGCGAGCTCAGTGATGGCAGTGGATCACCCACACATCTAGGGATAAACCGGCAGCTATCGGGACACCACTGCATGAGAGTCCATCTTGCTCGGTGCATACATCCGATAATAATCGGAGGTTCAACGCGCACTCGTTTACTGACAAAAATCCCAAGACTTTCCTTGTCAAGTTAATCGACGCGTCTCCTAGCGTTAAGGGTCAGGGTGCTCAGTCGTGGTGGTGAACAGGGCGTAGACACACGACGACTCTTCTTAAGCATGTGAACCATGGCTGGCAGCAGGATTGCAAAGACAGAGCTGGCTTCTTGCTTTTTTTTATATACATCTGAACATACTTTCAGGAAAGTTTGCACTCATCTCTAGCACGTGTACACGACTGATTGATACACGGCCAATTTATGAACATCATCAATACATAAATGATAAAAGGTGTATTACCTAGGCGCATGTGATATTTTGGAATCTCTGTGAAACCCATGAAAAAAGACGTGTAAATGATATGCTACTTATATGACGATTTTGAACGATTTTGAACGATTTTGAACTAACGCTCGCCTTGAACGCGCTCGAGGAGTGAGAGAACCATCATGCCATGCTTGTCACGCGAGAGAGTTGTGAGGTAGGGAGCGATGGCAGCACGGAGTCTGGCTGGGAAACTTGGTATCTTCAATCTCAGTAAATGAGAGATAGCTGCAGATGCTATCGGGTGTCTGCAGTACTCTAATGCTTTCGAAAATATGAGAGTCATTGTACGAGCCCGCGTTGACCCCATCATGCAAAGTTTGCATATTACTTGGCTTCCAGAAGCCTGCTTGATCAGGAGGGAAAGGCTGGCTAAAAGCTCGTCAATACACTCGAGACGACCAGCGTCCATTTGAGGCAGACTGAGATAGCTTTTGATAGTAGCGCTTCCGCCTTCGGTTTGGGCGATAGTAACCCAACCGTTATTTTTCGATTCCAAATGCACTGCATTGTTGATGAGAGTCGTTATAGGTGGGAGCTCAGGAGACCACGGGAGATGAAGCAGCTTCTGCCACACATGCGTGCCAAACTGGGAGGACATTGTAGCAACAGCATCGTCGAGCAGCTCTGCGGCCAAGCGAGCTTGGACAACTAAGGGACTGACATCTAGCAACTTCTGTATGACATGACAACAAAACTGATGTTTCGCCATTTTGGAAACATTACCAGCGAGATGATGCGCGAATTGAGCAATCTCTTCCGGGCGTGCTAGTTCAAGCATACACTGTACCAAGAAATTGCCAAACCGATGAATCATTAAAGCATCAATATGGCGGTTAATTACCTTGATTATTTCGACGAATTCCTCGGGAATTGCGCAACGAAGCCGTTCCTGTAAAAAGAGAGATGCATTTTGATCATTCAAGCGCCAAATACGCTCAGCAATTAAATTATAGTTGTTTTCGAGGATGTCGGCGGTGAAATAGTGCCGGTTGTTTACTTCAACAAAGCTGTTCGAGGCTGCCATGAACTCGCGCTGCTCGGTTTGTATTAAAGACGAAGGAAGGCTCTCATCAACATCGAGCCTCAGCGACCTCTCAATTGCCTCTAAAACATCACGCGACAAATTACTGCCGTTGAGGCCCTCTGTGAGTATCTTTTCAGCTTGCTCACGTAGCTCACGGGCCGTTGTTGGCTTGTGCGCCCCTGACGCCCAATTCATGAGGAATCCAGGGCGCAAAGGCTCAATTGAAGCCAATTTTTCGTAATTTATTTTCGAACCATTCTCAAATTGCTCTGGTTCCGACATTTTAGCACCGCCCCAGCTCATTACTTTCTTAAAAGTGGTCTGTGTTTGCGCGCGCGCTTCCTGTTGTAGGAAATTAAGAGGTGTCTGTTTACATCCCACAAGCCCAGGGCAAGGCAGTGCTGCTCTCGAGGGCCACACCGCGTTGACTAGAAAACACATAAAAGCTTATCACACACATTGCGTGGTGCCCATTACCACTAATTTCAATTCAGCTCGGTACAAGTGTTGTAGTGGTGCTCAGTTCGGACTGTGTTATGGCGGAACCAGAGTCCGGGATGCAGAGGGTGAACCATCCTGTCTCTCACACGCATCGCAGGGCCACCTTAGCACTCAAAGCTGAACGCAGCGTTCTGCCATAACTACAGAGACCCTTCACCTATTGTCGGTGAGCTCGAGACAACTCATGGCGATGCGAAGCTTTGGGGAGCTCGGCGTATTTACTGACATATCGCTGCGAGGTTAGAATATCTTGGAGTCAAGCCGGGGCTGACTCTGTCCTCCTCTATTCTATAATCGCCCTCTAGGCTGATGTAATACGGAAGGAAATGATACAACACTATATAATAATATATGATAATATTAAAAATTATTATGGTATAATAATATAATATAATATAAAATAATATAATTTATCGACTGACGCCTCCGACGACGGTCTGAAACTCTATTGAATAGGTAAAACGTGAGATGAATAGCGATTCGTGAGAAATTTATAGTGCATCTCTGTTAGAATATCAGCATGTCTATGAAAGCTTCTAACAATTCTTGGAAGATCACATTCTCTTAATACCGAACGGCGTTTCCCAAAGTATCGAATCAATAGGCGTGTGTGGCGCCCCTCTGCCCCATGCCGATTCCTTTAGTCCTGCCCCTGTCAATTGTGTCACCCACACACTCCATATCTTGTTCTATCTCGAGCGTACTGAGCCATTGAGAGCCGTTCGGGCTATTCCGAAAACAGGAAAGAGAAACCTAAAACGCTTCGTATGCGATTCATGACCGCATCTATACTGGAAGCAACTTATATCCTGAAAGTCCGCCCTCGCAGGCCCTCCTATTCACTGCCTCTTGCGTACCCAGATTGTGTTCCGCTCGTTTCGCTTAGTGCTCATACGCATGGGAAGATGAGTCCGTCATAACTTCTCAGGACCCTTCTTGTTGACTTCAGAGAGGGAACTCCTGATCGCCCTATTATATTCTATGACAGGCGATAATTATTTGATTCCTGGATAGTATGCACGTATGCACCGCTAGTATACCCTACATATATATACACCTTTTGCTTGTCACGAGGGTAAATCCTTCTTACAAATGCATTCTGCAGACCAGTGTTGAATAACCCAACCCAGAAATTGGCTCGCGGAAGTCAAGTTTGAGGGCCTCGAGAATAGTATGGTCTCGTTAATTTATATTTGAATCCAATATTACGTTTATTCTTCTGCCGTCTTGTTAATTAACAAAGCAATTAATGAAAATTAAGGGCTAAATTGCAGGGGTATCGAGGAAACAGGGATATTAGGAACCCTACATCCTCCTAATGCATATAATCTGTACAAGCGATTAGAGCATCTTCTTTGAGATTAATGGCACCGTGAACTGGTGCGACCCTCGGGCATGGGTCCGCCTGCATCAGTAATTGGGGACTAGCACTCAGGAGAATTAGAAGCAGGGGGAAAGGGGTATAGAGAGAGTATCGGGTGGTGTTAGAGTAGGGGCGACCGGTCAACGCCCTCCGTGGCTTCCTCATACTTGCGGAATCAAAGTCCGAGTAGCGCTTTTTTAGCAATAACAAGTCTGGGAATAGCTAATCCATCAAATCTACAGGCTTAATATCGCTCTATTCGACACACAGGCTCCAGCAGCGAGTCTTTTAGAGGAGACCAGAAGACGGAGCAATCGTGCGGGAGCGCAACCGTACTACTTCAGCGGCCAACTTGATGAGATGTCTGAGCTAAAGGACAGCCAGCGAATACTAGTTAATTGATCAGACTCTTCCCGAGGCCTCAGTAAAACAGAAAGTCCGGTGAGCCAGCATCACTTATATGCTTAGAGAATGAGAGAGAACCAGAAACGGACCAAGCACCATAAAAAATCGGGAAGGCACCGCAGAAGGCACTCGAAAGCGCAAGCAAATGAGAACGAATTGCCAGAGAGCTGGGTGTATGCGCCTCCGAATCAGCAGTCGCAGCAGTCCTCCGACCGACCGGTACTGAAAACCAACGAAGGACCAAAGCACGAGGGAGAAATAAAGGACCCTGAGATGACTCAAGTAACAACAGTGACGTTACAAGACGTGGCGGCGAGCTACGTGCCCACGACGATGGGCAACTTGCACCATAGAGATGCCTCTGCGGCAATAGAGTATCACAGTGGATACCAACAGGGCTACCTGCAAGGCTACCAGCATGCATACCAACACACGTATCGACAAGCATTACAAAACGGACTTTATCCACCTATGTTGAGCGCGTATTCAGCCGCACAGCCCCAGCAAATTTTGCAAGGTACGTGGGCGAGCAGCAGCTCATCCCAGCCGCCCCTGGACTACAGGCCTATGAGCGCACCAGCATTAATTCACGCCTACGATCAGCCATTCTCAGCGTTTTACTATCAGCAAGTGGAAGCCCCCCTTTACTTGAACTCCCCTGGTTCACAGGAAGATTCTGGGACTGAAGCGTACAACGATCCTTACGTGCCCTACGGTGATTCTATTTCCGCACCAGATGAGATTGACTGTGAGATGTTAGAGGAGACGGAAATGGACAGTCCTGTGCCGCCTAGCTCATTATCCGAGTCCCGCAACAGGAAAGAGGCTCGGCGGGATCGGCAGGATGACAAGGCGTATGAGACTGAGGATACGAGCGACCCAGCGAATTGCACGGAGCAGCCCGACAATGAGAAAGCAATGAGTCTTGACATTGACATGCTCGAGCACTCTACAGTAGAGTCCAACATGATGAATGATGATATTGTTCAGGAGACTGTGGTAGAGCACAGTGCAGTGATGGACAGCATGGCGGAGGACAGCATGGATGATGGTATAACGGAAGAGACAGTAGTAGAGCCTCATACAGCAGAGGCGTCTATCATCGCTGAGGGCGACTCGTTAGGAAGTGGCCTAAAGGAATCTCACGATGGGACAACAAACGACGTTAGCTCTTATCATTCGGAATTTGGCGCCTTAGAGGTTGATGAAGTAGCACTCGAAATTATGGAAGCGAACGACGCAAAGGAACCGAGCACGACGGACGCAGAGGATGCGGACTCCACAGCAACCACGACAATTGGATTGCCGAGCACTGCGAATCACGTTGAAAAAGAGCTCAGCGTTGATAAGCCTAAGAAACCGCGCCCAACGATTGGCGAAGGACAGGCCTATGTTGTTGTGCCCCCTGACGCTGAGGCGACAGAGGCTTCGCTTGACATTGACTGTCAAGGCGTTCCATGGATTATGTTTGAGTACCCCGAAGGGCCCGTTAAGCGGAAACTTTTTCGTGTTCGTTGTGACATTGAAAACGTACAGGATGTTGGCTTTGAGCAGTTATTCTTGGAGGACAACTGTATTTATCCTGGGGCGATGGTGCCGCCCGAGGAGTATCGGGGCCACAGACGCGAATACGAGACATACTGCAATGATATTGGCTGGAAGCTAGTTTACTCTAACCCGGTCTTGTACGGGCAGCGGGGTCTAACCCAACGCGCAGTCGATACTTATAGAAACACGTCTGAGGATATTTCGCGGCACTCGAGAAAAGCACGTCGTCTTGCACGCAAACGGGAAAAGATGCAGGTCCCGAAGGTGCGACACAGAAGGGAGACGCAGTAACTTGTGTCAAATGCAACGCACACAAATTTCGATGGTCTAGGCAAATGAGTAAGACTATTCTTTCCCCTCGGCCATATGCACACACAGCGTTGAACACTACACAATATCTCGCCAACAATTGAACACTACACTGCGCAGGGGCTACGCAGCTCAACGGCGCTGAGTGCCAGTTCCCAAGTGCTTACTCTATTTAATAATACAATTGCTATTTCGTAAACAAGTAACTCTTTTCATAATAAAATAACGCTCACATCAGTTCTTGCCACGAAGAACAGTGCGACCACGAAATCGAAACGAAGGTCGCACTGGTCTCACGGCCACGGCTGCAAAGCCCACTACGCACTAATTTCTGGGCTAACCCACCTGCGCGCAAGATAAGCCACAGCGCGGTTCTGCAAAGGGTCGTGTGGTGCCTCGATGATTCAAGGGCAAAGGGTTCTCCGCGCGGATGACCATGCGCACCTTCGGAAATGAGCACCTAGGGTTACGGTAAGTAAGGGCCGCGTCGCTGATAATTTGCAGTCTGCTTCACGTATTCTGGCGTTAAATACAACACGTGATGTACGTTCCATCCCTTGCAGTTCATCAGGTAAGGGTTAGGCCGTTCGGTCGGCATGGCTGGGCAGCCGTTTGCTAGGACGTCACATCATCTTTTCGAGCAGATCTCTGAACGCCGCAGTTAAGCCGATCACCAGTCTCGGGATATTTGCATGTTTTCACGGAGACGTTCGCGATCCCACTACGATCCGCAGCAGTACAATGCCGGCGGAGCGCGCCAGCCCCGCAGCGCGTCTGCCTCAGCAGCCGCGAACGCGTTCTATCAGCGCCAGCTTGGGCCGAGTGCCGCAGCAGAAGCGCTCCGGAGACACTCGCTTGATCAGAATGGAGCCGATGCGATACGCGATTTTCATGCCGGTGCCGCCCCTGGTGCCGCACCGCGTCGTGCGAACTCTTTGACGACGCGTTCGTACCAAGTAGTCCACACGACGCCGAATCGCACACCAAGCATGACAGCGCCTCGGCAAGTGCGCACCCCGAGCTACGGCAGGTCGCCGTCGCTGTCAGCCGGAGGCCCCGCGCGCCGCAACTCGCTCAGTAGCGACCGCTCGAACTCGCTAACGCGCACGCACACAGTTGTAAACAGGGACGCTCACGGGCGCACTCTGTCGTTGACGACGACCACAATTCGTCAAATGGGCTCGTTCGAGCTTGTCTCCACAAAGGATGTGCCCATTGCTAGCCCAAGTCGTCACGTCCGTCAACAGCCCTCGTTCAACTCCGACTTTGGATCGCGCACAAACTCCTTGCATTCACTGGATAGTGAGCTTGTGGGTATACAAGAGGAGCCCGAAGAAGATGCGGCAGCGCTCAGGGGCCGGCTGGACCGACTTGGTGACCCGATTGAGGAGGGAGCCATCCCCGAGGCGCCGGAAGAAGAGGAAAGTGAAGAAGGAGAAGAAGGAGCCAGGGACACGACACCAGTCGCAAGCCAGTTCGAAGCAAGGTATTCGCAAAAGGCTAAACCGCAAACCTCTACGAAGGCACAGGCCGTTGAAACGCATGCCGAAGACTCCGGTGTAGTACCTAGAACCGATGAGGAGGAAGCTGAAGAGGAATCGGGAGACGACACGATCAGCGGCAGCAGCATCAGCGACACGACCCCGAGTCCGGCGTCTGCACGGGCAGGAAGGGACGAGTTGCCTCCTGCAGTGCCCTCCGAACCGCTGCACAGGGAAGTCAGCCCTGTTCGGTCTGCGTTGAAGAACGGACAAGGCGCGACTCCGAAGACTAAGGTCAGCTTTGGAGGAACCGAGGAGCCGTACGTTTACGAAAGCTACGAGTACGAGGAAGACCATGCTTCGCAGCCCCCCGGCGTGGCAGCCGCTTCGGCTGCCACACGGTCGAGACAAAGCGTGCCTTATGGATACAGCACGACTGCACCAAGCCCCGGACTCGGTGCATCGGCCGCGGCCGCAAATAGTGCGAACAGCCGTCGGAGACTCGTGCTATCTCAGCCAGCGCTGCATGTAGAGAAAAGACCGTCCCAAACAAGTTTGTCAGGTCGTTCCCAGGCTACTGCTGTGCCACCCGTGAGCTCGAACACGCCGTATCCTCATGCACGACCATGGGATGTGCAGCATGAACAGTTTGTCGACGCGCCCCAGTCGATAGGGGAAATTCCTGTGCCAGAGAGAAATGCTGCAAGGCGCGTGAACAAGCCCGTTGCAGACGCGAAGGGCCCCAGAACTGGGTTGGTCAACACCAAGTCATCACTGGGCGCCAACGGGCTCCGGAAAGATCCTAATGAGAGCGTCGATCCTCAAGCAGGCGAAGATCCTATCCGCTCTCAAGCTATTGCGCTTGCTCAAGCCACGTTTCGACAACCGAACCAGGCACAAAACCTGAACCAGAATGCGGCGGTTACCGAAGCCGCACCCCAACCGACTGGGCCTAGCCACCACTACCGCTCTCTACTAGAAGATGATTCGGCCTCGATTAGGTCGGAGTCCAGCTTCACGCGGGAGCGCAACACAGGAGCTTCAAAGCCCGCTGGATCGACCCCGGGCCGTATGCGGAGTCTCAGACAGCCCGCTACGCCGACTTTGCGAAACAACAACATACCCAGCAAAAAGGGCCGCAAATTGAGCCTCCTCAACCAGAACCCACCCAATCTGGATATGAGTGCTTACACTAATGAACAGGCGACAGACCCTGGTCTTGGCTCAGGCTTTCGAACCTTTTCACTACGCAACACTCAGCGGCCGGACCCGTCCACTTTACTCGCTGGCAATACCGCTCCTCACCCCCATAAATCAAATGATGGTGGCGGGTTCCGTTCGCGCATTGCGGACTCAGACTCAGACGATGATGTCGCAGGTCACGTAAAGGGAAGCAAGAAGAGTAACGCCAACGGCAAGCTCTCGCTTGGAGACATGTTTTCACCTTCAACGGACGTGAAGGACATTTTCAAGGGCAATAGAGCCACATCGGACAGTGCTGTGGTCGCCGCTGCAAAGCCGAGGAAAAAGAACGGATTCTTTAAGCGCGTTTTTGGTAAGAAAGACCGTGAAGAGGTTCTGTGATTGGGGACCCTAAGTAGTAGAACTGGATGCGAACAATAAAAATTGAAACTGACGTTGGATAAGAAGCCAATAAAATGACTACTATTGTCTCTGTCAATCATTTCGAAACGTGGGGAGACCTATGGGCTGATTAGAGTGCGTTTGTATTATAGAAGTTGTACGCGAATACAGCTGTCTACTCACACGATCACCGTTAACATGATCATCGTAAGTGGCGATGAGAATGCCACATATCTCAGTATCATAAGTTCGAGACAATTCCTTGTCAATCAACAACAAATCACTTTCCTCTGTAGCAAGAAAAGTATATACGCATACATATATAATAATAATAATGAGGCTTTGGTCCCTGGACAGATCACAAGGCTGCTTTTGAAAAAACCCCGCTACATATCCAGCAATGCTCGATCACTCGCCTTGACTGTAACATCGTCATCAAGATCATCTTGTCTAGCATCCATAATTTCATTTTCTGCCGCGTCGTTCCTCCAGAGACCATCTGCAAGTTGAAGACCTTCTCTCATGACATTATCCATCATAGATCTGAAAGAGCTAGCACCAAGCTTATTGCTCAAAACACCTGTTCCTTCTTCGGTCAGATGGACTGTTGATCTGAGTGTCTCGCTGAAAAAAAGTTCGAGTGTTTCATCTGCCAGCACAACCATGCGGAAATGAGGCAGAGACAGAAGCTTGCCTTCGCCAATGTCGATAGCAGAGACCTTAGCTGTAACAGCCTCACTATCCTGAAGACTGATGAGCGATTCTGCTTCCTTGACTTCTGCCTTGCCAAGTTCGGGCTGCATAGACTTGATCCCTGATACGTCAAAGGCTCGTTGAATGAATTCGGAGATTGCTCCTAAGTATCTCGACGATTGCTGCTGCTGAAGTCTCTCCAAAGTGCGCTGCTTCATTCTCTGTAGCTCGTCTTTATTGTCAGTGTTGTAGGACGCGAGCAGCTTGTTCATCTCGCGTGACGACTGAGAGTCAAGGACGACTGCTCCATCGTGTGTCTCACTGAAGGGACGGACCATCATTAGGAAGCCGTCAGCCACATCCAAGATCTGTTGGTAATTCAAACCCAGCGCTGCCGGCTCGTCTTTATCAGACTCTTCTTGCTCTTCTGCAGGTGTAGTCGCGTATAAGTGGAACATGTAATTAATGAGTTCCATCATATCCGGATTCATGAGCTTATCCAGGCCACCTATGGAGTCTGCTAACGTCAGAGACCCAGACTTGCGAGTATCCCAGTCATCGAACAAATGCCGAAGAAGCTTTTGCGACTCGGCCTCCTCACGAGCAACGATTCGCGGGTGCACCCAATCTGCAAGATGGCTCATGAATGTGACAAACTGATAGAAGCTGAGCTCGCCCTGATTGGATCCCAAACCAGGGCGCGTGGCCTGTAATGCTGCGTAGAAAGTATCGTATACTACGCTCATTTCTACGCTGCCCAAATTGTGCGGCTTTGGTACGTTTCTGATTTGCGTGCGCTTTGCGTACGACTCGATATCCGCGAGAACAGGGGCCTCGTGCTTAGCTCTGAGATCATGAATACTTTCGTTCGTCACGACACTAAATTCTTTGAAGGCCGTGACCAGTAGTTCCTGGAACTTCGTGACTTGCTTAATCCTCTCTGGATCTGCATTTGGATTCGCAGGGTCGCTTAGCGTGTCAAAGTATGTTTTGAGGATCCCAATTACAGCAGTGTTATCCTCAGCTTGCAGTAGCGCTTCGCCGTTGACTTTGAGGATGGCGAGCGCCACCTGGAACAGTGCTCTGCTTCCCTCGAGCATGAGGATATCGATGATCCTGAAAGCAAATGGCAGCGGCATGGAGTTCGCAAACAGGGACAAGAACCAGGGAAGAGACACAACTGACAGCGGAACGTCGGTCGCAGCAAGATGGCTCCAAAGGACAGGCATGGTTTTCTCTACGAGACACTCGAGCACCTTCTGGTCAAGGAGCATGCCGTACATGGTTCGTGAATAGTATCCCGGAAGAATGCGTTGCACAAGAACATGCATGGTCCAGAATGCCTGCTCCTCCGTCTGGTAGATGAGGAGTGCTGCGGCAACAATATTCATTGCTTGACAATAACCAACTTCGGGGCACATCCACGAATAGGCCTCAAGGACTCTCCGCAGCCTTTCGATTCCCTTCGGGGATTGGTATGCAGGAAATTCAGGTAATGACCGGTTCAAGTCTTTAGCGATTTCTTCGGTGGCTTGAGTGGTTTTCCCTGCATTAGTTTCAAGCAAACTGGAATAGAGCTGCCGAGACTTCATGCGCATATGCACCGACCCGCAGCACAGCTCCCATATTTCTCCACGCAGCGCATTCGGAAGACCCACTCTTATCAGCTTGAAGAACTGGGGCTGCCTAACCAGGCCGATATTTCGGCCATGCGAAGTGAAGTACTCGAGCCACAACCGCATTTTTGAGCGTTCGTGGCTTGTGCGCGCATCACCTGGGTACCCGAACTCGCGGCCAAGGCCCCCGGAAGGAGTTGCCAGCTCGGCATGGATCTGCTCCCTAGATTCCCCACGACGGCGTCGCGCAGAACTTTCTACCAAGTACTCAGAGTAGAATGTCGAGGCAATTTGACGCAGAGACTTCGCCAGCGGAACCTGAGCCTTAAGATTCGCGCCAAGGAGATGACCGAACTCCTCACAGCTCGAAAACATGCTATCGAACTGCACAATGAGCTGTAGGTCTTGGTAAAGAGTGATTTTCAAGGCGTATATTGAGGATCTAGACGGCAAGCGCTCGACTCTGCGCACCGCAGACAGCGGTAGCGCAAACGTCAGGAGTCGAGGATCCGCACTGCTCTCGAACATGAGGAAGCTCTCGCTCAACGAGGCCTTCCCCTCATACACTTCCTCTACAACATTCTCTGGCGAGGACTGCGCGTTTAATCCTAGAGGGAACAGGCAGATCGTCGCCGACACCTGAGCCATCAGCGTCTCCGGCTCCGGTAGATGGTACCGAAGCCTCAGAAGCTCATCCGGCCCACGCTTACGGGAGTAGAGGGTGCCCTCTTGCGAATTGTCATCAAATAAACGAGCGGCCGTCTCTTTAATCACATCGAAAAGGCCCATCCGGAGTCTGGTCTTTGACCCAGGCCACTTACCCTATAGGTGAACTAGAATGGTACCCTGGCCCGCCCGCCATTACCAAAGGTGTGTGCGCGGGTGATCGATATCTGATGTCTAATGCTGCTCGTAACGAGGAGTCAGGAGGCGGCGGCGTCCGTTGATCAGGGCACGCGCAAGGATGGAGCGGGAACCTTGAATTGACGACGCCGTGCGCGGATAAAAATTGGGCCACTTAAAACGTTAACGTATTTAGATTTTGGTTAGGGGGGTTCGAACGCAATGCTCCCGGATACAGTATCACCTGCTTGTAAAATTGAGAGCATAGAAACAGTTTGGGCCATTGGCGCCGAACAGCATAGCACGCATGAGCTTTCTATGTACGCGATTCGCTGACAGAGGGGCATGCAACAGAGGCACGCAAGCGTGCTGACGGTAATGGACTTTAAGGTCAGTGCAATTGACATGAAGTAGCCAATATTTTTTAAAAAAAACTCTAGTCTGTACATAAATGGATCCACTCCGTTGAGACCTCGTACACCTCGTCGTGGCGGCCCTTCTCTAGCAAAACCGGTTCGACGTGCACCTGTTCTGCTACCCATTGTGTCTGAACTAAAGAAAGGAGCTCGTCCTCTTTCGACTGCACAAGAGCACGTATAGGCACAGAGCTCCAATTAATTTCTGGCCAGCTACTTCCAAAGGCCTCGGCCACAAAATCCTCATAAGTGGGGTACTCCTCGACCAGCAATTCGAGATTGTAGATCCCCTCAACGCCCACGACACCGGTGACAAGGTGGGTGAAGTCCGTGTAAACTTGACCGCACAAAAACGCCCCACAACTGTGGCCTACAAGCGTCACACTTGTGGGATTGAACTTTGTGACAAGCTCGGCAATCCCTTGTCGGACGTCATTGAGGTGCTCGGGATGTTGCACTCCGGGGGATAGCCTGTAGTCTAGGCTCGCGATACCAGTGAGCGTTGCTCTATCGACGTTCGCAAAGATGTTTGCAGCGCTTTCATGCGTAATTTTCTCGTCACGCCACGCACCACCATGGACTACAACGAGCCAGTGGCCACGGCTCACTGCCTCTGTGCTTGCCTCTGTGCTTGACTCGTTCTTGACAACCTCCGCCCAAACTCGCTGCCGGCCCTGTCCCCACTGAATCAACATGTACGTTTCAGGAGGCTGCGCAATGCCCGCTCACACAGATCTTATCTACAAGAGTGCTAGCTGAGGAGGGAGCAACGGACGAGGGAGTGGTGGGACGAGGAGAGAGGGAGGGCTGAGTGCCTGAGCGTACTAATACAAACGCTGGCCTCAAACGAGCTTGAAGATGCTCACGACAATTATGTTGTCGAGTATTTGGCGAGTGTTCTCGTGTGCGTCTTAGCATGCATGTGCCTATACACACGACAGTTAGCGGGGCGCCTGGCCGGGTGGACTTAACTGTGCCGTGCCTTTCTCGTTGGGACACATTGCTCTGGAACTCGAGCGACCCGCACTGCTTCTGACGGGTCTGGACAAAAGGCAAGGTGTATTTAATATAATAACTATATGCCAAAGGCGATAAATTAGGCCTCAAGCGAGAGGCGGGCGGCCGGGTTGGTCACCTTCACGCCGAGAGCCTTAGCACGCTCGACGAGCTCCACGCGCTTGCGGGCGCTAACGTTGTGAGCGATCTCAGCAGCGTGAGTCTTGGACTGGAGCAAGAGAAGGTCGAGCTCCTTAGCGTTCGACACAACGAAGATCTTGTGGCCCGAAGGGATAAGGTGGCGGGTCTTCTTGTTCGAGCCGTAGCCAACCTTGGGCATGCGGATAGTACCCCGGAACCGGCGGCGGACGCAGGAGTCAATACCCTTGGGCTTGCGCCATTCGTCTCCGAGACGCTTGTAGCGGTCGTGATGGTGACGCTTGAACTCCTTGCGGTGCTTCTTCACGATCTTGGGGTGAGGGAGCGACTGAGCCATGGTGATGGTGCAGGTATGCTATTATGAAAATTCCCTTTGACAAAGTGCTTTCGAAAGTGATCGAGGCAGGGCAGGGTAGGGCGCGCAGGGAGCAGAGCGCGAACTGAGACCTTTTGAGTGCATCACGTGCATTTAGGGCTTGAATTCAGCTCGAAGTCATCGGCTTTGTAATTGGGACACCCGGCCGGAGCAGAGGATGCCCGAACCCTGTGGATTCAGCGCCGGCGTAGTTCGCCTGAGGTAGGCTGCGCGAGCCTATCTCGCCGCCTGCATCGCAAGCACACCACGTCGTCGACGCGAGCCGGGATACGGTCAATTGCGAGGTGGTGGGGGCAAAGGCAGAGAGGCAGGCAGTCCATACGTACATAACCCCCTGTGCCCTCTCCCCCTTTCTCGAGGTCAGACTATCTTCATCCTCATTAAGTACGGGATATTGCTGTAGGGCCGAGCGTGCACATCGCCGCCCCCCCATCGCCATCCCGTCCCCACACTACGGCAACGACAGCCACGACCACTAAAAGCTAGAAGCAGGGGCGGGGACTACTAAGGTGAGGAAGCTGAAGCAGTACCACTTAAGTACATAACCCGACCAAAAGCTCAAAGCTGCAGGGCTGGTTCTTTTGGTACCAACATGACGTTGTTTTTGGTCCCGGAGCCGTGTACTGAGGGTCAACCTTCGGGGAAGCAATCATTGCTGGATATCTACGGGTTGCGGGATTTCGCAAATTCAGTGGCTCGCCAGGATCCTGAAACGGGGGCGAAGCGCAAACTGCGAAAGTCCTACAAAAACCACATTGCAGATTTGCCGGGGAAACACCCGGTCCCCGGACCTGGCGAGACTACCTGGACTCTTATTGATGCCGCGATTCGCGCTCAGCCATCGAATGTAGATGATAGTTTGCGGAGCCTCGATTTTTCCGGGGCCGAGCTCTCAAAGATCAAGTTCCAGAAATCAATAAACCCAATCCCGAACTTTGATCCGAAACTGCTGGCTGCTCCCGGTGTGAACCCCGGCAAAGATGCTTCGAATACCGCCTCCCCACAACCAACGGCTTCTCCAAGAGCATCTTCGCCTGGTTTTGATGACCACTTTTCTCGGCTCGAAAAGCGCAAGCGGAAGGAGCTTGCTGCAAGTGCCGAAAAGAGGCGGAAGATGTAGCGCTTCGATGCATCTTTGTCAATCAATCGCAGCACATACTAATGTTCACGGCACTTGTCGACAACTACGCCCTCAATCGCAAAATCATGCATCCAGATACGTATCTTTAGAACGACTCTCGGAGCAGCCTCTTAGATCTTCGACTTCGAGCAATTGCTGCTTCAAAGATGCCACATGGTACACGCGTGCCCACCACGTACGCTCACACATATAAATCTTTACACACGCGCACATAATGTATTCAAGATAAACAGGCAGGGACGCATGAATAGAGAGGACAGTTGATGGCGGCGAGTCATTAACAAACTATGGCAAGGGGCAAGGTATCAGAAAAGTAGGCTCGACGGTGTTGCGTCTCACTGGCCGCGGAACGCCTGGCCTGGTATGTTCATAAAAAGTAATGGATATTTTAAATTTACTTATGACTACTACTGGTATTAGATCGAATCAATTAAACCCTTTCTTGATCTTGTCTATGAATGAAGGCCGCGAAAGTCTCTTCTTGTGCGAATCAGAGGCATCCCTCTCTTCAGACTGCGGCGGGTGTCTGAGTCTGCTCGGAGACCCTGGGGGGTCTCTACTCGACACCCTAGGGCGGCTGGACGAAGCATTTCGCTCTGAGTTCCGTTGGCTTTGGAAGCTCGAGCGCTGGCTGCCCAGCACAGAGGAGGATTTACCAGCAGACTTGTTGATCCCCAGTTTGCCCCGCTGAGAATCCGCGCGCTTGTTATCGCCGCCGTTCATCTCTTCCCTCATCTTCAGGCGTGCTTGCTCAGGATCCTCAAGCGCCAGTCTGCGGTGCTCAGGTACAAGCAAACGCTCCTCGTACTTTTCGATCTCCTTTATGTCGGCCGCGTATCCTGGTAAGGGCGCGACAATCGAGGAATGCCTGCGACCAGACTCACGGGTCATTGCATCCAGCTCACTCCTTAACTCACTCTTCAAATCCGATTTCTTAGAGTTGTGAGTCTGCAGCTTCTCGAGACCAAGGTCACGGTCATCTTCAGCAGTATGCGACTTATGCCGTTTGAACTTGTTGTGAAGAATCGAGCCTGATTGAGCCAGCAAAATCTTGATCGCCAGCTTTCTAATACTCATGATCAACTCTAGCTTTGTCCACGTCTTGTTGTGCAGCTCGAACAACGGGAAGGGAATTTCCAGGTTCTGCAGATTCATCAGACTCAGTCGCGAATTCCCCTTGTAGGACACAGTAAGCTGAGTTGGGTGAATCTTGAGTGAACGAATCGACCAGTAATTAGATGCGCGGTTCATCATTTCCTCGAGGCCATCATCATAACTGGCAACGTCGGCCTTAGAGTTTCCGCGAAGCTTCTGTAATAGGTGACCCTTCTTCTTCTTAGGCTTGCCGGAAGTGCTGAGCTCACTATCAGAGTCGCCGATCTCAGAAACAAGATCAGAGTCTTCAGAGTCGCTAGGATTGAGAGTACTCTCCTTGTCGTCCTTGGCATCATCTTTGCCGTCCTTGTTCTTGTTGTTGATTGGGAAGGCAAAGTCGAGGATTTTTTCAAAAAGTCCATGCTCCAACTGAATATGCAGCGGCTTGAGTTCAGCTTCTGCGTTGTCCAGGATCGGAATGCCACCTACGCGATCTAGTCGAGTCCATTTCAGCTTGATAGAACTATCAGATGAGGAACCGTAATCATCTGTTTCGTAATTCGCTAGCATCATCGGGTAAGTCGAGTTGTCCAGCAAGTTGCGAGCATAGAGACCGGCTAAAGTTGCCCTGTTGAGACTGCCATTGTCAGAATTCAACAAACGCGAGTAGTGCACTTGTCGAACATAGAGCTCAACAATGGGCTTTCCTGTCTCGCTCAGCATACGCGTCAGAATCGAGTTCGTCAGCAACGACCACTTGGAGAGCTTCTCAACTCCAGTGTTCATATTCTTTCGCAGAATAGCCTTGAACGCCCGCATTATGACCATAAGCTGCGTCATGCGGCGTGTGGCCTCACGCTCGAGCTTAACCAAATGAATCTTGGCTTCCCTGCTCGCCTCAGTCTGATTCTTGTTCAGAATCAATAAGCTTTGTCGAAGCTGAATTATACCGCGTATGTCCTTCTGAAGCAGTTCGACGTGCTCTAGGGTGCCGCGGTAATCTCCCTTGAAATCGTTAGAAAGGAACATACGATCTATGGCTTGTTCTCGTTTCTTGATGAGCGGGTCGCGGTAAGTCAAAAGATCAGTGGCAATCGCATATACCGCATAAAATTGGACTGGGTCAATATTGATAATGAGCTGCGGCGCATCAATGACAAGGGATGACAAAATCGCCTTGCCTTTGTGATGCGCTCTGATCTTTCCGTGGTCTTCGAGTGTCCCCGATAACTGGTTTGAAATGCCCGGGATTCCGCTATCATCCTTACCACCTGCATTATTGCTGTCGTTGTTGCTGGTGGCACTAATGCTTCGAGCCTGCTCAGCCTTGAGAAGAGCAGCATCATTCGCTGCATTATGAACAGCCTTATTCTCAGGTGCTTTATCACTCGGTAGATCGTCTCCTTCGTCGGTTGCTTCGACCTCATTCTCGCTAGAGACATGAAGATCATTAGGTCGGTCGAGCCGGACTCCGAAAGATACGTCTTCAACCACAAGGAACTGCTGAAGTGGTTTGGTATTGTAGCACATCTCGATTGCAATCCAAGGTGGCCACAATGCGTCATTGTTTTCTTCTTCACCGGAGTACTGCTCCAGACACAGAGATTGAATCCCAGTTTGCTCCACATCTTCTTCGCCAATAACAAAGAACCCTGATTTGTTCAAGAGAACACCATATCGCCGCTCAATCTGTGCGCTATCAACGTCCGCCTTGCTGGATTTAGAATACGTGTCAATGACTTGGACCTCAACGTCTCGCGCAGTCATCTGTAAGCATTTAGAGGGGTTTTCCTCAGCAATCAGTTGAATTCGCGGCGACAAAAATGACACAGAGTGTGCTTTTTCTGCTATTTCCGAGTCCTTCACCTGTTTTAAACCTTCAAAGAGATTTTGCAATCGAGAACGACCTTCCTCCACCCACGCATGAGAACTAGCACGCTCAGAGTCCTTCGTCTTTTTGGTATCTGGTTTGGAACTCTTTGCGTGCTCCTGTGTCTTCTTCTCATGACCCTGACGCTTCAGCTTCGTTTTGATATGCGTCGGGTGCTGAAGAATATCCAGAGTGTCAGCAGTATTACACTTCGAATCCAGAGACTCTTCGTCACCCTCAGTATCAACATCACTCGATTCACCTTTAGCCATAGCCTCCGCCTTGGAGACAAGCTCTTCCAGGTACTGCACAGCGGGTCTGCATCTAACATAGTTGAGTTCCTTGTCTTCACTTAAAGAAGTCTGCAACCGGTAGACGAGATTTCTGACTGAGTTGTTCCACTTGAGATGCATCGCGTGGATGATGTACCTGTTCTTGAACCGCGAATAGTCACTATCCAGTTTCGTCTGAGTATTTTGGAATGCCAACGCCCACTCCGGGTCCTCGTATGACGCCTTGGGATTTTCACCATCCGAGAGATCTTCGTTAAGATGCATGTGCATCTCGAAGTCCTTTTGCTTCATCCTCTGGATCTCCTTTTCTTTAGAATCGGCATGCTCGGCAATACTATATAGGGCCATCATCTCCTCACGTAGAGTATCCGAGTTCGCTTCCCCAATAGCAATGAGTCCCTTCAGGTCATTGATCTTACTCCTCATTTTTTCATGCGTACTGTGTTGTTCTTCCAAAGACTCGAGAGATGACTTGAAATCACTTATGTGCTCCTTCAAATGGCTGCGCCGCTTATCGAGAATATCGGCCTGTACTCTCTCCGGCTGGTTGGACGTCATGAGACAGCTATGAACCACAAAATCACCGAATTTCGGGAATCTGCGATCGCTTTTCGGATCGATGTATACCGACCTACCAGTGAAATCGTCACTACGAATGTAGTAGAACTGCGGAGTGTGCATGAAGGGAAGCACTGTCACTTCTGGAGTTCTGCTTCGGAGGTTTCGCCGTTGGCCAACTTCAGTATAGTCATCCAAGTCAACCCAGAAGTCGTCTCCGACATACTTAGGGCCAAAGTGATGGCCGGTGTACTTGCTGCCGCCGTTTGTCGAGCTGTTACCCCCGCTTCCTGAGAAAGAGGCAGATCCATCGTCAGTACTCGTCGTTTCACTGTTCTCGTAATCCTCACTATCACTATTGTCCTCTGCGTGCAATGCTCGTAAAGCAGCCTTAGAGCTTTGCGTGCGCAGCTTGGCATCCACCACGCACATCTGCACGGAACTGAGTCTCACCTCACCCAAATGGCTCTTCATTCTCCAACGTCGATGACCGCCTAGTTCAACAACTTCTTTACCATTCTCGTCCATTACGGTAGGAGGCTCACGGCGCGTATGCCAATCAAAGACAAAGTCGTCCATCTTGGCTTTGAGACCGGTGCAGCGATCATGACTCTCGGCACCAGCATGATGACGCATCTGATGAAAGAACGATAGATCCAGAGGACTGAGCGCTATCTGGTATTCCGCAGTGCTTAAAGCAGTTCCGAAAGTTTTATTGGACGGCCTCACTCGCACAGGATCTGGGAACAGTGAGCCAGTCTTAATAGGCGGCCATTGTTCACTGCTGAACTGATTCTTCCATTGCTTGAAATGATGCAACACACCCAGAGTCAAGTGAGCGGTACATTTATTCGCTCCCAAATTTGACGAGTCATTGAAGGCAAAATTTGCTTCGCCCGTACCGAGGTCTGGCCCGCCGATAGGACGACTCACGACACTGATAGCCATGTGAATATAATCTGAGCGGAATCCATCATAGGCGTCGTACTTGTTCACATCATCAATGTACTCTGGCATCGAAAGATTCACGTCATAATGAGGCCTGAAGTTCGAGTCTCGGTTCTCAGCATGTATTCCAGTCTTAGCTGCTAGTTTCGCGTTCCTAGCAGAGGTCCTTTGGAACATCATGCCCATTTTCCAAGTAGTTCTTTGTGCAAAACTAAATACAGTTTTGTCGGGGCTAGGCAGGGTTTCGAGGTAATTCGATCTCACCATTGCGCGCTCGGCAGGAGTAGCGTGAAGAAATTCACTCTCCCATTCCAAGTAATTCGGCACTAAGAGCTCGAAAACATCACTGTTGATCAAAAACAGGCTGCGCGGGTTATCATCAGGATTAATTTCAACCTGCACGTTATCCTTCCACGAGAATACGAAGCCACTTGAATCATTGAGCAAATCATAGGGTGACTTTCCAGCTTTCAAACATAACCAAAGCGCTGATTTCGGAAGCTGGAAATCAAACCTCGCATGCAACACAAGCCTAATCTTGTCCCAGAAGCCCAAAGCAGGAGACGGGTCCACTGGTGGTTTACTGAACCCTGAAAACGATTCACCGACTCCATGGAAACCAGCCTTATAAGCCATACACCAGCATACTCTTGTAGGAAGCGTACTGCCGATGTGAAATTTGAGGTCTGTAAAAGTCTTTATAGGCGTCAGCGTTCTGTGGACTTCAATGACATCGCTGCCTCTGATGTTGCGCTCCTCTTTGGGAAGCGGCCGCAGAGGCACAAACAGTTTTCGCACGTTCCGGCCACCGGCCTCCATCAGCTGCTCAGTGATTACCAAGTTGCCTTTCACTTGGAGAGCTAAGTTCTTTTTGGGATCCTGACTTCTGCCCAAACCAGGGAAGTGGACCACAGGAAGAGGATAGTCTCTGATATCAACTCGCATACCTCCGTGCGCTCTCAAGTCCATGAATAAAGGAACAAGAATCGAGAAGTCACTATCCTTCGGTTGCCTTTTTCCTATATCGAACAAGAATTGATGCAGCTTCTCGGAGGTGTCGTGTGTTGTTTTATCAATAGTGAGATCGAGCTGACGAATGTCGACTGCCATAAGGAGTGGCTTCTGAGAAAAACCAATGATCGTCTCCTCCTTACAAGTCTCCGGGTTGAGCTCATCGCGGCATACTTGAGTCTGTCGCATTCGCGCGCCTAGATGTTGGATTTTTCGCTCATTGCGAATAGTGTCTATCCACATCCTCGAGAAATCTTCCAACATCGCGTGCCTTGCCTCGTCAATCGTTAGCTTTCCTTGTTGTCCACTTTGAAGAAGAACTCGCTGTTTCCTGAATTCCTTGAAGTCCGGTGACGACCAGAAGTCCAGCCAAATGTGGTGTTTCGTCAGTGCAGGATCTCCATCATCCGCAGGGCACCCAAGCTCGATGCCGGTATTGAGCAACTTGTGCAGTTTAGCACGTGGGGCATGACGGAGTGAAAGAGCCAGAGCCATTTCAAAATCGGGCTCCGAGTCACCATTCTGAGCACGCGTACCTTTGTGGCCTCGGTGGTGGTCGCCGAAAACAGTGTTGGTAGTGCGTCTGATGTTACTCGCGACGTGGGAGACATGGCCAAGCATTTCATTGCTCTTATCCTCTCCATTCTGCGAATGCTCGGTGTGCTCCGACCTATCTGTTGATCCTCTGGACTCTGGGGGGGTATGAACCCCGGACAAATCACCGCTTTCGATCTTCTTCAATGCTTTGCGCATCATAGACTTAATGCGGCTGTCGAGCGAATACATCTTACGACGCCTGATTTCACCGATGTTCCTCTGTGTCAAAAGAACCAGAGTTAGGTCAGACTCAAAGTACTCGTCCTCAAGGGAAAGAAGTAACTGCTGAGTCTTCAGGCGCACGCGAGGAATGTTGGGGACACCAGGAATTTTCTTCGGATCCAGGACAACCATAGTGTCTCTCTCTTTAGTCTGCGTGATCAGCGTCTTGATAGCTTTCGCCAGGGTAATACCGTTGTCTATGATGCGATAAAGCTTGAATTGGTAGGGCACGTTGATGCGCATACCATCTAAGTTCAACTTGATCTTATCATCGACGCGCGGCTTGGCCTTCAAGTCGATCTCCGCATGAAGCTTGACCAATGACGCAAGGACACACCATGAGGTCCGCTGGAACGGATGCTGAGAGTAGATATGAAGGGACTTTGTGTGGAGCACAGGATCTTTGCCAGCCAATTTCATGGCTTTGATTGATCCTAGATCGAACATTATCTGATCATCACTGGGCATATCAATTTTGATGAGCGCCCGAGGTACCGTAAGAATGATGTTATGCAGGACACCAGCAACAGCGGGTCTCTTCTCAACAGAAGCGGCCTCACCTGTCGCATTTGCTTCTGAGTCTCCACCAGAGGACTTAAGCTCACCCACGCTGGTACCTTTCCCCTCCTTCGTCTTCTCAACAGATGGATTCTCTTTAAAGGCCTCTTCCTCAGCTGCAGCGCCAGCTTTTTCTCGTAACAGGGCCCTATCTAGGATCTCACGCACAACTGAGAAGGCTAGAATCAAGTTAATATTGAGTTCAATTCTAAGACGAGGCTCGACGTCTAACTCGATAGTCTCAAAGCGTGTGTTGTGGGTGCGAACACGCAGACCAAGTCTAGGAAGTTGCGCGACTGAGCGATGCGCGGACAGCTCGTCATCCTCCCTCCTCGATAGCAAACCGCTGTCTGCTTTGAACAAGACCAAGTCCCTACCAGACACTCGAAGCCGTCTTCCATCGCTCGCCGTCTCGATCGCGTACTGATCAGGATCTCCTAATTCCTGCGCAGAAATGTTCGACTCATAAAGAACAGCGAATTCCCGAGTCTTGAACTTGATCCCGAGTATCTCATTCGTCTGGCCTCGGAATTTGTTTGTAGCGATAGCCAAACTAGAGTGATTTGCCTGAAACGAGACTTTCTTTAACCACGCTGGCACCTTCCGTAGTACGGTTCCCTTAAGAGCCGGATCATCAACTCTGGGCTTGGGAGCACGGTGCACAGTGTGCTTAGACCTCCACGTTAGGACAGGCTTGCGCACAGCAGAATGCAACTGGCCTATCGCGCAGAAAATTTCATGCCGTAAGGCCGCAATTTTCAAGTCGCTCTGCTGGCCCTCGATCTCAACATGGAAGTGGGGCTTTGTATCAGCCCGCACAGTCAAATGAGTCGTTTCAGAGCTAGCAATATCGACACGCTGAGCGCTGAGGCTGTGATAGTAGGCATTATCACCTCTCGTCTCGAACGCAGCGGTTCCAGAGTACGAGTGGCTTTCTGGATCGTGGGTCGCCTTCAAATTCATGTGCAATCGACTGCTGGAGATCACGAATATCGCGTCCTGGCAGTCAGAAGTAGGGGCACAGACGAGTCTGAAGGTCGGGTCGATCACAGTGACATCCAATTCCATGTTGGGGAGAATATTTTGAAGCGGGATTTTAGGAGATAGTGTATCGGAGTCGGATGCTGTTCCAATTTCGGGACTGTCGGTGTAAGTCCCGCTTTCCTCTGAGAGTCGAGCTTTCTTCGCCTTTTCGCGTTCAGACCCAAGAGCTACACGTACCAGAGTAGAGATCTGGTGCTCCTCAATCGACATGTTGGGGGCGTGCAGGGTCAATTGCGATTTGAGCTTGGAATCGTTCTTCTGCTTGTCTTCTTGGAGATACTTGAGAGTTTGCGAGAACAAATTACCCCGAGTCAAGTTAGAGATGAGTGGCACATAAAGAATTTCCTCTTGCTGATCTCCAGTGTCGATGTTGCCCGTCACCGAGGCGACCGAGAAAATGGACTGATGCGCAATGTCTCCCTTGCCGTATAGTAGCTTAAACCCGCTGCTCAGTGGGTTCATTCTGCTGAGATCGAGATTAGCATCCTTCATACTCGCAGCAAAATAAGCGGTGTCCACAGGAACACGCAAAATTTCAAGGATTCCCGCTGTGAGTTGCACTTTGTGCACGAGGTGAAGCATCATCATCGCAGTCTTGAAAAGCCTCTTCTGAGACTTTTTCGTGCCGCCTGGCGCCGTCGACTTTCCTGCGCTCAAGTCTTGATCATCCAGAGGTTCTCCGGAGACTGCAGCAAGCTTTTGATCGTGAGCAAGCTTCATCTTCTTCGATTTCGCAATGAGCTCCATGGCATTTGATACATCGAGTTGGAGTCGGCCAAGGTGGATTTGGAGTCCTAACTCTTTAGCGCGCAGTTCTTTGAGAGCCAGGACGCCAGTGATGTCGAAACGCAGGTCCTCGAAAACCTGCCACGGTGTTTCATCCTCGAGAGAGTCAGCCATGTACAGGTCAGTGATCGTCAACCGCGCATTCATCGGGAGCTCGCCTTCGCTCAATTTGTACGTGTCAAGAGTACCAACGAAGTTCGACATGTTGTAATTCTTAGTCTTTCGAAGATCGAGACGCAGGTTGATGGAAGTGAAAATAAGAGTCGTGACGTCCGTTAGCGCGATGGATGCTGAGTGCAACTGCACGTCAAACACACGCATCGTAGTCACTACCCAGCGAACCCACTTGATCAGCTTAGATTTGCGTTTCGGAAGCAGCGGAACTCCCGAGAATTTCGCATCGTTATCAAATACGTTGAAATACTCCTCCTCCTCGCTCGACGGTGGCGCTTCTCCTCCATCTGACTTCACGCCTGTGGGGTGCTCAGAACTGTTAGCATGCTTGCTTTCAGCAAGCGCTTTTGCATCCACGATGACCTCCAAATTACTGACTACGAAGGTGAGAAATCCGGGTCGTGCCACCGTCGGCCGGTGTGGGGAAATTCCAAGCTTTCCAATTCGGACCTCTACGCCTTGTCTCGGATTTAGTATAATGTGACGCAGATTGAAATAACCTACACGCTTGACACTAATGCCCGTGAAGAGTCTGAGCAAGGCAAAAAGCACGAGCGTTACCAGGTATGTAATCGCCGCGTACCAAACTATACGGGACAGAAACCACATTTGCAACTGAGTGTAACGCTGGAACAGCGTCATGCGCAAAGACGGCTCACTCATTGGCCCACAGGTCGGTTGCAGTTGCTCTCTGGGCGATCGGTCTGTGTGGTCGTGGTGAGAGAGGAGCGGATACCCAGGTGATTTAATATAAAGGTGTGCCTGGGCAGGCTAGACGCATAACGGCCGGGTAGGTGTTAGGGGGAGATCCTGCAGAAACGGCTTACTGCAGAAGTGGCTGGGTTCGGGCCGCCTAATCATTTGCGGACACGTAGGATTAGGGTTGTTGTACTTTAACTCCGCGAGAGGTGTAGCCGTTGAGACGACGTGTGGTGTAAGGTACTACTGATACCCTAAGCTGCTCATCTAGCTCGCATGGGCAGCCACCAATTGGACTCGAGCCTATAAGATACTTTTCGGTAGCTCTGCTAGAAATTTACAGCGAGGAGTGGAACCCAGGGCATGCAGATTTGGTCTAGCCATTGGCTCGCTGCCCTGCTGCCTTGTTGATGTGTCAAGGTCCATGGCTAGGTTCGTCTAACGTCGTTACCTAATACGATTTGTGCTTACGTTGGGCATACATATGGGTGGGGGTTACGGTAACATGTAGGATCATGGACGGCCCTTTTATTCGATGGACGTTCGCGAAATCCCGGCGATAAGGGGCGTTCAGGTTCACAAGAATGAACGCAGTTGTGAGAGTTGAGCGAACTGTGTAACTCCGGGGAGAGTCTAAATACTTCAATGCTCCCTTAAGAAGTGCCGCCCCTCATGATTTTCCCGACTGGTGATCTGCACCACTCACACATAAGGGTCTTGGGTCTTGGGACGTGGGACGTGGGTCGTGGGTCGTGGGTCGTGGGTCGTGGGTCGTGGACCAAAGTTCGGAATGGTCCTGTGGCGAGGGTTTATCTGAATTGAGCGCCATACACTGGCCAAATTGGTGTAGGCACACCCCTATCTGCGTCGGAGAGTTGATCGGCAGGAAATGGGCTTTTCCGCCACGATCCGATTTGCATGAATCCGTTCACTAGAATACGGCACTTTGGCATAGTCGAATAGGATATTCCAGCATTTCGAGCCGTGCAGACTGCCCACCATGGCTCTTTTTCCGCATGGCAGAGAGCAACACGCATTGTTAACCTACATATGACTTACGTAACGCCAAAGATGTTCACGTTCGCTACAGTCTCCACGACCTAAAAAGGAGCCGGCCGCTATTTTACAATAAAATCGCTGTGGTTGGACAACATGATTAGTTCACTGGTTCAAAGATCGACGCTGCTAGGTACTATGCTGGAATTTAGGGCGCAGCAATTGCGGCTTTTTCTTGGTGCGGGCCTCGCGTATGCAGGTGGGACTTGAGGCGTCTGGGCGGGCTTGAAGGTCACTGGGCAGAAACCAGGTATGTAGGTGTGTATGTATGTGTGTAACTGTAACGTGTGGGACAGTGGCGGTCGGTTGTGGTAGTCGCACTAGCCATGCAGTAGTGCGACGCTGGGAGTATGGGACGAATGGCATTGTAAAGCGTATCATGTAATTACGACCGCGTAGGCGGATGGGTGACTAGCGGAAGGGTTAGTGAAAGAGCGAGCTCGCCAGGAAGTGCCCACAACAAACAGCACCGTGGACACAGGCAAGTGAAAAACTGCACTCAGCAGCGAAACATGACCAGTGACCAATTGGTGGAGCCATTCGGGGCTGCTGTCGCGAATCTGGCTTCGGACCCGCGGGACTTGGCTGCATCGCTGCACGACGCTACGCGCCAAAGGGCCGTTGAGGCGTTCGGCTCTCGCAAGTCTGAATTCGAGGCGTTGGAGCTGGAAACCATGCTGTGGGACTTGGTTGTGCGACTGAATAATGGAGGATACATAGATTCAGGCGTTACAACTAACGCAGGACCTGAGGTGCGCACTATAGTAACCAGCTGGATACAAGCAAACATGAATCAGCCCGCTGAACCGTCGAGCCTTCAGAGTCTTAAATGGATGTATACGCGAAACCAGACTACGAAGCACAAAGTTGCAAACAGCGAGATTGTCACTGAGCTCGATTTGGATGCACCGTTGCGTCAAGCTCGTGCGATCGCTGAGGAAGACCGAGTAGGGGACGAGGTATTCTACAAGTACATTTTTGAGCTTTTATTGGCAGGACAGTACGACACGGCCCGGACTATTTGCGCCGATACGAATAACTGGTTGATGAGAGCGACCCTAGGAGCTCTCCAGAGCCAAGGACGCGATGAGAACACTCATTCGCTAGTCATGGAGGCATGCCGAGAACTTAGCAACGCTTCCTCAACTTCTCTCAATCGCTATGAAGTAGGCGTGTTTGGATTGCTGTGCAAAAACCTGGATGCTGCAGCTCCCTTTTGTGAAAGCTGGGAGTCCCTGCTTCTTGCCCACCTGCTTTGCGGCGCCTCATTAGAAGCCTTTGAACGAAGAGTCTCGCAGGATCATAAAATAGCTCTTCAGGGCCAGGATTGGAGACGGCAAATTATACTGGCGCTGATACAGGGCCGGTTCACGGAGCTGGTCCACCAGCTGCTGTCGGAGGTGACCGATCCCACATCTGCAGCGGACTCTGTACTTGTGAACACGGTCTGGCTCATGCGCGTTATGTTGCACGTTCAAATCGCGTCCGGCAAAAAGGCTGACGCTCGTCTTATTCAAATTTATATCGAGTATCTTTGCCAGGACCCCGCGCTGCTGGCATCGCGGCTCGATCTGGTCCCCGTATACGCTGAGTTGCTCACGGGCGAGTCTCAAACGCAGGTCTATGGCCACGTTCTTGCACAGATCACTGATCCGGACGTGCAAGCCAGGCAGATTGAGCTGGCTCGTAAGTACGACATCGACCTCGTGCCAGCAATCGAGTACGCTCTTGAGCTCAACTTTGTGCTTTATTCCACCGAGACCACTCATGCTAGCAGTGTCGAGGTAAGTAATGCTGACTCGCGTCTCGTAGGCGTGCTGCAGTGGCCAGTCACAGCCGAGCTGTGGCCGAATGCAGCACATGCTCTTGTGCGAGCCTACTCGCTACTTCTCACCGATTTCAGCCACCGCTCGGGCGTAGTACTGCTCACGTCAAGAATAAGCGCCGAGTACGTGCGCAGCCGCGCAATGGATGCCATTCGTGTACAGATCCATGAGCATCCTGACGTTGTTGCTGATCTCTCGCAGCTTCAGCAGTACGCGCATCTCGGAAATGCATTGGCAGCCTTGGATGCATGGCACATGCGCGACCAACATGTGCCCGGCTGGCGGTCGACGGCCCCTAAGCTAATCGGCCAGGTGATTGATGCAGTTAATCAGGCCCTACAGTTTGCGGCGCCGTCCCCAGGCTTGTCCGTCGCAGATAGCATGGCCGAAATACGCCGCACGTACATTCCACGCATAGTTTTCGAGCTACTCGGCGTTCTCAGAGAAGCGGAATCTGTAAATGCGGGGTACGCTCATGTGGCACTCGAATTCGCCGTTAAAATTGCCGACGAAAACTTGAAGCTGTACGAGCTGTTTGATGAGAGCCTTCTCAAATCCTTGGCCGAGCCGGCATTGACTGTGGGCATTTAACGCGAACGGAACTGCGTGCGGAGAAATATATATTTGTAAAATATTAGATGGGTTCTGTGCGTGTTCACGCGCGTGCGTTCAAGAACGAGGGAGGGCATGCGGATGTGGATGCTCAATGTACCACGATTCCTAGCGGACCTAGATGAAAAGCTACATTTAATTAGAAAATTTGGTCCAAGGGTCGGAGGGAGGGGCCGCCGCCGCATGGACGGATTCATATGGCTAGCAGGGTACCCGAAGCTAGCGGTAATTTAGATTTCGGACTTCACGTAACCGCGGCTGCTACCACTTTCCTAATTGACAGCCGGTGGTGGGACCGAGAATCTGTCATAGTTATCCCTGCCCCAGCCCTCGACAATATTCCCAAGCCGTGCGCCGAAAGCAAGTTGTTCCGATAGGGGGGCTCCTCCTCCCCACGCTGCGTCCTCCTCACTCCTCCCCCTCCTTCAGGGCTGTGTAGAGAGGGACGCAGCTCAACGGTGGTGGCTTCATTATTTCGCCAGCAAAATGGGCGTTCTATGAGAATCCTGTCTTCTTTTTCTGGTTTAGCGCGCCTGCGGGGCGGGAATTACATTTACGTAGATACTAATTATGCAATGTGTGTGGCCCTTTCATCCGACAGGCATACAGGTCTCACATGTCCCCGAGGGCGCTACACAGGCACGTGACGTTCCGCGGCTGAGCGGTTTGAAGCTTGCGTGCTCGGTGTGGTGAAGGTCGTGTGGTGTGTTGAACAACACAAAAAGAATTTGAAGATCTATAAAACGAGAAAGCCTCGTGGAGTCACATAGTAAACAGCAGGGCATTATGGAATTAACAATCTAAGGGCAATCTGGTCATATCGCCCCCCACTACATTCGGCTCTGATCGGGGCCCTCGCGAGGGGGTGGAAATGGGGGAGGACTATCTTCACGTCGATTCGTGGGCATATAGAAAAGGAGGATCTGCATCTGCTAGTAACTGATAAGGCCGGCCACAGCACGCGCGGGCCAACCCTGCTCGAGGGCTAGGGTATTGAGCCAACTGGCAGGGACAATGCCTAGTAGTGGGAGGGGGCGAAGAGCGATACAGACTGCATTGGGGTTTTCTGGTGATGCTCTTTGCACAGCAAGAGCAACATTGTGTTGCAGTGTACCGCCCTCCCTGGAAAAAGTTGGGGTCTAGAACTCAGATGCCATCGGGAAATGGCACCCTTGTCCGCGTGGCATCGTGAAACGAATCACCCTCACGGGCTCGGACACGCGCACGAGCGGGACCGCACGGCCTCACAGAATACGTGCTGTCATCTGCCCCGGGTCGGCTCAAGGGTCGGCGGCGGCAGAGAGTAATCGGTGGTGGTGGATGACGCACGGTCCCAAATTGTGCGTATGGGTGAGCGTGTGCGCCTTGGGAACGGAGTTCGCTGCCCACGTACTCCGTAAATAGGTGTGTACCTGAGCATAGTACATCGACGCATGTGACATGCAAGCTGTGCTCAGTAAGCAGATATGGGAGCTGGAGAGTTCGGCGCCGTGCTCGGGGATATATCGACGCCGGACTCGTTTGTACAAGATAAGTTCTAGATACTTAGCGATTTCGAGCTCTATGGGAAATTTTAACGGCCAGTTTATGTTGCGGTGTGGGCCTTTGTCACTGGTCTGCGAACCGGCAAAGCGATGCTATCAGCCCAAGTCAGTGGCGCAAGGTGCGTCCCCTAATAGTTACCCTCACCCGCAAGTGACCACGGAATTAGGCGGGTAAGGGGAATTCAGTTTCCCTTCCGTCATCCCGAGACGCCGTATCTTCGAAGCCTGTTGATAGCCTGTCAGCTAGCGCATCTGTTCTCCATTTCTCGTTATAAACATCAAGTAAAGTTCGTTCCTAGGCGTCCCAGTTTATCGTAAAGGCTCCGCAACTCTCTTGGAATTTTCCCACTTGGTGTTTTTGGTCTCTGGCTCTCACGTTCTCTTGTTTGATTATGTCGTCTCCTCCACAAGAGCGCGTAGACTACTATTACCGCCACTTCGAGTATCCACTGCCGTCCTCTCAACCACCAATGGCTAGCCCGTCGTCACTTGAGTCTGCGTCTGCCTCGCAGCAAACTGCCCGGCCACCCTCGCAAACAGTACAATACCAGCCCTACGTTTACGACCCAATTGGCCAGTCTCCGCACTCACAAGTCCAGCAGCATTCCCAGCCTCAATTGCAAGCATCCCAGCATCTCCAGCCGTACACGCAGCCTCAATTGCCAAAGGAGGCCCCGCGAACGGCTCCTGTGAACACATCTACGGGGCAGTACCACCAGCCGCATGTACCGCCAATAGGCCAACAGCAATCCAGCATGTCTGGTCCCTCAAACTTAGTTCAATTGCAATCGCCCATGCAGTCCCAGGTTCACCAGTCGCAGATACACCAGTCACAGGTACACCAGCCCATGATAAGCCACACGAGCCCGAAAGCACACCATCAGCCCTCCCAGCATCAACCGCACCGTCAACATCAGCAACAACATCAACATCAACATCAACATCAACAAATTCAACATCAACAGCAACAAATACAAGGCCAGGCAGCTGCGGGGCAAGGACTCACGCATGGCCACGGACATGGCCACGGGCATCCAGTGCATGGGCCCCAGGTAATTCACAATGGGTCTCTGATTGGGTACGGCAGTTCATCCCACCAACAGCTCGCATACATTCCGGCCACTCCACAGCCAGCAAGGCGGCGGAGCGTCCCTAAACTCGCTGCGGATATCACCTATCCGGTGAATTATCCCGCACACGCTGTTCCCCCGCATATGCAGATTGCCACGGGCCCGCCCAACAGCTGGACGGTCACGCCTCCACGACCGGAGGATATCCGTACACGCAGGTATGCGAGTGGGGTAGACGAGCGCAACTTCTTTTCCGTGTTAGAGTACGAAATCAACTCGCAGGCAATCATCTGGGATTACTATACGGGCTACGTCCACCTAACCGGCATTTGGAAGGCTATTGGTAACTCGAAGGCTGATATTGTGAAATTGCTGGACAACTCACCCGAGCTCGAGCCGGTCATCAAGCGCGTTCGCGGCGGGTTCTTGAAGATTCAAGGCACGTGGGTTCCGTACAATATCGCGCGCCGGTTGGCAACGCATGTGTGCTACTACGTCCGGTACGCCCTCGTTCCATTGTTTGGAGCCGACTTTCCAGAACAGTGCACAAAGCCGAACGAGCCGATGTTCGGCCTTCTGCAGCTCACAATGCCGCCTAAGAAGGAGGGGCCCTCGAAGGCGCCTCGACCATACCAATCACAGCCCTTGCATCCAGCGAGAAACTCAGAGTCTCCAGGATCTTCGTCCAGCCACTCGAGCTCGCCGACTTCGGCGCCGCGCACGCCAATCACGCCTTCGCAGTCCGCACCGCATGCTGAAAACAGGTACAACCCAATTACGCCGCTTTCCAACGGTAGTGCGCAACTAGAGAGCGGGGCTGGTCTCCAGGGCGGTACAAGCTTGGTTGTGCCCGCATCGGGTTACACGCCGCCGACGAAACATGCTCAGCTGTCTGTGCACGGTCATCATCCGCAACACCAGCATCACCATCCTTACGCGCGGCGTCAAAGCGATAGCGGGTTTAAGCGGCGGAGCTCCTCGACGCGGTCCCGCACGAACTCGCTAACGGCTGCATTCCCGCCTCGTAGAGACTCGTTCAAGCGCTCGTCGCCGGTTGGCAGTGAGTTGTATGATGAAAACGTGTTCGAAGACGAAGACGTAGAGTCGATATCTCCGCCACCCATGCCTCGCAAGGTCTCGTTTTCGGATGAGCAAACTATTAGCGAGTGTCCGAGCGAGTTCCTTGCTATGCTAAAGGCAACGAGGTCCTTGCAGCAGATGTCTACTGGCAGGCCAGTAAAGGACGCTGGTGGCGATTTTGAATGCGGTGGTCGGCAGTTTGTTTGGGACGGTAGCGACAGGCTTGACGTGCTGCCCACGCGCGCGGAAGAGGACTCAATCACGAATGCGTCGAGCGACGTGTCTGCGGGAACTTCGACCGAGAACTTGGTGAACCTGAAGAAGTCGCACCTCATGCCAGATGCTCTTGAGGAAGAGCATAAGAAGCCACAACCTACTCCCCCGATAGAGCCAGTTAGGGACCGCCGGCTTCCTTCCCTGGCAACAATACTCAATGTTTGATATTCCGCTCATTTCTACATCCCTTATTTATTCCATTGTTATTTATTTTATCTGATTTTATTTTTTTTATTTATGCAGTTACAAGTAGCTCTCCCTATTCTTTCTTCAGTTTCGAGTGTAAATCATATCATTATCCACATCTTTATGGCCCCCATTACACATGCTTCTCTGCATCTTATAAATGCACAGACAAACGTGTGTGCATGTATGCATGTCTTGAGTGCTAAATTTCGTAGTATTGACAACATTTTATATACAGATCGATCTTCATTCTTTATTTATCGGTTGGCTCTTTGCTCGCAAGCTGCTCTTTGACCTGATCCGCGATTTTGTCGTCGGTTGCAAACCGTGGGTCTTTGAGCAGCTCCATGACAGCCTTTGCCACTGAACCACCTTCGGCGCTCTCAAGATCGACCTTGTTGATGGCAAGCGGGTTTTCGAGATCGGAGTTCGTGGCCACGTCCATTTCGGCAACGGCTCCGAGAGACTCCTGCGTGTACGTCGTGGCCTTGACACCGACACCGGCGAGTGTGTGTTTGGCAGCAATAGCGAGCAAGATTTGCACCACCTCAGGATTTGCGTCATAAAGCTTTATTTGCCGGCGCCAGGTCCGGCGTTCCCAATTTTCTTTGGACTTCGCATGTACGAATGGGCTTCGAATGATCGTCCATCGCTTGACCTTGCCAGGCATGGGTGTGGGTCCTCGGGCCGGGATTCCCAGGTAGAACGCAGCTCTCATAAGGAAATCAGAAATGAACTCGACATCCTTGAGACCCAAGAAACTTGCCACTACTATCTCACTAACAAGATCGCCGTGTGTGACTGGCAGCTTGATGGGGTCGAGATGCGTAAGCTGTACATTCAGCGGAACCGGCCGCTGCGTATATTTATTAACGGTCAGGTCACTAGGAGTGAAGCTCTCCTTTGTTGGATATCGTATTGAGGCGTCGAAGCCCTGCGGCTTACTGCTGTACGCTCGAACGAGCGGGCGAATAGCGATGCGTCGAAGCATGAAATTTTCTGACAAACCGGGCCAACGCTTATATGAAGTGGTACCCAACCCTTGGCATATCGAGAGAGTATGTGTGTGTAGGCATTTCGTGAGCGGTTGAGGCCTTAAGGCGCATATATATGGCGAAAACAAATTCGGCTTTTTTTCTCTGCTCTGGACTTAGCCCAGAAAGTGGGCATAATTTCTGGTTTTGTTTTCACCCTCTTCATTATTATTATTTTTTTGCGTTTGCTTGCCTTACGGCCAGCTAGGGAATTTTTGGCTTACTGCATTCGGGTGTATTCCTGGCCGTCAAGTATCCCACCTCGAACAACATCTATCATGTCCGCCATATCATTAACTAATTGAACAAGAGTTGAGCGCGAAAGGTTCAGCTTCGTGTACCACTTGACGCCTTCGACGTCAGGAATTGGTATAGACTCCGTCTTACTGGCCCAGTACAAAGAAGCGGCTGCAACTTCGCTTAAACTCGCCTCTACACTCAGGAGGGTCCTACACGAATCATTAATGAACAATCTTGCCTTTGTGCCGAGCGCCTGCGTATGTTCTGGAGGAACGTATGTATGAACTAGCTGGTTCAAGTCCTCGTATGGTGCCGTTTTTGCGAAATCGAATTTCAGCGTCTGGAGAAGCTCGTCTTCTCGACTTGGGATGACGCGAGCCCACTGGTCGACATCGTTTTTGTGCTCCATTTCGATTTCAGACATTGATTTCGGGAGCTTGAGAGCTGCCTTTGTCGTCACGATGGCGATGTCTCGGAGCTTGCGTGGACTCTCCTCGGTTTTACAGGCCAAAAAGACACAGGCAGCCGCGATTTGATACGGGTGCAGCCGTTTCAAGGAATGCCTTGTGTAAAACCTGTGAAGATACAGCGTAGCTGCAAAGATTGTTTGCGCAGGCAAACGGAGCTGTGTAGCCATTCGAGTCACGAACTGAACCCCCTTGGCCTGCCCCACAAGTTCTTCAGCAAAGTCGATCCCATCCAGTCTGCTTGGGCTTTGCTTCTTCCAATATGACAGTGGGAAAGACCAGCGCGGAGTCCGCTGGAGCTCCTCCATCGGAACTACAAGATTATATTAGTAGGGGTGTATGCAAGAGGATTCAATGGTGATGTTGAGTCCTAACCTTGGAGAGATACCCATACCTACGCCAAGAATAAGAAAGAGAAGAAGACGACTGAGAGGTGCGCAGCCCAGCAAATAAACCCGATACTGCGCATCTCTAATGATCTCAATTTTGGTAACATTTGGAAATGATTTCATCTAGTTGAGTGCGGGACTGGCTCGCATACTGCATTATACAATCGCCCCGTTTCTGTGTGTGACAAGCACAAACAGGTTGGGATTTGACGAATCGATATGCTTTCGGTGTCAAGAGAAACTGAGCTTCTGCTACTAATCTGCAGCTGAATATATGGCTTATAGAGATAAAACTGATTATTCGAACCATCCTCCCTCTCCCCCTTAGTCAACAATGTGCACCACGCCCTAGACATATACACACGCATACTTGAAACGCGAAATACGCGTCCTTCTATTTCTTAATTGAGAATGGATAATGGGGGCATGCCGCTCACACCATTGCAGTCAGAATCTCCAGAACCAATTACGGAGTCCGAGTATCGAGTGAAAAGAGCTGCTTATGCGTCGTTATATTATGAGAAATGTCAAGACCTTTTGACGTCTGCCAGCCTGCAAAACCTCCAGGCAGTAGACCAAGCCCTCAGTAAAGTCGACCAGGCAGACATTGATATAGCGGAAGCAGAATCTTTGGTCAAGCATCTCAAACCATTGCTGTCCTTAGGTGGCAATGACGCAGAAATAGTGCTCTACGCTTGCCAAGTGATTGTGAAGTTACGAGTGCGTAAGCCAGAGAGCCTCTGGATGGGATCTGCGGATGTTGCTGAGCACGCAGCCTCGAGTTTTAGAGACTTGAGCCTGAAGCTCTCGGGAACGCCGGATGCAGAGTTGCCTCCCTCGTTTGTACAGGTCGTAGATTCGTGGACGGCACTCGTTCGACAAGGAAAACTGGAGGAGCACTTGAGCTATCCATTGATGACAAGTGCTTTAAAGTGGATTTTCGTGGACAGGAACAGAAGCGTCCGGACTAGTTACGTGGCCTTTATATCTGCAAGCTATTCTCATATTTCAGCATCAATGCAGGATCAGATTCTTCACGAGGTGTTCTCAGTCTGGTTTCGCCATAGCGTTTCTGCATCCCAAGAGGCTGCCGTAACAATGATGGAGCTCATTCTATCGCTAGTAGCTGTCGCAGGCACAGTTCCTGGGTCTACTTGGGAGAATGCAGTCACCCTGAAGTCGCGATCGTCTTTGGAACTCGCCTGCCAAGAAAGGCATTCCCATGCTGTCGCTGTGGCCAACCTGATCAGCCGGCGGTTGATCGATTTCACATGGGCAGCCGTCAAGAGTGGTGCTCAGCGAGTTGGGTTCCAGAAATTCTTGATTGAGTGCTCCACAGCGGCTCTGTCCCCGCAGTGGCCCTCTGCAGAGCTCTTCATCTCTGCCTTCGTCTCCTCATTGATTAAACTAACGGTTGTCATCCGCAGCCAAAAGTACCCTGGCTTCGTCTTCGATAGTCTTCAGACCTTATACGGCAACTTGCCCGAGCTTTCGGCTCCACGAATTAGTGATGATGGGAGTCATAACAGCACAAGTGCCAAATCTACTGGTCTCGCTTCATCTTCTTCTATCAATGCGAGCATTTGTCGAGCTATAACATCGTGTTTGGATGAACAGCAGGCTCTGTATTTAGCCTCAAGGCAGTGCTCCTTATCAAATCAGCCATTCTATGACTTCTTCGATGCTTACAACCGACGCGCCCCTAATACTTTGGGTGTCAGCCCTGATCGCTTAGCCTGGCTTGCTGTCCTGCAGCAGTACCCGATCGCGAGCTACCGTGGCAAGATTGCCCACATAGCTGCGGAACTCACAAGTAGCGAGAAATTGAAAGAGCAGCACCAAATCGAACTCTTCCGTTTGACCGAGAGAGTTGTTTCCGATGATCCTCGGCTTTTCAGAATCCGCTGGTTGGACAGGCTCTCTTACGCGTCTCCTGCTGTCTGTGATGCGCTTGTGCCAATTTCTGCTGAAGCTTACATGGCATCGAAAGATCTGGAGATCCTCCGCCATTTGTGCACTCGCATCGGTGGGCCCGGAGCTGCTCAATTCAAAAAACGGGCACTCGGTTTGCTGAGTTCAGTAAGTCATGAGGAGGCAGATACAGCTGACAGCGACCGCGGGGTCGAGCTCATGACTCTGGCTTGGAAGCACTTTCTGATCGCTGCAACTGATAGCGACGAAGCTGTACGATCCTGTGCATTGATGCATGCTCGGCAATGGTTTAACGCCCAGCTTAGTCCTGCGATGGCTGAAATTCTTGTTAGAGCGCAATCCGGCCCAGACCAACTTTTGGTTCGCCGTGGGTTGCGTACCTATATCATGGATTACCGAGCCAGGTTCGGTAACGGGGATAACAGGATCCGAAAGCTAGTTGATGTGCTGTTGGGGAGCGACAGGCTCGACCTTGCGCTAGCATTTGTCGAAATAGATGGAGGTTTCACGCCTTTGCCGCGTATCCCTGTGCTGTTTGAGCAAGCAACCAAAGACGCAGAACCTATGAGAGGCTTTGCTATCCGTATTCTTGACAGCGCACTCTCTGCTCGTCCTAGACTCATTTTGGTGCCCTCTCTGGCTAATGATATGTTTGGAGTCTTGCTCAACGGACTGAAAACGTGTCCAGAAACGTCAATGGATTCCATTGGATCAATCATGGGCCAACTTATTTCACTTGGTAACTCCCAAACGCAACAGCATAGGTCGCGACTTTTGCACACGGTAATCAATTCTGCGCTGCGAAATGCTGAAAGTTTGAGGTCTCTCGTCGGTGGCGCATCCTTAGCGCAGTCGCAAAATCTCGTCAAATTCCACCAGTCAGTACTTATCTGTGGATGTGCAAGGTTCTGGAATCTGCCCACCGATATTCTACGTGATATCACTTTGACCTTCATACGCTGGGTTCGCGCGGATAATTTAACATCGAGCACAAAACTAGTACTGTTACGAGTTGTTTTTCGTCTCTCGATTGGACAAGGAACTTTGCTCAACGACCCGGCAGTTGTTTCATTTTTCGATGGTTTTGAGGAGGGGTCAGAGGAGTACACTTGTTTCACACGACTACTATTGAAGCTCATGCTGGATAACGACCGGTCTCGCGGTAGCCCTCACGACTCAGCTGACATTGACAAGAGAAATTTGTTTAGCCCTGGTGATAACATGCCCAACAGGATAGAGACAGGGACCACGCTGATGCTTCAGCGACATGTGGCTAAGCTTATCCGGCTACTACGGAAGGACCAAGATGTCCTAGTGTTGCGCGTTGTTGTGAAGGCAATAGAGGATAATCTTGTGGTTGCGGACGAATGTATCCCTATCATTACGAGTCTGTGTTTCTCTGACCAGCCGCATATGTCTCAAACAGCGCTGAGGTCGTTCATGATGCTGTGTGAACGCTGGCCCCGGAATCTTGGCATCAAATTTGTCGAGGGCTTGAAAACAGTTAACGTCGCTGATAGAGAGAAGTTAGCCACATCATACTCTCCTATGCCATTCATGTGGCGAACTATCAAAGAAAGCCAGAAACATCGCAACATAAAACCGATGCTAGAATACTTGGCTCAGCTCTTCAATTCCAATACTGCTTCTGGCCTTCTAGAGTTGCTGATCTTGGGTTTATCTCAGGTCGATATGGAAACCAAAGACGCTAAGTTCCTGGTGCTGAAGATAGAAGACGAGGTCAATCAAGTCGATATTACAAGTCATGATCAGCACGAGCTCACGCAGTTGATAATTGTGCAGGTGTTTACGTTATGGGTAAGAAAGAAGTACGGCTTGGCTGACAGCGCGAAGGGCTCGATGAAGCCAGTGATCGTGCCTGAAGATAGCGATATGGAGCTAATTGATTACAATGCTATTTGGCACCGGTTTGCGAGTCCAGATATCGACGCGGCCGCAGCACTGGATGAACTTTGGAAAATGCCGGACTTTTATGGTAGCAAGAAAATGAACGCTTTGATCTACGGCGACTCTGGTCTCGGGCATACTAATCGTAGAAGCATCCAGAGTGATTCCACCGAGATCGACCATCTGATGAAAAGGCGCAAAACGGAGCAGATCCGCCCCTAATTTATTTATTTCATATAGAGAAAACGCCTATGTGAGTTTTGGATTTCCTGGAATTTTTGCTAAAAATCGAATGGCAAGTAGGACTATATTGCTGTGGCACTCTCTCTTCCTCGGCGTGAATATACCCCGCAGTTCCTTAACCCTCACCCCGGGGGCACATGTCAAGAATACACAGCTATACTATATATGTGCATATTTCGACGCACCCACTACCAGCATAGAAGGTCTCGATTAAACAATCGTCAAGAACTCCTACTCAACCATGTCTTCCGAATTGTTTAAATTGAGCGGTAAAATCGCAGTAGTAACAGGAGGATCGCGAGGTCTCGGTTACAACATGGCCGAGGGCTTTCTCCTGGCCGGCGCCGCCAAAGTGTATATCAGCTCCCGAAAGCAAGATGCTTGTGACAAGGCAGCATCGGAGCTCAACAAACTTACCAAGTCCAAGGGGCTGACTGGAGTGGCAGTTCCCATAGCCTCGGACTCGTCGAGTGAAGAGGGCGCGGCAGCGTTGGTGAAAGAGATATCCAAAACGGAACAGGGAATCAACATCCTTGCCGCGAATGCCGGTGCCACGTGGGGTGCTGCATTTGGCGAGCACCCTGGAGCAGCATTCGACAAGGTTATAGGCCTCAATGTGAAGGGAGTTTTCCTCACCATCCAGGCCTTTGCTCCCCTCCTGGCTAAAGCGGGAACGCCTGAAGATCCAAGCCGTGTACTCATCACTGGTTCCGTTGCCGGTCTTCGTGCTGGAATGAGTGGAGGTACGTATGGCTATCTCGCAAGTAAGGCAGCCGTCCACCATATAGGAAAGACCCTGGCCGTCGAGCTCGGCCCCGAGAACATCACCGTGAACTCGATTGCACCGGGGTTCTTTCCTACTAAGATGTCCAATGGCATTCTGAGTGTTATCGGAGACGAGATGGTAAGCACAAATCCGTTACGACGGCTCGGCAAGCCCAATGATATCATGGGATTGGTAGTGTACCTGTGCTCCCCGGCGGGAAGCTACGTCAACGGGGCCGTCATCCCTGTGGACGGAGGGCAGTATCTCTCTGGAAAGCTTTGATCTCTGGCATCCTCGACTTGGAAACAGCGAGCGCGGAAGTTAGCTTACCCGAACAACTCGGTCCTGCTACAACCTACTTATCTGGCTTATAGACTGTTTATGATACACACTTCGAAAATACAAAGCTTTAGGAATCTTCTACGGAGGTCGTTCTTTCGTGTGAGCCCTGTTCTGTGATAAGTATAGTAACGTATATATACCACAAAGGGTCGTATGCGTGTATATAGGCATATACGTAAATATAAAGAAGGGACGCGCGTCTCGTCTCGAGTGCTAGTCCCCTGCCCTACTTTAATACGAACTTGGACTCGCCCAGGTCGACTCTGCTGCGGATGCAATGTCATCTACGGAGACATTGCAGCCTGACAAGGATGCAGTTCTATACCTGATTGATGGGTCGTATTCTATGCGATCAACTGGTGCCCTCACCAAAGTTCTTGTGGCGGTCGTGAGTTCCATCCTCTTGATCCAGCGCCGAGGTGATCGCCGTTTTGATGTTGGCGTAATTCTCTACGGAAGCACAAACAAGGACTCGAGCCGCAGCAAGTTCGCGGACGTAGATGTCTTGATGCGGGTCAGCGACCCGAAAATTGCAGATTTGAAAAGGGTCATCGCGTTAATTGATTCGGGCGTGCCTGGGAAGCCACGACCCGCTGCAGGCACTACGAAGTCCTCAATCACGAACGCGCTCCAGCAGGCGAAATTAGAATTGGCATCATTGGATCCTACTGCTTTCCGCCGTCTCGTCTTGATCACGGATGACGACAGGCCACCGGACCTGAGGCGGGCGCAATCGTTGACCCGCGATATTACGGATTTGAATGTACTCACAGTCCCTACATTCCTCGAACACGATGGCAGCGCATTTGATCCCTCCATTTTTTGGCAGCACATGGTGTATTTGCCCGCATCCTTGTCGATGGCATCACGGAACTCTCAGCTAAGTGTTTCGCTTCATCCTTGTAACATTGATAAGTTGGTCGTTGAGTTCTCATCTCTCGTGCAGTCTAAAACTGAGCGAAAGCTTCCTACTTTGAGAGGCGAGCTTGTGGTCCAAAACCTGCTAATTGGGATCACGGGCTACAGCATAGTAACTAGGCCGTCTCCACCCAAGAAAATCGCGATTTCCGCGCATCAGACGAAATATTCGTCAAACGAGGTCAACGATTATGACGGAGCTGAGGGTGATACAGATACGGAAGAGCAGAAATGCTTTGTTCTTGGCGCCAATCAGGTCGTTCCTTCCGATGGCGATGACGGCCTGTGTCAACTGAGGCCTGATTCAAGATCATCTAAACTGCACATACTCGGGTTCGTGTCTCTTGATGAAGTCAAATCCCTCTCTCAGCGCCAGCTACTCATGGACTCCAAGGTCGGCACTCCCTTACTGATAGTGCCTAGCAATTTCGTTTGGGAGAACTCTAAGGCCGCATTCGCATCACTTCATAGATCCATGGTTCGCAAGCACCGCGTTGCTTGGGCCACACTGGCGTCTAGAATAGGCACGAAGCCGCGAACGTATGGGTTTCTCTATTCGTTTGACCCGAATTCGGCGACAGCTGGCCCACACGGCGAGCTGAAACCGAATACTCGCCATGGCATGTATTTCGTACCTGCCGCGTTCAGTGACGATCTTCGTTACCTCAAAGCAGAAGGGTCTGGCGTAAATCCTCGACTTGCGGAGACTAATCCTGATTTGGTAGGCTTGGTCCAGAAACTGATCCGAAAATTCTCTGTTGCCGGGGGCTTCGATCCTACGCAGTTTCCTCATCCAAGGCGCGTACAATTCGCAAATGTGCTCGAGTCCATTGCTCTGGATTTGGAAATGCCTTACCACGAAACACCGGATGCAACCCTGCCATTTTACGAGAGAATAGCCAACGTCTCAGATCTGGCAGCGGATATTAATGACAACTTGGTAACCGTGAAGGACGATAATACAAGTAAGAAACGAAAGCAAACTGATCTTGGAATATTTCGCGAGGCACATAGTATTGGCAGGCTAAGCGTCTTCACAGTGCCTGAATTGAAGTGGGCTCTTGGAGAACTGCACCTTGTGGCCACTGGTAAAAAAGGCGAGCTTGTGGCTCGTCTTGCCCAGCATCTCTGAGTGCTAGTTGGAGCTTCTTTATATTTATTGCTAATGTTTATTTTCCTTATTGCTTCCACTTCATATATGTATTGAGTTCTTTGCATTGTGGCTCGCCCAAATAACTATCTGCGAACCTATTTGCGAACCGAATAACCTGGATAGTTTAAAACGAGCGACATGCCGCTGCCGCATTAGAATGAAACCGCTGATCGCGTAGGGTAGGGGTGCGCTCGTGGCCAACGTCCCGGAGCCGCGTGCATCGTCAGCATCAGCTCATCAGCTTATCCTCATTGTTGGCGGGATCAGTCTGGAGAGATAAATTCCTATCTCAAATGACTGAGTGTTTGACAATCGAGCAGGAGCATCTGCTAAAGCGAGAGCTTTTGCGGCTCCAACTATCGAAAGAGTCTGAGGCTCTCGATAATATGGTGAACATTGACCAGCTTGGCATGCCCTTCCTGCTGCCCAATGGGCAGCCCTCATCTGGTCGAGACTATCCTCTCTGCTCGTACATCCTGAAGCACTTTGTGGTGAGCTTCCCGCTCATCGGCAAAGCCGATTTGAAGTTTTGGCAGCAAACAGCCCAACCGTTCATCCAGGGTCTGGCGAGTAAAGACATCAGCTCAAGCGCAGATCGCGACGAGGCCACGAAGCGGAGAAGGATCGGCCGCATTGTAAAGCGCCTTCTTCTCCTGTTCTTTGTCGCCGGTCTGGGCTCTAACAGGGAAAAGCCAAAATCTGATGAGAAAGCTATTGAACCAGCTGAGGAAGACAATAAGGACGTGGAGCAGAAGCTGGAAAACGTTAGCCTTTCGCAGCCTGACCCTGCGGTTCAACCGAATGTGATAACCCCAGACTCTATATCCAATGGCCCCTACGCTGTAGTTCTTGGGGTCAGAGAGAGATCGAGCTCCGGCTTCATCAGGAATAAAACCCGGTCCGAGTACATCATTGAGTGCTACGTGAGTCGGGGCTCTGCACCAGCATATATAGCCCGGACCTGGTCAGAGTTCGCTCAATTGAGCAAGCAAATCTCGACCACTTTTCCAGGCAAGAAAATGCCTGTGCTCCCGCACAAAACGCTGCGCAACACACGCACCGTGTTCAAAGGCGAAGAGCGTGAACTGTTACGTGAACCACAACGAGTCACTCTCAGAGAGTATATTCACCAACTGTGCCAGATACCGCGCGTTGCACACTCAGACTTGTTCATGGACTTTTTGTTCAGAGACCGCATAGAGTTGGATAAAGACGATCGCGCGGACATTGAGACACGGATTGCATTGGATGCGCAAAGGCTTGAAGATCAAAGACGTTTCCGCAAACTAGTAAGAGAGCGGGAGCAACGGCTCAGTGTCTACATATCGGAGATCAAGGAGCAGATCTTACTGGAAGATGCGTTGCCGAAGATCTTCTTGGAGATGAAGATGTACAAGCGAGTCGAAGACATGAGCCCTCTTGTACAAAAGTTTGTTGAGTGGTGTCTCGTGCAATTCGCTGAATTCCTCTTCAATATGTTCATTGCAAAGGACAGCAGCCCCGAATTCTTCCAGCAAGTCAAGCGGTTGCACCAGTTGATGCCATACACGGCTATGAGGGGCATTCTGAAACTGTCTAACCCGGCCCTTATCCTCAAAAAGATGACGGACCTCTTTATGGCGACGCCTTTTGGCAAAACGTCTCTGGTCCAGCAAATGTTTATTAGGATTCTCAATGACGATATGCAGTCACAAGAGAAACTAATTGCGGACCTTCAGATCAAGATTCCCCAGCAAGACTTGATCAAAGCACTGGAAAGCTACATTGCCGAGGATCACTATTCTCGGATAGCTCTCCAACAACGGGCCACCGATGACAAGGTAGATCTGACCATGGAAATCGTGCGCACGTACTGCTCGCGAGAACGGGCAAAAGAGATTGCAACGTGGCATGCGAAGTGGCAAGAGGTCGTTAAAGATACACAAATGAGTGAAGACGAAAATCCTTTGGTCGAGCAGTTCTCGCGTCTGAAGGACCTGCTTAAACTCAAGGTGCGGCAACACGACAAAGATGTCTTGCGTGACTTTTGGGCAGATCCCCAAACGATTAAATTTATTCGCGAAATCGTCAATCTCACCTACGACGTGTTCATCGACATCTTCCGCTATGCCAATGTCAGTGAGTCTCTTGGCGACCTCCAAAAGTTTATGGATGACTTCGTGTCTTACGTGGATTACGCCACTCGCGAAGTTGTGCTCGACAGCAGCCAGATGGTCGACAATCTGCTAACAATGCTGCAGAAGCATCAAAACTCAATCTTTAAATTCATCAACAGGGTCTATTCCCGCGACACAGGATTCTTCGTAGACCTGATTGAATGGTTCACCCTCTTCGTTTCGTTTGTCCAGCAAAGAAAGCAAGGAAAAAACAGTGTTGACTTGCTTTCACTGGTAAGCCGATCTAACACGGCTGATCCCTTGAAAGTTCGTGACGAATTGGAAAATCTAAATCAGTGGCTTAACAGGCGTAAAGAAACCGCCAAAGCAGCACACACGCTGCCGGACAAGAATGATGACTTCCCCTTGGCGGGAAACTTCGATGTAAGCGATGTCGGGCTCAGCTGGGAAGATGTTGATTTTGGGCTCGCAGAAGTCGAGCAAGATGAGATAGAGGAGTTCCTCCCCGATATACGTACCGACTTGTCAAGGGACCAGGTAACACTGGAACGCATTCGTTTGGAGAAACTCGCAGAGATAGAGGCACGTAAGGCTCAATTGGCTCCACGGCCACAGATGCTAGAAACTGCTAAGTTGTTGCCAGCGTTCGAGGGTGAGCTATTCAAGATTCTTAGCAGTTCGACTTTACAAAAAGTTGAGCTGAAGACTATCACTGCCGATGGCGTGGGTCCAACTAAGTCTCAAGTAACAGCTAAAGAGAGTGCAAAATAGTGCTTCAGTTAGAGGGACAAATATCGCCCCCCTCTCCTGATGCTGTCATCTCTCTGCCCTGTTGTTTCCCACCAAATCAACATAAAGTATACACTATGCATATATGTATCTAAATATGATTGAGAGTGAGCGGCGCCCATTCCCACCATGCATCGTATAAGACTCTACACAGCCATGGCGTATATTGTATATAATGCGCGTGTGTCTCCCTGCGTCAACACTTACCTGGGCTGTAGGGATGTTGATCCTTGCCCAGGTAGCTCGGTCGCTAAATTTTATAACGTCGGTTGAGAATTGCTTCAACACGTTAATTGCACGCAGTTCAGAGATCGTGAGATACCTGAAAGGCTAAATTATGTCGAAGCGTTCAAATGGATTGAAGTTGCCTAGCCAACTTCTTGATCGCGTCTCAGGTGATGGCTTTGACGACTCGCAATGGCGTCAGGCTCACAATTTAGGTGGGAAACGGAAGTCCAGGAAAGAGAATCGGAGGGAATTGAGGCAAGCTAAAAAGCAAAAACGCACGCCGATTCGAGACAATACTGGGAAATCCCAATTGCCCAACTCGGAACCTAAGGAAAAGGTTCCAGAGAAGCTCAAGCCCGTCAAGCAGGTCAAGTCTGTAAAAACCGCTAATAAATCTGACAAAGTAATGAGACCTTTCCTGAGCGCTCATGAAGAAGACTTAAGGAAAAAAGACGAGCAAGACGCTAAATATTACGCGAAGCAGCTCGGCTTGAAATCCCTTTCATTGAAAGACGAAGGCGATGGTCTCGATGATTTGCTAGGAGACCTCGACTTTGACCGCTTTTCCGAGGGCGATGATGGCGCCAGTGGGTCTGCCAGTGACGAGGCAGAATCGGATAATGATCAGAGCATAAATTTGCTGTCTGGAGATAACATAGATGAAAGCGATGACGAAAGCGAAGACAACGACATACACGGCAGCGACGGCGACGGCAGCGATGACGACGACAGCGAAATGACCGCCGAAGAAACCATGGCGAAATTGAAAGCCTTAAAACAAAAGAAAAAGAATGGTGCCGTGGAACCTGACATCCGTATAGTGAAGGAGGCTGACCTCAGTGACTTGGGAAGTTCATTGAATGGTGACGATTACAGCAATGGCGAGTTCGATGATGGCAGTGCTGGCGAGTTTGAGGGCAACGATTTGGCTAAAGGCGATGACTCTCTAAGCGAAGGAGACTTCGAGGATGGCACTGACTATGAAGATGAGGACGAATCTATGACGGCAGAGGAAACAATGGCGAAGCTTGCAGCACTAAAAAAGAAGAAACTGGAGAGCACGTCAAAAAAGGCCCACAAAGAAGTCACTGAAGATTCTGGCGACGTATTTGGAGCAGACTCGCAGAGTTCGGGTGCCTCTGATCTCGAGTCCGATTCAGATTCGGATGCGAACTCTGATGGCGCAGAGGAGAATCCGTATGTGCCACCTACGCGCCGTGGAAAGGAAGCAGCCCAATCGGAGAACATCAAAAAGCTTCAGCAGGACAGCGAGTCAACACAAGCCATGCGCCGAGCGTTCAAAGGAGCTCTAAACAAATTAACGGAGCCAACACTACCGAACATTGTCAGCACAATCGAGCTGACCTTCTTGAAAAACTCTCATGCCGAAGCGAGCGAGGTTCTTACTGAACAACTGCTTGAGTTAATAGGCGACCCGCAGCCACTGCAGCATACTCTATTCACAGTATACGGAGGTCTTGTAGCGGCAATTTACCAATCAGTTGGCGTGGGATTTGCTGCCCACTTCATCCAAGAAGTCGTCGAGCGTCTTGTCTCATATCCCAATAACGCGACAAATTTACTAACATTGCTTGTGGAATGCTACTCACTCCGCGTTGTATCCAGCAGATTACTATATGACTTGATGAAAAAGTTACTCGAAGACATTGAGACCGAGGAATCTCTAGGTCCAGTCGAGCTGCTCTTGACCATTATTCGCAACGGGGGTTCTCAGCTCCGTTCAGATGATCCTTCGGAACTTAAAGAAGTCATTGTGATTTTACAGCAACGCATGCAGCAGCTCGGTGGCATTGGAACACTACCCCCGCGAATGAGATTCCTTGTGGACTCCATTGTGGCTCTGAAAAATAACCGACAAAAGCCATTGAGTGAGACCGTCATTGGATCGCGCCACCGTGTTCGCAAATTGCTCCAGAACAGCAAAGGAACGAAGGGCTCCACGAGCAACATGAAGGAGCCTCTTCAGGTCAGTTTGAGTGATATTCTCGACTCCAAGACTCGTGGCAAGTGGTGGCTCGTTGGTGCATCTTGGAAAGGAGGAAATAGCAGTGGCAGCACAAAAGAATTGAACGACACTGTAGATATTGATATTGACGACGAGTTTGGCGCTTCGACGCATGACTGGCTCGAGATTGCGAAGAAGCAAAGGCTTAATACCGACGTGCGGCGCGCAGTCTTCGTGGCGCTCATGGGAGCCGAGGACTATCTTGATGCATGTTTGAGGATTGACAAGCTGGGCCTCAAGAGCAAACAAGAGCGAGATGTGCCGCATGTGATTCTTCACTGCTTGAATCAAGAGCCATACTACAACCCGTACTATGCATTTGTGGCCGTCAAACAATGTGCGCGGCACTCTACAATGAAAACATTCCAGTTCCGATTGTGGGACTGGTTGAACTCTGAACCCCGAGGAAATCCTCAGATGGCCATGCATTACGGACGATTTTATGCAAGCTTAGCAGGAGAACGTGTTATGCCATTGGATGTTCTGAAAGCCGTAGATTTTTTAGGGGGCTCCCCCGATGTCCAGGTATTTCTCGAGGTTTTCTGCGTGACTCTTTACAAAATTCTCGCTAAACAGGCCGAGAAGCTTGCCAAGAAAACAGCACACCGCGGTCTTGTGCGCATTCCCGGGAGAGATGATGTTGACCGCGATGGTAAAGAACTTGTCCTCATGCTGACGAAGGTACGAGAGCCAGCGGTTCTTCGTGGACTGCAAATAATCAACAAGAACATCACCAAGTCCGAGGCTATACAATCAGAAAAGGACAGAAACCGCGTCGGGTGGGCGGCCGACCTTGTCACTGACATGGCCGAGGAGCTCGCCCGCAAAAACGATCACAACTAGTGACATGCACATATATAGGGTGCAGCAGCGATGTTGCCAACATTATAATAAATTAATACTTTGAAGCAGGACTCTTGTTCTGTAATTCTTCTCTTCTAAGGTCAGTACTGCTCAGCTTTCCATCTGCCGAGCCAGGAATGAGGCCCACCTCTATTATGTCCATTTCAGGCCACCCCATCTCAGAGCGCTTGGCGTTGATTTGCTTTCCTCCAGCGCTTGTCTCAGCGCTTACAACCAGAGCTTCAATGGACTTGATTGTTATGGTAGGTCCATACATCTCGTGCAACGGGTAGGAACGAACCGTCAAATCTGGTCGTAGATATTCAACAAAGTTCTCAGATTGTCTCACCCTCTCGTCATATGAGTCAAGGGCCTCGGCATGCTTTTTGTTTACAAGCAGTTCGCTTGCCGTAACTCCCACTACGAGCTGTGTTCTTGCCGTATACGCGGCCATTGTCAGCATCAGCCGGTGTCCCCAATGCATATGGTCCCATGTTCCGCCAACAGCAACTGTTGCATATTTTCCGAAGAAGTCAGACTGCTCTGAGCTTGCCTGAGTAGTCCTTGTTTTCGTGTTCGATGGCTCCTGCAACGTATTGCTTCCCTCAAAGGTCTTTTCCCACTGGTCGCGGTGAGTTTTCGCATCGAAGAGCACTGTAAAGTCTAGATGCGCTGGATTTGGTGGGGCGTACGCATATAAATCCCGTGTTATACGCTCAGCCTCCACCACTGAACTCGGAGATGGCTGAACAACAACATCCAGCTTCCCGCCGTTGCACACTTCGGCCATTGCCTCCTTTATGAGGTCTGCCTGCATATTATCGAGTTCAAGTAACACTGCCGCGTGTTTGATTTGACCCATTGTATACACCTTCGAGTATCACGAAAAGGATCAATACGCAAAAAGTCTCTCGCTCCTGTGGGACACCGACAGTGTATGTATGTGTGCGTATGGATGTGTGCGTGCTGCGTATCTGGGGTCAATGGAGTGACCCCTGGCCCTGGCTGGCACGCAGTGCTTAAGCACCACGAGATGTCATAGCACTATGTAGCATAAGGCAAAGATATTAAAATATATGGAACAAGGAGGCTCCTCGGCTGCGCTGGCTGCGAAAACTGAGGGAGTGCTGGAATCCAGTGCCGAGCGCGGGCCAGCCCTAGATAGCACGTTGGAGGAGCTGGCGTTCGAAATTTCACAGGCCTCTTTATCCACAAAGCGACATTGCGTCGCGATCGCCGTCTCCTGCATAAAAACCACCAAGGCAGGGCCATTTGCGGCCTCTCAACTGATATCCTGGCTGCTTTTGTACAAAGTCGTTGAGCCTTTGCAGGTCTTGCAGACAATAATATATACGCGTGATTCTGGCATTCTCCGCGTATGCGGGACAAGCGAGTTCGCGGCCGACGTTATTGAGCATCTACACTTGAGCGAGACGAGAGCAGCTGTTCCGAAATTCAAGGTCAGCAGCGACGAGAACCCCCGCGTCTTAGTCGACTTACTTGGTCAGCGATCGCCCGTAACGAGAAGTGCTCCTAAGCCATACGAGCCCGAAGTCTCAGCTATTGCGAGTGAGCAGACTGATTCGGCGAATCTCCTGAAGAGGCCAAACAGCGAGGCAATCGGTAATACGCGGTCGAAAAAGTCGCACGTCGCTGACCATGGAGACTATGAGCTGCAGATCAGCAAGCTTCTGAAGTCATCGATGTCTGCCGAGGAGGCCGCTCACAAACTGTTGGGAATGTACCGCAAGAACACCGAGAATATTGTCGCACGATCAATCTTGAACGTATGCTGCGAGTCCAAAATTTACAACCGCTTTTTTGGGAACCTTGGAGGGCGCCTGTACCGCCATAACCCGAGATTGTTTGGGGCCGGGTTCGCGCAGATGTTTACGCGATTTTTCCAGGAAGACTGTGAGTTCCTAGAGGTTGATCCCCTGAAGGTGAGTGGGCAGTTCATTGGTCATTTGCTGAGCTCTAAGGCGTTGAGCTGGCAGGCCTTTCTTGAGACTGCATCATTGGCTCCTGAACACAGCACCCCTTCGAACCGCATTATTCTGCTTGCAGTGTTTGAGGAATTGAAGGCCTCGATGGGCATTCCTGCTATTGAAAAGAAACTACTGAGCAAGGAAATGTCTACCCACGCGACGGGGCTTCTCAAAACTGATTTGGCGCTTGGATTTTGGGACTTAGCTGGGTTTCCGGGCATCAGCGAGGCCATAGAAGACGAATCGTCCAGCGAGACATGACCTCCTGGTTGGAGACCTGTCTCATTTATTTATTCTGACTTAAACCCCTTTTAATATCTATAAAGCTGTTGTCTTCTATTCTGAAATCGCACTAAATGAAGTCCCTCTTTTCGAATGCCCCGTACCGCCCCCCCCATAGAATCTCCCACGGGTAAGGGGGGCGTGATCCGTGATTACGAATGTTGCTGAATAAAACAGCCAACCAAATGCTTCGCGGTAATGGTTGTGGTATATACCCAACAAACTTGATCTTTTTGGTACACAGGAAGTAAAGGAGACTTAAAATATGTTGAGACTTCAAAGCAAGTACGTTTCGCAGGCTTCGCGCCTCGCCTCTTTGCGAAGCTATGCTACGCAGAAGGAGCTGGATCTCGTTGTTTTGGGTGCTGGTCCCGGTGGATATGTGGCGGCTATCAAGGCTGCTCAGTTGGGCTTGAAGACAGCCTGCATCGACAAGCGTGGACCCCCTGGTGGCACTTGTTTGAACGTCGGCTGCATCCCGTCGAAGGCGCTGTTGAACAACTCCCAAATCTACCACACCATCCAGGCTGACACGAAGAACAGAGGTATCGACGTCACTGACGCGAAGATCAACTTCCCGCAGTTCATGAAGGCGAAGGAGGAGGCAGTCAACGGTCTTACTGGTGGCGTTCGTATGCTGTTCAAGAAGAACAAGGTCGACTACCACGAGGGTGTTGGCTCTTTCATCGACGAGAACACGGTCAAGGTTGTCCCGAACGATGGCTCCGAGGAGGTCGAGATCAAGGCTAAGGATATCATTATTGCTACTGGTTCCGAGGTCACTCCTTTCCCGGGTATCACCATCGACGAGGAGCGTATTGTGAGCAGCACCGGTGCTCTAGAGCTGAAGGAGGTCCCTAAGTCTCTTACTATTATTGGTGCCGGCATCATTGGTCTTGAGATGGGCTCTGTTTGGAGCCGTCTCGGTACAAAGGTGACCGTTGTTGAGTACGCTAACTCGATTGGCGGCGCCGGTATGGACACTGAGCTCTCGAAGACTGCCCTCAAGATCCTCAAGAAGCAGGGCATCGAGTTTAAGCTCAGCTCGAAGGTCAAGGGCGCTGAGCGCAAGGGTGAGACCGTTACCACGACCTACGAGGATGATAAGGGCCAGGAGCAGGCGATCGACAGCGACGTGCTTCTCGTCGCCGTTGGCCGTCGCCCTTACACTGAGGGTCTGGGCCTTGAAAAGATCGGCATCGAGGTGGACCCCAAAGGCCGCGTTGTTATGGACTCCGAGTACCGTACAAACAAAAAGCACATTCGCGTAATCGGCGATGCCACTTTCGGACCCATGCTTGCCCACAAGGCCGAGGACGAGGCCATCGCCGCTGCCGAGTACATTAAGAACGGCTTCGGTCACGTCAACTACAATGTCATCCCCTCGGTCATGTACACGCACCCGGAATTCGCCTGGGTTGGTCAGACCGAGCAGGAGCTCAAGGAGCAGGGAGTCAAGTTCAACACTGGTAAGTTCTCGTTTGCTGCGAACTCGCGTGCCAAGACGAACCTCGAGACTGAGGGTTTCGTCAAGGTTTTGAGCGACAAGGAGACCGACCGCATTCTCGGTGTGCACATCGCTGGCCCTAACGCCGGTGAGATGATCGGTGAGGCTGGTCTGGCCCTCGAATACGGTGCGTCGGCCGAGGACATTGCCCGCACATGCCACGCCCACCCGACTCTGTCTGAGGCTCTCAAGGAGGCTGCTATGGCTGCATACGGCAAGCCTATCAACTCTTAAGGAGGAGGCCATTTGTGATGCGCCATCACAGTATGCTTTATAGAGTGTGCTCTAAAGTAGAGGTATATATATTGAAAAACTGAAGTTTAATAGCTCTCTTACGCGGCCCAGATGCTACTCCTAGTAGGAAACGAACGCACGACAAATGGAGCACACCTATTATTCACCGTGCAGATGCAGCTTGCTATTGTACGCCCACCTACAGCAACAGCAGCAACACCCCAGCAGCAATTACAGCCGGCACGACGTTCCATGTTTCCAACTTCAACCCACCGTTGGACATTCCAGGCGCCGCAGAAGTAGTCGTGGCGAGTACGGGTAAAGTGGATCTGGATTCAGAGGGTGAAGTCGAGTTTGTCAATGTTGAGTTGTCGGCAGAGAAAGGCTGGGGCTGGGTGTAATTGTCCGGGGACGTCGAGTTGTCAGGGGAAGTAGAATTGTCTGGGGATGTCGAGTTGTCTACCACGAGAAACGAAAGATTGCTGGTTGGGTATAAGGCCACGTTATTGATGGGGGCAGAAATGGCCTTCTTAGTGGCATTCGCTCGTGCCTTAGCCGCAGACGTAGTCGCCAAAGGAGGCTGCGGGTGTAAAGACTGCACGGGAACGTCAGCCAGCGCTACTGCTGCCCCTTGACAGGCGGGAACAGTGGGGAACTGATGCGACTGAAGCCCGTAAACACGGTCCACGTTTGCGAATGCCTGTGCGACCTGTTTTACCGCAGGGTCCAGCTGTCTGAGCTTGGAGCACTCGCTCGAAACCGCATGTATGACGTCGGTGATGATATCGATTGTCGGCTGTTCGAGCTGTCGGATATCGTTACCGCCAATTCCCTTGGCTCCGACGCCGCTGAGATCAGACTCTTTCTGAGATAGCGCTTGTAGGAGCCCAGCTATCGTACTTACAAGCTCCACAAGTTGCTGAGGCTGAATATCCGAGCTCGCCACATTCGATGCAGCGGATCGAAGCGTGTTCACACTGTCAAGGAGTTGAGGGTAAGCGTTCTGGATTCCAAGAGCTCCAGTGATGCCTTGACTTCTGCTCCAGGCGTCAACTTTTTGACGCATATTATTGAGCGCCTGGCCAACCTCATTCACGAGTTGGACAAAGGACTCGGTCGAGTCTGCGGCGCCTACAAAATTGGGTGTGACAAGTGTCTGCATCCCAGCTGTGACCACGAGGGCCGAAAGTGCAAATTTGTAAATAGAATTTGTGAAAATGTTGTTGAACATTAGGTGTAAAAGACGAGTGACGAGATGCGGTATTTGGCGCTTCTAAACAATGTGAAGCCTGTCGATGCGGCTAGTCCAGCGGAGTGCAGTGGGTGTGGAGTAAAAGACAGGGAGATAGAAAGAAGCGAGCTGAACGGATAGAACACACCGAACGTTAAGTACCAAAACGCACCAAGCGTGGCTTGTTGTTTAAGTTCGCCCAAACTTAATTACTTCTCCGGGGCCAATCAGCTATCAAATAGAGTCAAAGATCTAGGGTGATTTGAGTTCGCTTCCCGGTAGTCATTGCTCCTGAAATCGAGAGGGGTGTTATGCAAAGAGCGATTTGTTGAGATTTATTACTGTAGGGTGATGATTGTATTGATTTTGTCACATTCGTTCCCAATGCAGAAGGGGAAAGTGAGCACACTACAGTCTCTTTCACTAATCTATTTACATTAATAGTACACTTTGTGCATGGTGTAGTTAATACTGCCCGTTGTTTTTGGTGCTGTGGAAATGCTCACTTCCCGAAAGCGAAGAGGACAGAAACTCTAGGTTTAAGCCCACAAGGCATACCCCGCTATGCAAACTCAAGATCTGAGCGTGTTCCACAAGCCTTGCTCGTCAGTTGAGTCACGGTATATGGCGGTCACTAGTACCCGGTTCTCAGCAGCTTTACGGAGCAGCCCAAAGGCCGGCGTGTCTGGAGAATAGAGCTGCTGCCAGCTGCGCAGCACGCTAAAGGTCTCGTCTCTCCATGCGAGGAATGACTCGTAAGCGATGATTGTCGTATCGGCTCGGTGCTTGCCGTTCTCCCAAACTCCCCATGTCACTACGTTGCGTTCGTTGGTCGAGCAATTCGAGTCGACGTCTCCAGTTTCAGCCGCCGCGTAGAAGGCGATTTTGTCGTTTTGAACGAGCTTTTGCCGCAGCTTGAGCCAGTCAGCACTATCAATCATGAATTCCACATAGGCCTGTTGGTACACGAGGCCCCCAGGAGGGCCCCAGCCTAGAATTCGATCTGTGGATGGCTGTGCGTGTGCCGCTGGCTGTGAGGCCAGTGTCCACATGCCCCCCAAGTTGAGATCCATGAGCTCCTCTTGAATTAGTGCGGTTTCAGCGGAGAGTGCCTCCTCACCGAATGGAATCACGGGAAGCTCGTTTGTGATATGCCTCACGAACATATGGGCAATGTCGTCGTTCGTTTCCAGCGGTCCCCAGGCTGCGTTCGGCTTGTTACCGAGAGCGCCGTGGACCATTGGACCATAGCCATCGATCTCACCGAACGCAGCACTCGAAGGGTCTGTGTATCGACCGTTCACGAACTCATCCCAGTCCGTAGCCTTCAACTGTGGACTCCCGGGTACGCTCGGCGGAGTCTTATCGGGCTCATTCAGAGCGAGCCCAGTCTTCATCAAGATTTGTGTCAAGGACTTCTCCAAGTTCAATGTGAAGAAATGCACACGTTTGACACCTCCGCGGTCCATGAGCTCCCTAATGAGCTTGGCCATCATGTCCACACCATAAGCCTTCACCCACTCGTCATCCTGCGTGTCTGCCCTCTTCAGCTCGTACAGCACGTTGATCGGGATACTCGCGTGGCTCAGCTCTGCGCTGCGCACAAACGTGCGGTAGCTTACTAGCGGCATGAGTCCCGGGTATAGGCGCTCCTCGGCGAACTTTGGTCCGAGTCGAGGATGCTGGCGCACTTTCTCGACGTATGCGAGATATTTAGCCGGGTCGTAGAACAGCTGCGTCATGATGAACTCGGCGCCTGCGTCTATTTTGTCTGCCAAGAAGTCAAGGTCACGGTTGACGTCCGGAATTAGTGTTGGGCTATCCGTGAAGCCCTCGGGGTATGCAGCGACCCCGATACAGAACCGCGAGCCGTAATTGGCCTTGATATAGCTCACAAGGTCGATCGCCCACTCAAACTCAGAGCTCGTGAAGTAGTCATTGCGCGGCCTATCTCCACGCAGGGCCAACAGGTTGTCGACTCCCGAGTTGGGGTCTGCAATTTGAGCAAGAGTGCGATCCAGAATGGCCCTCGACATGTTCGTGCACGTAAGGTGCATGACAATGGGAACCGACGGGCCCAGAGCCTTCGAAAGCCTCTTCGCCAGCTCAACACTGCGATCAGCGGACGTCCCGCCTGCACCCCACGTAATGCTCACGAATTTCGCGCCCATGAACACCAGTCTCTTTGCACGCGAAATGAGATTGTTCACACCATCATCGGTTCTTGGCGGGAAAAACTCGCAACTGAAGGATTTCTCTGTGTTAGGCAAGTCGCATAGCTTCATCGTTTGATGAGAAGATAATCTCCCGTAACAGACTTCAAGGTGTCTTCAGAGGTGTTCTTTTAGGTCCCTTGTGTGCTGGTGGTTGTGTGACTGTCTCACCCTCCAGTAATAGTAGTATAGTGGGAGAGCGATCAGTGGAGAGAGAGGGAGGAGCGCCAGGGTTTCTGACGGTAGGCACAGCACGCCGCCTAAGGCACGCACCCCAGGAGTCATTGGAAACAAGAGATCACGCAAGAAACAACGTTTTTCCTCCCATTGCCAAGTGAGATAAGCTCAGTTCAGCCGAGTCAGAGGTAATTGAGTCTGAGTGCTCTCACCTACGGCTTCCGCTTACATATACAGGCCATTTATATAAATACGGTTCTCCCGCTGCAGCTTTACTCTTGAGCTTTACTCTTGAGCTTCGCTCTCATATAGTGCTCAATTCCTCTCCGTCCAGTAAACATAGCTCATTAATCGGAGGGTACACTCCACATCTACTGTATACACACACGAAGTAGAGCCTGCGCGTTCGCACTGCTTGTCAAGCCCCTTGGAACGAGGGTCAGCGCGTGTTCGGTGGCCACGTGACGTGCTGTGAACAATAACAGATTTGCTTCATCGCGCGCGGATCAACTATTAGCGTGTGAGGCAAGCGCATGGCAGCATAGGCTTCCTAGGAAAAAAGTAATCGACAAAATCCACGACCACTGCCACTCTCAACGAACACGAAGGAAACAAAAGCACCCCTCAGTGGGTATAATATTCTGCATCTCTAACGAGCCTCACACTATCTAAAAAAAACCCGCACATGCGACAACCGAGTGTGTTGTCCAAACTAGGCCCGACGGCTGCGCGCATCACGAACCGTATGTCGCGATTTGTGCGAACGCGAAAGTTCCTCTTCATTATTCTGCTGGGCGTGCTCGCGACGGCGCTGACGCTGTTCACATCGCTGCCTCTTCTGCCACATATGCGTGTAGGGTCACCAAAGTACGTCATAATTCTCGGCGCAAACAAAGGCGGCGGCGTGCTCCAGCGCAAAGGATCGAGCGACTGGAACCTGGAGAAGATGTCGATTGCAAACAAAAAGGACTATGCGCAGAGGCACGGCTATAATCTTGCGATCAAGGACATGACTGCGAAGAAGCGGTATACGCACGAGTGGCGTGAGAGCTGGGAAACAATAGATATAGTACGCGAGACGATGCGCCAGTTCCCGAGCGCTGAGTGGTTCTGGTGGATAGACCTGAACTCGTACATCATGGAGCCGCAGCGAAGCCTCGACCAGGTTGTTATGAGCAAGATCGACGAGTTCGAGCGCAACTGCTCGTCGTACAACCCCGTGAACTTCGACTTAGAGCTCCCATACGTCGACTACAGCCAGCCAGTGAACATGATCATAAGTCAGGACTGCTCGGGCTTCTCGCTCGGAAGCTTCTTTCTGCGGCGGTCGCAATGGGCCGACCTGCTGCTCGACACAATGTGGGATCCCGTATTCTACGAGCAAAGACACATGGAGTGGATCCATAGCGAGCAGAGCGCTCTAGAGTATCTGTACAGCACGCAGGCATGGATCCGCTCGGGGATTGCGTTTGCGCCGCAGCGCCTCTTCAACTCGTACCCACTCGGCGCCTGCGGGGAAGCGGCCGGAAACCCGCGCATCTTCTACCAAAAACGCAGCCGAGACTTCGCGGTGAATCTTGCCGGCTGTGAGTGGGGCCGCGACTGCTGGGCAGAAATCAAGGAGTGCCACGCCGTTTCGAACGACTTGCACCGGAAAAAGTTTCTTCTCTTTTGATCCGTATATATATATAATGTAGAGCGTGTGGGCGTCTTTTATTATTTTATTGTCTCTCTTTGCTACTACGTATGTACAAGTCCTAATCTGTCAAGAGACATGTCGCTCAGTGTGCATGAAAATGCGCATGTTTGATTCACGCCGCGTGCGCGTAAGTCCGTGCAAGACAGCAATTTGTTGGCATGCATTTTTAATTGTCCTGAGCGTACCCGCGCGATTCACGGACCTTCGCCTTGTTGTCTTCGTTCAGCTCGTCACGCACTGCCAAAAAGCACCAGCCAGTGAGCATCGAGTCATAAAACAAGTATGCGAATGTCGGGCCCGTCGCAAGCGACTCTGCCTTCAAAAGATAGCAGATCGCCGTGAATATGAGCAGCGTCAGCATGCGCAGCGGGAGCACCTGCATGAGATTGTGCAAAGGCTGCGGGCCCGTGAGCCGCATTAGATCGTCAACGGCCTGGAGCAGTAGAAGCACGCCAATCCAGCCTTCGCTGCCTGTGCCTGTAGCCGGGGAAACCGTCGACCCGAGACCTACAATTAGCATGTTTCGGTACAGCTTCTCTGGAGCCATAAACAAAAAGTAAGCGAACGTCGAGACGAACGAAATTCGCAGCAGAACAAGCGTGTGTGCTTTCAAAATACCCATCCTCGTAAACGTGTAAGATTCAATATCGATTTGGGTCGGCCAACAGTCAACAAAATGTCTGGAAAAAGGAGATCGAGGGCCAGAGATTTGGATCACACACACACGCTTGGGCGGCGTGCTACCTACCGTACCCCCTTCGGCACGCGCGTGGGCCGTTGAATCTCATTTTAATTAATAAAAAAAAAAAAAAGAGACGCGGTACCGTTTAGCGTCGCTAGCTACATGATACTGTGTTTCGCGTTAGTCCCGCGGTACGGCTAGCAGCTTGCGGCGGAGGCGGGACAAACTGACGAACGGCGTTGTGCGAGTCGCCGTCCCGGGTTCGGGTGAGGAGGGCCCAGGTTTGTCCTCGATCGCCCCGCACGTGGGCTCGGGCCCGTCGTGTCACGTAATATTGCGCACAAATTTCTATTTAAAATCGTGATAGCACGCAATGTCACGTCACCCACTTTCTCCCACCCCCCCCCTCTCTCGCAGCACATCCACCGTCCACAGTGAAGCGAAGAAATGCTAAGCGTGAACCCGACCCAGCAACAGCAGGCTAAGCAGCCGCACGACATATACCCCCACAGCATCTACGACACGGCCCCAGTGCATGCCGAGGATGTTCGTTCCCTTACTGATTCATTGAGCATGGACGATACCGACGGCTCTGAATTCTCTGAGCCCGACAACAGCGGGCTCGAGGCCCTTGTAGAAGACATCAAGCGGATTCTTGGCCCCAGCTCTGGCCTTGACGCTGCCGATGTCGATACGGAGTCTTTAATGCAGACGCTGCGTGCGTACGTCTCGAAACGGGCCGATTGGGACCGTTTTGCATTTGAAGATGCGTCTGTGGCCTACACGCGGAACGGTGTTGACACGATCAACTCGAAAGCAAACCTTCTTGTCCTCGTGTGGACCCCCGGCCGCGGCTCCGCCGTGCACGACCATGCGAATGCGCATTGCGTTGTCAAAGTTCTGCAGGGCTCGCTGCGCGAAACGCTGTACGATGCGCCAAAGCACGACGACGAAGCTCTGCATGTACGCCGTGTTACGGATTTCCAGGAGAACGAGGTGTCCTACATGAGCGATACACTCGGACTGCACCGTATGGAGAATGTCGGCACGCAGCCGGCCGTCTCCTTGCATTTGTACACGCCGCCTTACGCAGCCAAGTTCGGGTGCAACATCTTCAAAGAGAACGGCGCTAAGGAGCATGTGTCCATGTCGACGCTGTACTCAGACAAAGGTGTGCGCATAACATCCCCCGCAAACGCTTGCTAAGTCCGGCATAACCGGCACAACCGGCACGACGAGTGCACGAACGCAGGTCGTGCACTTGGTGCTTCCTTTTTCATGTTTATTCCAGACCAGTTCTTTGAATGGATGGCTCATCGGTTGCTGACCACTCAATTAGATCCGGTCTACGCCTTGCAATGACAATTTTGACCCATATACATGCCGTGCTGCTATCATGTCCACTCCACGGCGACTTAAGCGAGCCCGTGCACGTGGACCTTTACGCATACTAGAAGGTATATAAGTACGTCTAATGACTTAATCCCGAAGCACGCCTCGAGAAACCTGCAAGTGCTTCATGGCTACAAGTGCTTCATGGCTACAACATCTAGTCTCTGTCAGTCCTCCTCGCCTTAACGCTGAGTGCCTCGCTCAAGTGCCTGCCTCGCCGCGTGCCCTCTGCGCCCCTACCCTGGGCAACCCTGTGCGCGTCACTGCGATGATCTGCGCGACCTAAATTACGTGTCACAACGCACACTCTTTTTTTTCGGATATCACGATGCTCAGCGACTTTGGACCCCGCGAAACCCCAGACACGCTTGTTCTGTTTGACGTCGACGGCACGCTCACGCCGGCCCGCCGTTTCATCACTCCGGAGATGAAGGCCACGCTGACCGCTCTCCGTAAGAAGGCCGTCATTGGCTTTGTTGGCGGAAGCGACTTCGTGAAGCAGGAGGAGCAGCTCGGCAGCACCGTAAAGCAGGACTTCGACTACTGTTTCTCTGAGAACGGGCTTACGGCGTTCCGTCTCGGCGAGCCCATCGAGACGGAGACGTTCATCACCTGGTTCGGCGAGGACCGCTACTCGAAGCTCGTGAAGTTCGTGCTGCGCTACCTCGCGGACCTCGACCTGCCCCGCCGCCGCGGTACGTTCATCGAGTTCCGCAAGGGCCTCGTGAACATCTCGCCCGTCGGCCGTAACGCGTCCCAGGAGGAGCGTGACGAGTACGAAAAGTACGATCTCGAGCACAAGATCCGCGAGAAGATGGTCGCTGCGCTCAAGAAGGAGTTCCCCGACGTGCCCCTCACGTACTCGATCGGTGGCCAGATCTCGTTCGACGTGTTCCCCACGGGCTGGGACAAGACGTACTGCCTTCGCCACGTCGAGAAGGAGGGCTTCAAGACGATCCACTTCTTTGGTGACAAGGCGTTCAAGGGCGGCAACGACTGGGAGATCTACGAGGACCCGCGCACCGTCGGCCACTCTGTCAAGTCTCCGAGCGATACCATCCGCATTTTGAACGAGATCTTTGACCTCAAGATATAATTCACCTCACTTGTTAATATTCTCGTATCTGCTTAATCTCTAGATCCCATTGTTTGCTTTCCCACCTTGTTCAAGAAGCTGTGGGCTGCGGGTGCTGCGGGTGTTGTGAGCTGTGCTCATGTTGGCGTGCGCTCGTATTGGAGCGCACATGTTGGTGCGCTCATGTTGGTGCGCTCATGTTAGGAGGCGGATGTAGGCGAGCACAAGGGCAAATGTACCAGTACACACACCGATGAGCCACTGCAAGACCTGGACTTTCGTGCCCTCGATCTGCGTTTTCAGGTTCGACAGCTCCTGATCGATTCGCGCGTTCAGCTCCTGCAGTCGGAGCTCGTGGCCCGCGCTTTCCTCGCGCACGCGGCCCTTCTCGAGGTTCAGGTCGAGCCTCACGTTTGCGCGTGCCTTCGCAACGGTCTCCTTGAATTGTTGCCTCGTTTTCTCAACGTCCGTTTTCAAGCGCTCGTGCTCGTCCGTGATGCGCCCGAAGTCGGCCTTGTCCAAGGACTGCAGCTCGGACTTCAGTTTCGTGAAGTCGACCTTCTGCTGGTACACGCGTTTGCTGAACTCGGACCGCGAGACCTGATCCCCGCTCAGCATATCGACGGTCGCGCTTAAGACGGAATCGAGCGACCTAAGAACGGCATCTGCCTGCGTAGAGCTGAGCCCTTCCTTCTCAAGTTGTGTTGCAAACTTGCGCGTGTCGAAGTGGTGGATGCTGCGTGCACTCCCCAGAGAATGGCGCAAGGGCGGCGTCAGTGCGGGTTGCACTGGAGCTCCGGCCCCAAGGAGACGCCTCGAGCTGGGCCTGAATTGCAATGCCGCAGAGGCAGTGCGTCGGAATGCTTGCATACAAGTGTCTCTTTTGCTCTACCGACTCTTGCTTGCTCTCTAAATTGTGCTCTCTCTACTTTGGCTGAATAGCGCTTCTCTGAACAGCTGTCAATTGGCCCGTTTACCTGCGTTGGGGTGGGCAAGCAACTGCAGGTCGTAGCCCGTCTATTACTGCTGAGGTTGGTCGTGTGGATGGAAGCGATGTAAGGCTAGTGTGTGACTGTGTGTCTATGCGTGTGCAGCTGGGCGTGTGCAGCTGGGCGTGCGCAGTTGGGCGTGCGGGAGGTACTACTGAATAATGTGTCGTGGGGGTTAACGGTACTGGAGGTGCTGGGCAAGAGCGGTTCTCTCACACCCCGCGAGTCACGCTATACGCTCAACCATCCTCAACTCCTCCTGCTATCCATCTACAGGCATACACACATGGTAGCTCGGCAATCTGTGGCATTTTGGAGCGTGCCATCCCGTATGCGAGCCTTTGGGGCGCTCGCTGCATTGGGAGGAGGTTCTTTGGCATATTACTATTTTGCCCCTGGGCGAGCGCATGCAGAACACAAGCCTGCCAGTACACCGAGCGTCTACTTGTGGGGCGACAATTCGCGGGGGCTGATTGCTTCTGGCCGCCTGGCTCCTTCTGCCGTTCGCGTTCCAACACGCGTGCCATTTCTTGATAACCAGTCGCTTCGGAGCTTGGCGGCCTGTCCTGAATTCGCATTGGCAGCTCTGCAGAACGGAGACGTTGTTCAGTGGGCCTCTCCTACAAACGGTGAAGTTATCTTGAAGTCGAAAAAGGTCGCAAAGTTACTGATTTCCCCGCGGTCTCATGTCGCGCTTGCTCTGTCGAACGACGGGTCTTTGTGGACATGGACCCCCGCAAGCCCTGATGCGGCGAAACCACAGCGGCTGAAGGCCGCTGAGTTGGGCTGGTTCGAGAAGATTGTCAGCGTTGAGTGTGGCGTTGACCACGTCTTGGCGCTCACGAACAAGGGCCGCGTGTTCTCTGCTGCTTTACGACCCGGTACCGACCATCATGGCCAGTTTGGAATCGCGAACTTCCCGCACTTCGAGCCGCTGCCACCTGTAGGTCAATTGCATCATGTTAAGTTACTGGAGCCTTCTGTTAAGCAGATTGCATGTGGCGCCTTCCATTCACTGTTCCTGACGAAGACTGGCGACCTGTTTGGATGTGGGTCGAATCAGTTTGGCCAGCTCATGCTGCCGTACACGTATAGAAACGCGAAGATCAGTGTTCCCACTAAGCTTCCAACCGCCGTCGTGAGCCCGTCGGGCGTGTCGGCGGTGGCTGCGGGCTCTGCCCTCACTTACTTCAAGTCCTCTGCTCCCGCTTCTCCGTCGGCTGGGCCGGGCTCTGTGTCTAGCCCTGGCGTGGGCTCGTGGTTCGTTGCCGGCGATGGTGAATACGGCCAGTTTGGGACGGGCTCGTTCTCTCAATGCCAAGTTTCGCCATTGCGCCTTGTCCCGTTTGAAGCCATGCGCGAGTATGACGAGACCCTTGGTCGTGTTGTTCCGATCTCCATTGCCACGGACGGCTGGCGCGTCGGCGAGACTCATGTTTTTGCGAGCGTTAACAACCCTGCGCGCGACTGGTTCGTTTGGGGGTCCAACGAGCGCGGCCAGCTGGGCAACAATAAGCTGTCCAAGATAACAAAGCCCGTGCCGCTTCCTGGTGCTGTCGTGGACTATACTAGCCTAGGTGCAGCGGAGTTTGTTGCTGGCGATAAGATCAGTGGCTGTTACCAGCCTTGCAAATAATGTACATATCTTTTATAATTTTCCCTTCTCCGACAACAGTTGGTAGTGTCTAGTTCATAGGTGATGGGCTGGATGGGTAAGGCCAACCACTTCAACTACAAGCATATACAAGCATATACAGCTCATTTAGGTACCGTAGCACTGCTTCTATACACAAAGATACACGAGCAGGCAACACGTACCATGAAACAAAAGAAGCAATAAGTCAACACAGACGATTCAGGCAGAATAAGAATGCAGACGAGAACCGTCCAATTTGGCGATCCATACCAGCGACGAATCCACCCATGCACTCGGCTGTGCACAAACCCTACACAATTCAACAGCACATACACCAAAGGCGTACACCAGCACACTCACATAGAGACTGTTTCCAAAGCTGCACGCTTCTTTCCAGAGTCGATGTCGGCACTCTACAACAATGCCGTGAAACAGTCGGCTATTTTGAAACGACATCTAGGGGAACTGCGAGCAGCACCAGAAGACGCCCCGAACCGGACAGTGGGTCAAGTCTCGACGTCTATCACTGCGTTCCAGCGGGCCATAGAGAGCTACGCATCGTCAGCGAACAATGAAATAGTGCCCGACAAGAAACAGCAGGCACTCACGCGCGTGAACAACTTCCGGGAAGAGCTCGTGGAAGCTCGCAACGAACTGAGAACACTCAAAGCAAGGAGAGAGGAAAGCATCACGACGCAGTCACGCAACGAACTGTTCAGAAGAAATGTCGATGCGCCGAGCAGCAGTAGCGTGTCCGAGAACCCGTTCGCCAACAACCAGACGTACGAAGACAGTGGCATCGACAAGGCAAGCGGCATGGCACGAGAAGGAGACGTGCTGGCGAAGGCCTCGCAAAGCATCGATGAATTCATCGAGATGGGACGGCACGCGCTCACGGATCTCAGTGATCAAAATGAGATACTGCGACGAACGGGCAAGACTCTGAGGAGGGCCGCTAATACACTTGGCATCTCAAACGAGACGATCCGCAAAGTAGAGAAGAGAGCCAGGGAGGATAAGCTCATATTCTATGGAGGCGCGCTAACAATGCTCGTTGTCTTCTATCTAATCATCAGGTGGTTGAGATGAAATGTGCATGACGCGTTCTGCGCGTTTTTTTGTTCCGTATTTCCTATCTCTTATTTATAGACTGACCTGTGCTAGCATTATATTTATGGGCGTGTCCTAGTTTGCAACGCTTCACCTCTCTTTCTGTTCTCGCGCAAACATGATGATGTTGACATAGCCGAACGGCACAACACAGCACCACATCATCCTATTTTTATTTTGACGGGATTGGGACGTTTATCGAATGCAGCCTGAAATGCAGACAGTTTGGGGTTATGTGCATACCGGGCGCCGCGTAATTATTCCACGCGTTCAACGGCGGTGTTGTTGTCCCACGCTACTACACGTGGCGTGCGTAGGTCTCCACAGTGTGAGCGCGTTATGGCGCGCGCGTTGGGAGAAACTCGTCTCGACGTGAGGCGTGTGTATGAGCCGCGATCGCTGGGAGGATACGCGGCCACGTGTGCAAACGCTTGGAGAGAGGGAGGGAGAATGAGCGAGAATGCACGTGCCTACGTATCAACACATGACATAAGCAGATAAAACAAACTACGGACAAAAAAGTGTCAGCAGCAAGTCTGTACTCATTATACAGGGAAAGGGTGTATGCACTACGGCCAGTATAGTACGACAATGTTTACACAGCGGCCAAACAGGCGGGGACAAGGCAATAACAAGCTGGAGCAAGTTAGGTCAATTATATACGAGAGTGTGATCGTTCATTAACCAAGATGTGAACGACTGCGGTAGCGATAGCAAAGCAAGTCGCCCCGAGATGTGCAGGCTAGGTCTCACTTCCCCCACTGGTCGGAGGGGCTGGGTGCCAATGTCTCACTCTGTCCGGACCGACCAGGTGTGGTATCCCCGATGTTGGGAGGGAACCGCGCGGGATTTGAAAACTGGGCAAGGGCGACAGTCAGCTCAGTATTGTGCATTTGCATTCCCCAGATAAGCATTCCGCCCAAAAGAGAGCACTAAACAATATACTGCACCAGTACCCGGAATTTCCGGGCCCTATTAGGTCCAACTACGAGTAGTAATGTGCAGATTACTAGTTGAAAAATCTCCGGCCGGGGTACGCCGGAGAATACCCCTCTGCGGGATAGGTAACGACTTGCATGCAATATTACACCCCTAACCTGTATGCATGAAATATACCAAGATCTGAAGATATTTGTGTGGAAACCTAGCCCGACGAAAACCTGGCGAGTGCCCCCCTCTCACTAATACCTTGGGCTCCCCTCGCCCTCTTAAGAAAACACAGCCTGCCGCCGAAGTTCGTTTTCTTTCTTCAACCGGTCGAAGTGTGCAAGTTCGTCGTTCATTCATACCCACTCCTTTCTTTCCTTGTATACCTCTTGGGGCATCTTGAACACTTAAAACCTGCTCTAATACAAAATGCAGCTCCTTAAATCCGTCGCTTTGAGCATGCTCGCCGCTACGGCCATCGCCGCTGAGGCTGGCCACCACGCTCACCGCCGTGAGGCTGAGCCCGAGCCCGTCATGGACTACGTGACTGTTTACAACACGTTCTATGTGACGGCTGGCCACGAGGCTGCTGCTGCCACTCCTTCTGTTGAGCCCACCACGCAGGCTTCCGTCGCGTCGACCCCGTCGCCCGTGACCACGACCTCGCCGGAGTGGACTGCCCCGGCCTCGTCGTCGTCGTCGTCTTCGTCGTCCGAGGAGCCTGCTTCGAGCACGACCTCGTCGTCGGCTCCCTCCGCGTCGAGCACGTCAGGTGGATCTGGCGCTGGCCCTGCCGGTGCCCGCGGTATTGTCTACTCGCCGTACCAGGCGAACGGCAACTGCAAGAGCGCCAGCCAGGTCGCTGCTGATCTCGAGAAGCTCAGTGGCTACGACATCATCCGTATCTACGGCACTGACTGCAACCAGGTCTCGACTGTGAACGAGGGCAAGGCCAGCCACCAGCAGCTCTTCGCAGGCATCTTCGACGTCGACAACATCGAGAGCGAGCTTGAGGCCCTTCACTCCGGCCTTAACGGTGACTGGAGCCAGGTCAACACTGTTAGCATCGGCAACGAGCTCGTCAATGACGGCAAGGCCACTGTCAGCCAGGTCGCCGGCTACATGTCGTCTGCCCGCTCTAAGCTCTCGTCGCTCGGCTACTCTGGCCCCGTTGTTGCTGTTGACACCTTCATTGCCACGATCAACAACCCGGGTCTCTGCGACCTCAGCGACTACCACGCTGTCAACGCTCACGCCTACTTCGACGGTGGTGTCACCTCGGACGGTGCTGGCCCCTGGGCCCTGCAGCAGATTGAGCGTGTCTGGTCTGCTTGCGGCGGTAAGAAGCCGGTCACCATTGTTGAGACTGGCTGGCCGTCCTCTGGTGCCACCAACGGTAAGGCCGTTGCCAGCCCGGAGGACCAGACCAAGGCCGTCAACTCCCTTAAGTCGAGCGCTGGTAACGATATTTTCCTGTTCACTGCTTACAACGACCTTTGGAAGGCCGCTGGTGAGGAGCAGTGGTGGGGTATTTACGGCACCTCGCCCAACTGAAGCGTGAAGTTGTTAATCTTATATCCTTCATTCTTTACTTCCTTTTTGATATCACACATATATAGTTCATGTCGTTTTTTTATATCCTTTCTTAGTATTTATAACAAGCCTCACCGCAAGAGCTGGAAAATCCGCCGAAATCAATGATATTTTCTGGTCCTAGGACACTACGATCTGACAAGAAAGGCCCGAGTACATTGAGTTGCACAATAGTTGAGGCGCGTAGTGAGCATCGGCGTGGGAAGGGAGGTATAGCAGAGTGCACAGGTGTGTGTGTGTGTGTGTCGCAAACAATATGTTGTGTCTAACGCTGAATGAAGGTCTCTCTGACTCCTGCCCCCCACCCCATACACATCACTTTAATCTGCACCTGTGCGCGCGACGCGTCGTTGGAATGGATACGGTTGTTTTAGAGACAAAGGCTCAGCTGCTTGCTGAGAAATGTGAGCAATACTCGAAAGAACATGGAGAAGAAAACCCCGACTACTTGATTGAGTACGGAAAAGTGTTGTTTGCTATCGCTAAGCAGAGCTCGAGTTTAGTGGACGCTCAGAAAGTGGACGAGAAGCAGATGCCACTGGAGAACCCGCATGTCAAAATCGTTGATTTCGAGGAGCAGGCAGAGCCTGAACCTGAGAAATTAGGCCCCAATGACAGTGCTGAGAAGGCGAACGAGCAAGTGCCCAATGACGAAAGTGAGAGCAGGGAGACGACAGATAAAGAGCCTAGCGGACAGAGTGGCGTAGCAGCCAACAATGCGGACGCAGAAGCGGAAGACCAACAAAGCCACAAAGATGGCTCTAAAGGGGCAGGCAAAGAAGGAGACGAAGAAGAAGAGGAGGAAGAAAACGGAGAGGAAGAGACGGACTACGCTGCTGCATTCGAGATCGTAGATGTTGCGCGCGTTCTCTATGAGAAAGAAGCAGAGAGGTCCAAGGAAAACCTCGTGAAGCTTGCGAAAACTCGAGAATTACTAGGTGACATTGCGTTGGAGGATGACAACGCGACTCAGGCTGTAGAAGACTATACTGCTGCTGTGGAACTCAAGAGGAGAGTACACGGCGAAGACTCGGGTGAAGTCAGCGAGGCAGAGTTCATGCTCTCGCTCGCGCACGATGCAGCCGGAGACGCTAAGCTCTCATTGGAGCACCTCAAGCTCGCTGCAGCAGCTGCCGAGGCCGCAAAATTGCCATCAGCGAACGATCTGAAGCAAAAAGCCAACGATATGCAACAGGACATAGAAGCGAGCGCGAAGCTTCACGGAAAGGACACGGCAGAGGCCAGGGAAACGACAAAGGAAAGCATCAGTGGCCGTGCAGCGATAGCCACGGCTATCAAATCGATTGTTTCTGACGCAAATGACATATCGCAACTAACGCGCAAGCGAAAACGCCCCGCTACAGAATCGTCCGCGGCACGCGACAACGGCAAAACGCGAACAAATTCTAGTGAACCGGCGTCATGAGAACTAGACTGTCATACTAATTAGTGAGCTGTGCGGGCCTCGCGACCTGTGTCCTCAATTTTAAATGTACGTGGATATATACACACATGTAAATAATGGCCTTCGCAGTGGGCGCTTGAGCAAGTCTCGTGAGCGAAGGTAATGTCACATTCTGTTAGCTGTCAAAAAACCCTTTTACATTCGTTCGGTGGAATGGCCCGTATCTAATCCCCTCACCCCGCTATCGTTCTTTCCGCTCGTTTCCGCAACCTGGCTATTGGGCCGCCCGAACCTTATCAGCTAGACAGCATGCGTGGGGATTTCTAATCATCAGGTTGCAGATCACATGACCGAGAACATCGAGAGGATCTCTGAGCCTTCGCGTGGTGGTGTGGCAGTGTATCCTGTGTCGATATATTTAAATCGCGAAAAAAGCTCTGTATGTTACTAGAAATAACAGAACCGGTTCATGAATGACTTCTATCCATTTTTAGAGGCACGTTTCTGGTTAGTTTCGTATCGCTGCCATGGTTTTACGGTAAAGCAACCTGGCGTATCACGCAATCTGCTGAGACAGAATGCAGACACCGGGGGTTAATGCAATCTGGGAAGTCACTGATATACTATCTAGGTTACACATGGGAAAGGGTTGCAAAAGGAGATTTGAGACATGCCTACTACATGAGCACGAGCGAAGCAGATCCTTGGTGAATTTCTCGAATATCAAAGATCTTCTCATTCGAGCAAAGGGTACTAGCGCTTGAGGGCCGGATAGCACTTGTTTCAACTAGGCGACATGAAGCATGGTACCGTCTCCAACCTCGGACACTCCTGTGCACTATGGCGCCTCAATATAGTGCTATGCTTAGCAACTATAGGGGTCTGCTCGGTTCCCATAGTCAACAAGTTTAGGAAAAAGTCCGGGGCCAAAAATACGCTCGCTTCTTCGGTCCAAACTTACCGCAAACTTGCATTCTACACCTCTATCGTGTCTCTTGTTTTCTCTGTAATCGAGGGCCCGAAACTCTTTGCCTTGCCCATAGCTGTTGTGACTATACTCCACTACATCGAAACTTATGTCGATGTCCAAAAGGTCCCGTCCTGGGAGCTTCTTATATGGTGGCCCTTGTATGCCACCAGCTTGATAGGGCACCTGTCGCTGGATATGGTCGATGAGCCCTCATTTCTTGGGCTTTTCTCTGTCGGAACTCAGCGTGGTATGATCATCAAGACAATACTCGCTATTTCAACATGCTTTTTTGAAGCCAATAGTGGCCCGCGAAATGCTACTGCCTACGGCGATACCCACATTTATGGTCGTGTTTTCTGCTCGTATTTGAACCCGCTCATCGAAAAAGCATATCAAGGAGAACGGATACATAGCAGCGAGATCGGAGAACGACCGGGTGCCAAAATGTCCGTAGAGGGCGCTGAGAGACTGCTAAGCTCTATCGAGAGATTCAGTCCGACTCAGAAGAACCGCATCGCGTACGTTATGCTCTGGAATACCATCGGAATTGGAATCCTCTGCGTGGTGTTAGACGCAGTCAAGCATTGTGTGAGGATGGTTATGCCATGGACGCTTGGCCAATTTCTGGGTGCTCTTCATCAGGTCGAGGACGGCAGTCGCAGCATGGTAAAGAAGGCACTTCTCTATGCGACTTTGAGCGCGATAGCAAGCCTTTTCGAGAATATACTGACCATATTGCGACAGAGGTACGGAACATTTTTAATCACCACCTGGAGGTCTGCGTTACTCTCTCTTATTTTCCGGAAGTCAATGCGCATTAGCAATGGGTCACGGAAAAAATTCGATTCGCCAAGACTTATGAATTTGGTTCAGACAGACGTTGCGAAAATGCAGTGGGCCTTTCCGACTCTGGCTATCTTATTGGTTACGCCCATCCAGGTCTTTCTGAGTTTGATAAGTTTCCGTGCGTATATGGGCAACGCTATGTACGTGGCGCTTCCTATCTACGGGCTGTTCATTTACGGTAGCACGAAGTTCAGAGTCAGTGACAAAACTCAGGTTCGTAGGCGTCGTGACGTAGATGATCTTCGCGTGAAGACCACGCTGAACATGTTTCGAAATATCAAGTCTCTTAAACTGTATGCGTGGGAGTACCCTTTTGCTAAGAAGGTGATTGAGCATATGAGAAAGTACACAGCCATTACTCTAGAGTCCATGAAAATAAGGACGGTAGTCGGGAGCATCGACAGTCATCTCGATGACGTGGTCCTAATTGCGATTATTCTGGCCTCGTTGTGGAAAATGGACGAGCCTTTGACCGCCGAGCGACTTTTCCCTTTGGTGAAGGTGAGCCGCCTTACAACTTCTGCTTTGAAAAGACTCCCATCAAAAATCAATCTATTCTTGTCATCTCTCGATGCACAGGAGGGGCTCAATGAACTGTTGTCGGAACCGGAAGAGAGTTCTGAGAACTTTTATAGGGAGCCAAGCGCCCCTCAAAGTGATTGGGAGTCACCCTTGATAGAAGTGAAGGATGCTAGAGTGACATGGAACAGCGAAAATGCCGAGAAATCACCGGTCGCCTTACCAGATGTATCTATGACTCTACGGAGAGGCGATCTTTGTTGCGTTGTTGGCAGAGTAGGTGTCGGCAAGACTGCGCTCATCGATACCCTGTGCGGAGATATGAACATAATAAGTGGATCAGTCACAGTGAGGGGAAGCGTTGCATTGGCAGCGCAGGAAAACTGGCTGCAATACCTAACAGTACGAGAAAATATCCTGTTTGGCTTGGATTTCGATGCAGAGTTCTATGAAAAGGTTATCAAGGCGTGCGATCTCCAACGGGACATACAAACGTTTCCAGAAGGAGATAGCACGCTCATTGGAGAAAAGGGTATTAGCCTCAGTGGTGGACAGCGAGCGCGGCTGGCATTGGCTCGCGCAGTTTATAGTAGGGCCGATGTCTATATCTTTGATGACGTTCTCTCAGCTGTCGACCACCATGTTACTGAGGTTATAATAAGCCGGCTGCTTGCCCCCGGTGGCCTGCTCTCAACAAGTGCCATCATCCTTGCGACTCATTCAACCAGAGTGCTGAAATCCGCCAGCCAGCTTTTGTGTCTGAGCGACGGCGGCAGGGTGCAGTATTATGGCGATATAAGGAAGGCAAAGGCCGATGACCTAGTTTCAGCTTGCAGTTACGATCTTGTTGGTACGAGCCTCGTCGCTGAAGAGTTACTCCCAAGTGAAAAATTCGATCGCAGAGCTTTAATATACGAGAACCGGAAAGATTTGGAGGCCTGCAGATTGCCGACGACAAACCTAAACAACCCAATAGTGTCTACTGATGTTGATTTTTTCAATCAGTATGAAAGTGATGGCGGGAATAACATATCGGTTTTCGCTTCCATCAAATCGTATCTCTGCGAGGGAGATAGAGCAGCGGTTGTGACAGTATTTACTCTTCTGATCGCATCGGCTCTTCTAACGATTTTGAGCAACTTCTGGCTGTCTTATTGGTCGAGCAAGGGACTTATTGAATTCTCTGATTCACGGTCGTTCCTTGCTGTATTTGCCTTGATAGTTGTCGCGAACGGCACACTTGTGGGTGTTAGGGACTTTATATTCAATGCTTCATTCACAACCCAGATCTACATGAAACTGCACAACCGTCTGCTTCATTCGACACTGCGTGCGCCGATGTCGTTTTTCGAAAGGACACCAATAGGCACTATCATGGGGCGATTCATGAGTGACCTGGGCGTCTTGCAAGGCACTTTCTCGGCCAACTTGAAAAGTGGGGCTATCGGAGTTATAACAGCGGTGCTGAACACAATTGTAGCCGTGGCTGGTGCACCTGTGATGCCAGTGGTTCTAATACTTGTGCTGATGAAATGCCGTGAGTATGCTAGGCGGTATTCACGCGTTGCGCAACAGTTAACACCGATGTCAAAGGCATCTCGCAATTCTAGTATGAGCCACTTAGAGGAGGCGATTCGAGGAATCAAGACGATCACGGTCTTCCGCAGGCGAGATGACTTTTTGAAGGGGATGGATGTGCGCAGTGAAGATTGGCTGCGCCTCCATTTTGCGAATACAGCAAATAATGAATGGTTCTCATTGAGACTCAACATGATTATGTCTATGTTGAGTAGCGCAGCGGACTATTCCCTGATTGCAGGAATGTATTTCCTTGGAATGCGTGTTGGATTCGCGGTCTTGGTGATGGCAAGTATTGATAAGGTAGGCGAGAAGATCAAGTCTTTGACAGTGCTATTCTCAGAGTTTGAGCAAGATGCTAGAGCACTACAGAGAATATATGAAAGCATCGAGTGTCCTAAGGAGGCGCCGTATTTCTCTGATGTGAAACAAGAGGTGTACCTCGGTGATAGCGTGTCTGAAAAGTATGAGCGCAAGCCCAAAAAATGGGTATCGCATGGGATAATCGAATTCGAAGACTACAGCGCCCGTTTCGAGCGCAGTTCTAGTTTGGCGCTGAACAAGATCAACTTGCATATTAGCGAGGCCCAAAAAATAGGCGTAGTTGGGCGCACCGGTGCGGGCAAAACAACGTTTGCAATGTCTTTGTTCCGTGTGTTGGAGGGCTGCGGAGGAAAGATCACGATCGATGGAGTTCAGATATCTGACCTCGGTCTTTTCGATTTGCGCAGCAATCTCGCGGTGATACCGCAAGAGGCACAGATTTTCCGCGCAAGTCTCCGTGAGAATTTGGACCCAATGGGAACGTACACCGACGAGCGCCTATGGAGCGTCTTAGAAATTTGCCATCTCAGAGATCATTTTAAAAAAGCGAAGGGCCTGGACACGAGCTTGGCTGAGAATGGTGACAATGTCAGTTACGGTCAGGCACAGTTGATCTGCTTAGGTCGCGCTTTACTCCATCCCTCCAAAATCCTCGTTTTGGATGAGGCTACAGCGTCGGTCGACACCTACACCGATAGCCTCGTACAGAAAACTATTCGCGAAGAGTTTGGGGACCGTACAATTATAACAGTGGCCCACCGAACCGATACGATTATGGATTCTGATCGAATTTTGGTACTTGACAAGGGAGTTGTACTTGAAGACGGCTCACCAGAAGCTCTGCTCAATGCTAAAGGAGCATTTTACAAACTCTTGAATGGATAGGAAGGGCGCCCCCCTCCCGTGTACGTTCGTATACTAGCGTATCGTTCAGTGCAACTTGTATGTGTGATAATTAGATCCAAAATAAATATATACATCATTGTGATAATGAATTCACCACAATCAGTCTTTTCGTCGCCTCTTGGCTGAGGGATTTTGAGGCGCGCTGTGCGATTTTGACTCGCTGTCCAATTCTTCACGGAAATGCGAAAGAGCCGAGTCCAACTCGACCATCGCTTCTCTGATGGAGTCAGAGGTATCAACACCGCACATGACACTGTTCGCGAGCATTTTGAAGAGCTCGACCTCAACGCCATCGACGGTGTCGATACTCCCCTCTGATACGCCTGATGCAATGGCATTCAGACTCGTCGGGGATATGATCTTAGGATGTAGATGCTGGTCAGTGTCCTGGTATTTGACAAGCTTGTTATTGCTAGACAGTTTGTAAACAAACGCGAGCAGCGGTGGATGATCATCATGATCGAATGTGACACTCCGTTTTCTCTTGGGTCCTGATCCAGCATCATTGTTGACACTATCTGTGGCCTCCTCAGCTTTCACGGAAGTCTCCCGACGCTTATGCTCGGCACCATCAGGGGTGTCTGGTTTAATCTCATCAGCATCATGAGTCTCCCTAGTGCTGCTATCTTTGTCGCGTGTTATCGTCTTGTCACTTAATTCTTGCTGAGCTGCTGCTGACTCTGCCTCCGGCGTAGACCTTGCAGATCTTGTTGCACGTCTTCGACGGGAGGGTCGTACATCCTGGGTATTTGAGTCTGCTGGGACTTCCAATTGAGATGCTTTAACCACATCTTGATCCGACTCACGAGCTGCGTCACCCTTCTCCGTCTGAGAGGCTGTTTCTATTCCGCTTTCTCTATCTTCAGGAGCGTTGGTCGACTCCGTTGGTTTTATTTCCTTGGCGACGTCATCTTCCTGTTTAGGCTCCGCAGAAGACGCAGTGGTTGCCTCTGGTGTCGAGCTTTCCTTTTGAGGGGGCTTTGGGTCCTCACGAGTTGGGCCTGTCTTCTGCTTCTTCTTCAATGTTGCCTCGTCAGTGACTGTGCTGCGACTTCTAGCTCGCTTCTGCCTCTTAGGAGGAGGCGATACACCCTTGGAAGGTTCCTCCGTGGGTTTCATTTCTACGGACTCGCCAGAATCTTGTTCGGGTGCTGCTTCTGGTTCCTCCTTGGGCTCAGCCTCCTTGGATTCTTTAGAGTTCTCCGAGTCCAACTTCTCTGTGCTGCGTGTGAACCTGACCACAGGACTAGATCGAAGGACCTCTATACCTTTTTCGATGTATAACTTGACCTGACGTAGTAATTCGAGCTTCACGTCTGCTACCAAAAGAGTTGACGAGCTCGAAGGGACCAGGGCTTGCCATAACCGCTCACAGGTTTGTGTAGCGAAAGCTTGCTTTGTCTCATTTAGAGGGTGGCTTGCAACAATCTTGTTAATCTCGTCAATGTCTGAGCCGGAGGTCGTGATAACCGACGTGTCTCTGTAGAACTCGAGAACAGACTGGCCAAAAATCATGTTCTGGAGATCTTCTGCATGATCTGGCCACGACTCCGACACGAGCTCAGCCTCCGTGCCCGACATGGAGTAGTATAATGGTGACGATTAAAGCGTTTGCGTGCGTGTGTGTCTCGAGACTAAGACTGGCGTGTGTGTTCGGGTGGGACAGGGTACGGTATGTTGTGTGTGTGTGTGTATATATAGATAGCATTTCAATCAGAAACGCGAACTATAATTCGTCAAGACTGTTGGCACACTTACTATCGATAATTCTATACATTGAGGAAAACCTGTTTGCCTGAAATATGAATGATGCATGAGATTCGCGCTTGGAAGCACGCAGCCTAGAGCTCCGAGAGTGCTTTCCCTTAGCCTGGCAGAACGGCATGGGTCAAACCCATTCGTATCGCCGTGGCGACTGCTCAAGATTTCTCTGCAGAGTAGTGCACGGACTCCAAGGTGCATGGCTGCGGCAATTTCATTCATACACACATAGATACATATATACATAGATAATACATCGGGCAAAAGCTATAATAAGACTGCACGCAACCCTTAGTTGCTAGCGGCAGCCCGCTTCCACGCTAAGTACCGAGCGGAGTGACCAAACCCATGCGCTGGCGTCGAGCCCCGGCGAGTTTCACCATCAATATCGAATCTAAGAGTTGGTGGAAGGGGGTCTGAAAGAACGCGGTGCGTGATTGAGATTGGACAGCTTGGGAACCAGATCGGCTGGCCCTGCGGAAGCTTCGCAATGCCATGAATGGCTGCCTCGTCTAATCCATCCGTAAACTGGTCCGGTAAAATGTAAGCCGACGGAATGATCGGTGGTGGCTGTGGCGGGCCCTGGTTCGGTCGGAACATCTGCCTACCCATGGGCATATTACGCGTATTTGGCACGAACCCTGGGCGTTGGCCCATCGGAGGCATCGCCTGAGCGGCCCCAGGTCCGGGGGTCGGCCCTGCCATATTACGGGAAGCCATTGTATCTTTATCGTGTGCCGGAGGGGGCGACGGCGGTGTTGGTTCTTCTGGCGGATCGTTGGGATCGTATGGCCGTTTGTAGACAGCACCGCGGAGGGGCGGCGCCATAGGATCGCCCATGACCGGTTCCGGAATGGGGTCATCCTCTCTCGCATCTGGCGGCAGCTCGTTGCGTAAGGGAGAGTAGAGACGCTTTAGGGGCCTTGTCTTCTCGAACATGTCCATTGAATAGTCTGTGTTGCGAATTTCGTCCGGAATGCATGCCTTCCACGTTCGGATTTTATTAAACGTCTTTTCGTTTTCGTTGTATCGCGACTCGCACAAGTAAACAGACCGCGTCCCAATATCCTTGGGCCTACCGCGCTGATATTTCGTTATGAACATGACGAAACACTTTTCGAGGATATCGTCGACGAGATGGTCGCGGTACTGACCCGACTTGACAACCTCATTCTCCCAAAACAGCTTATCCCATTTGTGTACGGTTTGCTCGGGCCGGTAATACCAGCAGCAATTCGCCCACGTGCGTCCGTTTTCGCGCCACAGCCTAAAAATCTGACCAACGGTCGGCTTCGCGGGGTCGTTAGGATTCGAGATGTGGACCCAATCACCGACGGTGTAACGCTCGCCACGGTGCTCGACGCCATCGAGGGGCAGACGCGCAACCTTCGAGTTCGAGTCTGGATCAGCATAAGCACTGTCCGGCTTCTTTTTCTCCTCCTCAGCCGTTTGGTTCATGACCTGCTCTAGGGCAAGCGCATCCTGGTGAATGACATTATCCTCGGAGAAGTAGAGTTTCGCATTATTGAATATAAGGTTCATGTCTGCCAGGAAGTCATCAACTGTGTGGTATTGACGGCGCTTGATATTTTTGCGTACCGTGTCGAGAGCGAGCGGCTTCGAGATCTGCTGGTGGTATTCCGGGTACTGTCTCTGGTCGGGTACTTTTTCGAAATAAGAGCTCAACGTGCGGCCAGTTTCATCTTTGATGCGACGCACGGCCCTGAGGATTGCCTTGATTCGGTGTTCATGCGGCTTGTCAACGGTGGGCGGCCGGCCACGCTTTCGCCGGCCTTCCATTTCTTCCTCGCCATCGTCACGGTCGCGCTTAAGCGACCCGACAGCCGGTGGGGGTGTAGCATTGTCGAGCGGGTCGCTCATAGACTTTTGACGCGCTGAGCGCCGTCGCCGCGATCTCGAGAGGGCCGAGCCCGTACCAGTACCATCGCTGCTGTCGTCGTCGTCATCATCAAGGCGAAGCACGGGCTCTAAGTTCGGGTACCTCACTTCAATACCACTTCCTCCACTAGCAACAGCGGCCTCACGAAGCTTCGGGAGCTCTTGTTTCAAGTGCTTTTCCAAAGCATCCGCGTCTTGCCAATAGATCGTACTCGAATCATTGTAAGCCTTCGCGTTCTGTGCGATTTGGGCCACGTCACGGACAAACTCCTGCACGCTACGGTACTGCGACTTGCGCAGGGTCTTGCGAATCAGGGAAAGCGACATTGGCCGACGCATTACCGCGTAGTAGTGCGTTAGCTGCGTCGGCGGCAAATCGTGGAACACTTCCCATTGGGGACGGCCGCTTTCGTCCTTCAGTTTATATATACCATCAAGCACTGCCACACAGGCGGCGCTAAAGCTCATAGACGTACAAGATGGGCTTGTATTGAGGGTCCGCTATACCTAGGTCGTGTTGGTGGTGGGGGTGGGTGAAATACACGAAAGGAGGTGAGGTTATGGTTTGTGTGTGGGAGGGAGAGTGAGAGACGAGGTGTGTGGGCTGGACGATTCTTCATGGTTATGTATCCATGATACGGTTAATAATAGGAGTGATGGGGCGGTCGATAGACTCGCTCACGCTCGCCTCGCCACCTGATACGGCCAGTTCGCTACGCGCTGGTTCAGCGCGATGGATTCGTTGCCTCGAAGGACAAGTTTGCCCCCTAATGTAGCGGACCTTGCTTCTTTCCAGCAACACTTAGGTTTAAGTAGACGAGTTATTGCTCTAGTCGGTTCTGGGTTGAGTGCAGCCTCGGGGTTGGCTGCGTTCAAGGGCGATGCTATATGGCATGGCTTTGACGCAGCGGAACTCGCCACTCCAGAGGCTTTTGACGTCGATCCTGGCCTTGTTTGGCAATTCTATGCATGGCGACGGCGACTTGCCATGGACGCCTCGCCCAATTCTGGCCATGTAGCGCTTGCACGGCTTGCGCAGCGCTGGCCCGACCGATTTTTGGTTTTGACTCAAAATGCAGACGCTCTGAGTGAGCGTGCAGGGCACCCACCGCAGTCGCTCGTACACTTGCATGGCGATATGTTTAGTGTGCGATGCACGCGGCCGAGGTGTGGGTATAAGGCACGAAATTTCGACCCAAAGCTTGGTGAAGCCGACGTCCCACTTTGCCCGCGGTGTGAAGCGAATCTTCGTCCGGCCGTGATCTGGTTCGGTGAGCAGCTGCCGTACGAAGCCATTTTCGCAGCGAACTCTGCAATTGAGTCCGGCGAGGTTGATTTGTTGCTGTGTATTGGCATGTCCGCTTGGGTGTGGCCAGCTGCAGGATACGTAGACGAAGTTGTCCAGCGCGGAGGCAAGGTCGCTGTTTTCAACCCGGACGGTGCGTTACGAAGGAACGATGCGTGGTTTTTCGGTGGTGGAGCCGAGCACTCACTTGCGCTGGCGCTGGCGCCAGTCGTTGGTGACTTGGAGCCCGATCCCGAGTCTAGCGAGCTCAGTGAATTGAGCGAGCTCAGTAGCTGAGAGCGCTCTAGGTTCCACATTCACACGTTAAATCCTAATACTTTCGATACGTATAGTCTTAATACGTGTACTCTGTAGGCCTATGTACATATTTGCTAACTCATGAAGATTGCATCGCAATTAAGTGATGCCAAGGTGCATTGCCAATGCAATACCATGCAATGCACACGTCAATGCAGCGCAAATGCGTGTCAACACGAGCAGGCCTCAAGCCCATATACCGTCAGTCTTTTCGGAGGAAATCACTAAGGAAGAGCATGAATTTAGCCCGCTCGGACTTAGCAGCCGCCGACGTGGCTGGCCGCCGGAAAAGCGGCAGCTTCAGGTCCTCGCCAAGGCGAATCTCGAGGTCCTGAGCGAACTTAGTGGCCTGGAAGTGGATGCGCTCGTCGAAGTCCTTGAGCTTCGCGGCGTCTGCGCCGTTGCGTTCAAGAAGCCGACGGCTCTCGTACCACTTGCGTTCGAGCTCGCCCTGCTGTCTCACAAGTCGCTGAAGATCTCTGACAGTGTGTGTATTTGCATGGTACCGCACGAACTGCCGCAGTGCCTGTGAATACGTTGTGGCTGTGCCTGGTTGGCCCCAGAACTCGGACTCTGCCATGTGCCCTACACTTAGACGCCTAGTAGACACGACTTCGTGCGTTACGCCTAGCTCTCGTATTCCAGAGTATGTCTAGTATAACTGCCTTTTGTGTTTAAGGCACGAGTTTGCTTACGGCCACAGCACTGGCAATGCAACGTAGACCGGTGCCGGTTCTACTAAAGTTGTGTGACCCCCGCCGAGTCGTGTGGTGGTGAAATACATAATAAGCTGGAACGGGCTTACGAACGTCTGCAAGGGCTCGCCGTCTTGGTCGCTCGGCTTGCCGAACACGTACATAAGGCGTTTATTCTGGAAAATTATATTTTCAGCATGCAATTGTTGTTGCAATTGCTCAAATGATTGTTAAGTACGTACGAGGTTGTGATGCTACAGGGGGGGGGCGCTCGTCAGCCTACTAGTCATGCGGGTAGCTGTCGACGACGGCCTTTTTGCGGGCCTCCTCGGCGCGCACATCTTCCAGATTATCGATACTGCGGATGTCTCCGATGACATCTCTCGTTTTACCAAAATACACTTCGTGGAGCAAGCTGCGGAGCTTGTTCTCCATCTCCTCCACAAGCGTGCCGATGTTTGCAACGTGGTCCACGGGATCGGCCACGGGCAGGGCCCGCTCGGCCTGGCGAGTCAAGTTTCCGGACATATTTGTGAGCTTCGCACCAATATCGAGCATGACTGTGGACGTAAGCCGGTACGTGAACCGCTTGCCCGAGCCGGTCGCTTCGAACACATGCACAGAGTCCCACCGCGACTGCGACTGGTGCTTCTGGAATAGAACCACGCCAGAAAAGCCTTCGCCATCCTCCTGTTCCCACAGGTAACAGCTCGTGAGGCCACCCTCGTAGTAGAGCTCTCGGTACGTGTCAAAGGCATCATTCGCAGTCACTTCGAGCTGGCGCAGCTGTGCAGGGAGTTCTATGGCATCATCCAGCGGGGGAACAAAGGTGTTCGAGTGCGGCGAGCGGAAACTGTCGCCATCGCGATTGTAGTCACAGCACAGAAACGGCTTGCCCGACTTCGGGTCGGTACGCACTTGTAGCGGCTGATCGACGGTACTGAGCAGCTCCTCGGCAAGGTCCTGGTTCTGCTGGCACAGCGTGCTCAGGTTCTCGGACACATCGCGGGGATTCACACGCCGCAATAGGTCCAATGCCGCGTCGTACTGCTCGTCGAGACTCGCCATGCGTTCAGCCTGTGGTGTGACGTAAGCTCTCCTTGTGCTTCTCCCCCACGTTAAATCTGCTGCTCACACATTAGCATAAGCACATTAAAACGCGTACACGAGAATGCACTGACGACCAGCTCTTCTTTCTTCTTAATTGACCCAAAATCGCTGGTGCAGGGCAATCCAGCTCGGTTCGCGAGCAAAGCCAATTTACGGGCGAGGGCAGAGCAATTAAAAATTGTGGTATGTAAGGCAACCTTTATTGGCTGTGTTCGCCCTGCGTACTACAGAATGTTTCCACATGCTTTAGTACAAGTTGCAACAATTTGCGGCGCTTTGACAGACGCTCGACATGCATTCGCATTATTTCGGCACGGCAGTGCTTGGTGGGCATATTTGTCACGCTATATACTGAGGGAGCCTGAGGTCCTGGCAACTGTGACAAGGGCGCGCTCAGCCGTTGCTGTGGCCTCGAGGCCGCTCCGTATGTACCTGGCGCAGTTTCATAATATCCTATGTAGCTGCCCTGTTTGTCAAGTGCCGTGCAGCGAACCGCAGAGTCGGTTTGTGCGCCCTGCTGCTGCATGCTTGGGCCTCGTAACTGCGCTTCAGTGATACGAGCCTCTGCACGACGGCATGCAATATGAAGGTGGTTATGCACGACGAGGATGTAGGGTAGAGCAGTACGGCTGGTGTCCAAACCGCTCAAAGAGCGGGATTACGCATACGCAGCTGCCGCACTCAACGTCGAGGACCTGCCATTTGGCTAACGTGGGGGCGCTAGGGGAACAAAAGAATCAAAGGATTCCAAGCCAAAGACGGAGCACTCCGAAGCGCAAGCAAAAAAAGCAAGTTGCTCTGAAGGACACACCCAGGTGGGGGCCTCGCGTTGCCGAGCAATTCACCGCCCCCAGTTGCTGAGCAATGCCCGCAAGTGCAGATGGACCAAGCTCAATCTGCGACGACAACTGCAGGAATCGCGCGAGAGACTAGAGTAGCCCAAAGTAGCCGTGCTCTACTGGCGTGACTCGGGGAGGGAGACTGCCTGAGTGAGCAGTTGACCTGGGAACGGGTACGGCATTTGCCGGAACGGTCTAGCCCTTGGTCGAAAACTTGGGCCGTTCCAAGATTCTGAAAGTCGCTTTGCTTCGGAAAAAAATTCACCAGTGCAATTATCTGGTCCCAGAACACGCAATAGCGTCCAAATACCGTTTGTAGCATTCGCCTTAGCGCCGCCGCAGCAACACAGTGGGATCCTCGCCCCAGGCACCCTCGCACCCTACCCTTCCCAAGCTTTGTCGAGTGGCCCGCTGCTGACTTACTCACTCACATCGATATTTAAGGATCGGTTGCGTTGCTTTCCCGAACTGGCCTCGACACGGATTTTAATTTACATAGACATTGGAGATGAAGTTTCCCGAAAACGCAGACATTGAGGAGTACAAAAAGGTTCTTCAGGTCGGTGCCCTGAAAGGTGCCGGCGTAGGCCTGCTCGCTGGATTCGGTGCGGCCGCCTACCTGCGTCGCCGCACGTCGTTCTTCGTTGGTGCTGGTGGCTTCCAGCGCGTGCTCGTGTACGCCGCACCGGCCGGGTTCTGCACGATTGTGAACATGGAGCTCACCTCGCGCTCGTTCGAGGCCCAGCAACGTGAGAAGCTGCATGGCAAGGTGCAGCTTGCTACTCCGCACAAGGATGCCGCACTCTGGGACCGCCTCTCGACGTGGGCCATGCTGAACAAGTACAAGATCATTGTTGGTGGCTGGGCTGCGTCGCTTGCCGGCTCGTTCTGGCTCGTGAACCGCGATAAGTACATGACGAAGGCCCAAAAGATCGTCCAGGCCCGTGTCTACGCACAGGGCTTGACGGTTGCTCTTCTCCTTGGATCCGTGTTCCTTAGCGTGGCAGACAAGCCGCAAACGAACAAGCAGCGGGCAACCGAGCAGAGCCGCAGCTGGGAGCGTGACATCGAGTATGTAGAGACCGCGAACCACCCGCACGGTGTCCTTGTTAACAAACAGCGGGCTGCCCCTTCAAAGGAGCCGCAGGGACCTGACGAGCCTAAGGGCACTCTATCTAACAAGGCACAGCAGGAAACAGGTGAGAAGCACGGTTCTGAGCTCCACGAGAAGACCAGTGACAAGAGGCGGGAACCGAGCTCGTCTAGTCAATGAACTCGGAAGCACTGGCGCAGTAAAATTACTAGAAGATTCCTGCTCAAATCCGCATAGACTGTACATAATCATTCAAACAATTTTTATACAACACATTAGAAACTTAGTTTTAGTGTAGAAGAAAGCTCACGATTAAATTCCCTAATTCGTGACCTTGACACAACTCAAGGGTGAGTATGCTGATGCTAGTGCATGTGCGTGTACATGCGCGTGTGTGAGTGTATGTTCATGTGTGTGTGCATGTGCGTATGCGTGTGCGGAAGTACAACGAAAACAGTTGTCTCATGCCATGACAATCCAATGCCATGATCTTCCTCAAGCGCCGCGGACAGACATTCTCAGAGCTCCTCGAGATCGGCAAACGCACTGCTTTCGCCCTCAACCAGCCACGCGCTGCCTCCCCAAACACTAAGGAGAACTGGCAGAAGCATGAGGCTGTGCAAAGTCGCCGACACAATAAGAGCCAGCCACATACGGAAGTAATAGACGTTGAAGATCTTGCTGTTCGCGAATGCAAGCACACACACTCCAAGCAGTTTCGTGAGCGCTACGCCGCCAAAAACGGTTCCGCCCGTGCCGGCGAGCGCGTTGTATGCACGGTCAACTCGCGAGAAGCCGCGAATGCCAATTGCGCGGACGCGAGGTACAAACGTGAAAGAGCGGGCAATGTGGATGCAGAACTCGACGCCCAACCCAACACAGATAACGAGGTTAACGAGACTCAGCCCATTCAAATTGACTCCGCTGAGGTACATGAGTCCAGCAACGTTGATGAGCAGGGACAGGACGACACCTGACACAATGGATGCAGTTCGCAGATTCCCGAGCAATATAGCGCTCATCAGCCAAGTCACGGCAATCGCCGACCCGACGAGGTAAACAGTATCGCTCACTATTGTCGTGTATTGCGCGAAAAAGGGGTAGAAAATCGAGTATGGGAACACACGGAGGTCGAGCGTAGAGGAGATGCGGTCTGCGATGCGCCGGCTCGCCGCGTACGCATGAATATAGTCACTTTGGCTTCTCAACGGAACGTGGTTTGTGCGGAAGTAAGATGCACGTACAATCCCACCCCCAAGGTCGCTGCCCGTGCGGCCTCCTTCCAGACTCAGGGCCTGTCCGTAGGGGGCCTTGCCGGCCAGCGGGCACTGGTCGGAGGGCTGGTCCAGCCATTTCTCCAAATATCGCGTGAAATTTGCACCCTCGGGGAGCCCGGTCATGTCGAAAGACCACTGCTTGTGCGCGTAACAGACCTCCTTGGAATCTTCCTCGATACAGCATGTATCGAGCGACGGATTCAACCACATCAAGAAGTCGTCGATCCAGCTAGCAGGCGCAGTAGCAAGCCACGATACATCGGGCCGCTTACGCTCAGTCTCAAGAACATTTACCAGTGACTCTGTGTCGCAAGTAGAGAAGCGGCCACACAACTTTTGCTGCACAGGCCGCCTTTCCACGGCCGCGGCCTCGGGGTCTTGAACGTCGTCGCTCGCAACAACGAAGTACACGGGCGGACCAACACCAAGGTATTCGGAGACATCGGAATAATATGACACGAGAAACGAGTCGCGAGGCACGGCAAGGCGCTGATCAAGCCCGAGATCGATCTGGGGCAACACGTAGAAAGAGAACGCTAACCAAAGCAAGAACAGGCAGCCCACGACTTGTTTGACATGCTTTCCAAGCAAAAAGGGCGTGTACTCCGTGCTGATGATGAACGAGAAGCGTCGCTTGTCGACCTGGTTTCGTAGCTCATCACTTCCGCGGCTCGTAGGACTGCGCGCAGGCGAAACTGCGTTGCTTCCACCCTCACGCGTATCAGCAACACCCGAGTATGCGGATGCATTGTTCACGTTTGTGGTTGCTGGCTGCGTCGGAATGCGACGATGGATATGCAAAGTGAGCATCGAAATGAACAGCGTTAGCTGCAGCGCCGAGTTGATGAGTACGGCACCGCACGCGAATACCGCAAAGTTACGGACCGCGGGCATCGGAACTAAGGCTGCAATCGCTAGGGCGGCGGCCTCACAAGACGTGCTGAGCACAATTGATGGTCCAATGCTCGCAACAGCCGTGGCAATTTGGTCCTCGACCGTGAACAAGCCCGGGCTCACCTCACTTACGAGGCCAACTTGGTGCACGAGCAGGAATATATTATCGACGCCGATAGCCAACGCCAAAAATGGAATCACCTCCGTGATAATAAGCGTTAGTTTGAAACCAAGCATGCTCAACAACCCGACAGCCGAGCTGACCGAACACAAGACGACGAGAATGCCAGTGATACCGAGCCATGCACTATCTCCTAGAGATAGCGACACGTACGCAAACATAAGCACATAGCTGAGCACGATGATCTTCACATCCGTCTGCCCTGACTTGCTCAGCTCACGCTCGAGGGAGCTTTCAACATTGAAACTGATTCTTAGCCCACGGCTTGCGGCTTCACGGTCCACTGTCTTTTGTAAAAAGTCTTCTACCAGGTTTTCCCATTCAATTACACGATGCAAGTACACAGGATCTTCTGAATTCTGTAGAACCCATGTAGTGACGAGTGCTGGTGCATCCAGATACGATGTGGGCCTCACTTCCGACTCACTTTCATGGTAGTCCCCAGCAAACAAAGCGCTTGGCGAATCACTGCTGCTCGGAGTGGCCGGAACGCCAAACACGAGGTGGGGGTCAATGGGCTGCTGAAATTTAGGCAGGCAGTTCACTGGTTGTTTAGTGCACCGCTCGAGGTGCTGCCGCCACGTCGGCGTGTCGCCAACCCCGTATTGCGTGACGCTTTCTACCACACAGCTGTCGCCAACAGGTTTCAGGCAGAAGGACTCTAACGAGTCCCACAAAACTGGGGTCTGTATTTCTGCAACGCGGCGCTCGACTGATTTGAGCCATGAGAGCACGTCGTAGTCATCTCCGAGGACGGGCCCGCCCGTTTCGTTAACGACAAACAGTTGAGCTGTGCGATAAAACCCGCCAAATTCCGCATTGAAGAAGCTACGCTCAGCGGCTTCGCGGCTATTTGGTGCGACCCACAAGCTTACGGGATCGGTCTCAAGCTGCATGCCTACGAGCCCGAGAGAGCAGCATAGCACAAACAGCGCACAGAGGGCAATCACCAGCGACGGGTACCGTGCACAGAATAGGGCCTGCCGTTTGAGCCACGACTCTATCCAGGAGTTCAGTTGGTACGTGCGTAAGTTCAGGGTGCCAAGTTCGGAAGACGGCAAAGCAAAGGGGTCGTCCTCGAAATGCTCGTCGCTGTTATCGTCCTGAATGAGCCTCTGGATTTCAAGGCTCGATCTTCGGCGCTGAGACTTGCGCGCCTGAATGTACAGCAGGCCGAGTCCTACAACGAACAACGCATAGCTCAGCAGCAAAACAAGCGACACGCACCGGAAGGGGCCGAGCGTGCAGCGGCCACTGCGATCGAGGTCGTCGCTAGCAGGCGGACATGCATCCTCGCAGTCGATGCAAGAGCATTTCAGAGGCCCCGAGCCGCAATCGTAGCCCGTAGACTCGTTCTGTCGAAGATGGTCTGATTTGTCCCACGGGAACGTGATTTGGAAAGCGGAGCCCCCCAACATGGGCTTCTCATCGCCCAAGAATTTGAGGAACTCTTCGTGGTTTTTCGCGCCCCCGCCAACAAGGTCCATGGCCCGGCTGTTTGTGGCGCTGAACTTTACATTACTGCATGAGTCGTAGAAGCGAGCTGCCAGCAGCTCGTCCACGTAGTAGTTAACCTCTTTTGGTGCTGTCCCGCCACTGATCGTCGACTGCGTGTCGACGACTTCTAACCAATCTGCTTGGTGTGGCGAACAAGTGAACTGGCAAAACACGTCGTAGAAGTTCTGCTTACAAGCACCGCAACTGCCAATCAATGGCTCGACACGCTTGAGGTTCGCCGCAAGGTCCTGGACTTGGCTGGCGTCACAGCACACAGCCGCACTAGCGAGCTCGGCACCGCAGATTTCGGTTAGAAGATTCGCAGCACTGTTGTCAAGCAGGGGCTCGGGCTCTGTATAGTTCACACACGGTAAATCAGCTCCGAAGCGCGAGGCGGGTCCACAATTGCCCCGCAGAACGCACTGCGAGGCCTGTGAGGCACCCGCCGCGGCAACAAACGGAGCTAAGCGCATAATAGGCGATGCAGCAAGGATGTTCAGCAAGAGAAGAAACGAATGGCGAATTGGCTTGCGGACTCAGAATTTGCGTTCGACAACAAAATAACCTGCCGTTGATTGAAAGCAGCAAGACTCGGGGAGTATAGGTTGGGGTTATTGCTGTAGCGAGCGAACTGACGAGACCTACTTACCGCGTGCGATTCGGAAGACAAAAATGAGGTCTCTCGGGTGGAATTGCGTAGTACTGAGTCTTGCGTCCTGTAGGTTTCGCAATTTTATTCTGCGAAGCTATTTGTATAGCCGATGTGTGAGTATGCGTGGTTGTGAACGGTAATGGGAAGTATAGCCGGGGGTGGGCTGGGCTCGAGACTACACAGGAAGAGAGACGTGTGCGTGCGGGTTCTTGGGTATCTATGTGGGTGCGTATGTATGTGTATGTGTATGAGGGAGCGAGCATGGTGCTGGGGTTGCGCCCGTGCCCTTGTCATATGTACCCACTGCCTATATTTGGCAGTTTAACGGCGCTGCCCGTGTATGTCGGTGCTGGATATCACACAGACGGCCGCGAACCTCAGCGCAAACCCGGAGGAGTATGTAATGGAATACCAGGTCGAGAGTGAGCGCGGGTTCCACGTCCTAGGGTCTTCCGTGTTCAGTAGCAATACGCTGTTTGCCATGGACCCTGCACACTTTACTTCTATTCAGGGAGAGCCCCTTGGCGCGCGGCTGACGGACTTCGAGGTTCCGGACGACTCTTGGGTGTGGGCGTGGTCGCGCTGGTACGTGGACATGTCTGCGGACGTAGACGACCAAGGCTGGTGCTACAGTTGGCGGTTCCGTAGCAAACACTGGAGCAGCCGGCACCGTTTAATGCGGTCTTTTGTCCGCCAGCGCGTGTGGAAACGACCACGCGTGAAACGCAGCCTTATCATGCACAGCTGGATGTCTGGCGGCCACCACTCAGGAGGCAACGGAACGACGAAGCAGAAGAAGGTTCTTCAGGCCGACGGAACGAAAGTCGACGGCCCTGACGGCGACAGAAAGGACGTCGTGTTTGCTGGCGGGACGTCCAAAGCCAACACAAACGATGCCTCGAATGATACGTCGAGCGAGGCGAGGCATGCAAACGAACTGTGCAAGGAACAGGCCAAGGTCGAGGAGCAGCGTGCGCAAGACATCATTAGACACCTGCGCGGGCTTCGCAATGACCGTGAACGCATTAATGAAATTATAGATTACATTGAGAATCACCCCGACGATATCAATTTGCTCGTGGACATCCGCGAGCAGGTGCTGGCCACGCTGAACTTCGTCGTGAGCAAACGCACACTGGTTACAAAACTATCCGAGTCCTCAAGCCAGCAATGCCAGCTGTTTATCCTGGCGCCATCGAACACCTGGCGGGACCAGGTCTTGCGCCATGGAGCCCCCGACACAGAGGTTACCGAGCAGCAGGAGAGTGACAAGGACGATGTGAAATAAATATCTAGCCCCGATGGGCGCTGTTATCCCTGTCAAATGAGCAAACGGTCGTATGTCCTGACAAACGCCACTTACAAGAAGCCACGGGACGCAGGCGTGGGTCTCTATTTTGCTGGATACCGAATACGCGCCAGCCGTGTTTTGGCATGCCTTTCCTTCGAGCTCGTAGAAAGATGCATAGGGTCCTCAAATCAGCAGACCTCGAATCAACGGGCCTCGAACTGGATCACCCGGCGACTGCGCTCCTTGTACAGCACTCGGTGCCCACACTCCTTGCAGCGCACAGGCTCACCCTTGGAGAGCGAAACTTGTGACGCACAACTGGCACAAAGATACCGCGCCCCGGTTTGGCGCGGTCCTGATGCGCTGGGTGGCACAAACGAGTCTCGATTCATGTGGCTATTAAGGGAAAGGCGCTGCTCGGTTTTTTTCCCACCGAGAGAATATTCCTACGACAGTGGGTTACTGGATACGACTATCACCCTAACCCGCGAACATATACTCGCCCGCCTGGTTTAGAAGTATCGTTGTGGATGTGGCTGAAGATTAGTGTACGTGAGCTTACCGCACACATGCTCCGGCGTGGGTAAGTTACGACCGAAAAATAGAGCTAAGTATAATTAAACTCAACTCCATTTTTATAGAGGATTTTCATAGACATATAGGAATCGCATTGTACCGTGAAGAGCAATCAAGAGAAGAGCTGTACACGGCTGCGTTTGTGTGCGTGTGGAAACAATGAGACTTTGTGCATTTTGCCTGGCTGTAGCTGCGTCGACAGCCCCAATTCTGAACGCGCGAAGCTATAAAGACCAAGGAGTCGTTCTCGACTCGAGTGGAGCAGTGAGTAGCGGTTATGCAAATAACCAGAACAACAACTACGGAATCAATTCGCAGAGCCCGCTGAGTAGTGGCATCGCTGCAGTGATCAACGTTTTAGGCGGTGAAATCCAAAGATACGGACAAGAGCTTTCGGACGACAGCTCAAGCCCCGTCTTGGATACGATTTACACGGCAATTAGCGGGGTCACAAAAGAGCTCTCCGTTGCTGCTTTGACGTTCCGCAACCTTCTAGACCCGACAGACTGGGATTCCGTTCACGCAATTGGCCGAATGCTCACGCCTATTGTGGACTCCGTGACTAGATCTGCAAACGCCGTCGCTGAAAACCTCGACCAGCATGGCCTGAGAGGGAATGATGGTAGCACGGGTAGCAGCAGCGATAACGGATCTGATGCCGAGGACTCGAACACAGCTACGGGCCCATCAACAGATACGGTCAATGGCCTGGAGACATACATCGATAGTCTCAAAGATGTATTGAAGGTCGCGCAAACATACGATATTGACTCGAGTGCCCTCAGCAGCGCAATTTCGCGCCTAGAGTCCGTGTTGCAGCCGTATGTTCAGACCCCGAACGGTTCGACACAGTGACTGCAGCCCCCACTTTGGACCTATCTAGTAAAGTACAGAACTCGATAATTAACTATAGCACTGTTCAGTCGAAGTCGGCCGAACGCTCAGATCCCCGTTTCTAGGGGCTGCCGTAATTAATTGCAGCGCTCAGAGACGGGAACGAAAACAGCGAAACAAATTGAACGTAGCGAACTGCAAATCAAAATAAATCAGATCATTTGGTGACATTATTTTCGCGAATTTCGTATTCGCGTGCCTATTTGCACATGCACATGAACACGCACAGCCATCTCAATGAGAAGTCACATGAGTATGTGGGCATATTCAAGGGACAAGCACGTCTCTCTTGACTGCTGTGTGTAAACAACATCTAGCCTAGCTGCCGTATGGCCAGTAATAATGGCGAGGCAGAACTCACGCCATTAGATTCGGATCAGGATAATGTCGAGAGCGGCGATGAGTTTAGCCGAGTCATGCAGACGCCGGTCTCGCACCGGGAGCTGGGAAGAGACTCGGAGAGTACACCACTGGCCAACAGTACACCACTGGCGAATCAGAAGGGACCCTGGCTTCGTCAGACGCAAGGGACCCAGCAAACACAGCAATTGCCGCCGCTAACGGGGACGCAGCTCAACGAAATGATGAGTTTGTACGACGATGGCGATGATGACGCCGAGGAGCATGCGGATGAAAGTGAGGAGTTAGGCAGCAACAAGGACGTAGTCGCCGAGCAACAGGATCTTATTGATGAGGAGGACCCAATTGTGACGGACGGCGTGGTCCCCGGGTTCGATGACGAGCGTATCATGAGCAGTGATGAGGAACACGAAGCTGATATTACGCCTGTGAACGGCGACACCTTAGACTCGCAAGCCACGAACGTGTCCGGGAAGGGCGCTCACAGTATTGACCGGCTACGTCCGGAATATGTCGACGAGACACCAATGAAGCTTCTGTCGATGCCCACGCCGACCTCACCTTACGTCTACGTTGCAGTCAAGTGGCACAAGGACCCGCATTGGTGGCCCGCTCGCGCTGAGCGTGACGACTGGGAGTCCAAAAACGACCGGTCTACGGTCATGTTTCGATTGGAAGAATCCGGCACCGTGGATCTTGGAGCGGCCGTGGAGCTGTGGCTAAAACCTGGCGACTCCGTGCATCTCAATGGAAGGCGCAGCCCCGAATACACGATTGTAAATATATGGTCTTCGAATAGCCAAACAAGCCGACTCTACACGAACGAAGGGTACGACCGTGTCCAGCTGCTGCCTCACACGAAGCCCGCAAGACCTACGTCGAGGCCGCAACCGAGGCCTGTTGACTGTGACGTGTGCGACCTTAGTTTCAGTAATAAGGACATTGAACAGCTGCGGCAAGCCCACAAAAAGATAACAAAACAAGCATCAAAGTGGAACCCTCCGCTTGGCGTGCGAGAGGGCTATGCTCGTGCTCGAGTAGACCCGTCTCCTCTGAAGAGACGCAGACTGGAGGGCAGCCCGGGACGCTACAGAGATGATCGCACTGATGCAGAACACACAGTCCATGGTGCGCGAAGGGGCCAAGTAAATGGCAGCACTGCCCGGGTGAGCTCCACTTTGATGGGCGGCGGCTTAGATGCGCTCAAACCAATTGCTGAAGAAGAGGCAGAGGATGCAGCGGTGCATGCGAAGGCGCATGCTGAAGTGCCGCAAGAGCCAAGCAGACAACTAACGGTGACTCCGCAACGGTCGCCGACGAGACCTAATAGCAGTAAAAATACTTTGAAGGGTCTGAAAAAATCTCCCACGCGGGTAACGACTACTCACAATAACATTGGAAGGTCTCCCACGCGCGCTGCAGCTTTGAATTTCAAAAACCAGACAACTGGGAGTCCCGAGCTATTCGAAAATACAATCTTCACAATATCTATTAGCGATGCGAACCGTGAGAAGGCTCGAATCGCATCAAAACTTGCCGATCTCGTGGAGTCGCACAGCGGCGAAGTGCTCCATGAGGGGATAACTCAAAGGGTGAAGCTGTCGCGGCTAGAAGCGAAGGTCGAGGGCGAGATGCCCGACCTCGATTACGACTTTGGCGATGCCACTTTTGCCGCCGTCTTGGCGGACACACCTCGGCGAACCTTGAAATACTTGGAGATGCTAGCGTTGGGCTGGCCGTGCCTGCATTACCAATACCTGGAGGACTGTATAGACAGCAATGAATTGCTGGATTGGAGGCCGTACTTGCTTCCAGCCGGGGAACTCAATCTGTCGAAGCGCCGAATGATAGCGAACTCGGACGTGTCTGCTTTCCATCAGCGGTGGCTGCGTGGCCTAACACTCAACGACCAGTTTCTGCAGCGCAGAATCACGTTGCGTTGTACAGTACCGCTTTGCATAATTGGCAAGAGAAGTACCGTAGGAGAGTCTAAAATGATACTTGCTGCACTTTGCGCGCCACGCTACCGGGCTTGGTTCTACACAAATATAAATGCCGTCCCCTCGGGATCGCTGGTGGTTGAGATCGACGGTAATAGTGACACAGAGAGGCTCGTAGTCGAGACCGACCCAGAAATTCTGCACCAGATCAAAACCTATGCGGCATTAGACTACACAATCTGCAAAACTTCGGATTGGTTCGCGCAGTGCATAATCAGCGGAGGCCTTGTGTGACAGAGTCGACGTGGATGGGGGAGCGAGTAGGGGGTAACTATATGTTTACGTCTCGCGTCTTGCACTTCTCTAATTTACTGCTAGTTTGTTCCTTGCTTTTCATTCCGTAATTTGAACATCACGTTGATGTGTGGCTTCTCTGACACTATGAAATGCACAAAAGCTTTGCAAACCAAGTTCTTATGAAGCCACTGATCTATTTATTCTCAGCACCCTTAATCACTACAGAATGCACTATTCCGCCTAATCCGTTAACCCCCGAAAAGGCTCGGCAATCAACACTAGAACAGTGAGTCGCGTCGCCTCCCAGAGAGAATAGGCAGCAGCAGGTTGCAGTTTGTCTAGGGTGCCTTATTGTATATAGAAGAAACGGTAATGGCGATGGCCCACGAAAATTTATCGATGCCCGACCAACGCACGTGATACCACCTTTCACGCTGCACGCGGATGTCATCACACTAGCAGCATGCGCACGCAGAGACCCACATAAGGGCATCGTGAGTCTCTCTCCTCCAGGCTCGGAGTTGGGAGCCTGGCCAGCCCCATGCAAGGCAGACCTGTGAGATCTCAGGTGAATGACACACCCTCACCCAAGTGACTCGGACCTAGTTCCGTTACGCAACGGTCGATTACGGCACCAAGATAATGACAGGAGAGAGCTGCTTTTTTCGGTTTTCGAGACCATCGACACCCGATAAGTGGGCTAACAAATTCTCCTATGTACAAAGTTTGTAATCTACCCATCGAGATCTGACATGGTCTATCTTTTTTTTCCCGTCCTGAATCCGGGGTAATCCAGGGGGGGACCGTGGTGGGATCCTGAATCTCACTCCCCTGGCTAGGAGAGAGCGGTTGTGCCTCAGCCGCAGATGACAGATGCATTACGTGGGTCAGTCCTTTCTCAAAAAAAAAGTGACGGGCGTTACGCACCCGCCCTGGTAAATTGGCAGGACCGCGGAAGCGGCCCGTTATTTACAGAGATCCACTTAGATCCAATTAACGGGCAGGTCACAGAACTTGAAATCCACAGACTGCGTTGTTTTTCGAATAAAGCGAAGCCGGCGTAGGAATTCCGATGCTCCGGCTGGACCATAGAACATGGGAACCTAACCTGCACATTCACGTGTCATCTTGCATGCAGGTTTCAAGGGCAATCGCTTCTCTGCATGCACCTCTCGCTCCCCGCCACACTAGAGCCAAGCGATGTAATTTGTCAAAAAACGTGGAGTGCATCAGCAGCCCGGCATTCGGTGGGAACCCTAGAGCACAGTGGCCGGAAGATTTGGCAAGGCCGGAGTCAGCTAATCTCACGTAGGGTTTCGGCCCGCCGTTGTCAGGATTTACGCCTTGGGGTTCGTGGTGGCAAAAACTCAATAATAGTAGATACGTGTCAGAAATTCTAAGTAGCATTTTACGGCAAGTATTTCCACGGCTTGGTCGCTCCGTAGGGCATAATCGCGCATCGATTCGGAGTCGTCCTCCCACTTAAAAACTACGGCTGTAGCAATTATCTTTGCCGTCCCACGCCTGTTCCTAGCTCTCAACCCGCGACACCCTAAACCAGAAATGCGTCACTCCGTCGGTTCGCGCCACCGATCATATGCCGACACCGAGAGTTAACGTGGAGAGTCTGACACGAGCACTGCATACCCTTACCTGGTGCGTACAGTCGCTCAGCCCAACACTTGACTCAGCACTACCACTGCACAGGTCGAGGTCGTCATTGCCCCAATATCTGTGAGGTCGCGGTCTTAATATCTCAAAGTGAGCGCAACTCCTAAGCCGACACTTAACTTTTTCGCGTAGGAATATTCAAAGTTCAAGTTTAGCTTCTTACAGCCTTGTTGTCGTGGTGCTTCAGTGCGACTTTCTCTGATCCATCATAGCTCTCGGTTTTACTATTCGGTGAAAGTAGTTTCAGGTGTCAAGGGGCTTTCATTTTCTGGTGAATTTTATCAATGAACAGCGGTGCAGGGCTTGTTGACGACTCAGGTCTCGCAGCGGACGCGAGCCTACGCGACCCAGTGAAGTTGGAGTCCTCACCGGGGAAATCGGGTCGATCTGGTTCGGACGACTCATCAGCGGCAAAACCTCCTACAATGGAGGAGCTGCAACGCGCGGCGGGTGCCCCTGGCGTCGTAGGCAGTGAGCCCATTCCAACGAAGTCGTTGGTGATCAAGACAAAGAAGCCAAGGCCCTACGTTTGCCCGACTTGTACGCGCAGCTTTGCCAGGCTTGAGCACCTAAAGCGCCATGAACGCTCGCACACCAAGGAGAAGCCGTTTGAGTGTCCGATCTGCGAGCGTCGGTTTGCGCGTCGGGACTTGCTGCTTCGCCACAAGCAGAAGCTGCACGCCGCCTTTTCGCCAACAGACGAAAAGACAAAAGCCGGAGATTCTGGTGACGTCTCGCAACACCAAACTCAGTCCAACGGCATGCCTGGCTATGGCTACCAAGTTGGCCAGGCTGTTCCTGGACGGCAAGCCCCAGGGCGCGTACGGTCAATGGCGGGCAGTGTTAGCTCCGCCTCTTCGTCGCCGATGATGCACCCGCAGCAGCATCTCCAGTCTAAGGCACACGTCCAGGGCTACGAGGGTGGCGACTTGTTGACTCCCTTGAGATCGACATCTCCGCAGAACAGCTACAACGCGGAGCAACCCATTTACCAGCAGAATCGGTCACCGGATTCTGCTCAGTACCATATGGCGAACCAGCCACAGCATCAGCAGTATCCATTCCCTTTCTCTGACCCCTTATCCCCAGAATCTGTGAATGCCGGTCAATCACAGGTGCAACCGCAACAGCAGCCACAGCTGCAGCAGTCTCAACCGCCTCAACCGCAACATTCTGCAGTCAGCTCAGCTGCAATCAACGAGTGGAAAAGACTCAACCCGCTTATGCATGAACTCGATATCCTACAAACGGTGGCCCCTGCTTATCGTGTTGTTTCGGCGAGGTCGTCCAGAGCGAGCTCCTTCAGCGCAGCATCGGCCACGTCCTACGTTCGCCAAAAAGACCTGGACAAGATGCCGCCAAACACATTCAACTTCGGCCAGGAGGCTTCCGAAGTTGGCTTTGCCACTCCACAAGCATACGCTGTAGATGATATTCCGTACGACTTCGAGCCCTTGGACCTCAACTTCGTTTCGCCATCACAACTCAGTCAGCCGCCGCCGCGGAAGCGAAGAGTCAGTATCAACAATGCAAAGCCGGGACCAAATGCAGTGATGCCTGCAGCCAATGCGAACAGCTTGGGCCACCTACCTGGCATGGCAGGACCTAGCGAACCTGGCCAGTCGAGCCCAGCAATGCAGGCGTTGCGGACTCAGGCCAGGTCTCAAAGGCAGCTATACCAGCAGTATTCTTCTAAAGAATCTCCAGACTCGATACACTCTGCTGCATCTGATTTTACGAGGTACATGCAATCACCACCGCAACAGCAGCAGCAGCAACAACAACAGCAACAACAACAGCAACAGCCACAGCAGTACCACTCGCCGCAAACGCATCAATTCTATGCGGCACAGTCGAAGCTGTCACCTCCTCAGCAACAGCCCGTGCAGCTGCCGGATTCCCTGTTTCACAAAGATGAGTACGGCGCGAGTCCGGGACTTACGCCTGAACTTTTCGGCAACCAGAATGCTGGCATGACTCCCGGCATGACTCCCGGCATGACCCCCGGCATGACCCCCGGCATGCAAGCCCCTTATTACTCAAGCATTTCCCCCCTTCCTGAAGAGGAGAATACCACCGATATTCGCGATTTCATGGCACAACAGAATGACGATTTTGTGAACTCGTTGTTCGATGCTGAGGGCGAGTCTCCGGTGGGCATTCCGGCACAATCTGTGAACAAGGATGGACTCAGATTTTCAATGGCGCATCCAGGAATGTCGGCTGGCATTGCAAAGTCTGCTACTATTGGTGGTAGCGGCGGTGATGCCACGGATTTACAGAGGTATGTCGAGGCATACTTTAGTGGTTTTGACACGCATCTGCCATTTGTATCACCAATTACTGAATCAACAGCTTACAATGCGTCCCTCATGTCGTCGGCAGCGGACTCGCCAGCGATTTCCCCACCATCTTCTTCGTCCTCATACGGGTCTGGCCACATAGCTGAGCAACTGAACTCAGATGCGAAGATTGCTCTTTCGCAGGCACAGGCGGCCGTGGGCGCACAGACCTTGGGGGATCGAGGAGCTGCGCAGGCCTACTACTGGGCCGTCCGAGACCATGACTGCGGCCACTCAGCGAGTACTGGTTGCCTTGAAACGTTGCAAGCGAATCTGCTCGTGACGATCTTGGGCCTTTTCAGCGACGAGCCTGCTGAGCATGCCGGCGCATTGAACAGGCTTACACAAACCATAGCTGATGCTGAAATTATGGTGTCATCAATCTCAAAATCTCCGCTTGGAGCGGTGGACGCAAGTCCAGACTTCGGGTTGGATTGGATTGCCGACGCAGAGCGGCTTTGGGAGCAGTTCATCGCGAATCAGTCGCGCGTGCGTACATTATATGCACTCTACACGGTATCTGCATGGGTCCGTCGACCATCCCAGTCACTACTCCAGCTACTGGAGTCCACTGCATCATCGCCTTGCGACACCGACCTATGGAGAGCACCAAACAGCGATGCATGGCTTCAACTGTTGGCTTCGAAAGGTTTGGATGCGCGCTCGGTTACAGAAACTGGTGGAGCAGCACCTCATCAGTTTGCTCAAGTACTGTCACAGCTACGAAATGGAGACGTGCCCTCTGAAGACGTTTCGCAATTTTCATTGCAAACGCTCCTTTTGGCGCTCGAGCTCCCAGGCGCCGAGTCATCGCCCAACGGAAACTCGCCAGCAGCCCCACCTGTATCTATAAGATCCACTTTGAGAGCTTGGGAGTCCCTCTGGGCGAGATCGCCAGATGCCTCGCTCGATCCGAGTCCGATCAACGGGCCTATGATGAGCGACTGTGTGGGAATAGTTTCTTTGGTTGCCTTCACACCCTTGAACATGACTCGTGTACTAACAGCGCTTTGGCAGCACGACTTCCAGCGTGTTAGCATGGAGGTAAGCGCAGCTATACAAAGCCAACAGCATGGCCTTTCGAGCGTTGCAAACTATGCCGTAGATACCCTAGTATGGTGCGAAGGCCACGTCACGTCACACTCGATTTTTTTCAGCACTTTGCTTGCAGTCACTGAATGCGGCCTCGTTCTAGCGGAGGCTTTGAAGCAGATCAATCTCAAAAACACACCATTGACGCCCAGCGAAGATCAATTGATCAAGAGGAGCCGCAAACTTGTGACTAGCGTGCTAAAGGTTTCACCGTCGTCAGACCCGCTGAGTCTCCCCAACGGAATTCTTCGTGCCGCAGCCTGCCTGGTCAGACTTTCAGACTGGCCCCTGGTTGGCGCTCTGTCGCGCACTCTTGTTGCTCACACAAGCTCAATATCCGCAAACTAAGCGGGACCGACTTCCTAGGATTCGTATCGAAGTTTCACAGATAAGTCAATTGCTGCATTGTAATTAGAACGCCATGACTTTCTTGTGCAAGCCTCTATTTTCAGTAACTCGCCCGTTTAAGTTTAGTTAGCATTTCGTAGTACGCTGAGTATTTGGATAGATACAAGTGTTTACATGTGCATGCATACTTATATATGTATGTTTGTCCGGTAATAGATAGTTAACTCATCTGATCTTTAGCCCAACAAACGTAATTCCGCAAGACATTATTATTTAGATCGGAAAAATAACTTATCGGGAAGAGGGGCGTCATATTGAGCCTTTGTTTTTTAAATCCGATCGCAATGATTACGAACCGGTGAGGGGCGGGCACTGCCCCCTCCTCCCCTCATGTATTGTTGTAGCAATGCTTGATTGTTGATTTTATCAAGAGCTTTCAGTTGTACGGTAAGGGTCCGTAGGCTTAGATATCTAGCGGAAGCTACTTCTATCCACCTCCCATTCTCTGTGTTCGGCGTCGAGAAAGCCGGCGACCGCTCAACGGCCACAATTGCGGCGGTCTTGGCGGTATTGCCTTGCAGCCTTAATGCGGGAAGATCCTACCACTACCCTTGCACGTGTCGTCAACTCCTCCTCTACAAGCACAGAACTACTAGGGCTTACGTATGCTTACGTCATGTTCCAAACGAGAAAACTTTTCTTTTTCCCATATGCGTTGCTGAGTCGAACAACGCATACACGTGATTGGTAATCGCAGGCGGATGGGGTTCGCTCCTTACACACCGTAATTTGTGAAATTCCACTGTCAGGATCCGAGTAAAGAAAAGTATCCATAATGTTGATTCCGACAGACCAGCGCAGGAAGATCCACGAATACCTCTTCAACGAGGGTGTTCTCGTCGCCAAGAAGGATTTCGAAATTATCCACCCGGACCTCGAGATCAAGAACCTCTACGTCATCAAGGCTCTTCAATCTCTCAACTCTAAGGGCTACGTTAAGACTCAGTTCTCGTGGCAGCACTATTACTACACCCTCACCGACGAGGGTGTTGACTACCTCCGCCAATGGCTCTACCTTCCGGAGTTCGTCAACCCGGTTACCCACCAGCGTGAGCGTGGCGGCGACGCTCAGCAGGCTCACGGCGGCAAGGCTGTTGATGCTCGTGCTCAGCTCGCTTAGAATATTTCTAATTATTTAAATGTAAAAGAAAACGCATTTCCGTGTTCGTGACCTGTTTCAGTCGTCGCATCATTTGTCAAGACGGATGCAAGCGCAGCATCGCGTTGTACGCGCAACGCGCTGCTATGCCATGCCCGCCACATTGCATGGATATATTGTGCTCACCTTGTCACAACTAGTTTCAGAGAAACAGGTCTCACAACCGTAAATAATTGTAATCATGACTGGCAAGGATTGATGGGGCATATGTTCGGTTGACGGCCATCACATTCAACGACAATGTATGCTTGGACTGGTCGAACCCCAGCGCCTAAAAGCCCGGAACGTTAGCACTAGTAGCTACACAAAAATAGTTAACATGGGCCAATCTATTCACAAGCAGGAGAGAGATATTGGAGATATATTCTAAAGAACCTGCTGAATTAGTGAAATACCTCTTCCGAGGATAAAGCTTTAACGGCTAAAGCTAATCAACAACCTTCGAAACATCGTGCGCGAAAACGTGTGATCGGGGAACTCGGCTGTGCCCACCACCTCTATATTTACAGCCTGGATATCGGATAGCCGCGGAGTACTGTTCAGTCAACTGCCTCCTCCCCTTATCTTAATCGCGTGGATGCAGGGTTGCCGAGGCGAAAATCAAAGTATTAAGTCATTCGAGGAGCTGTGCTGGAGACAGGCTCTGCTTCGCCAAACCGTCCCGTCGTGAGCAAAGAACATGAGCGTGGATCTGGAATACAGACCTCCTGCGAACATAGCTCCATCCAAGAAGCAGCGGTTTCTGAACCGGTTGAGTATAGCATGCGCAGGGTCGGCCCTGATCTGCGATGGCTACCAGAACTCCCTCATGACGTCGATCAATCTTGTTTTTAAACAGGAGTACCCGAAAGAATACGACTCTGGGTTCACCACGCGCATGTCGAATGCCATGACAGTTGGGCAAATCATTGGAATGCTTGCCATAGGTTTGATGTGTGATCTCATCAACCGGAAACGAGCTATTGTGTTCACGACATTGTGCATGCTGCTCGGCTCAATTCTGGCCACGGCGGCTCATGGAACTACCACGCGCGGCATGTTCTGGATGATTATTGTGATGCGCGGAGTAACTGGCTTTGGCGTTGGCGGCGAGTTCCCGACGTCCAGCGCCATCACTCTTGAGGCGGCTAGCGACAACGAAAGAATTGGGCAAAACCCGGATGGGACCGTCCAACGCAAACATACTAGAGGAGCCCTGTTTACACTGATTGTGAATGTACCTCTCCAATTTGGAGGGCCCCTGAACATGTGCTTTTTTTTGATAGTTTGGGAGGCATGCGGCGGGCGTGGTCAGCACTTGAGTACTGTTTGGCGCGTCATGTTCGGAATCGGCTGTGTGCTGCCCGTCCTTGTATTCGTTATGCGCCTGAGATTGGTAAATTCACAGTTATTCAGAGAGGGCAAGTTCCTGAATTATGATGTTCCGTGGCTCCTGGCCATACGATTTTATTGGAAGCGCCTTTTGGGAACTTGTATTACTTTCTTCTTTTACGACATGATTGTGTTTCCCAATGGTATATTTTCAAGTCTTATTTTGAAAAGCGTCGTGAAGGGGGGTGACACGAAGAAGACTGCAGAGTGGAATTTGCTGCTTGGCGCTCTAACGTTGCCCGGAGTCTTCATCGGAGCTTTCCTGTGTGACCGCATCGGCCGCAAGCGAACACTCTTGATCGGCTTTTTTGGATTTGTTGTCTTTGGAATCGTGATCGGTGCAGCTTTCGAGCATCTTAAGAACATTGTTCCGCTCTTTGTTGTATTTTATGGGCTCTTCCAAGCTGTAGGCCATATGGGCCCCGGCACGATGATTGGGCTGATCACATCGGAATCGTATGCGACTGGAGTGCGAGCAACGTTCTACGGCATCTCGCTCGCATTCGGCCGCGCGGGTGGGGCTGTCGGCACTCAAGTTTTTAATCCAATCAAGGAGCACTGGGGTCAGCGCTGGACGTTCTTCTTCAGTGCCATCATTGGAGCGGCTGCCATTGTATGGGCGTGGCTGTTTCTTCCTCACTTGGATGGCCGAGAGCTTGCCCATGAGGATGAGCGGTTTATGCGGTACCTCAGGACACATGGCTATGACGGAGACGTTGGCTTCATTGAACGCGTAGCCACAAACTCAACTAGTGACGGCGAAACTGAGTACGAGCAGGGTACTGTTGAGGGCCACGTAGACGCACAGAAATCAGATGATAATAAGGCTGACGCGCAAATTTCGACGTTCAAACATCCATATGACACTCAATCATATTCTGTCCCTGATCTAACTCGGCGAAGCTCGCGCGATGGCATTGCCGATGCCACGAGCCAAGCCTCGGACCTGGGCAGCAGAAAAAGCCGCACATTTTGGGAGCGTGTATTCTCGCTAAATCCGCTATCGATCTAGCGCTGAAATTACCGCGTTGCTGTTATCATTGTTATTTTTAATTCATATTCACATAATTATTCTATCTCATTTATTTTACCGGAGTTACGCATTTATCCGTGAATCTCGCTATATATATATGGATGAGCGAGAAACGGAAGGCAGAGAATTGGACATGCGAACTGACGCAAACAAAGCGTGGGGCGCACAGGTCACAGCAAAGAGAAATAAATTTACAATCGTAAAACAGCCGCAATCGCAAAGGGGAGGGGGCAGGGCACCGCGGCGGTATTCGTTATTGTTTGGATCGCTGACTGTACTTTCTATCAGCGCCATGCATTTGTATATACCGCTCAGGGTTGCATTGGGCGAGACGCGAGGGTCCAGCTTGCTTGCTCGGCAATATTACGCGCGCCCCAAGTACACACGACCGATCGGCCCTTGCATAAAGAGGTGGTATTCTGGGTGACCCGGGCTGGTGGTCTAAATTCTATAAATAGACCCGTTCATCACCCTAACCTGTCTGCACTTCTCAAACTCACCTCTTCGCCGCTGTGTTATATACAAATCGGTACTTCGCGGTTGGGCACAGATCGGTAAGTTCCACCTGCGGCCCTATTCTTTGGCGGTATAACCAACCCATACGAACTTCGTAATATACACTGGCTGTATTTTTGTAGAAAGTACTTGCAGCAGCAACGAACCTCCGCCACTGCTAGTTCACTTCGGCTTACAGTCTCCTTTCCAACGGCACCCTTGCCTTCACTACCTGATCCATCAGTGCGGACGCAAAACCCGTCCGAGTTCCACTAGCGTCACCCTCGTTTCGGCAGAATGGGTCGTCGCAAAATCCAGATCAAGCCGATCAAGGACAGCCGTAACCGCTACGTTACCTTCGTGAAGCGGAAGGCTGGGCTTTTCAAGAAGGCGCACGAGCTCGCTGTCCTTTGCCAAGTCGACCTCGCACTCGTCATTGTAACGCCCGACGGCAAGAGTTTCGAGTATTCGACGGCGTCTGACTCGTCGGAGGTCTTCGACAAACGACGGCGATCCAGTGGCATAGAACAAAAACGACCGTCAGACTACGGTGCGGGGTCTCCGGATTTCGATGACGACGATGAAGACGAGGACCCGAGCGACCCGGACAAGTCTGTTGAAGACCAGCAGCAGCATCAGCAGCAAAGGAAAACGCAGCCACAACACGCAGGCGTAGACAGCTCTGGCGCCGCGGGCCAATCCGCCGGCCAGCAGCCCCTCAATGCGCCCATTTCTGCGCCGTCACAGCACATCGGCCCCCGCGGTCATCATAAACAGCACTCGTCTCAACAATCGATAGACCAGCATTCGTCGCGCCCGAAGTTAACCGTGCAAATACCGGTGCTTGGGGACGAGGCCAGTAGCGCGGCAGGGCCCGGCCCACTAACGGCGCTCGGACAGTCAGATTCTGTGGCCGAGATCGCCGCTTCGACTCATCGCGACGTGACTGAGGCTCAAATGGGTGCTGTCGTACAGCCCCTGAATGCAGCATCCAGCATGGGTCACGGCCGTGCGGGGGCGGGTGCATCCGTTAGCGGAGACCCCGCCTCGGGCTCAGTAACGGCAGCCCATGCTCACAGCCACGCGGCATCTATACACGCCATGCCAGAGCCACGCATGGATACGCTAGCTGGAGTCCCGCAGGGGAGCTCGAGCAGCATCTCGCAGTCGCCGGGGCACAGCGAGGGCAGCAGGCCTGCCACGATGTCTCGGCAACCACCCGCTCCGCATCAGCATATGATCCAGTCGCATCTCCCAATTCCTCAGCGGTTTGACCAGCGTAACGTCCCATTGAGCCCGGGCGGTGCTGCGCAGAGCTTCCAGCCACCAATGGGCTACCAGAATATCTTCAACCAGGGCATCCCAATGGGCTACGGCTACGCGCCACCAGGAATGGGCTACGGACAGCCGTCGTCCTCGACGCAAAAGCAGCCGGGAATGGCACGCGGGGCCCCGCCAGCGCAAATGCCCCCCGGAATGCCTCCCATGGGGCCAGGCATTCCTGTGGCTACAGGAGGGGCTGGAGTCATGACACAAAATGCTGGCGCGCCGCCAAATGCAGGCGGGGCCGGGAATGGCGGCGGTGGCAGGTGGTCGGGCTACCCGCAATCTCCATTGACGTATTTCATGCCTCCGCAGGGAGAGCAGCCCGGTGCAAAAACGGAACCGGGGCCCATTTCAGCCATCATGCCCACACGGTACATGAGCGAAATGTTAAGCCCATCGAACTATTTCTCTATGGAGTGGGGCGTTTGGGATCCACAAGCCTCGGCGTACCCTGGTGGTACGGCGAGGATAGTTCCTCCGCAAAACGCTCAGCATCCTGACAAAAGTCAAGACCAGGGCACTCCTTCACCAGTCAAAAACGAACCGAGTAGTAGCGGCCGCTACGATAGTGCTTCAAAGCGACGGCGTGCATCGTGATATGCCGCATCCTCTGGTGGAGCAGCTCCAATTCTTGCTCTAGTTAGCCAAAACTGCTTCATTGAAGGGTGCCTCATTACTAGAACTCGCATGTTCATGCCATCCTTGCAACCTGTCGCCGAGACACGTCGGGAAACAGCTGTGCATGCCAACTCTCCTTCAAATTTACTCTCAGCTAGACTCACACTTCAACTCTTTTCTCGTCATGGATTTATTTCTCTTGTTTAAATAAGTTTACGTATATTTATATATGTATTGTACTATAGGCTCACTTTACAAACAAAATCCTAATGGAAGCCTCATTGCTAGCATACTTATAAAATATATAAGTTCATTTTCATGTATTTCCTTTGATTCGACTTGACCAAATCTGAATTTTTTTTTTTCTCCTTAGATTTGTTGACACCATGGTCGTTCACGGTACGTTGGCCACTGTTTGCAGGGCCAGTGCACAGCGGCGGCGGTAATTGTGCGGGGGCTGTGTGGCGGAGCTATTCTACGGCCCGTGCGCCACGACGCCGTCCGTGCACACGCCCGCACATAAACAGACACACCCGCTACCAGTTGACAACCGTATCATGCAACCGCGCGGCGAGGCGGGTACTGGGCGCCCAACCCCCTGAGCACATGCCCTAGCCCGGGGTCAGTTGATCCCAGAACCGCCGCGCCGTGTCGCCGCATCCCTTCGGCGAATACTTAGGGGTTCAGGGCTTACTTACTCATCACTCTGAGCACGACTCACCCAGCATGGTGTCGGTAGCTCGTTAAACGTATCAGGTCCAGTGGGCTAGGTCCCAACAAATTGGCAGGAACTCACGACCATTACAACGGCTCAGTCTTGATTTTTTCATTACAGATCTTAGCACGATGGTCAAGCTGAACATTTCGTACCCGTCGAACGGCACACAGAAGCTGATCAACCTCGACGACGAGCACCTCTCGCGTAACCTTTGGGAGACCCACATCGGCCAGGAGATTGCCGGCGAGCAGCTTGGTCTGCCCGAGGGCTACCTCCTCAAGATCACCGGTGGTAACGACAAGCAGGGTTTCGCCTGCATGCCCGGTGTCATGGTCCCCGGCCGTGTGCGTTTGCTGCTTAGCAAGAACCACAAGGTCTACCGTCCCCGTCGTGACGGTGAGCGCAAGCGGAAGAGTGTTCACGGTGCCATCCTTGGCCCGGACATGGCCGTTGTCTCCTTGTCCATCGTCAAGCAGGGTGACGAGGACATTGAGGGTCTCACCACCGAGCAGGTCCCGAGCCGTCTCGGCCCGAAGCGTGCCAACAACATCCGTAAGTTCTACGGTCTTACCAAGCAGGAGGCCACCACCGAGGACCTCAAGAAGCTTGTTGTCCGTCGCCCGGTAACCGGCAAGAACGGTAAGGAGTACACCAAGGCCCCGCGCATCCAGCGTCTTGTGACCCCGCGTCGCTTGCAGCACAAGCGCCGCTTGCGGGCCCAGAAGATCGCCCAGGTTCAGAAGTCAAAGGACGAGGCTGCCGAGTACGCCAAGCTGCTCGCCAACCGTGTCTCGCAGAGGAAGGCCGAGAAGGCCGAGATCAAGAAGCGCAGGGCCAGCTCCCTCCGTGCCTAATTTATACGCTTAGCACTAAAACCATCACATAGTAAGTTATGTTCTGATTACTTGCAACTAGCACGCAGGTCTCTCGCGGCGCGAAGAGGAGCAGCCAACGAACAACGACAGACAGACGTGTGATTTGCGAATGCCCCGATGAGTTCCCGGTCCAAAAACGGGCCCAATGATAGACTGCTCAATTGTTCTGCCCAATGCTAGTTTCAGCAGTCCGTATGGCCCCATTACACCCTCGCATCCCTTCTTACTCCTATGAGACAAGCCTTGTATTCTCCTGGGGGGAGGAAAGGCCCCTCAACGTAGCGATGGCACTGCGAGCGCGAGTTTTGAACCCCTGTCTTACATTTTTCCCCAGCTATTTATTGACTATTGATTGCCTTAGTGTTTTGCTTTTCACCGATTTAGCGCTTTGTTTTCGAATCATTCTTGTACAAACATCACTATTTTTATCATTCTCTTATTGTTTGTAATTATCTGCGTCCGCGTTTAAAGTAGCACATCCTCTATCGCTGGTGCTTAGTTATCCGACGGATTGTAAATTGAGAGCCATGAGCGATGATTTAGCTTGGTTCCCGACCCCCAAAGAAGCGTTCAAACAGTCAGCGAAGCCGGCGCACCTCAGTCCTGCCTATGAAAGTGTCGGCAACGTTCCCCCGCCGCCTTTACAAGAGCGTCATCGCCATCCCCCGACCCGGAAGCAAGTCGACCAGGTCCGACACTTCTCAGACCCTGCCGCAGCGGGAATGGGCACGAAAAGGACGTTTTCGCCTCAGTCCCACGCCATTGCGACTCCCTACTCACCAGCACAAGTCGCAGCTGCTGCCAATTCGTCTCCTACTCATGCGTCCCAGTACGACGCACAGTCGGCCTACTACTCTGACCCGAGGCCAGCCTCGCAGCAGCACATGCGCCCTCAACAGCCTATAGACGGACAAACGCGCGTGCACTCTCATCCAAGAGCAGATAGAGCTCCTGTGGGCCGGCAAGCGTACCCAGCACAGGCTCACCCAGCACAGGCGCACCCGGCACAGGCTCACCAGGGACAGGCTTATACAGGGCCGTACGCGAGCGTTAGTAGTGTGGCTGGCCCCACACCCGTCGATCCTGGAGCTCGGCCACTGCTGAACCCGGCGGCGCGCGATTCCTCATCGAGTTCGTTGTCTTCGGTAGCGAGTGCTGGGCACCTACCCACCCACGCTCCCCCGCGAGAGCCACAAGTGGCGCCTCCGCAAACGCATGCATCTCCGGACCTACGCACGCTGTTTGATAGTGTAGACGGGCACAAACGGGGCTATTTGACAGAACGCGAGCTTTCCAAGGCTCTTGTGAATGCCGACTACACGTTGTTCGATTCGCACACCGTGAGGCTATTGATGAAGATGTTCGACAGAGACGGTGATGGAGCCATATATTTTGCAGAGTTCGGGCAGTTGTGGAAATATTTACACGACTGGCGACAGGTGTTTGAGCGGTTCGATGCGAACCGAAATGATAATATCAGCTTAGAGGAGTTTTCAAAAGCACTGGCTGCTTTTGGGTACACCCTCAGTACGGCGTGCGTGAGATTCATGTTTAGCTCCGGATCTAAGTTGAACCGACAGGGTCAGCGCGCAATGTCTTTCGATATGTTCGTGCAGTCGTGCATCAGTATCAAGTCCATCACCGATACTTTCAAAAAGTATGACACGGACAGAGATGGGTACGTTACCATAGCCTTTGAAGATTTCTTAATGGAAACGACGAAGCTTCATTGAACCTACAAACATTCAATTGTGAGGGGCGCACGCACGCACAGTAGGTACAGCACGCACATGCACACACACTCGCGCACACACATATATGCATATGGTGGGTCGTGATGTACACACTCAATTCCAGCCTGCGTGCCTCACATGGTGCTATGAAGTCATAGCCTATGTTTTCTCACTCTCTTTATGATTATTTCTCAGAGGCTTTGCATGGTCAATAACTTCACATGCAGCCTTGTGGAGAGCAGGCCATGACGAGGTCGCCCACATTTTTTATACATGCCGTACGCCATTGAACGGAGAACTGTATATTGTAAACCTAGTGCCATTAATGTAAATCCCGACTATTCTGATTACGGAGCCATTAGTAGCGAATTCAAAGGCACCCCTGAGAAACTGCTCGCTTACCGGATTAAGTCTCGCGTGCCATCAACTTTGCAGGCGCCGTTGTGTTTAATAAAACTCGCGTAGGGGCGGAGAAAGTGACAGGTGCACGTATATCGGGTGAGCCGCACGCGGAAAGTGACCACAGGATACTGCCATAAATTGTATGGATGACACATGATGTGACTTTCGATTATCGCCACTCGGGTATTCACGGCAACTTGCATGGTCTCGCGAACACAAGGATCTGAGACCCGTACCGAGGAGGAACGGGTCGAACGGGACCGAAGACTTCGGCTTTTGGGTTCACCCGAGCCCGATCACGAAGGGGAACCTCAAGCCCGAGGCCGAGTTAGTTGGACGGACGATACGGTTGACAACGAGCATCTGAACCGCAAGAAATCAAAGATATGCTGCATTTTCCATCCCTCTAAAGAGTTCGACGAGTCCAGCGAAGAAGAAGATCTCAGTGATTCGTCTTCATCGAGCAGCGAGTCTGATTCTGACTCGGATTCGGGTCATCGGCACGACGCCCACTGCGATGGAGGCAGGAGGCATCCACACAGAGGCCATAGGCCCAATGCATATGAAAGGCTGCCCAAAATAAAACGCTAGTCTCACGAACATTGTCTCTTTTTCTCTCCAGTAGGACTTGTCCTCATTTTTGATCCGTTGAGACCTTTTCTTGGTCCTCTATTCTCGGCCAGTTAGTTGCATTTGAAAGCCTGCACGGTGGGCAGTGTTAGATAACGAGCACTCTGCGGCCCAACAGTTGAAGTTCGCGCGATGAGTTTCTCATTTTCTAAAATTTATTTATTTATTTTCATCAATCATGCTCTCATTATAATAGTGCTTTTTTCCAGTTTAAATTACGAAGCCGCCGTATTTTCCAACACTGTCCGCATTCTGGGTATTGGCGTCGCATGTAAGCATTTCGCTTGTAATAGAAATTAATAATTAATAGAGAATTGATTAATTGCACCACGGATTGTGTGGTAAGGATGCAGTATGCTCAATACCGGGCTCGTCGGTACCGTGGGGCAGCGGCCGGAACGGCTGGAGTGGCCCGACGTAGATTTCGGAATTGCGGAGCCACTTGTCCACGGAGTTGGTGCGGGATATCATGGAGAGCTTCGTGGAGCCACGATAGCGTGTCAAGTGCTGACACAACGAGCAGGGCTAAGGTGGCCATACGTGGACAGGAGAGGGGCAGCGTGTGTGGCTATACTCTAACGACTGGGCGGCCAGCGCCATTTATATGTATTACAGAAGACGATTCAGGACTACGGATTTTGAGCGTCTGGATGCAGTGGTTCGTACCTAACGAGGTATGGTAGCACTGAGTAGCCTGCACGCCTTTATTATCGAGCCGCACCAACCGCTCTTCGGGCATCATAAGGTTCTTTTTGGGTACGGACCGTGGTTCGGGTTATATTAAGCTTCAGTATTCCACGCCTCATGCACAGGTCATTTATACCCTAGACAAAGCCCTAGTATTCCCTGATGGTCGCCAAATCTTGACACCGGTACGTCGCGTGGGCGGGTAGGTGTACCCCAGCGGTCGGCGAGCCCTCCCACTTCACGTTGGATGCGCCCCCCACATGCACAAGCAGGAGCTTGTAACGGTCAATTAGACAGGAACGGGCTTAGGGACCTTTGTCAAAAAAGGTAGGCAGCTCGCAGGATGGCTCATCGCTGAAGTGGATCGCGCTATTGCATTTTCCGGCCACTATGACCAAAAACATGGCCCTCGCCTCCGCGTTGTAGTGAAGGCGGCCCCGGTGCCCCGCGACTTCGTTACGGGAGAACGGCCTTGCATATAACGTGACCCGGGGTTTGTGGCGATTTCGAAAGCCCGAGTCATTTGGAGGCGAGCCGCGGGTTCTCGCGGCCAATGGGCACCCGTGGAACTGGGGGAGTGCGATTCCCAGAGGCGCAGCTTGCGTAAGTATTGTCAATTAATTAGTCATAGACACAGCTAATAACTGATTTCGCCCACTAAGAATCCTGGGCACTCACGCATCTACGCGACCCTAGGTGCCACTGCAGCCATAGGTGGCCTAGGGTATGTCGCCCCTTTGCTGCGCGAGGAAGCCGTAGTGCCTGCTGGACGTGACCAATACCCCAGCCCTATAAAGTGCATTCGGAACTGGTGGGAGGCCTATAGGACCGAGAACCCTTAACGATATTCATTTAGTAATCGGATCTCGGCCTGCTTCTTGTTCCTGGGTCCCAACGGCATCTTATACATCCGGGATTCTTTGGAGCTAGTTCTCTTATAAACTGGGCCATCCGCAAAGAAAATACGAGCATAGACTGGAAGCTTAATCAGACATCTGCGACTGTAGGTGAAGATCAGGAGGGAAGAGAGAGAAAGGCAGGCAGTGAACTTTTGGCAGAAACGTCCTCAAAGAAGCAACGAGTTGTTGCTACACCACGGAACAAAAGAACATCTCCAGCTCCCGGCCCGTCGAAGCTATTTTCAACAAGGATACGCAAGATAACATTCCTTTGTTTGTGTTAAATGTCGTTATTCGCAAAATTCATGAGAAACCAGGACTCAGAAATTGATGCCGTACCATCGGAGCAGGCGCTGCCGAACCACTTCGACATGAGCCGTCGAACGTCGGTGAGCGCAGAGTGCTGGCCAGAGGAGCAAGGCGTTTACTCCCCAACAGCTTGTAAGCTAGCGTCCGCTGGTGATTTCAGCAGCACTGCTGTAATTGGAACCGTTGGTGCTTCGGGGGCGCGTGCCACTGGCGACAACGTGTCCGCGAGCGCCACCGCCACACAATTGTCGGGTGGTCGCCGTGGCAGTGTGGCGGACACTGAAAATGCATTGGGAACTCCAAACGGTGCAGATGCCAGTGGAAGCGGTGTGCCTGCCGTTTCGGGATCCCACATAGACAAAAATGCATACATTCGCGCTTCTAAAGCGCTGCGCAGCACAATTTTCTTTTCCGAACTTAGTGATGACCTCATGCAGCAGCTTTTGCTGGCGCTGCGCGTGCGAAGGGAAGGCTCTGGGGTCACCGTAATCCAGCAAGGAGACGAGGGCAACGAGCTGTTCATACTGGATGAGGGCCGCGTTGAGTTCATTAGAGATGGCCAACGCGTCGGGGAGGCCAGTGGTGGGTCCACATTCGGAGAGCTTGCTCTTCTTTACAACTCACAGCGTGCTGCGACCGTACGTACGCTCGAAGCGTGCTGCATGTACACATTGGACCGCATGACGTTCAAGCGCATAATGGTTGCGAAGCTCAGCCGCAAGCGAGTGCATTCGCAGCGTGTGCTTGCGTCCATCGACGTGTTCGCGCACCTGCCTGAGGCGACCCAGTTGCGTATTGCCGACGCGCTACACCCGGTCACGTACCACCGCGGAGACACCGTCATCAAGCAGGGAGACTCTGGCTCAGAGTTCTTTGTTATTGATGAGGGCACGGTGGACATTAGCATTGACGGTAAAGTTGTCGGCAGCCAGGGCTCGGGCTCCTATTTCGGCGAGCTCGCGCTAATCTACGATCTGCCCCGTGCGGCAACTATCACCGCGACCTCCGAGCACTTGAAAGTCGAGGTGCTGAGCTCTCGTGGTTTCGAACACCTTATAGGGCCCGAGCTAGTTGCCGAGCTGCGCAAGCGTGATCCGCGCAGTTGACGGGAGTCGGCCTCGCTGAGCGGGCCTCGCTCGTCGAGACGGGGTTTTTTCACACCCCATACTGTCTATTATGCATCCGTCATGATGATGGGTCCCACATGCTATTGTTTGCTCAGTCGCGCGCGTTATGCGCAGCAGGCTGGGACCATAGCCCCATTTTATTCTATTCCAAAGCAAAACCAAAAGCCCCGCGTCGTAAACGTGTGTGGTGGGGAAGGCAGGTCGAAGTGGGGGCAAGATTGTGCTCCTGTTTCTGCTAACCTTTTTTGCTGCTTTCTCGCAGCGGGCGATCGAGCTTCAGTGCTCTTTCCGGCGGTTGGTATTGCAAACAATACTGAAGCCGTATTCATACTCTTTCTCAAACATAAACAACGTATATATATGGGATGAAAATCCGAACGTGCATACACTTTCCACTCAACTTGCATCCACAAAGTCACTCCTTAAAGTCACTCCTCAAAGTCACACTACACAAAGTCACTAAACACTAGAAACACATATATACTGCTCAAGCAAGACGACTTTATAGTACAGCGGTCTCGACAAGGACCAGCTCGGAAGCGACCAGAGTATCAATGCCTTGGCGTCAGCTCTTGTTCAGGCTGTCCAGGCGCTCTTCATTTGGAACATCCAAACAGACGTGACGGACGCTACGAAGAGTGGGCCGAGCAGGCCCTTGCCGAGCTTCGAGGTTCCGAAAATGAGCCACTCACAGCCAAAATGGAAGCCGGCTATCAGGTACGTGCTGAGTGCGATGTTGTAAACTGCCGGGTTTGTGAGGTTATACGCCGCATACGCACGCACAACAGCAACGGCCAGCGTCCATGTACCGAACGTGCGGTTACTCAGAGCTGTGACCTCGGTGGGCTTCGCACTGTACACACGCTGCGAAAGGCGGAGATCACCACAGTAGCATTGCACGGAGTTGAAAACCGACACGGCGGACACTAAAAGCATCCATTTAGGCAGTGCGTACTCTGGCAACTCAAGAATCATTTCGGCTGGTTTTTGGAGCCCGGGAGGTGCGCAGGTGCCGGGCCCATCGTTACTCCTAGCCCTCGTGCTTCAGAAGGGAAGGGGCTCGGCGTACACGACGACGGCCCGCATACGCAGAGCCTCGGCAGATGCAAGCTGAACGTCGTCGCTGAATATTGTGCGCGTGCCCGCGGAAGCCAGGTTCGCCAGAAATATTGCCGCTCCATTGTGGGCTTTTACCACATTGGTCGCGCAGCAAAATACGGTATATAGTAGGCAACAGTAGTCACTTCGAGCGTATTTTTTCTATATTTCAAAAGCGCATGCGTAGTGCGTGCAAGCAATTGTATGCGGTTCAGGCCAGACGAGCTGCGAGCCCACCGTTGTTCACCTAGCCGTTACGGAGCACAGACTCAGCGATCCACGGGCGGTGCTGGCGGTAGCCGTCGTGGTGTGTGTGTGTGCCCTGTGCTGACATGTGGGCCTCGCTCCGACATTGCCCATGTGCGTTTATTAGGAGGGCTAGGAACCGATTTATTTCCAGCCGAACGCGTTCTAATGTCGATAGTTTCGCTGCTGAATGTGACCGTATTGAACAACCCCGCGCGGTTCATGGACCCGTACGAGTTCGAAATCACGTTCGAGTGTCTGGAGCCTCTTCAGGAAGACCTCGAGTGGAAGCTTGTGTACGTGGGTGCGTCGAAGTCGAGCAAGTACGATCAAGAGCTCGACTCGCTGCTCGTGGGCCCCGTTCCGCAGGGCGTGAACCGGTTTGTTTTCCAAACAGACCCGCCGAAGCCGGATCTGATTCCTCAGGACCAGCTCGTGTCGATCACGGTCATGCTGCTGTCGTGCGCGTACCGTGGCCGTGAGTTCGTGCAGGTTGGCTACTACGTCAACAATGAATACGACAACGACGAGCTTCGCGAGAATCCGCCGAGTCGCGTGGCGCTGGACCACGTCGTCCGCAACATCCTAGCTGAAAAGCCGCGAGTCACGAAGTACAACATCCCCTGGGACTCCGAGGAGGGCGAGGAGTACCCGCCCGAGCAGCCGGACGTGGACGGAGACGCAGACGAGGATGCGTACGGCAACGAGGATGAGGATCTGCGCGACGAGATGATTGACGAGCTTGAGGCCGATGATGTTGAAGTGGACGACGACAGCGAAAACGAAGGTGAAGACGACGATGACGAAGAAGACGACGATGAGAGCACGAAGCAGGCCACGGACGCGACCGAGAATGCTCCTGAAGTTACCGGGTCTGCTGAGCCCACTGAACGCGCGGAGCCGGCTGAGTCCACTGGCCCCGCGGCCACTACGGAACCGGCGGAGGGCGCACACAGTGGAACGAGCGAATTGCGAAACGACACAACGGATGAGGCCCGCTGAACGTCAGGAACGGGCACCCATGCTTCTAATTTTTTAATTTCCGCTCTGCAATTCGTGCACACACGCGAATGGATCGTATTCTGTAGATCTTGCCCATCCGCGTAGGCACTGCCCCTAATTACGAGGGCTAGGTTCGAGTTGCCGTCTCCGTTCTCACGTTGTTGTGTGCGCACTGAGGGCGGGTTCATAAAGGAGACGCCAAGAAGGATGCCGGAGGACCTCAAACGCCAGCCACACCGCCGGCAGAGACAGCCCCTGTTTTCGGCCGACCTCAAGGCCTTGCTGTACGCATTCGGAGATGTAGACAACCCCTACGTCGAGACCGTCGGCGTTCTCGAGGACATTCTTCAGGAGTACATTTTCAGCATCTGCCAGGAGGCATCACGCATGGCTCGTGCTGCTGGTAGGCAAAAAATCAAAGTAGACGACTTCAAATTTGCGCTGCGCAACGACCCGCGGAAGCTCGGCCGTGTGGAGAAGCTGCTTGTGTTGCAGAAGGAGTTCGATGCTGCGCGCAAAGAGTACGACTACTCTCGCTTCGAGGGCAAGCAGCTTCAAAAGATGCTCGACTAATTCTGGCCGCACCCACGGCTGGCCCTGTGGAATGAACTACTGAGCCTGGGTGTGCAGGGCACGCCCAGACCCCAACGACCCGCACTCGGCACGCGTTTGTATGCGTCTACGCGCGTGTACATATCTATTTCACATAATTTGTAATGATTTTCCTAGATATTCGAATTTGACCTGGATGCCGTGGGGCACGGGACAGCTGCGCCGTGACTGACTGGCCCGTCCTGCTCTGGCCCGTCCTGCTCGTCGGTTGTCTAAAAGCTCGCACTATGATAATTAAGATGCTATATACATGAATGAAAGTGTAGGCTCGTCGTGAGACTCGCTTTCGCAAGCTCGTTGTTGGCCTAGTGTTTTTTGCTGATTCCTCTCGGCTTATTCGTGTGCCAATGCTCAAAGCTCGACATGGAACCCCTCGTTCAGGTCCTCGAGCTCAGTGAAGAGATTGTTCCCGCCCGTCACAAACCGCGTCCAGTAGATATGCCCATAATAGATGGCGAGCTTGAAAACGGTTTTAGGGAACCGCACATACGACCAGAAAATGAACTTAAATCCTTTCACAGTGTCACGCCAGGCGAGGCGCCATTGGTACGAGTACGAGTACGTATCAACGAGCTGCTCCTCGGCCTCTTGCAAAAAGAACTGCGTCGCGTACACGGAGTGCGAGATGCGCGCGAACGTGTTCAGCAATGCTACGAGCTCGCTACGACGGAAGCCCTGCAGCACTTCGGCCGCGGCCTCGGCGTCGTCCTCGACCGTGGCCGGCAGCTCAAACAGGATCTTGAGGGCCGTTCCGTAGCCAGCTGTTTGGATCTTGCCCCAAAGCCGGCACCGCTCACACCCAACACAGCTCATGAGCGCGTTTACGTTGCGCACGCGCTCGCGGAACTCGCCCTTCAGCGCTTGGCCCTCGGGCGTAGCGAACAGGCGGCTCTCATCAATGGCGTGCCTCAGGGGCGACGACCGCAGCACGCGGCCGATGCGGCGCAGCGCGACGCGGACCTCGGTGTCGACAGTGTAGCACGAGCTCGAGAAGAGCAGCTGGCGCTCGTACTCGCCGACAAGCTTCGCTACGGCGCGCGAAATGAGCACGTAGTCGAAGAACAGGTTGTCGAGGCGGTCCTCGTGCCAGCCAACCCGCTCGAGCCACTTGCCGAGATTCGCTTCCCACGCCTCCGAGGTCGAATTCAGCCAGTCGAACGTGAGGTGTGTCGAGATCGACGCGTGCATACCGGACAAAAGGCGGTAAAACAAACGCTGTTCGACGCAGCCGTCGGGAACTTCAACACTCGCCGAACGCTCACCAAGATTCGCCTTCGCAGGGTGGGCCATGACGTCGGCAAGTGAGCTGAGCGCGTCGCCAACCGTGGACTTGTCGCCGTACGCGGGCGCCTCGCCGTAGCCAAAGCAGTTCTCCTCGTACACTTTCGTCCACATGAGCCTCGCATGCGGGCCACCGTACCCAGTGTACCGCTCCAGATTGCCCTTGAGGTCGACCCAAACGCCATCCTGGCTCTCGTCCTCAGGGTAGCAGTAGTCGTAGTGTCTGTTGAACGCGTAGAGGGAGGCCGACGCCGGCGCACAGCCCTCAGCCCCTTCGTCCGTCGGAGCCTCACGGCTCACACTGTTTTTGCGCAACCGGCCCAAATACTGCGATTGAAACAGTTTGTCGTCAATATCGCTACTGCTCAAGGGCTCTATCGCGCACTGCCGGTTGCCGCACGTGGCTGTATCATCATCGAACGGACACCTCTTGTCGCTCAAATCGACTTTATAGGTGCTGAAATACGGCATTTCCACAACTTTGTTCAACGTTTCTAGCAACTGAGAGTTCTGTTCGAAGGCCTCGCCAACCGTGGCGAGCGTGTCACTGATCGGTGCATACTCTAGATCAAGAAGGGCCTTGTTCTCGGGCGCCGAGGCCGGCAGACTGCGGTGAGTGCCATCCAATACGTACTTCTGCGTGCTCGCGGAGATCGGCGCCACGAGCAACGCAGAAAACAGCATTTTGGACACCATGAAATAACGCGGGCTTCCGAAAGGCACGCGCTCCTTAAATTAAGTGGCAAGGGCCACGGGATACCGCTCGGGCCGACGCGGTCGTCGTGCTGCAGGCACGCCGCCCAGGAACAGGTGCCGCAGAGCCCAATGCATACGTGGCCTCTCGCGATCTCTAAGTAACAAAATATTCAGTGCAATACCGAGCTTTGCCAATTGGAGAGCTCGACTCCCCCTTTTATGGTGAAGCAGTTGGCATTGGGCCTCCACCGCCCTCACTGCTCACTCTATCGAGGCCTCGCAGTCCATGAGGCCACTACATGTATTTTAGAAAACTATGCTTATATTTGAGTTAATGGAGTGCCTCGCACTCAAAGAAAGTATCCAAGCCCAGCATCCAGCCTGTATATGCACCATGCTAGACATACTGTGATCTTCACTTGAAATCAAAATCACAGGTTCAAGTTGTGGCAGTCGCCCTTAACCTTGAAAGCCCGAATTTTTCTTCATCATGGGCGACCACAAAATGGCCGGAAAGGCCGACAAGGAAGATAAAGAAAGAAAGAATAACGACATTGACAGCGGCAAGCATAGCAGTAAAAAGCACGATATGAAAGAAAGCAAAAAAGATAAGCTGAAGGAAGACGGGGGAGACAAGAAAGACAAGAAGGATAAGAAAGACAAGAAAGACAAGAAGGACAAAAAGGACAAAAAGGACAAAGGGGATAAGAAAGACAAAAAGGACAAGAAGAATAAGGATGATAAAGAGTATGAGAGGGCTACAAACGAGGAGCCTACTGCATCAGGTCCCAAGACTGCGACTACTTCCAGCCCGGAGGATATCAAAAAGTTCCTGCAGACAAATTCTGCGACCGTGGAAGTGCCCTCGGGCCTCTCGTCTTTTGACCCTGTTCTTAATATCTCTCAGGTCGAAGTTCAACCGCGTCTGCAGCAGTTTTTGTCGAAATACACTCATCCCACGCCTATTCAGAGCTGTACATGGCCTCACTTGTTGGCTGGACGCGACGTCGTTGGTGTGGCCGAGACGGGCTCTGGCAAGACGCTCGCCTTTGGCGTTCCGGCTGTCGAGCGCCTAACAAGCGATACGCGCGCAACTTGCCTCGTGATCTCGCCGACGCGAGAATTGGCGATGCAGATCGACGACCAGTTTCAGCAGCTTTTGGCTCCATTCAGCGGTAGCCTGGAGTCTATTTGCCTGTACGGCGGTGTACCGAAATACGAGCAGCAACAGAAGCTGAGGCAGAGCCGCTCGTCTCTCCGCGTCATTGTCGGCACGCCGGGGCGTCTGCGCGATCTCATTGCCGATGGGTCGCTTGATCTCAGTCGTTGCACGTATTTGGTGCTTGATGAGGCAGACCGGATGCTCGAAAAGGGATTCGAGCAGGACATCAAGGAGATCCTGGGCTGTGCTCCAGCTACGGATCGCCAGACGGTGATGTTCACAGCGACCTGGCCCACAGAGGTACGCCAGCTTGCGTCGTCGTTCATGAACAGCCAAGTTGTTAAGGTCAGCATTGGCGAGGTGGACGAGCTGCATGCGAATAAGCGCATCACTCAGTATGTCGACGTCATCGACCAGCGCGACAAGGAACGCTGGTTGCTGGATCTGCTCCGGAAGTACGCGCGCAATGGCGACAAGGTTCTTGTTTTCGCGCTGTACAAGAAGGAGGCATCCCGCATCGAGCGACTGCTGAACAACAAGGGCTACGCCGTTGCCGCCGTGCACGGTGACCTCAACCAGCAGCAGCGTACAAGAGCGTTGCAAGACTTCAAGACCGGCAAATCGAGTCTGATGCTGGCCACAGATGTTGCTGCTCGCGGACTTGACATCCCGGCGGTCAAGGTTGTGATTAACTTGACGTTCCCGCTCACTGTGGAAGACTACGTGCACCGTATTGGCCGTACGGGTCGTGCGGGCCATTCCGGTATTGCTCACACGCTTTTCACCGAACAGGAGAAACACCTTGCCGGTGCGTTGATGAACGTTCTGCGTGATGCCGGTCAAAATGTGCCCGAGGAGCTGATGAAGTTCGGGTCGCACACGAAAAAGAAGGAGCACAGTCTATACGGCGCCTTCTTCAAGGACGTGGACCCAAGTCAGAAGGCAAAGAAAATCAAGTTCGATTGATTGTATTATATATGCTGCGAACGCATATTTTTTCTCTATTTAAGCTCATATTTAAGCAGATAGCCCTCGCGTCAAATAAACAGTCATTATTATTCCATGTGTAAACTGCTAGTTCTGTGGCCGAGAGTAGAAATCGCATCGTTAAAGCAAGCTCTGTGTGTGTGTGTTAATGTGTGTTAGTGTGTGTTAGTGTGTGTTAGTGTGTGTAGAGCATCTCTGTTTTCCAGTCTGCGAATAAGCCATTTATGCGTTTGTTTCTGCCTTAGGCTTGGCCTTCTTCTTCTTATGTTTCACTTTCACTGGTGCAGGATCCGCAGCGACAGGCTCCTCGGGTTCAACTAACTGGTTTGTTGGGCCCCGGAATCCTGACTTGAACAATGCAGATTTTGGTTTCTTCAAGGAGGTCTTCGCTAAGTCGTCGGCTTTGCTGTCGCCTACTGTCTCGTCTGCAGCAATGATGACCTTCTTTTTCGCAGGTTTCGGAAGCCTTAATGGCTTCGCCGGGTCGTTGCGCATAGAATCCAACATTGAAAGGTTGTACAGCATCTTATTTGAGTCAACTTCGGGAGAATCCCTCGGAATCTCGTCTCCAGCGATGCTCGGCGACTCACTGCTAGCCTCACCGGCAGGATCGGCTGCTGCCGTCGGTTCCCACTCAGACTCAGAGCTTGATTCCGAGTCAAGTTGCGATTCTAAGCTCGGCACTGGAGCAATGTAGATTGGCGTAGATAAGTCCAAGTCCTCGGGGGGCTTAATCCTCTGCTGTGATCCAGGTGCAATGGGTGTTAGGTCGTATCCCGTGAATAGTGATGCTAAGCCATCGCTCAGAAGAGCGTTCGCCTGGTCAGGGGAGGAGCGCGCTAGTTTCAGAAGTTCCAAAAATTGACAAGTCCGCTCTTGAAGCTCGAACTCGAGGCTAAACGAGTACGGCGTCAGCAAATCAATTGCCGCATCTAATACATCGTCGTCGTACGCCGGGAGCTTAGACACAAGTTTGGCGATGCTCGTCACAACAGCTGGAGTCAGTTTACTGCGAGCGTCCTTGGCTATACGGTTGATAAATTCAAGTGGGTTCTGCAGCATGTCTCTCGAAGGAAACTCCCCAATTATCCACCAGCATGTTTCCAAAAACAGATTGTCCGTACGTGTCGAGCCTATAGATGGCGCAGAAGCGGCCTTCCCATCTACGAGCCCCTCGGCGGATTCGTCATGCCTATGCCGGTCAAGAATCTCGGAGCACAGCTGACTGACGAGTTCCCTGACTTCACTATCTTTGACGCGTACGGAAATATCGAGCAATCTATTGCTGAGCTCCGTGCTCATAACTGTGCCACAGATTTCCGTGAGCACGTCACTTATCAGCCACTGAAAGTCCGGAACAAACTCGTAGTTGTGGCTCGCCGTCATTCGGGATATTGACTCTGCGACATCCAAGCGATACTCGTCTATGCTCGCCGTCTTGAACTGCGTCATGAGCTCGCTAACAACATCGTAAAACAAGTCGTCATCGACTATTTTCGCTGCTAGATGCAGCACATGCTTCCGCGTCACCGGGTCCGGCTGCTGAGATCGAAGAAGGTCGAACACAACTGACTTGTCCAGAAATTGAGGATTTACATCAGCCACGAGGCCAAGCATTTTTGTAGCAATCAGTGCTAGATTTGCGTCCTTACGCTCCATCATGCTTGTAGTGTGATTTACGATATCACGGCCTAGCTCGTATTCGTTCGCATCTAACATGCCTCCAAGCAGAATACAGTTCATGCTCTCATATATCAGCGAGGTGGCCTCTGTGGATGCCATGACCTCGGTAATGGCTGGTAAGAGTCGGGACTTGAGACGCGGCTCATGCTTCGTAAACAACTGGAAGATCTTTAGCAGTTTGATGAGCGTCCAGTTATGCTGTGAGGTCGTAAAGATGGCGTACAGTTTCGGAGTGAGCTCTAGGAAGTCGCTGATCGAGTCTGAGTGCGTTGCGAGCTCGCAAATGACACTGACGGTCGCTCCAATCACGGACACGCTACCCGCATCCGCGTAGTCCAGCTGTGACTGATCCAGCAAATCGGCTACTCTTTGTAATGCGACTGGCAAGACTTCAGGGTACTGTAGTACAACATTGTGCAGAGCAAGCACAGCTTTTTGGCGGATGTAAGGCTTCGAATGGCTAAGCATCCGCATTATGTCGTCAGACACGTCTGCGGCGAGCAAAGGCGTAACAATTGTTGCAAGCCCAGATAGAGCAATTCCTACAGTGGCCGTATTGTGGCTTACAAGGTCCATTTTCAACAAGTTTGTCACAAGCATGAGCAGTTCCGAGTCCGATCGAAAGCTCTGCATTGCCGCCAAGTAGCCAATACGCTTTTGTTGGAAGTGTGGACTTGCCATCACCTCTGTTACGTGGAAACCAGCCCAAGCCATATCGTACCCAAGCATTTCGAGATACGCAAGCTTCAGTACAGCCGTGCTTTTGATGTCCAGGTCCGGGTTGCGAACCTCATCGCGGCATTCGGAAATGACATCCCGAAGATACTCGGCCTTCTTTTCGGGGTCGGGGGACCTTCTTATCCCACGTACAAGGTCATTAAGGCTCTTGCCGAATAAGAATCCGAACGGCGTCAGCCTAGACATCTGGGAACTGAACTGGCCTTCAGGTCTACTGCGTGTCGTACCACTGCGCTTCAAGTGTTGCACGTGATGTGTGTGGTCAGGAACTGAAGAGAGAGAGATTTCAGAAGAAAGGTTATGGGTAGCGGTCTCGGGCACATCCACATACATCTCGCAACAGGCGCTATATCGAGAGCATCCTCTGATGTTTCTTAAACGTTTCCATTTGTATAGTTGGTGGGAATAGTGAACGGGTTTTAAAACTAGCACTGAAATGCTGTTTTATGGCTCTGCATATAGAGTTGACGATTTCAGTATTGTGTGTAAATTGGCAAGAAGCCACATAAATTACAAACCTATATTAAAATGAGTGCCATCACTTATACATACGCAAATTAGTGGGCTACACACCGTGTATCCTAGCCTCAGGCGTAGACGTTAGAAGCGACGGGCATAGAGCAGAGCCTTAGGACCTGGTTCCCGAAGAACAATGGGTTTCTCCAGGCGGCTTGTAGCTGTAGCGACCGTCGGAAACGGCGTAGCTTCAAACGGGTCTTGGAGAGAATCGCTCAGGCTGTCATTTGAACCGCCCTGCTTAACCTCAAAAGAGACATTGGCAACATTACTCTCAGGCCAGGTCGTCATAGAAGGCAGGCTAGTCGAGCGAGAAAGAGGCTCTGGCATGGGAAGCAATCCCACTACCTGAGGCTCTAGGACCTTTCTCAATGAAACGGGCGTGGCTAAGGAGTACTCTGTGACAATTGAGCCTGGCGATGCTAGAAGCCCTGGCAGGTCCGGAGAATGGGGCACGTCGGGGATAATCATTGAAGTCGTGGAGTCTGCGGAGTCCTTCGAAGGGTCATACATTAAGGCACTCGTTGTGTCTTCTAAAGAGCCCTGTATAGACCTCGATGATGATCCTGGCGTAGTTACAGGTATAGACACCGGCGCTGCCCCATGCAGGGACCCTCGTACGGACTCCTGGATGGACCCTTGGATAGACCCCTGGACGGACCCTTGGATGGACCTATGAGCCGAGCCGCTGGTTGAAACCGCAGTCGAGCCTGCTCGTTTTGGGGGCAGATTGAGAGAAATAGAAGACGAGCCTATTGAGGCAGGTGCGGTTGTGGCCACCGAAGAAGTAAGAGAAGGGCTGAGTGCGAGCGGGGCAATTACAGGCTTCTGGTGACCATTTTTCTGTTTCGGGGTAATTGAGAAGACCTCGCTAATACCCGCTTGGATATGGTTCACGATTGAAGTGAAGCGTGGGTGCTTGCGAGGCTTAGGCTCGCTTTGACCCATCAAATCGCTAGTTTCTTTCACCAAGTTAAGTGAATTTGTGATTCTTCTTGCAGCCTGAATTGAACCACTATTCGTAAGGCCCTCTTTTGCTGTGTGGCGCCTTCTATCTTTTATGTTGTTATGTTGGTGGTGGTGGTTGTCGTGTGCCCATTTTGTGGCAGTGTCACTATCGTTTTGTGGAGGAGAGAGGGCCGATTTTAGGGTTTTTCCACATTATCAACATCCCACCTACATATTACAATGGGGACGCAGCCGTGAGTTGTGTGGCACATTAATGCTTGCGTTGACACGTTTTCACTATTTTGCGGAAAAGACAGATGATGATTATTGGGATGAAATCGTGAATGTGCACACTTCAAGCCTGGATGGGCCTCTACAATTTGTCATACCTGCATGTAACCCCCCCCCCAGTTCCCACCTCTCATTAAGTCCCACTAGCCAGAGTGCATGGACTTTCCGTATTTGTTGTACCTCTTCTGTTTTTGTTATGCGTCCCCCCTCCTATTCTTAGTAGAGGTGGTGCGTCGTAAAACGCTTTGTTGTGCAGCCCTTGCTTAACCCTGTACCACAACGCTTGTCTACTACACATCATAATCAGCGCTCTTACGGGGTGCATCCCAATGTTTTGGGTGGGCTATGGGATGGCGGTAACCCATTGTTTTGAGCACTCACAACATAGAATGTACTCAAAATAGTATGTACACAGTAGTAACATTTCCCGAGCGTAATCAAATCGTAAACTGAAAGGCGTCTTACTAAATTGCAGAGGGGGTTCAAGAGTAGGTTGTGCCTCCAACTTTTTCTGCTGAATTCAAGTCGAATGTCTATTTTAGCGCTATGCGACTGTTGGTGAAGGATTTTCCGGCAGAAATGCGCAGCAGCATGAGCCACTGTGCGTTCTCTCCACAGACACACGGCTTCGCATATAGCGAGAACATCCGTTTCATGGTCAAGTGCATACATATATATATTATATGGATTGCACAGTAGTAGCATAGCTTCATTTCATGTCGGAATACGACTTTTGAGAGGTATAATCATAGTAATTGAGGCTAAGTATGTATGAAGTATGAAAACCCGTAGTGTGTGCATTCATAACGCTCGGCACGGCCTTCCAGCAGCCCCTTACTAAGCTCTAATTCGGTGTTGATGGAATGCAGCGACAGCGATAGCGACTCGTATGCGGGCTCTGCAGCCTCTATTGCAGCCATCCAGGACCTCAGCGAGGTCAAGGTGACCGAGCAAATAGAGCATGCCTTTGACCCATTGCCATTGGATCGCGCGATTGTTGTGCAAACACAGCATTCAGGGTTGCTCAATGCGGTTACGCAGGGCCTGGCCCGACAGCTAGAAGAGCTGCAAACCGCCAATAAACAAAGCTCTGAGCAATTTACTCAATGGCAAGTGCTTCTCAAGAAAACAGAAGCCAACGTGGAGTGGCTTCGGAGCCGTGTTGCGCGCCTCGTTGCGAAGGAGAAGGCCGACTCACCCATTGAGTTCGCGCAAGCAGAGTCTATGGTCGTATGGCACGAAGATTACACTTAGAACTGGCTAAAAATTATTGCTGCGGTGCACCTCCGTGCTTTTAGCGTCTCTCACTGCACGACTTTTCTCCCCGCCATGTCAGTCAGAAGGAACAATTCGTGGACGCAGCAAGTGGGAATGTAATGCGTAAACCACGTATGGTTAGGCCAATTTGCAAATGTGAAAATAGTTCTAGAACCAAGCAAAGTGTGTGGTCACTCCACCTCCCCCGTCCAGCGGGGTCAGTAGTGGAGCCACGACACTTTCGCTATCCTATATACAGAGCGTACTCTTTGAAGAGCGGGACCGCAAGCAATGCGGCCAAATCATTTGGTGAGAGACAAAGTCCAACAACAGGCGCCTCTCCATGTTTCTGAGGCAATAAGAAGCTTAGCCCTGGCCGGGGGGACGGACAGGGTATCCGCACGGCTTCGGGCTCGCCCACGCCAAACGACCAGTCGTAGGCCGGGAGGTGCAGCCAGCTGCGAAACACGAGGTCACTTGGCGCAGCCTTGGCAGTGCCCTCTGAGAGTGTATCTGCAAGCTCGTTTACAGACAAATCCTTAGCGTCGGCAACCGTGAGAGTAGTATACGCAAACGATTCTGCGCATTCCGTGGGCAGGTCGTGGTACGTGCGAGCCCGGACGTTCTGGGCGAAAACAACTCCTTTGTCCTTTGACCAGCCCCGAGAAAGGTGTTGTGCAGAGACCACTGTTTTGAATACAAACGCCGCAACGAGGGTTTCTAAGCGCGTTGCACTATCTGGTGTGTTTTCGGAGGCCGGCGTCGACGGGGCACCGTCATGCAAGTTTTGGTCCAGTTTCAGATGGTCCAGAGAGAAGTAGACCCACTCGCCCTCTAAAGGTACAGCCTCGCCAGCGTCTTCAGCGAGGTCTGGGGTCCCGAGATCGGGCAGCTCGGCTAGTGTATAGTTGCTCTTTGCAGCTGCGAGCTGCTCGGCACCGATTTCCGCACCAATGCACAGCTCGTGGAGCAGGTTCAGAACAAGGCCCATGCGCGAGATATCCATTACGCTGCACCGGCCACAGAATACGAGGCCGAGACCTTCCGGAATGAAGTTTATCTGCACAAGCAGCGGATCTTCATTGACTGGCGGCACGGGCGAGCATGCCTGCTCTGTGATCAAGCGGAATGGGAAGTTCGTGTCCGTGATCTCGCCGTACGTCGGCCGGCAAGCCATCCGCATGACAATCGGCAGGGCGCCATCGGCTCCCGCCGTCCACGGAAGCAGCTCTCCGAGCTTCGTCAGGCCAGTCTCGAGCTGCCGAATCACAAACGAGCACGACTTACCTGCAGCTGGATAGCATAAACAAAGTTGCAGGTACTGGTCCGTGCGCAGTGCACGGTCTACGTGCCGTGCGTGGCCAGGCGTAGCGGCGGCCATCGGTTGGCCAGTCGCCTTCACAGTGCCCCCGCTCGACTCGGGAGGATATGCCATTGACTCTTATGCAACGCCAGCTTGAGGATGTGCTTCGAAATTTTTCGCCGTTTTTTTTTTTCGACCACACTGCAAGTGTTGAGCTATACGAAGGCCTCTCTACTTCGTATCCCCTCTGCCTGGTCGACCACAACTCAGGGTACGGACCCCGCAAAGCGCCTGCTGAACGAAGCCCCTCAGCGTCTGCATACGGGCTAGGGCAACGCTGGAGTATTCAGTGTGCACGCTCGTAGTTGTAAAAGGGTTGTGGAGGTTTGAAGACTAGACCCGTCCCGTGCTGGTGAACCCGCTTTTGCGAGCAGGTTTGTCCGTAGTGGTATTTTCATTACGACCGCTTGCTTGCGTATGGACTTCTATCACTGTAATCTGCAGGAATGCCTCTATTGATAAGTTAAAACGCTGCGTGGTTTTATGGATTCCGGAGACCCGGATCGCTGCGCGGCGAAATCGCACACGGCGCTTGGGACCGACGGTGATGAATCGTGGAAATTACCGTGGCGGATCAGGGCGTCGGTTTGTAAAACAAAAGGATGCGCGATATTCAAGGCCAGCGAGGCAAGGCAGGACGGAGAAATCTAGGCACGCTACGATGCGTGTGCATGCGCCGTAGAACACTTATCAGGCCGCCAACTCTGTTTACGTAGAGGCAAATGCCTGTGAATAGATGCATTTAGACTCGCAGACACATACGCAGATGCATACGCGGCCGCATACGCAGACGCAGATGCAGGCATGCTTCAGCAACCGATGAAACACTAAGTCAGCCTTAGTGGCCGAGGAAAGTACGAAGTAGCAAGCTTGCTGGCTCGCGAAACTTTGCTAGAACCGAACGATTTCTGGCGAAATATGATGCGACACACGGATGTATTAGACGGCCCACTCTAGGGTCCTCAATCAAGCACAGAACGTACGAGCGAAAGAGAAGTACAGTGCACTTCATGGAGCACATCTTCCATTATACGACGGTAAACATTAGATATGTAGCAAATAGAACGAAATCATTCGCGGGGATGCACGCTGTGGACGACGAGGAGATGATTATCGAGAATGAGCGTTGGACTACTTAGATCTCCCACAACTCAACAGCGAGCACATCGAACTTCGAGCCCTGCGTGCTGAGCACGTCGTTGTTGTAAGTGAGCGATGGGTAAGTGACGCCCTTTTCAAGGCTGTCGTCGATCCATAGCCCGTAGTGGCCATCGCCGCCGCCAAACGACAAGAAGTGCTGCGTGCAGAATACCATGAAATCATTAGCACCCGTGTAGCTGTACGCAGTGGGGTGGCCGTGCGCGCCGAGTTTCCAAAGAAAACAGTCGCCGTTGCCTCGGTACCGGCCGTCGCTCGGTCTGAGCGGTTCGCTCGTATACGCACCAAGAAGCCCATTGCGACCGTCACGTACGACTAACATGTACCCATGCTGGTGGTGGTCTCCTGGTTGGGGCAATGCCTGTGAATAAAGCGTTCGCAGCGAGGACCCGTGCTGCTCAAGGCTATATTTGAGTCGCCATTCCGGGCGGAGCTGCATCCGCTCGGGCAGGTGGCTGCTCAGTTCCTGGGCCAGTTCCGGCGTCAAGAGCCGTATTTTACACGACGCAGAGTATCCTACTAAGCTCAAGTCCATACGGGATGAGAATGGCGCTGGGAAACGGGGGTTAGAAACAGCTCGCAAAGAGGTAGTTTGAGAAGAAAATGAAGCAAAAGGGTAGCTAATTACAGCCCTGACTCGCCAATTTGCTCCAATAAAACGGGACGCAAAACGAACTAGAACTCGTTCGCGCGCGGGGGCCGTGGGATATGTGTAGACTGCTGTGGTGGGTGGAGATGTGAGTGTATCGAGCACCACGACTGTAGATCGTGTGCCGTGGTGGGAGGGCAAGGTCAGACCTAGCGAGGCCCTTCCTCACACTGACCATGGAGGAGGAGGGACCACCGCCTACACGATGGGAAGTCGAGCTCGAGTTTGTGCAGGGGCTGGCAAATCCCATGTACGTGCACTTCCTGGCGCAGCAAAACTACTTTGACGACCCGGATTTTCTGCGGTACCTTGATTACCTCGAGTACTGGCGCAAGCTCCCACACCTCCAGTACATCGTGTACCCGAACTGCTTGCTGATGTTGACGCTGCTCAAGGAGCCTGCTTTTCGTCGGGAGATCGCGAAAGCCGAGGTGGCTCAGCTGCTGATGAACGGGTTCTTCAGGAAATGGTCTGGCGACCAACCCCCTGAAGTGGCCGAGCCGCAACAGAGCTAAAGTAAGTAAAAAGCATTACACGAAGCTTGATGGAAGCAATAAGCTGAAAGCCGAGAAAGAAGCCAACCTTTACAGGCACCCATCTGTTCTTTCAAATCAGAGTTTGCAGTACAAGCTGTGCCTTCCAGCTCGCTTCGTCAATGCTAGCACGAATGGAGTGAAGCATGGCCAAGGCCAGCACAGGTCCAATCATCTCTACGACGCGTGCCGGTTTGAACGATGCGGCCGGTCTGATATTTATGTACGCGAGTAGCTACGTACGAATGCGAGCGGGAACGCCCCTCAGCTCAGACAATTTCGAGTTTTGGCGAAGCCACAACTAATAATGATGCTTTGGACATACTCATTCTCCAAGACTCGAAAGGCTCCCTCTGTCGTCAAGCTCGTGTGGTTGAGCCAGTGGTTCAGCCGGTCAAGCCAGTGGCCAAGGCGTCATAGTTAAGGCGTGATGGTGGTTATGGTGGTGGTTGTGGGTGAGGGCAAACGTGTGGCCTGTGGCGACGACCGTGGTCTCGACACACACTGCCCGTACACAGACACCCACACGAGGGCCAACCGCGGCCATCACCTGATGAACCTCATCATGATCCGCCTAGCTCGGCACGGACTAGCTCGTCGGGGAGTATCCCGGCACGCGAACCGCGGGTTCAGTCCTGCGAATGCGATGAAACGAGCGTATGTGATGAAACGAGGGTACAGCGATTCTGCTAGCGAGCTTGCGCAAACGCAGTTCCCGTGCTTGGACCGCGCAGAGCAACGCACGATCTCGATCCAGGAGTCCGGGCCCGAGCCGCAGTACACGGCGAAAAATGTGGGCTACGAGGTGTACAAGGTTCCTCAGCCGCTGCAGCTCGACTTTGGTAACGAGCTGCATGATGTCGAAATAGCCTACGAGACGTGGGGCACGCTGAATGCGTCACGCTCGAACGCGATTCTCCTGCACACGGGCCTGTCGCCATCGAGCCACGCACGCAGCCACGACAAGAACACGAACCCGGGCTGGTGGGAGAAATTCATTGGGCCCGGCCGCGCCCTTGATACGTCGAAATTCTTCGTTATTTGCACGAACGTGCTCGGCAGTTGCTACGGCAGTACAGGGCCCTCGAGCCTCATGCCCGGGTCCACAAAGCGCTACGCTGCGCGATTCCCGATGATCACGATCCACGACATGGTGCGCGTGCAGGCCCAGCTTGTCCGCGAGCACTTAGGCATCGAAAAGCTGTACGCATCCGTCGGGTCTTCAATGGGCGGCATGCAGAGCCTTGCCTTTGCCACGGAATTCAGCGACCGTGTGGGGCGCGTTGCGTCCATTTCGGGCTGCGCACGCTCGCACCCGTCCTCGATTGCCTCGCGCTTTGTGCAGCGGCAAGTGCTCATGAACGACCCGCACTGGAACCGCGGCGACTACTACGACGGCGTGCCCCCCCACCAAGGCATGAAACTCGCGCGCGAAATCGCGACGATCACGTACCGAAGTGGGCCCGAATGGGAGCAGCGGTTCTCGCGCGACCGCATGGACCCGGACGCCGTGCCCGCGCTGTGCCCGGACTTCCTCATCGAGACATACCTCGACCACCAGGGCGAGAAGTTCTGCTTGCAGTACGACGCAAACTCGCTTCTGTACGTGTCGAAGGCCATGGACATTTTCGACCTCGGCGCCGACAATCTGCGGGCCCGCGAGGCCATTGCGCGGCGTGTGCGGTCGGCCCCCGACGAGTTGAAGCCGCAAACGTGTGTTCCGGAGACACCGTTTGAAACAAAGCCGCGCACGGCCGTCAAGCAGTCGAGCATTGCCGACCTTGTCGAGGGTATGCGGCCTATGGCAGACCTGCCCGTGTTTGTGCTCGGCGTCGAGTCCGATGCGCTGTTCCCGAGCTGGCAGCAGCGCGAGGTGTACGACGTTCTAAAGCAGGCAAACCCCGAAAACGACCGCATCGAGCACCACGAGCTCGGGTTCCAGCAGAGCTTTTACGGACACGACACGTTCTTGCTGGACCTTGAAAATGTCGGCGCCCCGCTCAAGGAGTTTTTGGAGCGCGACCTGTCCTGAACACGGCTTGTGAATACGTTTCGTGAACACGGTTTGTGAACACGGTTTGTGAACGCGATTCGTGAACGCGTTTCGCGTATCACAAGATTTTCGTTTTCGTTTTGGTATTTTGTTTCATGCATCACTTACATCTATGTATATACAAGCTCGGAAGTTGGTTTCTGCAGAAGAGTAAAATGAGAAGAATAGTATGCTATGCGAAGCTATTCAAATTAAATACTTTCCAGGTTCGAAACCCGGATATATGTACAGCAGGAGGTGCCCGAGCCCACGAACTCCGCTCTAATGGCACACGAACTAGCAATTGTGAGCGCAAAGGTTTCGTCTCAATTCGAGGTCTGCATAAGCGCTTCGGGATCGTGCTGTGCTAGGTAGCGCTGCGCCTTCGCACGCTTCGCGTTGAGCTCGCGCTCCTTCTTAGTGTCGTGCACGGTCTTCTTCAGGGGCAAAGTACGGTCGCCGTAGAACTGCGTGCGCCACAAGTACTGTCGGCTCATATGGAACTCGGCACTGACGCTGCTGTCGCTCAAACCAAGCTTCTCAATGGCCCAGATGTATCGGCGTGGGTCCGTACGCTTTAAGTAGAGCAGGATGTTGCGTCGCATCTGTACCATGTGCTCGAGCCTTCGTTTCGTTTGCACGTCCTTCTTGGCCTCCTTAGCGTGGGCAGCCACGAACTGGATGCGGATGGTTGCAATGGCCGCCTGGACCTCGGGACTGCCCGTGTCGCCCTCGAACCGCTGGAACTCGCTGCGAGCAAGCGCCGTCGCCTGCTTCTGCTGCTGCTGCGAGTTCGAGTTCTGCAGGCTCACGATCCGCGCAACGGCCTCGCGCTTCTGAGCCTCGCGGTCCGCGTACAACGTCTCTGTGCGCCGGCTCAGCATCTCGAGGTCCTCTTCAGAAACGGATGCGTTGTTCGTGTTGTTGTGGCTGTTCACGTTCGACCCCGGACTCGTGCTGTTTGCTTGAGTGCCTGGCGTGGGCCCAGCTACGAGTGCACGTTCGGCCCCGAACAGCAACCTCGACGTGGATTCCGGCTCCAGCAGCCCGACCTGGTTCTCTGGCTGGCCAATGATGGCCCTGACACGCGCAAGAAATGCGTTTCCTGGCCGGCCTAGCACGGGATCGACCCACTCCTTCTCGCTCTTGAACATCTGCTTCGCCCAGTGCTTATGCAGCCGGTTCAGACGCCTGAGATGCTTTTGACGGACGGCGAGTGGCACGGCAGCATGGAACGCACGCGTGCACGGCAGTGGGGCCTGCGTGATGCGGCCGAACAAGCCGAGTTTCAGCATTTTGCGAGGCTTCCCTTCTTTGTGCTGGAAAATTTCACGCCTGTCATAAGAGCGGGTCGTTGTCCGCCTAAAGAGCCAGGGCACGGGTAGCGCGCCACACTATACTGTGAACTGCTCCACGACATCCTAAGCCGCTCAAGGACTTGTCCCTGCTCGCAGACGTGCAGAGACTTGCCCATAGAGACTTGCCCATACGTATATATATATGTATATGTGTGCATACACGCAGAGTATGAAGTACGCTGCGCAAGGCATAAAGCATATAGAGCAAAATATATAGTGCGAACACATACATAACGTGGGTCGGCCTCGTAGCTACAAGGATATTCCGGATTTTTGTGACTGGTTTTTGTGGCTACATACTCTTGAAAGTACCTATCGAGGAACCTGCTGAAATCGATGCGACGCTCGTATTGTGTGAACGCACATTACTCAAACGCGTCCGCATGCATGCTGTAGCGACATCGGGATCTGGCGGCTTTGTAAAGTTGTGCGTTACAAAGCAAGCGCCTGCTTATACGCGCGGGGTGGTAAGGAGACACCCACACACAATGCGAGGCTAAGTCAGAGCGGGCCAAACAGGCAAGCGGCACTTCATGTAGTCGGGTCGCGTGCGAGGAGGCCGGGTGGAATTAGCCTTGCAGCCGAGTGAAATATATGGCGCGAGCTTTGGCGAAAAGTGCTCTTTGTTCCCCACAGTAAAGAGTGGGCACGCCGGCCCGGCCACGAATTGTCGTTTGTCGCCGTGCGCCTTCCTCCTCCACCCTTTTCTGCCTCAGCAGTAAAGAACGAGGACTTTCGGCTGATTCTAGTGGTGCGTCGTGCGTGGGACTGTCTGTCAGCTGTGCATCCTAGGGTTTGGAAAGGCGTCATGGAATGTTCCGTGGCGTCACACCACAACGAGTAATCGAGAGAGCTTAGGCAGGGGAAGGGGCAGCAGCGCATGAAGCAATCAGCGCCCTTGATGGGCAAGGGTGATTTTGCTAACCGGTTCTTGAGTCTATGTTTTTTCTCAAGGGATTTTTTTAGCCTTCCCCCTGCCCCGCATTCGACGGTTTGCCCTCGGCAAATGCTCCTCTCGCGTCTCTATTAATCGTGAACACACTTATGCACGACGGCGCGCGCTACCATCATCCTTTACTGTAAACCGAGTGTGTAGCCATGCAGCGTGCAGGCGTGCGCACGGCGTAGCCTGTGAAAAAAAATGAGCCTGTCTAGCCACTGATACGTAGTCTACATACACGTGATCACGATCGAGAGCAGTAGGGGTGCGGCCCGCGTGGTCCTCCTACTGCTACCCGGTGACGTCGCGCACGGTGTCAGACGAATTCTGGGCGCGGGTGTGCGTGTGCATGCACTCCGGGGAACGAAACTCCCGCGGCTCTGCATACGCACGCCCTAACCTGCAGCAACACCGCTCGCAGGCGCAAGCTGCATACTGGGTCGTATCGGAGTCAGCGGCGCCGCTCCGCCTCCAGGGACTATGGGGTACGTCCAACGGCAGCACGTTAAGCCGGGAGAGAGGCAGGGCGAGCCGCACCGGTGTGTTCATGCAGGTCGCCGCCCCGAGCGAACCGCAAATGCGCGCGCGGGGTTACCTACGCGCAGAGCCCAGTTCGGCGGATTGCGAAGTGCGTGGATCGGCCGGCCCTGTGACTCGCTTCGCAATCCACAAAACCCATCAGCGTGCATCGTTACGGTAGCCGCCAGCAGGGGCGGGCAACAAGGGGGTTATGGAAGGGGGAAGCGGGGCAAGCGAAGCGGAAGCGGAAGCAGTGGTCACGCGGCAAACTGACTACAGGAGAGAGGATGGGGCAGGCCGATCTGCATAGAGGCGAGAGGAAGTGGGTGGAGAAGCAGATCACCTACATGGCACGGGCAGCTCGTACTGCGTCATCATGTTGGCCTTAACATCGAAGCCGTAGGGTTATGCACGTCTAGTGAGCTCGTATTTGTAAGCATATCGTCTATCGAGGGCGACGCAACCTCACCGGCAACTAACACATTCATTTGTCGTTCCCACGCAATATAGAGGTCTCGCGGGCGAACGTGCAGAATGTCGAACTACGGACAAGTCCCACAGCAGATGGCTTCATCTGTTGGACCCGTTCCTGTAGGGGCTCCAATGCATATGATTCCTGCGATGTATCTCCAGTACGGGCAGGGCCAACTGCCACACGTACCGGGCTCGGCCATGCCGCAGTCCGTCGGGGCACCGCACGCCGTCCACGGCCACCAAATGGGGGGGCTCGTTCTGCCACAAGGAGCGACTCCTCAGGGTGTTCCACCGCACAGCGCACCTGTCCCCGTCGGCCACCACCCGGGGGTGCCGCCGCCGGGTTCGCAGCCCCGCGACGTCCAGGGCCCGCAACACGATCGGTCACCCGCGCATGCCGGTACGCCGCTCCCGATACCGGGCCAGCAACAACCGACGCGGCCAACAAGCCAGGGCCACGCGTCCGTGCAGCCAAACATGTCGCCGAGCCACAACTCGCGGCCCATTGCGCAGAGCCCGGCCGTGCACACGCCACAGCCCCTTGTGATGACACCGCACGGGTACTCGATGCCTATTCAGGTCACACCAAAGGAATACCAAATGCACATGCAGCAACAGCAACAACAACAGCAGCAGATGTCACCGCGACTGCAACAGCCACAGCCCCAGCCGCAACAGCAGCCTCCGGGCCCTCCGCCTCCGCAACAGAGCCCACACCACCAGCAGGCTGGCGACATGCCGATGTCTGTGCCCACATACCTGCCGCATCAAGTCATTCAGGGCCTGCCTGGAATGCCCCCTCTGCCCCAGCAGATTCAGGGCCTGCCAGCAGCACATAGCCTTCCGCAGGGCATGCAGGGGTCAATGACACCCGTGCAGATGCTTCCCCAGGGAATGCCGACGCCGCAGGTCCAGTACGTGCTGAACCCAGAAATGAACGGATACCTCAGACCGCGTTCAATGTCTGGGTCATCACAAGCCGCCGCATCAGAACAACAGCAACAGCAGCAGCAACAGCAGCAGCAACAGCAGCAACAGCAGCAGCAACAGCAGCAACAGCAGCAGCAGCAGCAGCAGCAACAACAGCAACAACAACAGCAACACCAGCATCAGCATCCCCAGCACCAACACCAGCACCAACACCAGGGGCATTTACCGACGCAGCAGGTCTCGCCGCAGTCCCACATGTTTCAGGCTCAGCCAGTGCCCCAGCAGCCGCCGCAAATGCAACAGCTGCAACAACATCACTATCATCAGCAACAACAGCACCAGGCCCCACAGCCACCGCAACACCATCACCAAGTTCAGCCGCCACAGCCACAGCCACAACAACAGCAGCAACAGCATACACATCAGCAGTTGCACCAGGCTCAGCCACAGACTCCTCAACCACAGCCGCAACAGGCTCCCCAGCAGGCCCAGCCCGCTCATCAGCAGGAGCGAGAGCCGAGCCACGTCCAGTCGCCCGCACAGCAGGAGGGCGACGCTGCCAAGCAACAGCTCGAAAGAGAGCTCGAACAGCTCACTGGCGAGACTTGGGCCGATATCGGCAGGCTTGCTGAGTCTATGGGGCAAGTCCAGACTGGCGTGCAGTGCTTAGAGCTTGCTCTGAAATATCATGTATTCTCTGTGCCATTGATGCTAGCCCTCGGTTCGTGCTACCGTCAGGTTGGGGATTTCGGCAGCGCCATTGAGGCATACCGCACGGTTTTGCATCACCAGCCGAACAACGGGGATGCCTGGGCTGCCCTCGGACACTGCTACCTCCGCGGCGACGACCTTCCGAAAAGCTACCAAGCCTATCAGCAGGCCTATTACTATAGAGACGGGCTCGAGCCCCAGTTTTGGTATGGGTTGGGCATTCTTTATGATCGGTATGGGTCCTTGGATTACGCGGAGGAAGCTCTTCTGCAGGTGCTGAAAATAGACAGACATTTCGAAAAGGCCGCAGAAGTGTATTTCCGCCTTGGCCTTATTTACAAACAGCAGAGCCGATTGGACTTGGCTCGTGAGGTGTTTAAATACATCTTACAAGATCCTCCGACGCCGCTTACGGTGAGCGATATCTGGTTCCAGATCGGAAATGTCTACGAGCAACAGCACAATTTCACTGAGGCGTGCAATGCATATGAGCAGGTGCTCAAGAGCGATGCGAATCATGCCAAGGTCCTGCAGCAGCTTGGCTGGCTGAACCACAATCATGGCAAACACGAAACTGCTCTGAAATATCTCACTCGCAGCTTGGAGGCTGACCCCAGCGACTCGCAGAGCTGGTACCTGCTCGGAAGGTGTTACATGTCACAGTCAAAGTATCAGCGTGCGTATGAAGCCTACCAACAGGCAGTATACAGGGATGCGCGTAACCCCACGTTCTGGTGCTCTATTGGCGTGCTCTATTACCAGATATCGCAGTACCGAGATGCACTGGATGCATACTCAAGGGCCATTGGCCTCAATCCTTACATTAGCGAGGCGTGGTATGACCTTGGGATGTTATACGAAAGTTGCACAAACCACACAAGCGACGCATTGTATGCGTACCAACGTGCTGCTCGACTTGATGCCGACAACGAGCAAATTAGAGCACGCATCGAACACTTACAACAAGAGGATCAATCAGGCAAGCCCTCTGAGGATCCTAAACAGCGTGAGAATCCGCAGCCACAGGAACCTGCACCCCCCTTGCCGGCGCCGCCAAAGGAGCCTGTGCCACCCCAAATGGCGGGATCGCAATCATTGCCGGCACCACCACCCCCTCAGCCGATACACTTGACTTCAGCTGGACCAGCGGCGCAAGTGATTGCACCAAGTCAAGCACCAAGTCAAGAAGTGAAAGACTCAGATGCTCATGCAGGACCAGCCCCAGAAGAAGCTTACCGGACTCTAAGCCACGGCAAGGAAAGGAAGCAAGATCAAGATGGAGCTCATTTTAGCGCCAGTCAAGCGAAGGACCAAGCAAAGGCAGAGGTGACCCAGAGGCAGGTACCTCCGGAGAGTTCAGCCTTGGCTAATGGTGAGGATAGTAGCCTCGAAAACAACTCGCAAGCAGCTCAAGCTGGACCCAATGGGACTGCAAAACATTCTACAGACCAGGCGTCGGAAACTTCTGTAGCGCAGGATAGTCATGGCTCAGTGTCAGCATCCGAAGATCAAGCGTCTAATGGGAAAGCTGATCTGCCCTCGATCAATGAGTTGAAGCCAAGCATACCTCCTGCGGTGCAGCCTCTGTCTGGCAAGCGCCAGGCAAATGGGGATCTGCCTCCTGCGAAACGGCAACTCATAGAGGAGCAGGGTCGCGACATTGCCGAGGATGAGGATTACGATTGATACTTTGCAGTGTGTTATTGCACCGCTGATTTCCAAGATTCTGCTCTCAGAAATGTTGTAGAAACTGATATTTAATTATTGTATGAATTGTCTTAAGAGCCTTGCTACTTGCAGAACATGTTAATATACCGAAAATTTTGATATGCGTGTAAATGCGGTGTCTTTCAAAGCACTTATGCAACTTTATAATTTACGCAGAGTCAATCCTGCATATCGTATATGCTTAGCCCCTACAGATGAAACCATGCCTAACCACATGAAGAGTAAGACGGTTTCGTGGAGAGCTCGATAGTTATTTTACGATGCGTTAAATAATAATCGTATGGCGAGTCGTGACGAAGGCTGAAAATTCAAGGCGAAAGAAACGCCCAAGCTAACAAGGTGGAGAAGGTAAGAAGGAGCAGCTATAATAGGCAGAAACGGAGAACCAAGAAGGAATTTACCGCGAGGGAAGTCTGGTCAACGTGGCGGAAAGGAGAGGTACGACTTTATCGCGGATCCAGGGACCACAATGCCACTTTCTGGTTCTGCAGTTCATGTGATTCTCATAGTCGGCACCATGGCCTTTGTCGCGATGATCATAGCAGCTTTCGGTTCAAGAGATAGATGGGAATTTAATTATTACGAGCCAAGGGTGCTAGACACCAATGGGCTGACAGAAGGACTTGTATTAGTCGATACGCCCCCAGACTCTGGACTCTCGGTGTTAATTCTCATCAACTCGCTTTTCATTGCTCCTGACATAACAAGGCAAAATGAATTTCGAACATCACAGCTTGTAGTCTACAATGGAAACTCGTGGCCAAGCCGCCGTGTTCTGTATAAGTCGAATGTTGCCAGGGGGCCCAACGTTGTGCTCGTGCTCCCCATTGACGCTTACGGAGACGAGGAGTTTCTCCAAAGAGTTTTGCACGAACGTCAATTGTATTGCAAGCTACACAATTATGGCTTATTTGCGAGATACATTCAGGACTTCGCTGCTGAGGGGAAACCTGCGAGGGAGTCGCTTGGGTTAGCACCCCTGCGAATGCTGCGCCAAGCAATGGTGGCGTTTCCAGACGCAAAATGGTTCTGGCTTCTTCACGCGGAGGGCCACATTTATAACATGAAGTTGCCAGTACCGGCCACAGAAACTGACTCATTGAGCTTTGTCTTAGAAGATGATTTAAACACTCAAACCGTGGCGATAACTAATTTTGCGCGGGACCCGGATACCGCAGAGATACTAGTAACTTCTGATCCGGCTACGGGTATTATCTCCGCGCAATCTATACTGGTGAAGCGGTCTCTATCCGCTAGGGTCTTTCTGGAGTTCGTTTGTGACCCAATGATACAAGACTGGGAACCTTTCTTGCGTAGCCGCGATCACGCAGGTACCGCCCTTACCCATATATTGAGATGGCACCCTGCTCTTGTAAAATCGGTGGGTTTAATCAATTCACGTGTGGGAGGGACGCAGCGTTGCGCTGAGGCGCTTGATGACGACGTTGTGTGTATGCTTGTATACGGCGAATAGCCAGATCGGTGATTCACACAAGAAGCCCACCTGCTAGCTGCCCAATTTCTATACTGATGTAATTAGCTGAAGTCAGACATGATAATTGTTACCAACAATATTATGGATAATCTCTTCATGATGAGGTAATGAATTCTGGTCGTTATTGGTCTGTCATGCGCTTGGCTACACGTCGACGAAGCGGCGTAAGCCTAACGAGCAGTGCTTAGTCAAGTGAAATCTGGAAAAGTGGGATAGCACGCTAAAACGCTAGCCTTTTTTTTCTCTTGACTTGAAAAAACACCGGAACTAGCTTGGCTTTCCATTAGGAATTAGCGCAGACTCCCGACAATGAAAAAAACACACATATAGTGATCTGAAATTTCTCTGATAATTGTAGTCCTGTCTTGTACAAGGTCTGAGCACGACAGGCCCTGGCGCTTTTCACTCCCACCACCCTCCTCTGCCCCGAGTTTTCCCCAATGATGTGTGCCCAATGCGTGCGCGTGCGTACGTTAATGCCGAGTTATGAGGAGCGCGTAATCGGTGGTGCGCTTAATATTACCACACCCTATCGACATCACCATGTGTAATGTGACAGATTCATGCGTGCTTATGGGTACTTAAATCAAGATCATCAAATAGGATTACGAGACTATGAAATTAATCAGTGTGATTGCGGATTAAATAAATTTGTGAACATTGCCACCTATAACCACCTAATATCAATAGCTATCACATTTCCCGTCGTCGAGAAAAGGTTCAGCTGCAACTGACGACAATCTAAAGCGCGATTTTCTTTTTTAACGAAATATAGAGTTTCATGGCGAGCTCGGCAAGTTGCCCAGCAAGTGTGTCCAGCTAGTTGCCGTTAGCCGCTTCTCGTTCGCCTGTGTGATAGGACTAGTCAGGGAATCGGCACATACGGCACACTTCCTCAACCCTGAAGTGAGAACGGCGCTGGTCGGATAAACGGCCAGCGATTACAAATCTATCTGCGGTACGGGTCCCTAGCCCGCAAAGCTCACAACATAGGACGATATCGTATTCATCTAGAACTCGAGGGAGAGCCGTAATAGATGATCATCGAGTCGGATATAATGTTAAGCTACATAGACCAGTCGATATACTGTGATGCGAACTTCCCGATGCCTATTCGTTGAAGTTCCAATAGTCTCACAGCAGTGTGGGAACTATTAACCAAGACTACCATCCCGCTTCAGCTTATCTACAATTAACGGCGTTCACCGAGAGATACGGGTTCATAGGGGACCTTCCAAAAGAAATAACCCTAATGTTTCTAGCAGTTGAGTCAGCCAGATACATCGTATGTAATGTACTGTTTCAGAGAGCATTATCATGATGATCTAGAGGTCTTAAAAAACCATTAAAAGATACTGGAAAATCAAAAATTTTGGAGAAATGTTTGAAAACGGTTTGAAGGTATGCTTTCCCAACATGGCGACTTGAGACATGTTCTAAACGTAGGGAGAAGACTATAATGCTCATGGGAGAACCATGCGTCGGGGCAGGGGTATGCAACATGGCACACGGTTGGCTATCTTGCTAGGGAAGCTGTGAAAATCTTTCATTCTCACGTTTTCATGGTTAAAGTTTGGGGAAAACCCAACGAAAAATTGGTCCTTGGGCCTTTAGTAAACTAGATAGCTCCATAGGTTTTTTAAATGCTAATCGAAACAAGCAGCGGAGGAAAATATAAACGAGAACTACTGGTCCCGTGGTGAGACAAATGTCGATCTAGGTTTTGTAGATTGAAGGGCACTCATCTGCATCGGGAGTTGATTCACATATTGTCACGTTACGGAAGAATCTTGATGATCTCTTACCCTCCTCCGTCCGGACGAGAACTTATAATTTGCCGATATTTCCGCTGGCTCGGATCACTCAGGCTGCTGTCGTAGGCATTTGTTGAGCGGACTCCTACTATCAAACCAAACACTGCATATACCTGTCGCAGTCCTAGAGTCCTTATCAGCTGGATAAATGGTGCTGGGTTTCAAGAAGTGGCCAATTTTTCCGACGGACCCGCAGGCCATCAACGAGCTGCGTGATGGCGACAATGCTGTCGATCAAGCTCACGCAGAGTTCGAAGAGAAGCATGCCGAGCAGCTCATTTACGCGAAAGAGCGTCATGGGCTTTCGTCTGACTCGTCGTCTCAGTCTTCAGCTGAAGACTTCACGCAGTTCAACGAAGACGACATCGAGGCCATTCTTCCCGGAACTGAAGATGACGATGATTTGCCGGCATCAACGTTGCGGATGTGGATTCTGGCAATCGTTTTTGGAGCCGTAGTTGCCGGCACTGATTCGTTCTTCAACATGCGATTTCCAAGTATTAGCATCTCTGTCGTGGTCATTCTTGTCGTCACTTGGCCGCTGGGCCAGTTCATGCATTTGATCATGCCCGCTTGGCAGGTCAAGCTACCGTTTGGAATGGGATTTAATCTCAACCCGGGCCCTTTCAACTATAAAGAGCACGGCTGCATCTTCATCTTCACAAACGTTGTGACTAGTGCTGGGCTGGTGAACAACCTTGTTATAGAAGATACCAAGTTTTTCGAGGTTCGGACAGGCATTGGCCGTCAAATATTGTTCAACATGAGCTGCTATATGATATCAGTGGCCCTTATTGGTATGTGTCGCGACATCCTTGTAACCCCGGAGGACCGAGTTTGGCCAGGAATGCTGAGTCGGATTGCCCTTTTCAAGGCCATCTACTCGAGAGACAACCCAGTTGCCAACGGATGGAAGATGAGTCGATGGGTGTTCTTCCTGATTGTGTTCCTGTGCTCGTTCGTCTGGTACTGGTTTCCTGACCTCATTCTGCCGTTTTTGAGCACAATTGGAGCCTGGATCTCGTGGATTAAACCCAACAGCGCTGCTCTGTCGCAGGTGTTTGGCGTGAAGACTGGATTGGGCCTGTTTCCACTTACTTTTGATTGGACGCAGATCACTTCAATCAATAACCCTCTTACTACGCCTATGGCTGCCGTCATGAGTATGTTTATCTCATTTGTGTTCTGGATCTGGGTTGTCATGCCTGGTCTCTACTACATGAACCACTGGAGCACTGCTCACCTTCCCATCATGACCAACAAAGTTTACACGGTTGATAAGAAGCAGTACAATTTCAAGAAGGTTGTGGACTCCAATTATAGGCTTGACATGGCAAAGTACAAGAAATATTCTCAGCCGATGTTGCCTATAGCTTTTCTCATGAACCTTGCGCTGGGAATTGCTGCCTTTGCATCTGTTATTGTCCACTTCATGCTTCTATTCTATGACGAGGTCATCGTTCCTTGGAAAGCACGCAGCAGCCATACAGATAGATTCAACAAGCATATCCAAAAGTACAAATCGTGGCCATTTTTGTCATTTGTGTTTTTGTACTGCGTAGGTCTTGGGCTCGGCTTTGCATTCACGGAAGGCTGGAGCGACGCACCTCTAGACGCAGGTGGGTTTATCATCTCGATTATTATTGGTACAGTGCTATATGTGCCTCTGTCACTTGTTGAGGCCCGTGCAAACGCGGATATTTCTATTGCGTCGTTTTACTACATTGTTGCGGCGAACTGGTACAAGGGTCAGCCGATCCGGCTACTTTACTTCTATTCTTTTGGATTCGGAATTATCCAGCACGCTATGCACATGGCTCAGAGTGCTAAGGTCGGTCACTATCTACGAATCAAACCCAAAATTTACATGGCTGTTCTTTTCTTCTCTGGCATCTGGGCTGCGCTGGTGTCGCCCTCCGTTACGTGGTTCTTGCTGAATCACGTTGACGGTATTTGTACTGAAAAGGCTAAAAACAACATGACTTGCCGAAAGCAGCAGACCGCCTTTAATTCGCAAGGTATTTGGGGATTGTTTGGTGCTGAGTTGTTCGCTCCTGGAGGACGCTACGTGTGGGTATTATGGTTCTTCCTCGTTGGTGGTGCCGTGGCCATCGGCCATTTCATACTACTGAAATGGAAGCCTAAATCGATTATCCGCAAGTTTGACCCGGTGCTGTTTTTCGGAGGCGCGGAGAACATTCCAAGTGTAACAGGCTATAACTTCTCTACGTGGTTTGCAACCGCGTTGGTGTTCAATTATTTCGTTCACCGCAGATTCACAGCCTGGTGGCGTAAGTACAATCTCGTCACTTCCATTGGAATGGATGTTGGAGTTGCTATTACTGCCATCATTGTGTACTTTGCCGTTGTGTATACCGGCGGATCGAGCCACTACAAGTGGTGGGGCACCGAAGTTTCCTCTAAAGGATGCGACAGTAAGGGCTGTCCATACCTTAGTGGCCCAATCCCGAAGCCGACACATACGTTTTGATCGATTCGGTACTTCACGAGAACTACTTATTTTACTATATGCGCTTATGATGTTATTTTGAGATATGAATTTTATATGCAAGAATGTTATCAATTTTACGAGAGAAATATATCTACGTGTATATATATATACGCAGCGAGATGGTATCACGGCCTTCTAGAGTTGCCATTGCTGCGTCAACATCACCATTACTGGCCACCGCAAGGACATCAGGATCAAGCCCTTGTACAAGGAAGCACTGAGAGTCAGATTTGCCACGACTCTCATGTTACCAGCAACTCCTGGGATTGCTTCGCCCCAGACTCTGTATCACCCCAACACTGGTTCTTCACCGCCTCGAGTTTCAGCTCACCAGCTTAGCTCGTGGCAACGCGTTCAGAGCTTTATCATAAAGTTGCGCGGCATGGCGAGTGTGAGGGCGAGGCGTGTCGGCCTCACGTCCGTCTCGTACACGTTGTCGCCAATGCCCAGCACAAGCGCGAGATTCTGCCCTGGGCAGGACAAGCACATTTGACAATTCGCTGCTGCTCTGAGACATCGACAATCCCAGATTTTCGTCGCCAAGCTTCCGCCCGAGCCTCCTTGCGCAACGCCTCATGATCCCAGCGATACCCCACCAGGATGAGCTGTGCGGCCGCCCATCTTTGACCCTGTTCGAGTCCGCGAGCGGGTCCGTACCTACTTTTTGCCCACATGTTGACTTCAGTAATGTACCACTTGTGAGAACGCCTAGTCGTGTGCACATCGGGCTCTGCGGAGTTTCGCCTCACTGAAAGAATACGCAACGACATTGTGAAGTCGGGCTCTGGATGCAAGGCATTGGCCTTTATCTGTCGCAGTGCAGACGGTCGAAAGATGCTATCCATCTTCGCAAACCGTTGCATGAATCCCTCACCAACAATTGTGTGTTTGGTGATCATGCGCGCTAACTTATATGACATATATACTCAGGCGTGTCGGCCTCCAGGGCCTCGAACATCTCCTACTCATAATACCTCTGACTTTCGTCAATGGCACGTTGGACCTTTCAGCCTTTTGCTTCTGCATTCTACTATGTAGGTTCGACCTCGGCATCCTAGAGAGGGGAACAAACTTGGCGCGTTTTCACTCTAGTATATGCATACATACAAGGCTGTTTCTCTTGTGCATGAAATACCATGACTACGACATCCTCCCGCGTGATAGTGATGGTAACCGTCTCCGTGGGTCTCATTGTGATACCACGTGATGGGATGCCCCCTTCGAAAAACAAACCCTTGGGGAGACACGCTCCCGCTGCTAATAAACGCGCCGTGAATATACCTCAAGAGTAAACACGTTGCTAAACCAAGCAAAATGAGCTCGTATGGCACCAGTCTCAACCCCCAAACGTACGTCGGTTTCGACACCATCACGGACCAGATTGAACGCCGTCTGCTGAAGCGCGGTTTCCAGTTCAACCTCATGCTTGTAGGCCAGTCTGGGCTGGGCAAGTCCACACTCGTGAACACGCTCTTTGCCAGTCATGTTGTTGACTCTCAAGGCCGCAAGTCAAGCGAGGAGCCGCTGGCACGGACCCCGGAAATTACCACGACGTCTCAGACCATTGTGGAGAATGACGTCCGTTTAAAACTCACGGTCATAGACACGCCGGGCTACGGCGACCAGGTTAGCAACGAGAAGTGCTGGGAGCCTCTCGTGAAGTATATTAAGGATCAGCACTCCATGTACCTGCGCAAGGAGCTGACTGCTCAACGAGAGCGATACTTTGACGACACGCGTGTGCACTGCGTGCTTTTCTTTATCCAGCCTACGGGCCACGGCCTGAAGCCCTTGGACGTGATTGTTCTGCGCAAGTTGAGCGAAATCGCAAACGTCGTACCTGTAATTGCAAAGAGTGACGCGTTGACGCTACCTGAGCGTGATGCCTTCAAGCACCGCTTGCAGCAAGAGTTCGTGACGAACCGGCTTCACCTTTACCCGTTCGACAACGATGAGTACACCAGTGGGGAGCGCCAGTTGACTGAACAAGTGCGATCCCTTCTACCCTTTGCAATCGTTGGCAGCGAGACCACGGCGGAAATTGACGGAAGAATCGTGCCCGTGCGCCGCAACAAGTGGGGTGTCGTGAATGTCGAGAACGAGGCGCACTGCGAGTTCCCGCAGCTCAAGGCATTCTTGATCACGACGAATCTGCACGACCTCATTGATACTACTGCTCAGCGCCACTATGAGGGTTTCCGAGCCAGACAGCTGCTTGCGCTCAAGGAGAACTCAGCCCCTAAAAAGAAGTAGAGCGGTGTCCAAGAGGCGAGCAAAACCGTCTGCTGAGAGTGGCAAGCACAACATCCTTTCTCATTTTATTCATATAAGTATTCATTATTCTTGTACTATTCACTTGACAAGAGCGCTTCAATTAACTGGTCATTGACAAGTGCGGCAGTGTATTATCACCCACGAACGATTCGTACGTGTACCAGCCTCTACACCGTCCTTCTACAAAAAGAGGGGAAATGCTCAAATTCTGGAAAGAAATTAACGACTCCATAAACGCCTCTATGTAAACCAAGATTGAGAGTTCGCTCTTATTCTCGCTACCAGGCACATGCATACATCTTAGGCGGGGGCAAGCACGATTGCGAAGGAAAGCATATGGACTCATCCCTTGCTTGTGGTATATTAACTTGCAATTTTATGAACACGGAGTCATCCAAGTGTTGCTTTGGTCACCGTACGTACGTTGCGCATTGCCTAGAAAGGTCATATCTAGTAGGCTGGGTATTTGAGCTCATATCTATGCTGTGAGCCCATTATAGTTCGTGAAAAGCGCAGAAACCACATGTGTACTAAACACTATACTTGAAAGAGCTCAGCTTGGCTTTTTGAGCTCTCTTGCTTCCATACTAGTACATATATCATTACAGGCCGACCGTCTACATGTATATATGTATCTATTTCATTACACGAACGGCTAGGGCCCGTCAGGGCAGGGTCTGCACCGCTGCATGTGCAACGAGCTATGTCAGATAGCGGCACAGTGTCCGCATTGAGTAGTAGTGTGATGGCTTCTTGAGTCTCTGACAGGTCGCACATGTAACGGTAGAGACGCACAAAGGCTGGCTGCGGCCTAAATGCTAACTCATGGCGAGTTTCGGGCCCTTTGAGAATTGCGTTACCGAGTGAGATACCGTTTTCATGCTCAACACCCTAACCTCTTTGTTACGGTGAACCCTGCGACCCAGACACCCTCCCCCACCACGGCGAGAACCATATCCAGCAGCACAACCACACACCACCAAGGTAGCTCAGGCACTTGGCAATACATACAAGATGTCCGACCTCAACGAGCATGGCACTCGCAGAAATGTTTTGAGCGATACTGCCTATGTGACCCTGGTACTTTCGGATGATTACGTCGTCGGGGCCCGCGTTGTTGCCAACGAGCTCCACCGCCTGGATCTGGAGCGTCCAGTGCTGTGTTTAGTGGCTCGTGGCTGCGTATCTTCGCAGGCAGTCGCTCAATTGGGCACAGACGTGGATGAAATTGTATTTGTCGATGCTATAGATGCTGGTGACTCGGCAGAACTGCGCCTGCTTGACCGCCCCGAGCTTCGCTTCGCAACGACCAAAATTTGGCTATGGGCTTTACCGTTTAAACGCGTAGTGTATTTGGACGCCGATACTCTACCTGTGGCACCCTTATCGCAGCTTTTCGACCTCTCATTACCAGACTCGCGGCATCTTGGAGCAGCGCCTGATTGCGGGTGGCCGGATCTCTTCAATTCTGGAGTTCTGGTCGTTGATCCCGACCGCGACGTCACGACGACGCTTGTGAGTCGACTGCATGCGGCTCCAGTAATTGATGGCAGTGACCAGGGTCTGTTTAATGAGGAGTTCAAGTGGGTTCGCATCCCGTTTCTGTACAACGTGACGGTCAATGCCTCATATGAATACGCGCCTGCGTATAATAAGTTCAAGAATGACGTGAAGGTCTTGCATTTCATCGGTCCGCAAAAGCCCTGGGCCAGCGGAGCCGTGAACACTAGCGAAGCGGTCGCGAGGTGGTGGATGGCGTTCAAGGAGCTTCTCGGGACGCCTAATGAGACATCGAAGCAATACGAGTCTGCCATTGCCGCTCCTCCGGACTACTGGGATGCAACAACGCACGCTCCTTTCAAGAGTTCCCGGCCTGAGGGCGAGATCCTGGACCAGCGGCTGTCCAATCTAAGCGTGGCGGACGAGCCCGAGGAACCGCACGCGCTTCCTCCTTCCATAGACGTGCATACTTTCCCCATATTTGGGCCGAGCCTCGTCGAGCTACCGTTTGAACGGGAGCGCCGCCGGCGTCCAGAGAGACGGTTCTGAATTGCAGAGTTGCTAGCGTATTTTATACATGCTTTGAATCAACGGTCGCGCGCGCCCGCGAATGCTTCTGCTCATCGGCCATGAACAGGGCCGTCTCGAACCGCGGTGACGCCTGCAGCGCGTCGAAGTACTCACGGTTCCGCAGCTGTTCTTCCGGGTGCATTGCAATGAGGTCAAATATGTAATCGAGCATGTCGGGCTCGACGCCCGGTACAAGGGCTCGTTTCAGGTCCGAACCGGACACATTTGCGTACCAAAATGCATCTGAATCATGAGATTTCGAACGCACAAGATGTAGCAGGCCGCTGTAGGTTAGTGGGACTGGGAATGAGCCGTGTGCAGGACGGTTTACACCAGTGCTCGCTGGCGAGGGCGCTGTTGGCACTGATGTCGATGGCCCCTGAGAGGGTGTAGCCGTCGCAGACGCGTAGATTGCGGGCAATGTTCGAACGCATTTTACAAACACGTATTCTTGTTCCTCAAGCAGTTTTTGGTTGCCCGCATCAAGGCCGAGCCCTGTGCGGACGCATGCTTCCCACGCTTGCTTATCTTGGCCAAGGCTGCGTAGAGCCACTGCCTTGCGCCAGTAAATCTTCGTAAGTAGCTGGGGCGACGCATTGTTGAGTTGCAATGCCGTGTTCGTGTCTTCCAGAGCAGCCGCGTATTGCGCAAGCTGGAGCGAGCACGCAGCCCGATTTGCCAACGCCGCTGCCATAGTAGGATCTACTGCAAGTGCAGCAGTGTAATGGTCGGCAGCCTCCTGCCAGCGCTTGTTCCTGAAAGCGACATTGCCGGCCTCCTTGTGCTCCATGATGGCGCCCCTGCCCACCTAATCACGAAGAAGTGAACTACGCATCCACCCCTTCCCATGTCAAGCCGGCAGTAATGAGTACCGGCGGTAATGTCGTGGGCGCGTGCACTCATGTATCCTCTTCAACTAAGCAGCGAATACTCGCGTAATGACTTTGCTAGGACTCTGTTAGGCCATGCTAGGTCAATTGTGAACAATATTCTAAGGGCGGTGTACTTTAGGAGCACTAAACCGGCCAAGGCTCGGCTCGGCCACGCTAAGAGCTCGTGCTCAAGTAACCTATTTAATCGCAACATCCTGAAGTTAGCATAATATATCATTCTTTTCTCTAAAATGGAATTGCGAAACCAACGCGAGTGCAACTGAACCATTTGTCCTGCTGTCTAGCCTGGTATGCTCTCGCTAAGAAAATAAAGTACTGGACGGTTTGTAAATGTGTTCACAGTAAAACAAAGGCATCTTGTTGGTTTAGTTCCATTTTCACGGTGTGCGCCTCCACGTTTGGACGTCGCAGTCTTGTGACTAGCCATAAAAGGACGTGCGCATTCCTGATGAAAGTGAATGCAATATTAAGAATTGACCGCTTCTAATGTAGATGCGTATGTACATACATTATAACTAGAAGGGTCGTTGCTAGCCCCGATGCGTACACACGTATACGCACGCATGCACGGGCAGCAGGGGCGCGCACGCACGTTCGCAGCTCGGCACGGACAGGCCCGTTGTGGCAGACCCTTGCCCGCATTTATTTCGGGCCAAAATTGCAAACGCGAAAATCCAGTCTCTCTGATATGGACCGACCGCCGTACAACCGGGCTCCCCAGCGGGACCCTCCGCGCGGCCCGCAACCAGGATACTCGCAAGGGTACATGCAAGGATACCGGCCTCCTCCGAATATGCAGCAGCCGCCAGTACAGGGCTACGCGAGTCCGCAGGGCTACCACCCACACCCCTACGCTTACCAGCCCTCCATGGGCCAGCCAGCAGCGCAGCCCGCTTACGGCGCTGGATTCCGGAGCCCGAACACTGCTGGGCCTGCAGGCGCGAGAGAGCGCGGTACTAATGGCACGAACGGCTCGACGGCTGGTGCAAATGGACGACAGCCGTACGTGGCACGGGGCCAGGGCGGGCCGGCGACGGCAGCTTCGGCAACGGGCTCGCCTGTGTCGGGCTCCCCTTCACCGGCACCGACACCAGCAGAGCAAATTCTTGCGCGCTTGCGCGTGGATTTTCCCGGCATGCCTGACAAAACGCTCACGACAGCTGTTCGCACGCGTAAAACGTACGAGGACTCGCTGCGATGGCTTCGACAGATGCAACAGCGTAACCTAATGCCGCCCCCAGCCCCCTCGCCAACGAGTGCGCCCGCAGATAAGCGCCAAACCATCCGTCAAAAGTTCTCGCATCTTGCCTACGACCAGTCCCAAGGTGCGCAGAACATGGCGCCCCCAATGGGGGCACAGATGCCAATGGGCCAAATGCCCATGAACCAGCTTTCTATGGGGCATATGCCAATGGGCCACATGCAAATGGGCCATATGCACATGCCTATGAGTCCCATGGGCCATCCGCACCAGCTAGGGCCAATGGGTCCAGGACATTTCGGGCGCCAAGCATCGACGCCGCCAGCGATTCAACGCCGCCGAACCCTTGAAGACGAGGAGAGCGATGAGGATGTAAGCGACAGTGACAATTATGACCCACAGGAGGCAGCCGAGTTCGACTCGCGCCTGCTCGACTTCCTTAATACGGCCTCTGCAGACTCGATCGCTGATGTCTCGACCCAGCCCATGGAGTTTGTTGAGGCGCTCGTGAGAAAACGACCTTTTGCAACGCTTGCTCAAGCCGCGCGTGTCGATGTCCTCTCGGCGGCTCAGGCCGAGGCCGAGGCCTCTGGCAAGCGGCGCCGTGGTGCAGCTAAGAAGCCCGCTGGATCAAAGATTATCGATGCGGCTCGCAACACACTGCGCGGTTACGAGGCTGTGGACTCGCTCATCAAGGAGTGCTCGCGCGTGGGCAAGCTTGTGCAGCGCGGGATCGCGGAATGGGAACTCGATGGTGAAACGCTGCAGGCAAAGGGTGGTTCCTTCTTTGCCGAGCAGCCGAAATCGCTCAGTCCTGGCACTGAACTGAAGAACTATCAGCAGGTCGGCATCAATTGGTTGAGCCTGTTGTACAAGGACCGGCTGTCGTGCATTTTGGCTGACGAAATGGGCCTCGGGAAAACGCTGCAAGTGATTGCTTTTATTGCACATTTGAAGGAGATCGGCGAACAGGGACCTCATCTTGTTGTTTGTCCCGCATCGACGCTCGAAAACTGGCTCAGAGAGTTTACTAGGTTCTGCCCCAGCCTGCGCATAGAGGCCTACTACGGTGGGCAGCCCGAGCGCAGGGAGATCCGTGAGGCTATCGAGAGCCAGCCCGATTCATTCGATGTCATGGTAACGACTTACAATCTTGCCACTGGCCAAAAGGCTGATACGGGGTTTCTGAAGTCGTTGGGATTCAACGTCGTTGTGTACGACGAGGGCCATCTTTTGAAAAACTCCCAGTCAGAGCGATACAATAAGCTCATGAAGCTGCGCGCGAAGTTCCGAGTGCTTCTCACGGGTACACCTTTACAAAACAACCTGCGCGAGCTCGTTTCCTTATTGTCGTTCATTCTACCACGACTGTTCACGGAAAACCGTGATGATTTGCTCGAAGTTTTCAAGTTCAAGGCGAAGGCCACGACGGACGAGTCTGATAAAAGCCGCGATGAGCTGCTCAGCGAGCAGCGAATTAAAAAGGCAAAGACCATGATGCAGCCCTTCGTGATGCGCCGCCGTAAAGAACAGGTCTTGGCCCACCTGCCGCCGAAGTCGCACGAAGTGCTGCGGTGCGAAATGACCGAACGCCAGCGTGAAATCTACAGCCGCGAGATGAAGCGCAACAAGCGCGGGCTCCGTACTGCGAAGAACCAAGTGGACGAGCAGCAGCAAGAGCTTGAGAAACGAGCTGCTCCGAAAAAGAAAGAGCAGCGCGAAGCCGGAAAACAGCTCGACAATGTTCTGATGCAGTTGCGCAAGGCCGCGTTGCACCCGCTGCTGTTCCGCGAAATTTACACGGACGCGAAGTTGCGAAAGATGGCGAAGGCCATCATGAACGAGGAAGTCTACAAGGCCGCTAACGAAACGTACATTTTCGAGGACATGCAAGTGATGAACGATTTCGAGCTCGACCGGCTCTGTCGGCAGTTTGCCGTGACGCTTGGTGAGTACGTGCTTGACGACTCGCAATTTTACGACTCGGGCAAGGTCCAGCAGCTCGTGAAACTGATCGAGCCGGCTGTGAAGAAAGGTGATAGAATTCTGCTGTTCTCGCAGTTCACGCAGGTCCTCGACATTCTCCAGCGCGTGCTCGATCTGTCGAATACGAAGTACCTCCGCATGGACGGCCAAACTCCGGTCGAGGCTCGCCAGGATATGATTGACCAGTACCACCAGGACGAGGACATCAAGGTGTTCTTGCTCAGTACGAAAGCTGGAGGGTTCGGTATTAACCTTGCCGTTGCGAACCTTGTCGTCATTTTCGACCTCAGTTTTAATCCTCATGACGACAAGCAAGCTGAGGATCGTGCGCACCGTGTCGGCCAAACGCGGCCCGTCAAAGTTTACCGGATGATAACCGAGGCGACCATCGAGGAGAATATCCTTGACCTTGCAAACACGAAGCTAGCCCTTGACAAACAAGTTTCTGAGGAGAACGGTGACGACGAGGACGAGATCGATACCGAAAAGGAGGCTTACGTGGCTGGGCAACTGCTTGGTGTCAACCATAGCGGAGCTGTTGATGACGACAGCGATGACGACGAGAGCGACGACGATGCGGACGAGGACGAGGAGGCGCCCGCCTCGAAGCGTGCCAAAAGAGAGGTCAGTGACAAGAAAAACGGCGGTAAGAAGTCTGAGGATGTCAAGACTGCTGCGCCGGAGCACTCAGAAGAAGCTGAAAAGGAAGAGGTGAAGGAAGAAGCAGAGGGTGAAGACGTCACTGAGCAGTCGAGGAAAACTAGACGGACTCGCCGCGCGCGAAGATGACATGACAGTTCCATTCTTCTCTGTCCATTTTCGTTCGTCCTACTGCTGACATGTGGCTTTGAATGATTAGAATTGCTGGAACTATAGACCATGAAGCGGCCCCGATGACGGCTGAGTTCTCCCCATTGGCGATGACATCCGCAATAGACGGGCTCATTGCCATGTATTACTACATAGTTATAATTTATTAGAAAGAACCTTCATGGATGGCGAACTACATATCGTGAACCCATCAGTCTCTTTACGCACTATGTAAATACTGCGAAAGCCAAAATTTGGTCAGGGTTTCGGTCAAGCGTTTACAACCCGGTCAAATCGGAATTCGCATAATAATGAACATAATTAGCGTTCGCAAAATGTGAATAATTCAAATATATAACTCAGTGTTCGTACTTCCAATCCTTAGCCTTGCTGGCTCAGTGCTCTCTTCGTACACAATTTGAATGTCCTCAGGAAGATCTCGTCGGAGGAAACCTTGCCCTCATAACTTCTTCATTAACTGTTGATGTCGGTGGAGCCAGAGTCTCGCGAGGGGTCTGAGGCCCCGGCCAGGATCGAGTCCGAGGGCCTGGACGGTACGTCGCAGGATAATGAGGAGTCTCTCATTGTCACAGACCTTCCAGTAATGCATACCGCGAAGCGGCTGAAGGTAGAGGCGCGGAAGCTCGACGGGATGCAACGCGAGCTTTACAGCCTGCTCGGCGAGAACACGCCGCCCGTTGTTGTTGCGCCCAATACCAAGTTCAAGACGAAGCAAGATTGGCAACAGCGGACCGCGGCGTGGAAGCTGGCTGAGTTTGAGCCGAAGAATGGCCTGACTCTCAGGCACTGGGTCCGGGCTGCGTCAGTGGCTGATGGCCTTGGCGGTGACCGATTCTCGCGATTCAATACGGAAGTGCACGTCCCGAAATGGTCCGACGCGGACTATGCTCTGTTCTCAAGCGATGACTGGTCGTTGGAGGAAACGAAATACTTGTTTGAACTTGCACGCGACTTTGATCTCAGATGGCTTGTTATCGCCGACAGGTACGACTACCCAGGTTCAAAGCCGAGGACCGTCGAGCAATTGAAAGAGCGGTACTACGAGGTGTCGAGCTCGCTTATAAAGAACCGGCCCGTATCGGCTGAACTCGGTCTTAGCCCGCACGACGAAGAGCTCCTCGCGGCCATGAAATTCGATAGGGAAAGCGAGGAGAAGCGTAAAGAGCATCTTGAGCGTCTGCTGTCACGCAGTCCTAAGGAAATCGCTGAAGAAGAGGCGTTAATTTTGGAAGCGAGGCGACTCGAAAACATGGCTGACCGCATCTTTAGCGAACGACGCGAGCTGCTTAAGTGGCTCGAGTCTCCGGGCTCATTGAACCCGCGGACTGCACGTACGGACCTGAATACGAGCCAGGGCGTTGGCCAACTACTGCAGGAGCTACAAAACGAAAAGGGCCGCAAGTCCTCGACGCCAGCGTCCGTCACGGGCCCTGCCAGTGGAGGAGGCACTGCTGATGCGCGTAAGACGCTCGCCTCTATAGTCGCAAAGGTCCTGAACCGTAAGCTCATGCAACGCGAAGAGCTCGCGCTCGGCATCTCGTACACTGAGCCCAGTGCCGCGAAACACCCCGGCGTGTTTTTGCGGTCAGCGAAGCTCACGCCCATCAAACAAAACTTGTTGCCAAGGGTGCGAGCGATCACCTCGGAACTCGGGCTTCCATTGAAGCCCGTCATGCCCACAGCTCGCATATGTGGTCGCTACGAATCACTGTACCAGTCGATAACCATCCTCCTTGAGGCAAAAAAAATACAAGACAAGCTAGAAATGGAAATCGACGTGCTGAAGCGCACGCGGAACGTAGGACAGTCCAACGGAAGCTCTTCGGTGAATGGCACGTCCAATGGTGCATCGAATGGCACACCGAACGGCACACCAAATGGCACATACAATAGCGACGTGGACGTGGACACGGACGCGTCAACAAAGCCGGAGACCAATGTAGAAGACGACTCTTGACGACTTCACTATATTTATTGCGCATGCGCTCTTACATTTTTGTATTCTAGTATTCTAATGAATCGCTTCCCCAGCATCTCCATACTTCACGCCTAAATACAATCATACACATATACGAGCATATATATATACACGTATATATATATATATATATCACTGTGCACGAATATGCAGATACTCAAGAGTATATATCTGTGTACAACGGTTTGCGGGTTAGCACGAGCGCGCACGCACGCGAAGGTCTTGCGTATTGCTGCTGCTGCCCAGCCTAGGGTTGCCCCAATGCTGCCCCAGACCGCGCTCGCCCCCGTTGTTGTTTGCGTACCTCTACCCCCGCGCCATGTACACTTCGGCAAGCGCATGATACCCCGCGCCCTGTAATGCGCCTCAAGGGCCCTAATGACCCGCATGCGGGTGATGTGATGGGCATGTGATGGGCAAGGCCTGGCGGAGTATTCTTTTGTACGCTGGAGGCGAAGCGTGTATGGTAGAAGCAAACACACTGAAGGCAGTATTCCGGGCCTTTTCAACGCTCTCTTTTAGCTGCCTTGGTCGGCCCGTGAGCGGAGAGGCGTCGTGGCGCCGCAATTTACTGGGAAAGCAATAAACGATGGCCAGGAAACTAGGGTTTGCCCAGCGCGTGTGGAATTGGCTGGAAGCGCATGATTCGACTAAACACAGCGCAATTCTATGCAAGCAATTACCGTTCCCCAGAAGAATATGCACGTGGCATCTTGCGATTGGGCCGGTGGCCGTACTGCAGGTATTAGTATATATAGCGGGCACGTCACAAGCAACCGACCTACCCCAACAAATTGTTGTATCACTGAAGTCTAACAATGTCGCTCGCAATTAACCCCGGATTCCCCGCCATTGACGCCCTCTCCATTATCGTGGGTACCGCCTACTCTGGTGCGTCGTCGTTCATCATCCAGCGCCCTGTCTTCGGCGCTTTGTTCCACAAGGCTCAGGGTGCCCTTCACCCGAAGGACGTTCTCGAGAGCAAAGAGGCTCAGGCCGCCGCAGGCTCGGCATTGACCTCCTTGGGCGCGTCGGCGTTGCAGTCCTACGGAATTAGTGCCCTGCTGCGTCTCACGAACGTTGTCAACTACAAGGGTGCTGCCATCCTTGGTACGTTGGTCCTGGCTGCGCAGTCCGGCCCGCAGCTTATCCACAACATCTTCGTTGCTAAGCAGGCCCCCGACGTCATTCTGTCTACCATAGCTGTCAAGCTTCTTGACACCGTGGGATTGGCGCTCGCCCTCCAGTTCTACCACGTCCAGAGCGGCGGCAAGGACATCACGAACGTCGTTCCGAAGCAGTACAGCTAAGACAAGAGCATTTAATGTATCTTTCCAGCATATAAATGTAGAAAAAGAATAAACCTACTTAGTGAAGGAAGTCGCTGGCAAACGTGGGAACTCGAATTGAATCGTACATCTTAGAGTTAATGCACGCACACAATGAATGTACGTATACGATGCGCGTATTGTTGCTGCACGTATTGTTGCTGCAATTACTGCGGCACGTCTTTCTCGAATTAATTCAGTATACATTACAAAACTGGAAACACGTTTCTCCTCTAAGACGCAACGAACAACTAGTGTATGCAATCCTGCAGAGCTTTCGCTCAAATTATAAGTCTACGAGCGGTGTTTTTTGAAGGCTGCAACGGCCATGCCCAACGCTGCTACAAACCCAATGCTTGTGGCAGATTGGACGAGGCTGTCAATGAATTGCTGCTGCCAGGCCGACCGTGCCAACGCCTCAGAATATCGCACGTCGTCTCTGAACGATACCATCGTGTATAGAGGCAGCCACCCGTCGCCGAGGATCCGTGACAGGAGGTTGTCGAGCTGCTTGCGGATCCGAAACCCAACTGTCGATACAGACGAACTCATTTCGAGGAAGTTGTTCATCGAGAGCGTGTTTATGGCATCGCAGTCGGGCTTTCTGTGCCGGGAGTACTCGTCAAACGCCTGCTTCCACTGCGCGGGATCGGGGTATTTCGCGTCGATGAACTCCTCGAACAAAACGCGCACATCCTCCAAACCAGCATTCAAGCCTTGGCCATAGAACGGAACCATGCTGTGAGCCGCATCACCCAGTACAATGGCCGAGCTTCCCAAGTTGTAAGGGAAGAATTTCAAGCTCGTGAGCTTGCCGCGTGGTGCGCACCTCGCGAGCTCGCTGAGCAGATGCGTGCCCACGACGTCGGCAGCATCCGGAAATTCCGTCGAGAACCATTGAATGAATGTTCGCTCCTCACAGACGTACTTCTCGAAGACGGCCTTTGGAGCAAATAGTGTACCCGTGAACGTGCCGTCCGCATTGGGGAGGGCAATGAACATGTGCGATCCCCGCGGCCACAGGTGCAGGTAGTTGCGTTCCCACTCGGGCGCCTTCTCGACGGGGACTTCCATGTAGTAAGTACCAACGGTCTCAATTTCAAGCTTCGTGTCCTCGTTTTTCGCAATGACATCGCGAACCTTGGAATAGGTCCCGTCGCAGCCAAATACCGTCGTGCCAAGGTGGTTGAGGCCCTCGAGCGTTGATGGAGCAGCATTGCCGAACTTGATCTCGATACCGGCGCGTTCAACAGCGTCAATCATGCTGTTGTTCAAAAGCGTGCGGCCAATGGAGTTGATGGACTCCGTGCCAGTGATGCCGTACAAGACAGGCTGCGAAGACCCATCCTTTGTATGAACCATGCGTCCACGCATGGGCACAATTGACTTGCTGACCACCTTGCTCAGCTCGGGATCGATCGCCTCGAGTGCACGGAGGCCACGCGCACTGATAGCAAGATTGATACTGCGGCCAACCTCTTTCGAGCTGGCCACGCGGGGATCAGAACGGCGTTCGTAAACAACAACGTCGTGGCCTCTTTTTCTCAATGCCAGAGCTGTGGCACATCCAACCATCCCTGCACCAACTACGGCAAGAGTCATTTTTCACTAAACCGCCCCCGAACGTTGCCTGCCTAGATTATATGTTGGCCAACTCTCGGGTACGGGAACGAGAGGGCTAGCTCACACACATGACACGGCTCGAGAGCGGTGGTTCAGCAAAGGGTGTCCAGCGAGCAGAGATTAAAGATTAGGGAGTGCTCGAAATGTAGGAAAAAACGAATTAGTGGATAGATCAATTCGATTGTGTATAGTGTATAGCTTCGCATCTGAAGTATCGAGGATCGTGGTCGCTGCCGGGCTTTCGCCGTGTTACACGACAAAAGATACATGAGATTTTTATTGCTACAAATATGGGGCTTACTGGCTATTTGCATTTCTCACATTTGAGCGCTGTAGCTGCTCCAATACTGAAATTGTAGAGCGCAATCTCTCACTACCTTACTATTTTGACCGCGCTTTAAGCCATTCTATGTTTGTGAAATATGTGTGAAATTGCTGTCCTGTTCAAGGCTGTGGATCGTGCAATTTTGCGACTTCATACCTCGGAAAATTAGATTGGCTCAAATTCACCGCTATATTTCTGGCCGTCACCAAATGGTGTGCAACCCACCCCCTTACCAAAAAGTCCTTTCAAGAACATGTCCCAACTAGAGGAGGGCGGTGTGGAGGCCTTCGAGTTGGACGACAGGTGCGTCGTTCCCTGGACAGACGGCAGCATATATGCCGGGAAGGTTCAACGAATTCTCGACCCGGAGCGGGACGTCGTAATCCAAGGAGTGCAGGTGCGAAGAGACGGAAAGACGGTCGTGACCGAGGAGGCCACGCCCGTAGACAAACTGAAGGCCGGCCGCAACCAGCGTGTGCCACCTGATGTTCTGGAAGTCAGTCGCGAAACCGGTGAGAAATGGTACTTCGTGCACTATTTTGGGTGGAAAACCAACTACGATGAGTGGCTGCCCCTACACAGAATGCTCCCGCACACGCCTCGGAACATCAACGAGATGAAGCGCGTGAATGCGGAAATCAAAGAGCGTGCAAAACTTCAAAAGCAAGAGGAAAGTCGCGAGGCCAAGATGAAAAAGACACGAAAAAGAGCGGACCCTACAAGTAAGGAATCCTCGCACGAGCCATCTCCCAAGCCCTCGAAACGCCAGAACGTCGGTAAAAGCGCTGGTGAGGCAACCGCCGTGAAGAGCGAAGAGCCTGGCTCGGACGCTGTTCCCAGCAGACCGCGTCGGAAAGTTGTGATGCACGATGGTCCCGGGTTGGAGATCCGGCTGGCAGTACCATTAGAGCTAAAGCGACTTCTTGTGAAAGACTGGAAGCTCGTTACACAGAGCCGCGAGATCGTGAGGTTGCCAAGGCCTATAAGTGTTGTTGAGATACTCAAAGATTTCGCGAATGCACAGGAGCCGCAGCTGGACTCTGGTGGCCGCGAAAACATGGATAATTTCGTGAAAAGCATGATCACATACTTCGATTACGCCTTTGGCATGATGCTTCTGTACCGATTTGAACGGAATCAATACTACGGCCAGCGACATAATAACCCCGCATTCCGGCCCTCGCTTGTTTACGGCGCAGAGCATTTAGCAAGACTAATTGTGAGCATGCCTACGCTGCTGTCACAGCTGGCTACGATGGATGATATCACGATGGAATATATCGTTAAGCAACTCGAAACCTTGTCAATATTCCTATCAGATCACCGAATACGTTACTTCGCTGGGGAGACTAGCTATGATTCAGCGACGAGAATATATGAAGCTGTGTCGGTCCCCAATATGGTCGCTCATTCCATTACAGGCACACCCTCTGCCGCAGATGAAAAAGCAGAAAGCGTGGGGGCTACAGACACTGATGCATCGTGAACAGGCGCCTGTGTTGCTTATCTTTAGCAGCTTATTAGATTAGAATTGCAAAGTATCAAATGAACGGTCATCGTGTATCACACTAGTGCAGTTCAAGCTTAGTTTAAGGCTCTGAGGATGCGTTGCTCGTTCCGACAATCAGTGTTGCAAATTCTGGTACTTGATTCGATGATATACAAGCTAGCTAGAGAGTGTGTATGTGTGATTTGGAACGGCACAAACAAAGGGTATGTTCTAAAATGAAATTACTGCATACTCTCGGGTATTATGATGAAATTCGTCTCGGAGCAGGTGCAGAATTAAGAGCGCGCATTCAGAAGGCTCAACTGAGCAAGCTATTTCGCCCATCTGGCGGTGAATCATAAGCAGAGCTAGCGTGGAGATCGTTGTAAGATTCACTGATTTCGTGAACACCCAAGAAGCCACCGCTATCAACTGTTACAGCACCCATCATTGGGCCCATTTGAGATAGCGCCATTCCTAGGAACTGGCGGCTCTGATCGATTGGAGGGGCACCTTTCAATAGATCCTCAGCAAATCCTTCGAGTTCACTATCCATATTCTTGCGAGATATGTAATCATTCCAAGTCGAGCTTTCGAAGTTCTCGTTGATACTTGGGGGGCTGCGTGGACCGCCATTATTCATGCTCGGCATGTCTTCTACATCCCACACTCTTACAGTTCCATCCCGACTTGCAGAAACAAGTTCTGATTCTGAAGACCAACCCAACGAAGTTATAGTGTCGGCGTGACGATTGAAAGAAGCTAAGGGCTCCTTACTCCTGATGTCCCACAGCTTAATCGTCGTACGGTCGTGCACGGCTGCTAGCTGGTTCCCGCCAGAGTACGGGTTCCATTTTACCAATGTAACCGACTCATCATTGGAGATCGGGGGCTTCAAGCCCGAGTTCACTCTGTCGCGAACACGAATATCGCGGATGCAAACACCACGGCGACGGCCAAGAGCGTAAACACCATCTCGTGAGTCAGAAAGAGCCATTGTGTTTGTGCTGTGAGTCTTCTGCATTACCAATGGTACATCACTGCGATTAGGCTCCCAGAGGAACAGGTGGTCCCCGCAAAGTGTGAATAAGGACGAAGGGGCGCAGCATTTCCAAGACGCACTAGTGAGCTCCAAGTTTCGGATTCTTGAACTGCGCGAGCGAATACCGCCTTGAGAAGGTGACGGTAAATGCTTTACGTGATTGTAACGCTTCAGTATTTCAGCCGATCCATCTTTGGCACTGGAGTCTGGCAATATGGTGAGGTGTGCAACTCCGCTATTGTGGCCCGAAACGAGGACGTTTCCCATCTGGCCAAGCTGAGTCTCTGGAGATGCCCACTTCAAGGAGTGGATCTCTGGGAGGGTTATCGTTTGGTGGTGCGTGACCTCGTCTGGATATACTTCGTAAACGAAGAGATTGTTCTTGGCCCCTCCACTGCCAACAGCACATAACTTTGTGTTTTCCTGGATTGCTATTGAAGTCAAGTATGAGTGCTTGTCAGGAACGTGCCAGTAGCTTGAGGTTGGCTTCATTTCTGACATTACAGAGTGGATGGACGTGGTGGACGATAGGGGTGACTCTGGTACATCCGAAAAATCGAAATTGAAGGAGTCAACACTCTTCTTCATTTTGGGTCCCGGCCCCTTGAAGTCATTGCCTTTGGAATTAATGTGAAGGCTCTCAACCTGGGTGATGACCTTGTCAAGGCTATTTGCCTGCATACTCGGCTGTAGCTTGAGATTGTAATTAAGACCAAAATCAAAGTCACTATCGAGACTCATCGCAAGGCCAATTGGTTTGTATTTCACGCCTGGGAATTGAAAACGGGTATATTGGTATGGTGAATAGTCCAACACGAAACGGGCGTGCTATGGGCTCAATAGCTTATATATGGGGCTAGCTCTTCATTTCAGAAATGCAGACCCAGCCATCTTTTAAGCTGGGCTAATTATGGGAAGTTCATGCCAGCCACCTGCAGCATGGTGTATGACCTTACCCTGCGTTGTCAAGGTTTAGGGTATACGCAGGCTGATATATACATAGAAAGGCTGGGTCCTAGAGACGCTCTAAGCCGTTAGAGAACGATGGATAGAAAGGCTGGATTGCAGTGAACCTCGACTTGGTACGACGTGAGACTGCTATCAGCTTCCTTTTGAGAATTTTCGCGCGGCAAGAAGTAGTTGACTATGTATTATTGCTATCCCCTTTGCTTCATGTAGCTGAGTCTTTGTATTCGTATGCAGTATTCGTATGCAGCGGCACGAGATCTCTAGATTGCTCTGTCCAATTAATTGAGTAGTCTTCAAACTTGCTGCATATGATATAATATCTTTTTTAGTGGTTAGGAGACAAAGTGATTGTTCACTTTCCTCAACGCATGGGTGCTCACCATTATGCCGCTTATCACTGGCTATGACAATACGCAGAATAGTAGCGAGAATAATTTTTTGATCTAGTTTTAAATGCTCCAGATTTTGCAGCATTTCGTAGCTGCTAGCCACCTGGCATATGTTTTCCGTTATGGTATGTCTCGAAAATGAAAGTACTGAGGCCATGCACCTCAATTGACACTCATAGGGTGGGTGTCGCAAGAGATCATCACAGATCATTGTCGATCCTACTTAAAAGCACTAACAGCTTCGAGTTTTATTCTCGAACTATGAAACACACGCGGAATTGATTTTTCAATCAGACAGGAAAGGCTTTCTTTCCTCTCAGAGATTATCTGTAGCACTGTGCAATTTGTGACCGCGTTGTACCCTAAACTTGCGTACATCGACGTTTCATGCATACCCGATATCTGGAGCATCGTAGGTGGGGTAGCCTAGCGTGAGTGAATAGCTTTCTACACACAGAAAATAAGTCTAATCTCAGACAGTCCAATTTGAACCATTTCAGTATTGTTTCCTGGCGTTCTCTCCATCTCTCCTCATGAAACGCATATTATTTAGAGGTTAGGTGATGGGTCTGGGTCTGTCTCAGCTACTCATAGCGATAAGTGATAAAGTAAACCTCAGCCATTCTTGCGTCCTAGGAATGCATTGGAAGCTGAAAGTTAATTTTCGTGAAGCTTGCTTGCTCGCTTGGCATGGGCAGGGTGACCAATGTCCGTCATATGACGACTAGACGCTTAATGCCACTGTTAAGATTACCCCTGAGGAGAGCTTATCAGCGACATCCGGCATCGAATTAATTTATTTCCGTGACATTGTTTCCCATACAGATACTCAAGAGTCCAGTTGAGGGCCAACGACCTCAAGCCGTCCGCGCAGTGTCGTTCGTTCCATGGAAAGTAACCCAAGAATCGTAATGACAATATCACGCGTCACATTGACCCTGCAAATTCATCAGACATTAGATTAACGACGCTAAGCCAATGTCTGTGCAACAGAAGCTATCTGCTGCGGCCAAACTCGGTAACGTCCTAAAGAAATGGCCGGATGACAGTCACAAAATCTACAGCTCATTCAGAAATGCGCAACTGAAGATATACGAGTCTGACACGCCCTCGAAACTCCCACCCGCAGAGACCTTGGAGTTGCGAGCAGTCGCAGCCACTAATCTGAAAAATGACTTGAGCGCCAAGAAATTCGCGCCCAATCCTCGAATTTTCAGGCCGGATGGCAACCCTTTGTACTATGACCTGATCCGGCGCGAAGCAAATGCTCAACAGGTCAAATCCAGTCTCTTCACGGCCTTGCGTAACACCTTGTTCGGTTGGTGGAGGAAATAGATATAGACTTGTCACGCAACATTACATAGCAGATATTTATTTTTTAGCATAACTCACGCTGCCGACGCCGGATTCGGTAACTCGAGCTATAGCCCCCTCAGCAGCGGTAACTGACTCGAACTCAAGAAACCCAACATGCTTCACAGCAAACATGCGTGCCTCGACAAAGCCAGGAAACCCCCCAAATTTCGACTGCAGGTCAAGCGTGGAGACGGACTCGGGGATATGCTGCAAAAGTAGTACGTTATGAGGCTCGCCGAACGAAACGGGTTTCTTAGATGTTGGCATGGACTCACGTTCCTTAGATACTCCAGGAGTTTTCTGGATCTTCATGTCAGTTTCCAGCGGTTTGTTCGGAACCTTTCGCGTCGATTGATGGCGAGGGGCGCGGTCTTGTCTTCGAGATTCAATAGTTTCCACGCTCACATGCATGTCCGAGGTTGTGCGAGAGAAGGCAACCCGCATAGGCTTCTCATACATGACGAGATTCTGCAAGCTATCGAGCGCTTTTCTAGCATCTTCAGACGTGTTAAAGGCCACGAAGGCTTGCCCTCTCTTGCGAATTCCTCGACTAGTAAAGATCTTCGCAATGTCCCCATACTGAGAACACTTCTCCTCTAACTTCACGCGCAACTGCTTGTGGGGAATCCTTTCATTCAGATTATTTATGTACAAGGTCCTACTTTCTTCCGAACCTTGAAGCATACAGATCTTCCAGCACCTTGGCCTCGGGCCTGGGTTTAAGGAGCCAAGCAGAAGGTGTGCTTGTGTGTACGTGTGTTTGTGTGTGTCCGTGCTGGTGATGAAGTCACACAGGGTTTTTCTACGAGTGTGTTACAGTCATCGTCCAGACAAACTTTGTGAGCTTGAGTGTGGTCAAATTGCTCCAGCGAAAATGCAGACTGGAACCACGCTCTCAGTTTTTGTCACTGGTGGGGCTCTCTTAATCGGAAGCGCCGTATTTGGCTACTACCTGGGAGCCTCGCAACCTGCTGAGGACGACTATGAGGTCTCAGATACAGGAACGGGCGAGCCCCAAAAGATGGTTCTGGTTGTCCGCAAGGACTTGCCAATGACAAAAGGCAAAATCGCTGCGCAGTGTGGTCACGCAGCTGTCGGATGCTACGAGAAAGCCATCCAACGAACACCGCAGAATGTGGCTGCGTGGAAATCACAAGGACAGGCCAAAATCGCCCTGCAATGCGACTCCTTGGAGGAGCTACAGAAATTACAGATACGCGCTGCTCGTTTAGGAGTGATATCAGAGCGAATTATTGATGCCGGCCGCACACAGATTGACCCCGGCAGTGTCACTGTGCTAGGGGTGGGCCCAGCGCCTGTTTCGAAGGTCAACGAAATTACGGGGCATTTGAAGCTTTTGTAGATTTTCTCGCTGTCGGTTAAGATAGCAGATGGACATATACATGTAATTAAAAAAAAAATACAATAAAAATAGAGAAAGAATTCAAGAGACGCTACATAGAGACTACAAATAGTCCTTGCAGAGGATCGAGCTCTAGGATCTCAGTGCCTATTACTTGGTCACCTTCAAACACCTGCTCCGTATGGGGCGGTACGAAGACTTCTACCTGTATGCTTAAGTCGAGACAAAAGGCCCGCACGATCTGTCCCTGGGACCTGTCTCCCGGAATTGACGAATCCAAGAGAACGCAACGGAATATGTGGAAGGTCACTGACCTTCGAAGCTGCGCTTGCAAATCTTTCAACGTCCAGTACGCAAGGTCACGAAGCTCAAATTCTGCCAGTACCCGTAACTGCGGTAAAATAGTCTGTTGGAGTTTTGCGACCAATGGAGGTCTCGACTTTCCACTGTACAGGACAGGAGTGATTGGTTTAACAAATAGTTGCCTCTGTGCCAACAAAGCAAGCGAGCTGTCAAAGGGCCTTGAGATAGGAACATAAGCCTCAATGTTCAGCCTGCTGTGTCTTCCTGCCCGACTGCTAGCAACCTCGCGTTCATGTGAAGTGACCAGGAATGGTGCTTCAATCCTATTTTTTTGCATGAACAGCCCAGCAATCTGGCCCGCAGCCGCTTGAGCTGAAAGAAGATCGGTAGGACCAGCCTCATCATCATCTTCTTTGTAGTTATAGTCACTCGCTTGTTGCTCCGCTTTCCAAGAGTCTTCTGTTGGAGACCTTGGTAATTGCATCTCATGGTCACTTATGAGTGGTTCAAATGATCGCAATAGCCTCTTCAACACGGGACTAAGCTGCCGCATCGTGGGGAGTATCTCACTTGTATCAATGAAAGCAGAGTCGTGCTCTATATCCAAAGTGTGCCTGTCTAATCTGATGCTCATGCGCAGTGCTAGACATTGCTTGCCGGCTCGAAATGAATATTTCTCAACCGTGGAAGGTGGTATCAGCGAAGAAAACTTATTCTGAAGTATTGTTGATCGCGCAGCGATGCCCAAAGGACTCATACTGCTCAAAAGGGAGGGAATGTGAGATATATGAGGGATAAACACGCTGAGCGTGGACCCCTCGTCGTCCATGCTCACCGCAGTGGACTTGTCGAGAAGGACACATTCACGCACCAGATTAGATGTGAAAATCCTAGGTTGAAAAGACCTCGAATGCGACAAAGACTCTGCACGCTCGCGCTTCTCCGAGGACAATCCCCCGCTGTGTGGGGGAGTGGGCAAAGCCTGATATCTTACGGGGTCCGCTGACATCCAAGGGAACAGCCTGACCCCTTCAACTTTATTCAATGCAGTACTCATTGCTCTTGGTGTGTCCAGCAATCTCGACTTCCCGTCACACTTCTCCAAAACAGCTTCGGCGGCCCTCGAAAGCCTTGGGTCATTCCACAGTGCCCAATGATCTAGAAAGTCCGCCAGCATCTGCGCAAGAGAAGATTGACGGAAAAAGACATTATTGGGCTCTTTGTGAAGCAGCTGTGTGACACCATGGTCAAGTTCGACCCGTGTCAATGCATACATAACCTTGTTGATTGCATCTAGAGCCCTAGAAGACACGGCTACGAAGGGTGAACGGCTGAGGCGAACGAAATTCAGGGAATGATAGGCCATAGCAAAGTATATGGAGACCTGGTTGACACAAGATTGCTTATGGGCTCGTGGATACAGAAGTTGCGTGACGCGGTTTGTAACGTCCTCGAAGTCAACGGCCCTTGGCCGGTCTTGCAAGGCCAGCTTAGCATGTACGGCAACGAGCAGCGGTAACATCGAATCAATGCCACTGATTCCCTGGCTTATAATGTCCTGGAGTTGCGATTTTATCTCTTCGACTCTGTATTTATTGGCTGGAAGTTCTGGAAATAAGCCTTTGAAAGAGATCGAGGCCTCGCTAACGTGAGCCTGCTCAACTACTCCCTCAAGCGTTATGAAGTCGAAGAAATTCTTCGCTGTACTGAAGGACACCATACCAAACCCCCGGATTGTTCCATCTCTAGATACCACCTCGACGACATCACCGGCGTCGACTGCGTGAGGCGAGACTGTGCCTTTAATGTTCCTAGAGCGGACGCGACTCTTACTTGCGCCCGCCCATTGCCGGTAATAAGAGTCTGTGGCAGGCCACCGTTTCGGGCCCGTGTAAAGACTGGCTCTGCTGGTCTTTTTCGGAGGAAGGGGATTGAACCGAAGAAACTCAGACGCCGCAGAATCTGAGGACTCTGTGCGATCCCGGGTGACGCTATACAGCCTCAAGGATTTCAAAGCCCCTCCACATTGCCATCGACGGCGTAATTGCCTGCCTATTGACGCCAAGTTCACTATGGGCTTACAAAGTATGGTGTAAGGGTGAGTGAGTGGGTGAGTACGTACGTGTGGGTAGAACAACACAAATGGATGAGAGATGAGGAATCCTAGCACGGCCCCTCCCTAGCGTAACTCGCTCGACAGGAGCCCACTGGCTGTCACTGGCTTTTGCCGAGTGTGACCAGCATCCGCAATAAATATAAGACCGGCTGGCATGGCAAGGCCAATCCAACGATTATTTTTATATTATAATATTTATAACTTAGACACGCTTCTTGAAGCGGCGGTCCGGAATGCCAGCAGTGAAGTTCTTGACATCAGCCTTGATATCAAGACCAAGATTCTTCAAGAGACTAGCGGTCTGAGTATCAATGACAAGACCCTCGTCAATGATGACGTCGAGGGCAGACTTCTCCGGCACGTACTGATCGCGGCGCTCACGCTCCTCCTCTTGGAGAGCGAACGAGACACCGTTCACAGGTCCCTTGGCAATACGGCGCATAAGGTGCGAGGTGTAGCCGGCAACCTTGTTGCGCAAGCGCTTCGACGGGACATAAGCAACAGAGTCGAGAATACGCTTGTTGGTCTCGAAGTCAGTAGTGAGACGCGGGTAGTACTTCTCGATGAGGCTCTTGCTTGCCCTCTTGACGGTCTTCGTGCGAACGCGGCCCATTTTGTCAGTAAATAGTACAACCGAATTTCAAGAATTTCACTTGGGCGTACCCGATCTATAGACCCTACCATGTGATTAGGCTATGCGTATTACGTAGTCTCACGGTCGAGTCGGTCCTTTCGTCAACTCAGCAAAAACAACATAAGCCCTACGTACTCTACCATTTGCTATGTAGGGCTTCATGACAAATGTTTAGGGGACTAAGCTTGGGTCACCTTCGGAGTTGGGACTGACGGGAGAGGGGACAAGTAATTGTGGTTCAACGCGTGGTCTTGGCTGTTTTGGTAATGAAACTCTCCTGAACCCAAAGAGCCGTAGCGCCCAGATTATGCCCATGTGTGGCTCGACCCTATATTTATCAACATCTGATTTTGATTTGCGAAGTATGTATTGCGAAGTATATATTGAATGTAAGAGAGTCATTTAATATTGGACACGAAAGAATGATGTTTATTGGGAATTGTTGCAGAATCAACACGGAAGTTAAGAGCCACTAGGCTTCATTTCAGCGAGCTTGATACAGGTTGGTGTGCTTACAAGGACGCCTTATGAAGATTACACATGGTAGGGGTGGGCTTGGAGAGAGCGAAACAAAAGACTAAGGGCCCGCATTTAAGCAATTCGGTAGTTGAAAACCCACAAAGTCGATGTTCCGGCTGCAATCAAATATAAATTCTGATAATTGCACGTACGCTACTTTCTGAACAGCCATAGTGAGCTCGCGAAGGTAAGGAGAGTTCCCCCGTCGGGCCCCTGGCCTGACTAAGACATCAAGCCACTTACCACACGATCAAGTTGGCAGGTCGCGGTCACCGAACTGTTTGTTGAAACTTCGGTCATTAAAAAGGCTCATAAGAGCTTGTAGCGTTTCTCTAGATGGGGAAGAGTGAGGGCTTCGAGCTGCAATGCGATAATTGCTCCACGGACCTGTCTAACTTGGTGTCTATTCGATGTGCGGAATGTGTTGACGAAGAATACGATTTATGCGTGCCATGCTTTGCAAAAGGTGCTGCTACAAAAAACCACAAACCATGGCATGATTACATTGTAATTGAGCAACAAGCATACCCCATTTTTGTTAACGATTGGGGTGCCGATGAAGAGCTGCTTCTAATCGAAGGAATGGAGCAATTTGGCATTGGGTCTTGGCAAGATATAGCAGATCATATCGGAAGGCGGACCAAGGAAGATGTCGAGCAGCATTACAAACGCGTCTATATCGATTCCCCACATTACCCGGTGCCAACCGTGGTGGACCACCCGTTGCTGGACGACATGGGTGAGTTCATGGAGCAGCGGCGAAAGAGACTCGAGAAGTTCAACGCGCACCAACAATTATTGCGGTCGGGACAGCCTCAACAGAAGGCTACGCTAGCCAGCATTCCAGCGTGCCATGATATCCAGGGCTACATGCCAGGACGATTGGAATTTGATACTGAGGCCGAAAATGACGCTGAGACCGTTATAAAAAACATGATTTTCGAACCAGATGATTCGGAACTGGACATTGAGCAGAAGCTGACTGCGCTTGCGATATACAATAGCCGCCTGGAGCGAAGGACTGAACGCAAGCGCACGATCCTGAGCCATAATCTGTTAGAATACCGCAAGCTGGTAGCCATTGACAAGAAACGGACAAAGGAGGAGCGCGACTTGTACAATAAATTGAAGCCATTCATTCGATTGCTTCCACAGGAGGAGTTTGACCGTTTCACTGAGGATATTATGGCCGAGCAACAATACCGGCAGCGAATAGCAGAGTTACAGGAATACCGCCAGAACGGTATTAAAACGCTAGAACAGGCTCATAAGTATGAGAAAGAGAAGCAAGCACGTCAAAGTGCCATTTTCCGCACTTCACAAGCACCTGTAACTACTAGGCATAGTTACTTCGATGCAGAAGTGCACGCTGCGAATAGCGCAAATACTTCGAACGGGAGCGCACCGAATGGCAGCAACAGCCACAACAGCGAGGATGAGCCATTAACCATCAAAATAAGAAAAATGAATGGTGTCGCACCGCTGGATGTTTCACACGCGGCAGATATTGAGCTCTTGTCGCCGCAGGAGCGTATACTGTGCACGCAGCTCCGAATCGTTCCTAAGGCTTACCTCACAATCAAGGAGACAGTTTTCCAGGCCATGATTCGGAATGGAGGCAGCTTGAAAAGGAAGCTAATGCGAGACGTTCTCAGCCACGTGGATGATCAGAGACTGGGTAGGCTGTACGACTTCTTCGTCTCGCAGAATTGGGCAGGCTAAAAGGTCAGGATAACATCAATCTAGGCATCGGCAATGCGCATAGCGAGTTTTATTTGTATACTTATAAAATTCCAATCATTATGCATACATATATATACACACATGCATGTCTATATTATTGCTGCTATATGCTATCACATCTTTGCCTCGAACAACTGAACTGCTCGCTTCAGGCTCGAATCAGCATCGTCAGATTCAAGCACCTTTTGGGCCAGCAGCGACCTGAATCTATTCTTGAGATCTACGCTTTTTGACGACCTATTAAAGAGCCCGAAGGTCGCACGAAGTTGATCAGGGAAGGCGGCATCAGTAGCCTCTAGATAACGAATCGGGAGTGCAATTTGCCAAAGCTCTGCCTCATCGTCACCATCGTTACTTAAGCTCTCAATGACATGTGAGCACAAGTATGCACGATTCAGACCGGTGAATTCATCAAAGAGTGACAGAGTTGATTTTGCCAACTCCTTCCGCGATGCAAGATTTTTCGAGAAATGATGAAGCGCTGCATCGTAAACGGCCAGAGCCACATCACCCCGTAATGCCGGGTTTGAGTCAGGACTACCGAGGATATCCACGTTCACATCCGGAAGATTTTTAAGCTCGTCTGCGTTTGCATTGGCCATATCCTCGGCACTGAGATCATCAGCAGGCTTATTTACAACCTTGTTTTCGGCGGCCTCCTCCTTGTGAGCATGATCGATGCCGAGAAGTTGCCTTCTTGCCAGGATTTTGGCAACGTATATAAGCTCCAAACGCATATACTCTAGCCACAGGTACATCGAGTCAGCATTGAATCTCAGACCGCGTTGAAGGACTGCACGAGCCTCAGGCACACTAGCATTTTCTTCAACTTGAAACTTGGCGACATAAACCCACACCTCTGGATCTGTCGGGTGGAAGCGAAGCATCGAGCTCAATGCCTTATTTACAACATGAATACTCTTTTGCTTGTGGGCATAGTCCACAAGAACCATCCACAGCTTGATATTTGCAGGGAAGCGCTTAGTTCCACGCTCAAGTGTGAAGTTAATGCGACGGGGTCCAGCCCAATCGCTTATAGTTTGCTTGCCGCTTAATCTCAACCTCTTAATTCTGAGCTTTCGTAGCTTGTCTACCTGCATCTCGTACTTGGCGTACGCCAAGAAGTCGTCTGGCTTCACAGTTCGGCTGAGCAAGCGGTGCTCGTATTCCGTTCTGCGTTTCATGATTTTAGCTAACTCATCTTGTTCGAAGATTCCCCTCTTTTTCAGGTCTTGTATCTCCTTAACAGAGCTTTCCAAATAATATCTAGCACGGTCACTCATAGGCAAAGTTTCCTAGCTCTGAATAAAAGAAATTTGCTAACCCCAAACCGGGAGGCCTCAAGAACATCAACCCACGACGACCATCATCAGCACCGCCATAAGACACACCACAACGGCCAAGAGTCTACGGCCGCGGCGGTTTTGGAAGTGCATCAGCTGAACAAATATGTCATTATGAAAGTCGCTTTTGATCTAAATCTGAATTTTGTTGCATTACATACCTCGAAAGAATTATAGTATCGGAAGAAGCTCAAAGTAATTTGGCGCCACCGACTTGCTGGCTCAGCGCCTCTATCTTGTCACCGTCTTCCATTCCAAGCGAGCTGGGGGTATCTGGACCATTAATGCGTTCGCCATCGAAGAGAAATCGCAACGACTTGGGGTCCTTTGCTGTACGCCGGCAAAACGCGTCCATGACCTTAGATAGTGGCGTCTTGCGTTTCACCTTGAAAAACACCTCAGTTTGGCTGTCACTCACTTTAATGCTAACGGTTTCTTCTTCAGTGGGGTTTGTGTTCTCCTCACTGTTGGCGGAAGCTTCCGGCTTGACAGGAACTGGCTGACTCTCGGTATCGGACATTTGTACGACTGCAAGATCATGGCGGGATACCTACATATAAAGTAACTGCTTACTTAATAGTCGATATTGATGGTGCTAATCTTAATGTGTGGTGTGAAACATACATACACACACCTTTATTATGCTTGCACTAATGCTGCAGCTAAGTGCGCGCAATACTCTGCAACCAACCAAAATTACCCCAATACCGCCAACCAAATATCTTAGTGCTACCACAATAGACGAAGTACGACCAATAGCTTTTATAGTATATTCGTAGTAAGAGGCTATAATTTTCTAGAAGGCTTCTGGAAATTGTATCTTTTGAGAAACTGGTGCCATATCTCAGAAATCAATTGTGAAGGCTGCAGGCATGAACTGCGTGCGTGTCTGACCCTAACAAGACAGATCGTGAAACATGAGACCCCTCCCCACACAGCAAGGTGCCGTGGGAAGCTAGGACACAGGGTGCGTGCTCTTGTCGCAGTTATCAAGTTGGTTTCGAATTGGCGAGGCGTAAACTGCTGCAGTCAGAACATTTGCCTGTGTCGTGAATTATCTGGAAGCCTCAACAAAGCGCAATTCACAGTCTGAACATAAATCATTGATGTGCAAGAGGCCGTGGGCAACCATTATGCAGGCCGGTCCGTATTTTCCGGAAAGATTACCAGCTTTTGGGTGGGTGAGGTGCGACTTGCCTTTAGTCTGTGGTGTCCGGGAGGAGGTGCGGAGAGGAAGATATCGGTGGGAGGAAGATCAACAGGCGTGGAGACAGCAATCGTTTTCTAGCCATTCGGAGCTTTATGGTGACCAGTGTACACCGCATATTGTATGAAACGCTTTGCACCCGCCGAAGTTTTGGTTTGTTTACATATTTTTCGCTACCATATCTCTTATGTGTTTCCACTGATACGCGTTTAATGGCCTGCTATGGTCAACACACACACTTTTCTCTCTCTCGATATATATGTCTCATGAGAGTATTATTAGCTCCGGATAATTTTTGCTCACCTCGAAAGGAGGATACATTTAGCGTATTCTCTTATTCTTCGTTGACCTACCCCCCTTCATTTGCGTCGGTAGTCCATGGTCAGCTAAAAATGGGAGAGGGGATAGCGGACTTTGACGTGAGAGGAGGACTCTTAGATAACGATATCACTCGTACCCATGGCGATGCATGAGGGTCCGTGCCTGGGGGAAGTGTCGGGTGGGTGTGGGGTATGCCGCTGCCCAGGTCCCAGTATTTCCCACCATATGGCGATAGAAGAGCGCTGTTTGCTAATATTCCGTTCTCAAGACGTCTTAAAATTATGCGACGCTCATGTCGTCGTTTAACATGTGACTTTACCGTCGGGGGCCGCACATACGAGCAGATTCCATCGAATTTGCTTGTCCAGGGACTCAGAGCAGGTTAAGGACCCAATATTGAGAGAAATTAGCAGCCATACAGTTTAAGCAAGAAATTAATGCCATATAATATTAGCTGAACACCATAAAAACGTCCTGGTTCGAGAGCCGTTTACACAAATGTGGGGTTCGACAATGCCCCGTCGTAAAAAGTACAGAGACCTTGCCCTCATGTATCGTGTCCAGCTTAAAATTTGCTTGGGCGCAGTAATGTTCAGATTCGGGGTCAAGGGTTCCAACACGAAAACGGTGCACATAGCCTATATCTAGGCGACTTTGTCCGGGCTTTAAGTCTTTGTAAATTTGACGTTTCTCCATCCTAATTGTTCAAGGTTACTATCGAACTTCTTTAATTCTATGTTTGATTGGAACCACTCTGTCCCCAACTCACCTCCTAAGAAGCATTCATCTTCATCTACAGCGAGCAGTCTTCTTTGGAAGTCTCAATATAGTGAACCCCATGGCAACATATGGAACTCGTGTTCGTCATTGCAGCCGAGCAAAAGTATTTGGGGATCACAAATTAAATCATCTGTGACTCCACAAACTATGCAATGTGGGTCCTTCATGCAGCCGGCGTTTGCACCTTCCACGACTAACCAAACCTCTTCAACTTTTGGCCCTGCTACTGGACACCAGCGTCAAAGAAGGATGTCCTCTATTCCATCTTTAAGTGGATCGGTGAGTTCAGTTTCATCCTCGCTATGGTTCGAGGACCCGTATCTCGTTAGCCCTCCTCCGTCTCCCGAGACTCTAGCTGCTGTAGGCAGCACGACTCCCCCACCTTCTGCAGCATTATCCCCGATTCGCTCCCCAACTTCTCTCGTATTGGCATCGTCCCCCCAAGAGGAGTTTGTTATCTCAGCCACAAGCGGGCCGCTTTATTTCGTGCAATTCAAAGGGGACCGTGTGGACGTCTTTACTGCACCCGGTACCGCGGTCTACAAGGTTGGCGAAGCTGTGATGGTAGACGCGGATAGAGGCCGAGACCTAGGTACGGTGATCGCCGTGAATGTTTCGAGACACGACGCAGCCGCTCTTAAACAGAGACAGAACCAGGATCGCCAAACAGCACTTCATTCAAGTGGGTGCAATGCGAACGCCAGCAACAACAACAACAGCTGTTCAAACAATTCCAGCTCTTCCAGCGATGGTACCACATCACCAGGCCCTACTATTTACAGTCCAAAGCAGATTCTAGGGTCTGCGACTGCAAGCGAAATTAGTGACATGGCTGCTAAGATCAACGATGAAAGCGCTGCAGTCGCTCTATGCAATAAACGAGCCCTCGAGCGACATCTTGATATCAAAATTGTCGACGCCGAGTACCAGTGGGACCGCAGAAAGTTGACATTCTTCTACACAGCCGAGACCCGCGTCGACTTCCGTGATCTTGTCCGCGAGCTATTCCGTGTTTACAAGACCCGCATTTGGATGTGTGCAACGACCTCCCGTTTCCAATGACAGCAACTATTTATCTCTTTCCCACTCATAGATACACCTTCATCGAATCATTGTTACCTCATCTCTTCTCAAACACTTTAGTACAACTTTGAGACCTTAGACTACACTCCTACATAATACAGTACACGCGACTAAGAAAATCCTATCCGCCAATTGAATTTTAGAAACGACTCTTAAAGGAAACAAATTTCGAAACAAATTGCGAGTATTTTTTTAACGACTTTTAAAAGCGATTATCGTAAATTATTTTCTCGAACAATAGCCTGAATATTTCTTCATGATTTCGTGCAGTTAAATGCCAGCTCGTTCTTCTTTCAGGATATGCGATATGCGACGCGCATAGCTATCTAGTTTGCAAATTTACGCCCGCTGCGATTTTTAAGCTTCTTAGGTAAAGGACGCTGGCCCGATTACGAACATATGGCGCGGGAATGCTCGAGGGATGCGGGACCGGGAAGCCTGCATGCATAGGAGGACTTCAGCGCCCCATCTGAGCACGCAATTTGACAGCATATAGGAATCCACCGAGTCTATTTATCATCTATACACTAAATTCCAGCTAGAGTTAGATGCAGGCGGACCATCCAGATGGCATATTAGCAATGTATCCCAAGTGCTGGAATGCAAGTTTGTTTATGCCGCCCTTGCCCCCTATACGCGATTCTCGAAAAGTTCTCGCATTGTTTGATACCGAAACTAGCTAAATATAATCCGCAGCTATGCTCAAATGCCACATAAAAGACACATGTAATTTGAAGCTTGTTTGAGGATATTCACGATTACCTTAAAGCGCGTCTACGCGAATAAAAAGAGGCGCCGTTGTTTTGCATGTCCCCCTTACTTATGGGCAAGGGTGGGAGATCACCTCACGACGCGTCAGCCGTCCTCCCATAAGTGCGTGTCAACATAGCGCACACAGCTTTGGTCAGCAGGGCATTCCATTCCAGACGACTTAGTGCACCGCAAAATCTCATCTGATACCTAGCGTTGTCGAGTTCATGGCTGACCGGGTTACGACTGACCGGGTGGTGGCAGCAGATCACCGCCTGAGCCAGATCTCAACGGCGAGCAGCACGAACTCGAGGCGTGCTAAGGCCCATATTGGCCCTTGGCAGCTTGGTAGAACGCTTGGCCGAGGAAGCTCAGGCCGCGTTCGGCTCGCGAAACATATGGAAAGCGGGAAGCTTGCGGCCGTGAAGATAGTTCCGAAGGCTCATATCATGGACAAGGCAACGACGTCCGTGCCAAAGGCCTCCGAGAGCTATGGCATTGAGCGCGAGGTTATCATCATGAAACTCATTGAGCATCCGAATATCATGGGACTCTATGACGTATGGGAAAACAAGGGCGAGCTATACTTGGTGCTTGAATATATCGAGGGCGGCGAGCTTTTTGACTACTTAATTAGCCGGGGTCGGCTCAGCGAACGCGAGGCCATCCACTACTTCCGCCAAATTTGCTACGGCGTTGACTACTGCCATCGTTTCAATATCTGTCATCGCGATCTCAAGCCGGAAAACCTTCTGCTGGACAAACACCGTAATATCAAGATTGCCGATTTTGGAATGGCTGCTTTAGAGTCTAACGGCCGGCTGCTTGAGACTAGTTGCGGGTCCCCTCACTACGCGTCTCCGGAAATTGTGTCCGGGAAGACTTACCACGGCGCACCGTCCGATATCTGGAGCTGTGGAATTATTTTATTTGCTCTGCTGTCGGGCCATTTGCCATTCGATCACGACAATATTCGCCAACTGCTTCTGAAAGTACAAGCCGGAAAGTTTTCAATGCCTTCCTCGTTATCTGTCGAGGCCCGCGACTTGATTTCGCGTATGCTTGTCGTTGATCCGCTGAAGCGCATTACGATGCCAAACATCTTGCGGCACCCGCTTCTCCAAAAATACCCACCGCGAAGAGTTCCGTCCGAAAACCTGCACCACCGTTTGCCGAAGGTAGATGTCATGCAACCCATTGACAGGATCGATCGTGAAATCTTACGCAATCTGTTGATTCTTTGGCATCATGATACAAAGGAAACAATCATAGCTCGTTTGCGCGAACCGGAACCCAATGCTGAAAAGACGTTCTACTCTTTATTGCTCAGATTCCGTCAGCGCCATGGGGTCGCAAACCGGGATTCCATACCACGCCATAGATCCATCGCGTCGATACGGTCGATCAGGTCAAGCAAGTCAGTGCGCTCAGTCGCGTCACTTAATAGCAGATCAGGGTCGATGAGGTCCCTCAAATCCGTGAGATCAAATAGGTCAGGAAGATCGCTGCTTTCGTCTAGGCGGACACGCCGCAGCCCAATGAAACAGCATGCCGCGGCCGCAGCAGCTGCAGCATCGTCGGCCGCGTCAAAGACATCTAATACGCCTGCCACGCCTAGTAATCGCAAGTCGCTGGGTCTATCAGAGACCCCGAAAGAGAAGTCGACGGCTTTGTCAACACCGCCGTCTCGCGACAACGCCGATGTGTTTGCCCAGCTCCTTGATCAAGTGTTCAATAATCAACAGTCAGACGGACTCTCCACTGCACCCCCCACTAATAATAAAGACACTTCGAAGAGAGAGGTGCGCGCTGTTTCACACCCTGTCAAGGCTATCGCCAGCAATGGAGCACCTTCTGGATTTGGCGAAGCCGGATCCACACCACCTCGGCACCATATTTACCAGAGCAGCCCCGAAAAGGCTGGTGACGAGGGCACCAAGGGGCCATCCACGTTTGGCTCCAGTGACGGACGGAATGCTTCGCCTAGTAATTGGGCACCTGCTGCTGCTGTCCCCGATTTGATCGCCGAAAGGAAACGTATCGCCAGTGAACCCATCCAGCAATATGGGTTGGGCCTTGATTTCTCGGACCGTATGTCGAATGCCAGCTCTTCGCAGCAAGAGCACAACTATTTATTGCCCATGATTTTCGAAGAAGACAGATTCGCTGATGCGATCGAAGAAGAGGTTGAATTAAAGGTTTACAAGCGAGGTGGCCAGCAGCAAAAGTATTCACGACGTCTTGGGAACAAGCCCAAAAAGTCCATCACGGGCCCCGCAACCTCGTCGGGAGACATTTCTCAGCTGCACATAACTAATTTGGTTGCTGGTGAAAGCTTCCTTAGCTACCAACCTTCGCAAGCTGCCGCAACTGTGGCTGCACCGATGAGGCCAGCGCCTCGAGCGCCGAGTGGTCCCCGAGCTATGCGTGAACGTAAGCCTGTCCCTGTGTACGTTGAGGAAGACGAAGCAGAACACTCGCTTGAAGCCATGGATACAGGCCGCAGCCCGCTCGCGACTCTGAACCCTGATAATTTGCCGACTGCACAATCGTCAGTAACGGGCGAGAGCCGTGCAGAAGCGACACGTAGCAGCATCTTGCAACAAACAGCCAGTCAAGCCAGGCCTAAATCGGCTAGCGGCCCTGAGAATTTGCACGTCCAGAAACGTGGGAGCACGCGAAGCAGTGCCAATGCGCGCGACAACAAGGCTCCCCTAGATCGGAAAGAGGAGAAAAAGAGCTGGATACGAAGGCTGACTCCGAGATTAAGCTCACGGAAGTCCTCGGAAAATAGCGCCCGCGCCACTCCGAATTCAAGGGCGACTCCAATGAATGCGAGGGAACAGCGCTCAAACCCAGGCGCATTTGTGGACAAAGAGAACGTTCTTGCGAAACAAAAAGACTGGAGCTCCCGACAGGACGCACTGAATTCGCAACGCCGCACTTCGGCTTCGGAGGAGCCCAAGCAGAATTGGTTCATGAAACTCCTCAGCAGCTCAACGCAGGTGTCTGCGCGCACGCTCATGTCCACTTGCCAACCGATCGAGCTCAGAGCCATAATCCTCGAGGTCCTGAACGAGTGGATGCCTCATGGGCTAGCACTGTACAATGACGGATCCCGAGGCGAATCAATCATCGTGTCTATTTTGCGCAGTAACTCCTTCCACTTGAAGCCTGCGCGCATAGGGATTGAGATAAGTCCCTCGCGATCATCTGCTGCAACTGCTAGGGTAGTACACCAAAAAGGATCAAGGACCTCCTTCATGACATTCGCCGGTGAGATGGAACGCCGCTTGGGTGAAAACAACGTTCTTGGAGTCGACTACTGACTTATTCTAATTTCTTGTTCATCATAGTGCTTTTGTATTTTCCAAAAAAGTGTATACTAGTGTAACTATATATTTCATACTTTAAAAGGTTCAGATAAACATAATTGGCAACAGCCACGATGCAACGGGCCCGCGCCCTCTTCATTAAGGTTGCTGAATAGTAGAATATCCTGGGTGATCACATATAGAGGTACTTGCCTATAACTCAGCTATACATGCACTGCACGAGAAAGAACTGCAAATGATACACTATACCGTGCCTTGCCCTGCGAACCCGATCTCTAAGCATTCTAAACTCCGAGAGCTCACCAGTGGCACGTGATCGGGACAATTTACCACAGGGAGAGATGGATACTATCGGGTTCGCATTACGTTCTTCACAGTATTAGCGGAATGCCCCCCCAGAAACACCCCAGAGTGGACTACCTTCGGGTGTATCCGGGACTCAATGACTTCAGTGATGCTCTAGAGGCAATTCCCCAAACGGTTGTTGGACATGTCACGAACCTCAAGCAAGTTGACGCCGAATTTGGATACGTGCTACAGAATGTTGGCAGTGAGATCAAATCATATTTCCAGGAGCGGAGCCCAGATAAACTCCGCCAGCTGAACAGTAGTCTAGAGCTTCTACTTCCAGCCCTTGGGCAGAAAATGCATATTGCAGCAACGGCGGCTGAACAGGTAACTCACCAGCTCGACAGACTGAACACGGATTATAAAATGATCTGCGAGCACGAAGTTCCACAATCAGTGCAAATTGACGAGAACGACCCTGCCTTTATCGAAATCGTGCCCCCAGAAAAACAGGCGTCTGCGAAATCACAGGCCCGTCGCGAGGCCCGCGAGGCCCGTGAAGCTCGTCGTGCTCAGCAACAACAGCAAGAGTCTCGGGCGCCAACGCCTGTCAATGCCGAACAAATGGTTAACCTGACCTCGAGGCGCCGTGGGCGAACGGCCACACCACAAGCTGCTACAACAACGGCGCCGTCACCAGCGAACAACAACAGTCACTTTGGAGGGGCCAGCCAGCCCAGAAACGGCAATGGTTATGCGCGTGTAGAGCAGCAGCAAGAGCCCAAATACGAAGCAAAGACTCAGGGCAAGTCACAAGCGAACGATGACGGTGCCGGAAGGTCTAACGGTGGCGTGCCGCCGGTGGTTATGCCCCTGCCCGTCACGGCGAAGGCAGAGGACTTCGAGGAGGGCCCCGTAGAAGATGGCGGAGCCGAGATCATGGTTGGACTGAAACGCAAACGTGGGTCGGCCCCGAAGTCGACCGAGCCTGTGTACTGCTACTGTCAACAGGGCAGCTTTGGCGAGATGGTTGGCTGTGACGGGCCGAACTGCGAACGCGAGTGGTTTCATCTTGGTTGCATCGGATTGAGTGCGCTCCCGAAGGGCCAATGGTTCTGTGAGGAGTGCCGGGCCAAACTCAGAAGACGATAGTCGTGAAGGTGATCGGCACGCATCTATAATAATCAACTTCCGACATGTATATCACCTTCTGCGCACGAAATTCGTCAGCAGGAGATGTATGTGTACGAACATCTATATAATTAAAGCCGTCATTTATGAGCCCTCGAGTCCGCCCACCATATTTCTCTGCGTACTTGATTTACGTGCTTGATCTGCGTATTTGACCTGCGAATCTTCCGAGACAGTTTCGCGACAACCGATACGTTTAGTTATATTACAAGAGTAGGCGTGGTTTAGGTTACCACGACTGCGATATTTCGTGGTCCATGGACGACAACGACGCGTTAGATCTTTCGGGTAAGGGCCCTTTTTGTAAGTCTCTCAGAATAGCCGAGAGAGCATCCAGAAGTATTAGGATTAACGTATGTCTGGAGAAGCAGCGAAGGAGTACCAGCTGGTCGTCATCGGTGGAGGCGGTGTAGGAAAGAGCGCGCTCACAGTGCAGTTCATTCAGGGCCATTTCGTAGACGAGTATGACCCCACCATCGAGGATTCGTATCGTAAGGAGGTGTCAATAAACAACGAAAGAATCTCTTTAGATATTCTCGACACTGCCGGGCAGGAGGAATATAGCGCTATGCGCGAACAGTATGTGAGAAGTGGTCAAGGATTCCTGCTTGTGTTCAGTGTAACATCTCGCCAAAGCTTTGATGAAGTTCAGCCGCTCTTCCAGCTTATTATGCGCGCGAAAAATAATGATCCAAGCTTCCCGATTGTCCTTGTGGGCAACAAAGCAGACCTTGAATCCGAAAGACAAGTCACGGCCGAGGAAGGCACGCGTCTAGGCAACAGGCTCAATGTCCCGTACATGGAGACAAGTGCGAAAACGCGAGTGAACGTGGACGAAAGCTTCAATCTTTTGGCAGCGCATGTTCTCAAATACGAAAACCAGCGAGTACAAAGAGCGCAGTCGAGAGCGAACATGCAGCAGGCTACGCAAGCTAGCCAGCAAACTCAGCCCCAGAAGACAGATAAAAAGGAGAGCTCCGGCTGCTGCGTGATAAGTTGATTGTCGCGAAACTCGTTTGTTTATTATGATAGCTTGACTTCTTAGTTTTGTGATGTGTTAAAAAAAGGTCTGCGTCATTGATGGGCGCTGACGAGGAATTAGGTCTTATTATTGTGTCCTGAAATGATCGTCGAGCCATTTTATTATTATTATTATTATTGTTCCTGCCTTCTCCTTGATTTTGTAATTAGTCGCAGCCTTGTGCTGATGGCAGCATTAGCGCTTCCGCGGGATCGGTGGCGGAGGCCTGAAATGAACTACCGTATCATAGGACAGACGCGAATCAGACGAGGCAATGGATGCAATGCTGTGATGGCGTGGCACCGGCGGTGGTGGGGGCGGTAACGGCGGTCGACCGCTGCGCGTCGATGAGCCCGACGAAGATGGTTGTTGGCAATATGAGTAAGAAAATGAAGCCGACTGGCCTGGCATCGTCGGCTGGACTGCTGTTGCGAACTCCAGCCCCTCTACCAACTGAAGCTCTTGATCCGGGTTGAAGGCGACTGGTTTGTGCTCATCGCTGTCCGGCTCGGGCTCTTCACTAGCAAGTCTCCACTGCAGCCAAGGCACGCCAAGGCACCGCTCAGCCAGCCGAACGATTTCGTCTCGGTCCCCACCCTCGAGGTTCTCTGCAGACTCTATTGTTAATCGAAGCACTTGAACAAGTGAGCCGCGCAGCTGAGGGCCACTGTATTCGATTGAACTGTGTGCGAGCATCGCGTAAAGCACCCTCAAGTACATAGCACGCACCTCAACTGACTCGAGGGGAAGGTCGTTTAGTTCCCTTATCATGATCTCGGCGAAAACCGTCAAATCGTTGGTATACAAGAGATCTGCCGTCGCCGGTGTCATGAATATGAGGTAGAGGAATTTGCAGATGAAGATCTTGAGATCCTGGTCGTCGTGACTGCACCTGTTAAGTGTGAGTACGATGGCACTCCCTATAGAGCAGTACTGCAAGGATTTAGACTCCAAGGCTGCGAACACAAGATTACCGCTGTCACGCTTGTCGTGTAACATGTACTGATCGTTCAGCGCCATGAGAACAATGAGGGGCTCACGAGGCATTTCACCGTCACAGGCAGACCGGTACAAGTAATGCAGAAATTCGACGCTGAAGGAGCTATCCAAAACTTCCTCTTCAAGCTGGCCACGTACCAAAATCCCATAAAGAACTAACAAGAAAGTGGCTACCACCGTGGGCTCCGTGAATCTGTATATCCAAATCGCTTCTGTGACAGCACTTATAGCTGCTTGGGAATCGTGTAAATAGGAGATCAAACTGGGGAGGTCTTGAAGAACTAGTGAACCAACAAGCAGCAACCGCTGCGTATGCAATTTATCAGTTCCTGTCAACCAATCCACGAGCTGCGTATGCGATGCCTCTAAATTGTACTTGTAGGCCATCGAGTTCACAAACTTGCCGCAGCATATTCCTCGATACTCCTCGTCAAGCTGCTCCAGCTCGTCCGAGATCACCTCTGCCAGTACATCAAGCACTTGCTGTGCATGAGAATGCATTTGACTTGTTTCAGGCCTCAGGATACAAAGACCTTGTGAGCCCGCTCCTTTTTGGAGAGCACGGTGATCCGTTTA